>OW026366.1:174248036-174878622 GCA_932273885.2 Leucozona laternaria | reverse complement strand
TGACCGATTCTTTTGTTGGGCTGTTCTATTTTGATGTACGAAGCTGTATCTATAACTATTGATTACTTATTTTGTAGCTCAACTCATATAACCGTGTATTCCCCCCCAAACATTTCATTTCAAACATCAGGATCAAGGTAAAAGTGCAACAATTTTCAAAGTCAAGAAAGGAAACTGGAATTCATAGCTATTGAAACACTATGGCTCTCAATCATAATGCCAGAGAAGCTCATAATTTCTATTATTAATTAACAAAGTCAAAGCCTATAACCATGGGAAAAGAAAAAAAAGAATATTCTAATCGTGTGTAGCTGCATTATTTTCTATCAACCGACTTTCTTCTTTTTTAAATCATTTTTTTGATTACAATCTTTTTATTTATGTTTTACTCTTTCAAGTGATTCGGGTAATTGGCTTAAAATTAGTTTCTATTGCGCGTTGATATGCGCAATCAAACATGGGAAACCCGTTCCATGTTGTGCCTTGGATAAGCAATTATCCAGTTAGATTATAAATATATGATGGAGATAAGCGACTTGGAGATACAGTTGGTTTACCGGTTAAGTTAGCTGACAAATTTTAACTTTTTTCTTAAGACGCTATGAAAAATATGTTGAACAGTTTTCGCCTCTGAAAACATTGGTGAAGATAAGTTTTTGTACACAATTGTGTCATAAAAAGCACGTACCTTAATCTTATATACCCAGTCGTTTATAGTGCGGCTAAAATTTCAAGTTATCTGCAACTTTTTGGATTGGGACAATAAGGAGAAAAAGTTTGGTAAGATAGAGAATATACAATTTACAATGATGGAAGGGAGAATGCTGATTTTTTAAAATCGATAGTTTCTTGTTTTAATAACAGAATATTCATTAAAAAACGTTCAACTCTTTAGTGCGTGGATGTATCTTTTTTTTTTTGTTTAGTTCAAAGGTAGATTAAACGACGATAACTCAAAATTGAACATGCTATAACGGCATTAAAAGTTGTAAAATTTATTATGCTAGGTGCACTGTTAGATCCTGAGTTATACAACTCAACGTAGAAATCAAAACCTTAAATCCAACGACATCACAAATCTTAAGATTTTTCTTAAATTTCGTTAATCTCTTTCATTAATCTCTCAACGAACTTTTTAGCAGATAAAGTTCAAATATTTTTAAGTGTCATAGTTTGTTAACCAATTTCATTCTATAACTTTTAACCTTTTCGATTAAAAAAAAAAGAAAAATATACTACATATACTAGGTATAATCCAGACATTTTGAAAATTCAAATTAGATTCTCTCGAATACAATAAGATTAAACCATGGGAAAATATTCTCGCAATGATGTCATCGTGGCTTTGCTATTCTCTGCTTGACACACAAAATCCAAACCTAACATATTGTTCGATAGAATTGAACACACTGTTTTTAATCAATTCACTAATCTGCTTCTAATGATTCTGACCGCAAAGTGCTTGAACTTGGTAGAGAATTAACAAAATTAAAGTCATCCATTGACATTAAATGTACGTCTACATTGTTGTGGTGTACTTACTTCAACTAGGATGCAGTTAATCCAGGCTTTTTGTTTTTTTTTCGAATGGACTCTGTGTTTGCTATTGTGTGTGCTTTTGACGTTTGACGTTGGTTGAAAGAGTTACCTTATCTAATGTGTGCTACAGAACAAGGTCTACCAAAGAAGACGTAATACACATCTCCAGAGGGTAATTAAATTGCTTTAATCTGGACATCACTTAATGACACGTGGGTTTGCAAGCAGATACTTCAGCTAATGCTTCTGTTTTCGATTAATATTTCTAAGAATTGAAAGCTTTGATGATTTTCATATTTTATGGAATGCATAATAGACACATGAAAGAAAAGATGAATGCTTAACTGAAATGGAAGTTATGGGGGAAAACCAAATATATAAATACATAATGTGTCTAACTGACATATACTACTATAAAATAATGCTTTCCTTAAGGAATTGATTTATATAGATCAATATGCAGTTAAGAATGGTTATTGTCTTAAAAGAACATATTATAAAATTCCAAAGGCTCTAAGAGACTAGTCTAATTGATTCTAATAGAAGAGATTTGATCTTTGCATTGATTTTATTTTTCTCAACCCAAATAGATTTTCCTTTGGTCAAATTATTTGCTCACTATGCTTTCGGGAAAATTAAAAACATTATTACATTACTTGAATAATGTTTTTGTAGGCTAAATCGATTACATCTTTGCGATTAATATGAGATAAACGGTTACTATTTTACTGTTGCTGTAACGTAAAATTCCCGAATGGAATATAGATATTGCGGACTTTTGTCATTATTGCTTTTGTCGGGGGGATTACAGTAGGTAACATATAGGGTTACGCGGTTAATATGGACGACCAAAAGCTTTAATCGTAATACCGAAATGTAATGGTGGCGTTTGTGAGTTTTGTGGAATGTTGTAAAACTAGAGCTGTTGATAATATTTTCCCCAAATTAAAAAATTTAATTAAGTTTGTTATTTAGATTACTAAAATAACTTTTAATATAGCTTTGAGCTCAACACAAACTATGCCATCAGATTTGGTTAATAAGTATGAATTTGATAACATTAAAAAAGTAAGAATTTTCCAACTATACCTACAAATTTTAACTGGTAATTGATTTAGCCAATTGTCAAAAGTATTGAATTTTCAAAAAAAAACTGCATTTAACTAAAAAAAAACTATATATGCGTTCAGACATATATTTATGTAGATTAAAGTAGCCTTGGTTTGAAACGATGTACAAAAAAATACCCCCATGTTTTAAAGATTTTTATTTGAACTTCTTCATTAACTATAACCTTATTTTTGCATCAAAATTATAGGTACAAGGAGGTTCTTATAAGAAGAGAGTAATACCTGTAGCTAGTAGGGTAGGTCAAAAATAGAAAAAAATTGACTTAAAATGGAAACAAAAATGAAAAAAAAAAGAATTGCGGGGCCCAATTTTTTTAGTGTTCTCATCCTGTGCCAAATTTGATCAAAATCTGAGTTACACATTTTTACGAATCGGAAATATGTCCTATTTTATCTACCTATGTATATTACCAAATGTGCAAAATATACATAAACTCGGTTGCGTGACAGCTCGTGAAGAATCAGGACCTAGTGACTTAAAACTCTCCACCATTCCTTGCGTGCTGTTATTTTGGGGGAATGGATTATTAACTATGTCCTTATAAAATCTACATAATTTGCAAGAAAATAATAAAATGGACAAGTACGGTGAATTTACTTTTGTGGGCCAACAAGGAACATCAGTAATTGATTATAGCCTGATTAGAGGAGATTGGAAATCCTACGTTACCGATCTCGAAATCGGACAAATACCGTATTCAGATCATCTCCCAATTATTGTGTACTTTCAACTTGAGGCTCACTTTGTTGAGGTAGAACGACCCATGACACTGCTTCCCAAATTAGTATGGTCTCAGTCGAAAGCAATTAAGTACCGCAGTAAACAACTAGAAAACCCTTTGCTTATTCATCAACATATAGTTAGCTTTAATCAATTGGAAACAGTTATTAAAGCAGCATATCCAGTTTCAAACTAAAGTAAAGGCGGTTGTAAACAGTTTTTGGAACCGTGGTTTGACATTGAGTGTCAAAATGCAAGGGAACAATCCTTTTCGTGGTTGCGAATTTTCAGGAGTCCTAATGATAATTTTCATAAAGAGCAATACGCCGAAGCTAACAAGTTATTCAAAGAGACATGCAGAAGGCAGAAGAAACAATACTTTGAAGGTGAAGTACGCAGATTAGCAAGCTGCAGAAACTCCTATGATTTTTGGAAACTACCATGGAAACTTAATGGTAAAAATTTCACAATAAGTGGACGTCTGAATTCAATTATTTTATCGGATCATTTTAAAAGCCTACTTGACCCAGTTGTTTACCAAGTACCTATCCTTTCAATATCCTGCACCGGGTGTCTCGAATCAAATCCTAGATCAGGTAATTACTAAGGATGAGGTAATACTGGCTTTGGGTGGTCTCAAGGATGGGAAAGCAGCTGGATCAGATCGAATACCAGCCGAGTTCTATAAATATGCCGGTAACAGTGTGTGTCAAATACTAGCTACCTTGTTCAATAATGTCCTTGAATCTGGCATCATACCACAACAATTTAAGGAAGCATTCATTTTTCCTATATATAAGAAAGGATGTTCTTCATATCCTCCGAATTATCGTGGCATTTCTTTTCTCAACGCATCGTACAAAATTTTTACTGAAATACTGCAACGGCGAATAACAACTTGGATCGAAGCAAATAAACTGCTTAAGGAATTTCAGGCTGGTTTTAGAAGAGGATACTCAACGGTTGATCATATTTTTGTATTGAGGAGTATTGCAGACTCATTCTTAGGCCAGGATAAAAAACTCTATGTGTTATTCGTGGAATTTAAAGCAGCTTTTGATACGGTAGTTCGTAAAGCCCTAATTTATAAGCTGCTCAATACCGGAATGTCTCTGAAGTTTGCAAGATTAATTGAAAAGATCCCTGGTTCGTCAAGAGCTGTAGTCCCACCAATCCACCAATTTTTTTTTATGGAACTTGGCATTGATATTAGTGTGGATTGTAAAGTATGTTTTTTTGAGGACGGAGAACTTTAAATTTAAATAAAACACAGACAAATGTTTTTAATATTCATTAAATTGGCTGTATAAAGGGTGTTTTTCTTAGACGTGTGGTTTTCAAAAAGAAATAAAACCCATATAATTTAATGTTATGGGCAAGAATTTAGCTCTATTATAAAGATAAGGGTTTGCCATTATGTTTTAAAAATGATTTCGGGAAAGTAACGGCCGCGGCTGGCTCGAATAAATTCCAGCCGAGAGTCCCAATTTTCGACAGCTCCAATTGTTGCGCGCGATGGCGGATGGACTCATTTGGGTGTTCTTGGATACTCTGATCCACAGCAGCAATAGCGTCTTCGGTGCGCACTGTACGGCGTCTCTGGGGATGCGCATAATCAACGTGGTGTGAAACCGATCCATGGTTGCTCGAATTTATGCGATTTTGCGATTATGTCGACCGAATATTGGACGCAGCGCGCGATGCGTCCCGCGAACCGAACCATTATTGTGGTAATAAATTTGCACGAATTGCAAACGTTGTTCAAGAGTAAGTCTATTAATTATGAAATGGCAAACTAAACTGAGCATAAATCAAGTGACAGTTGTCAAAAAGACCAACTCCGAAAAAAGTATTGCTAGATTAAAAACCACACGTCTAAAAAAAAAACACCCTTTATATGAAAGATAATTTAATGGCATTAATATTTGAATATGATTTAAGGCTTGTAGTTGCCGGAGCCGGCTCGTTCATGGCGTACTCTGGAGGTCAAAAATTCACACACTCTTCGAAGTAAATCAGGTTGAATTTTGGCAATAACGCGTTGAATGTTGTTAAGTGCCAAATTGTTTCTGTTTTATTGGCATAAGCATGCGACTTTACATATCTCCAGGTATCAAATCGCGCGAATGAGGTGGACAGACGTCCATTTCGTGAAATTAATCGTCCGTCGTTTCTTCAGTAAATTAATTGTATCTCGCTGTGTGGCACATGGCTATGCCACCCAGTCCTACTGAAACAACATGTCTGCAACAATAATGCCTTCTAATTGAGGCACGAAAAAGTTAGTATGTTATCATGTCTTTATATCGCTCACATTTGACTATATAACGTTCTAACCATAATCATTTTTGTAAACATATAACCCAATGGTTCCATATCAAACGGTGATTTTTTCTCGATAGAATGGTGTTTCGGCAATAGCTGTGGATTATCATCGCTCCAAATACGGTTATTCCTTTTATTTAAAAAGATTAAACTTTTCCGAAAGTTTTCTTATGCTAAACGCAATTCCGAGCTCAGAATTGCTCTACCTTCGGAATAGTGAAATCTAGCTTGCGTTAAAAAAAAAACACGCATAAAATTTTAGCCGCTGTCAAAACACAAAAACAAAACATTTTAATAAATTTTACAAAATAAAACATGTATTCTAATCCAGATATGCATCCCAAACTTAAGAGAAACTATGGATGTGTATTTATTTTGTTAACTACATATGTATGTATGTGATATTCATTTAAAAAAAAAAAAAAAAAAATAACAATTAACAATTATTATTATTGTGAGAACATTTCGCACAGTTAAACACCACCAAACAAAGTAATTCTCATTTTATGAATACATCATAACTTTCAAAGTCACAGTTTAGTGTCTATATGTATATGTTAGCTATATGTACATTATGTCCGATGCAAAGCACAAAATTGCATTTCATCAAAGCACATTAATTATCAATTCATCGTCATCATCATCTGATGAGAACAAGTTCATTGCACATTGTTTTGTTTCATTCTTGCAAAGAAAATTTATCGCAAAATTTCAACTCTTCTAAACTCTTTGGAATAACATAATCCGAACCAGTGAGTGAGTGTTTTAAAAGTGAAATAAAGGGGGTTCCAATTCCAACACTTTTTGTTATGCATAAATGCATAATCTTATAGATAGACCGTACAAAAACAGATCCTTATGTTTCGCATACAATGGATGCATTTTCCTTCTGTACTTGTAGGCCATTTGGAAAATAGAGAACTGTCATAGTTAGATCTCCTTCTCTACACACTCATATGCATAACTACACTACACACAGAGGAATAATTCTGTGTTAAAGTTGACAAAAAACTGTATTTTTTTTATTTTTGGTTTAATAGCTTTTAAATAACGAAATTTACTTTACTAGGTAATATCTAAGTGGAAATAAGACCAACTAGGAGCAATTTAAACAACAGATTGGAGTCAAATTAAAGGAAACTTAAATATGAGTACTAAATTAAGTCCGAAAAAGTATGTAGGTTGGGTCACTGAGTCTGTGCGCAATAATGGCGAAGATATGATTACAACATCAAGTGTGCTACCACCGGATTTGTATCAATAATGTGTTGTGTTGTTAAAAATAATTAAATTTATAAATTTTGTTCAGATTTTTCATTGAAAAATCCTGATGTGTGTGTGTCTCAGCATTGCAGTCGAATCTATGTGCGCTACACATTGTCAAGGGGAAAGCCAGTGATTTTTTTTTGTTTTTGTATATTCTTCACCGATAACAACTGAACGAGGTGCCCCCTGATCTAATGAGAGCCTGGGTTCACAGATTTGCATCGTCGTCGTCGTATGTCGCCATCATTGTCGTGGTGCACGGGTGACAAAGACAGGTGAGAGGCAAATGGAAATGTTGCCACTTAGTTTTGCTTTCATCCTTTTTATACATCCCATACTTTCAATAGGGTAAGTTAGCTTTGATAAATCATAAATACATAGTGTACTATAATATACTGTTTTTGGTTGGAATGTTTGTTGTTTTTTTCAAAGCTAAAAACAGTTATTGGGGTGATTTTTAAAGTATAAATCTGTGCTGACTTAAAAGCAAGTGCAGAAAAGCCTGTTCTAAAGTGTTTCAGAAAAACCGAAAAAGTTATGTACCTACTTTTCTGTTCTGCACAGCGAGTAGTTCCCCTCTAACATCGTGAAATTATGTTTAATAATTGTTTCTGAAGTAAAAAAATTAAGTACACAATGTAGGGTATTATAAAAAATGTTCTAAAGAGACCATAGCCTTATCATATTATATTTTGTATAATTGTTTGCAAACAACCGCTGTTCTGATGATACTCAAAAAACTGTCGTTTTGGAGGAAAAAGACTTTCGTCTTGTCAGCATGTCGTCGCCGTCGTAGAGTCGCTATCGTTGTCGTTGCTGCCACTTTTAGCTTTCCTTAATAGGATGCGATTTGGGAGAGAAAATTTTTGTCTCTAAAAAAAAGAAAAAAAATGAGGTCAACTAGAGATTATGACCGGATAATAGTGTACCCGTGTCGTTGTGTAGTGCAAACATATAACGTCAGATTAGGATGGAGATGCCATTATGAACAAACAAAAAAAAAACACTACCTACTCCTCTTGGTCGTCGTCGTGCGTCGTGATGTTTATGTTTATAAAAGAAAACTACATTAAGAAAATTGCAAACACTTGTTGAGTGGAGTTTTATTAATTCATAATAAATAGGATTTAAATTTATCGTGAAACTCAGAAGAGTATGTGAGAATTTTCATCTTTAACCTTCTTTAATTGAGCTAACCGAAACCGGAGATGCTATATGCTCTCTGACAAACTTTATAAGGTGATTATAAGAGGTGCCTGCATAGATTTAGTAGTTTTCTCCATCACTGATATTGATTACATTATTCAATCAATGCCTTGAGTGAAAATTTATAATTAATATATACCCTAGTATCTTAGGTAACAAGACTAACATATGTATACATACATCTACATCTACATTTTGCTTCGATGTTAAATTATTCAAGTAGAACCCTATAATATAAGTTTTATGAGTTTAATATAAAAAATAATATTACCGAGAGCAAAGTGGATTAGGAAACAGGTTTATTGGTGATAATTCGTTTGGGTAAACAAACATTTCAATCAGTAATAATTATTGCATTATTTGTATATGAATTGTTTTACTAATTTATTTATAATTTTACCCAGCCGGTGTGGGTGGGTTAGTAATAGTTCACAGACTTCGAATTCGACATCGACATCAACATCGACTTCGAATTATAATTTATTTCCATTAAAATTCTTAAAATTCAAGAAGATGAATGTAATATCCTGTATTTACTTGAATTAATTTTGAAGCCTGTTGGGTTCATTGCATTATCTTTCACTGCCTAAATCACTTAATGAGGAGCTACTCAGGTATAAAATCTTCTTATAGGTCCAGATTAGGAACTAAATTATCCCACATTTAACTAAGGAAGCAGTTTTTCGGTGGAGAATGCATGCGGAACGATAAAAAACTCGGTGGATAAAACATCAAAAGCATCTTTTCAGTTAATCCTGAGTTAAATTACCAAATTTTATGACATAACTCGTATTTAATTTTTTATCTCGCACTGAAAAACTGGACCTGATTGTGTCTGAAAAGTTTAGCTTAGATTCCCTATACGGATAACCAAAGCGGAAGTCTTGGGCTGCCTTGAAGCAAATTGGTGTGTCAAAGTCAACTGGTTTTTCAGCATTATGTCTTAAAATGTAGCTGATTCCATAGCCGGACTACTCACGTTTTTGTTTGATCTTTTGCTTGAAAATAGACTTCTGTTATAACTTAGTTGCAAAACCCATTTTTAAAGCGAGGTTAAAAAATGATGCATCAAATGGCTTGCCAAGATTTTCATTTTCATTTACTCGAATATATTGAATCTTATTTGACGGGCTGTGCGCAGATTGTTTTAAAATTGATTGCATTTTTTCTGACCACTTTCATGTGCCATATGGAGTTTCACAGGGTAGTTATGTTGGTCCAATGCTATGTATTTTGTTTAATAATAACGTTTTCACAATTTGAAACGACTTTTTTCTATTTTTGAAAAAAGTAACTCACCTTAATGAATCACCCGCATTAAAAGATTATTATATGGGTCTTTTTTGAGAATAGAAAGTTTAATTTCGTATGACAAAGTTCAAGAATAAAACTTCATCTAATTGTTTAAGTCATTATTACAAATTTATAATTAAAAAAAAATTGAAGCGTTGCCTCATTTTCCAATTAATTTGACAACCTATATTGCCTTCACGCAAAATATAGTAAAAAATGTGGAAGGAATAATATTAATGTGTTACGTTTTAAAATACAAATTGAAATCATTGGCATATTTTTTTAGGTCAAAGCAATTAAATTTGTTTGTATGTGTCACTGTTAGCATAATAAGTGTTGCATCATTTTTTTTACCTTACAAATTACAAATTCTTCCGCACTATGTCTTTAAAAAAAACTTATAGTGTATGTGAAGTAGCTGGGTACCCGCCCATCATGTTACTTATTTTATATAGGTAATTCAATCCTCCCATTATTGGAGATTTAACATTTCAAAAGGATGCTTAAAAGCACACAGGTTTATTGGATATTTTTATTCAAGAGCCCAAGTGAAGTATGTTCATAAGATTACATACCTACAATCCTACATATTATGCACGTACAAATAGTCGTATACATTGTGCTCTATCGAAGGAATACTTTTTTGTAGAGAGAAGTTAATAAAATATGCGGTTGGGTAGTATAACGCCCCACCTACGAATTTTGATCGCTGAGTTCTCATAGCATTTAAATATCAATTCTCGATTAAAAGAATCGGATTCAAACACAATAATGAGTTGTAGATATACATACATATATTTTGAATATAAATGAAATTTTATAAGCTTCCCATTTTTAATATGTACCGACTTCAAATTAAATAGAGGGTGAATAAATTGAAGAAAAGTGGTGTGACCCTTATTTTGAAAAACCATACTTTACTGACATTTTCTTCGTTTTTTTTTTGGTTTTTTGTACATTTTTTAAAACTTTCATCTCCAATAATGGGACGTATGTATTTCAAACGCCAAATGATATAGATAGAAACAACGCATTTACGATTTAACTCATGAATTGACACGGACAGTGAATTTAAGCGAACTGGATGTGAGAGCATCATAGCAGGAAGTTTATGCTGATGCTGAAAATTTTCTTCTCTGATGGTGTACTTTTTCAACTCTGTGTTAATAAAGCAAATTGCCGAATATGGGGTAAGGAAAATCCTCAGGTAGTACACGAGACAACTTGGCATAACCAAAAAATTGTGTGAGTGGCGGGAGCTGCGTGAAGCCAAAACCCCGAACTCAAAATTTTTGGGAGGGGTTAATCGGGTTCGTTTGTCCACGTTTGTCCAGGAAAAAAAATCGTTTGTCCACCCTCAGGTAAAAAGTTATTAAGCTTTTTTGTTTTTATAGGAAACCCCAAAAATCAAAACACTTGTCCAAAACCCGCAATTTATAATTTAAGGGGATGGGACAAAGTGCATTCGTTTGTCCACCCGCCAATTATGATTGTCCAACAAAAAAATTCGTTTGTCCACCCTCAGAAAAAAAAATATTCAACTTTTCAATTTTATAGCACCAAACAAAAAAATTTCAAAATTTACTTAGCAAAATCAAACCAATTGCATTCGTTTGTCCACCGTTCGTCCAGGCTAGTCCAGCAAGAAAAATAAATTTCCGACCTTTGGTTCAAAAATTATTCAACATTTCTTTTTTATAGCAACTTTCGCAAAACAAAACATATGTCCAAAAACCGCAATTTATAACTTAGGAGGATGGGACAAAGTGCATTCGTTTGTCCACCCGCCAATTATGATTGTCCAACAAAAAAATTCGTTTGTCCACCCTCAGAAAAAAAAATATTCAACTTTTCAATTTTATAGCACCAAACAAAAAAATTTCAAAATTTACTTAGCAAAATCAAACCAATTGCATTCGTTTGTCCACCGTTTGTCCAGGCTAGTCCAGCAAGAAAAATAAATTTCCGACCTTTGGTTCAAAAATTATTCAACATTTCTTTTTTATAGCAACTTTCGCAAAACAAAACATATGTCCAAAAACCGCAATTTATAACTTAGGAGGATGAGACAAAGTGCATTCGTTTGTCCACCCGCCAATTATGATTGTCCAACAAAAAAATTCGTTTGTCCACCCTCAGAAAAAAAAATATTCAACTTTTCAATTTTATAGCACCAAACCAAAAAATTTCAAAATTTACTTAGCAAAATCAAACCAATTGCATTCGTTTGTCCACCGTTTGTCCAGGCTAGTCCAGCAAGAAAAATAAATTTCCGACCTTTGGTTCAAAAATTATTCAACATTTCTTTTTTAAAGCAACTTTCGCAAAACAAAACATATCTCCAAAAACCGCAATTTATAACTTAGGAGGATGGGACAAAGTGCATTCGTTTGTCCACCCGCCAATTATGATTGTCCAACAAAAAAATTCGTTTGTCCACCCTCAGAAAAAAAAATATTCAACTTTTCAATTTTATAGCACCAAACGAAAAAATTTCAAAATTTACTTAGCAAAATCAAACCAATTGCATTCGTTTGTCCACCGTTTGTCCAGGCTAGCCCAGCAAGAAAAATAAATTTCCGACCTTTGGTTCAAAAATTATTCAACATTTCTTTTTTATAGCAACTTTCGCAAAACAAAACATATGTCCAAAAACCGCAATTTATAACTTAGGAGGATGGGACAAAGTGCATTCGTTTGTCCACCCGCCAATTATGATTGTCCAACAAAAAAATTCGTTTGTCCACCCTCAGAATAAAAATATTCAACTTTTCAATTTTATAGCACCAAACAAAAAAATTTCAAAATTTACTTAGCAAAATCAAACCAATTGCATTCGTTTGTCCACCGTTTGTCCAGGCTAGTGCAGCAAGAAAAATAAATTTCCGACCTTTGGTTCAAAAATTATTCAACATTTCTTTTTTATAGCAACTTTCGCAAAACAAAACATATGTCCAAAAACCGCAATTTATAACTTAGGAGGATGGGACAAAGTGCATTCGTTTGTCCACCCGCCAATTATGATTGTCCAACAAAAAAATTCGTTTGTCCACCCTCAGAAAAAAAAATATTCAACTTTTCAATTTTATAGCACTTTATTTTATTTTATTTTTTTTTATTTTATTTTATTTTATTTTATTTTATTTTATTTTATTTTATTTTATTTTATTTTATTTTATTTTATTTTATTTTATTTTATTTTATTTTATTTTATTTTATTTTATTTTATTTTATTTTATTTTATTATATATTTGATTTGACTTTTATTTGATAACATAATACATATAATATAAACATTTTTTTCCTGGACAAAATTTCCTGGAAAAATTTCGTGTTTTAGTACTTTAATATTATATTACACTCATTTCAATACTATTAATATTTATATTTTGATGTATTTTTTGTTAACATTGTAATAAATATTTAATAAATAAATAATGGAATGCATTTGGTCCCATCCTCCTAAGTTATGAATTGCGGTTTTTGGACATGTGTTGTTTTGCGAAAGTTGCTTGATGCGGCTAGCTTTTTAGCCAAATATTCTGCGAAAATGTAATAAGAGCACGAAACAATTTACGATTAATTTGAAATGTAAAATTGCATTATTATTTATTAAGGGTTTTTGTCTCTATGAAAATTGAAAATGGACTGTGTCCTACTGCTGACTGCTCTATACATAGGCCTTATAGCACCTACTTCATTTCGTCTTCATCGTCATCGATCCCAACTACCGCCTGTTGAAATCTGCAGCATATGATAACACCTGCTACCAGCCATCAAGTAACTCGTCATTGTCGGTCCGAACTATAGAGTTGGTTGGGAGCGGCAATTGATGATCATATTATAATAAGCTACTAACATGATGCAAAAAAAAGGGCAGCTATAGGCAGCTCGTTGTCGATCCACAATGCCAATGACCGATGATGATGTAGATGGTGTTGATGTCAGTGCAATTGAATTGATCACATATTTCTTAGATTTCGGTCGTAACAGCCGCTATCAAGCAGCAACCGACGATGGCATAAAAAGTTTCTATTTTTCAGTCGCAACTACCGTTACTTGGGAGCGAGCGATGGTGATGATGGAAATGCAAGGTGAATGACATTGGGCCTGCCCTTGACCTATTTATGCGATGATATTGCAGTTGTGCTATGGTGGTGCTATAGGGTATGTGTGCAAATGAGAATCAACGTAAATTATAGGGTGATATTTGAAATGTTTGGTACTGAAACCAATAATTATTATTTGCGAGTAGCAACATTGCTTTAAAAAAAGAAATGTTGAATAATTTTTGAACCAAGGGTCGTAAATTTATTTTCTTGCTGGACTAGCCTGGACAAACGGTGGACAAACGAATGCAATTGGTTTGATTTTGCTAAGTAAATTTTGAAATTTTTTTGTTTGGTGCTATAAAATTGAAAAGTTGAATATTTTTTTTTCTGAGGGTGGACAAACGGTTTTTTTTTGTTGGACAATCATAATTGGCGGGTGGACAAACGACTAAGTAATAAATTGCGGTTTTTGGACACATGTTTTGTTTTGCGAAAGTTGCTATAAAAAAGAAATGTTGAATAATTTTTGAACCAAAGGTCGGAAATTTATTTTTCTTGCTGCACTAGCCTGGACAAACGGTGGACAAACGAATGCAATTGGTTTGATTTTGCTAAGTAAATTTTGAAATTTTTTTTGTTTGGTGCTATAAAATTGAAAAGTTGAATATTTTTTTTTCTGAGGGTGGACAAACGAATTTTTTTGTTGGACAATCATAATTGGCGGGTGGACAAACGAATGCACTTTGTCCCATCCTCCTAAGTTATAAATTGCGGTTTTTGGAGATATGTTTTGTTTTGCGAAAGTTGCTATAAAAAAGAAATGTTGAATAATTTTTGAACCAAAGGTCGGAAATTTATTTTTCTTGCTGCACTAGCCTGGACAAACGGTGGACAAACGAATGCAATTGGTTTGATTTTGCTAAGTAAATTTTGAAATTTTTTTGTTTGGTGCTATAAAATTGAAAAGTTGAATATTTTTATTCTGAGGGTGGACAAACGAATTTTTTTGTTGGACAATCATAATTGGCGGGTGGACAAACGAATGCACTTTGTCCCATCCTCCTAAGTTATAAATTGCGGTTTTTGGACATATGTTTTGTTTTGCGAAAGTTGCTATAAAAAAGAAATGTTGAATAATTTTTGAACCAAAGGTCGGAAATTTATTTTTCTTGCTGGACTAGCCTGGACAAACGGTGGACAAACGAATGCAATTGGTTTGATTTTGCTAAGTAAATTTTGAAATTTTTTCGTTTGGTGCTATAAAATTGAAAAGTTGAATATTTTTTTTTCTGAGGGTGGACAAACGAATTTTTTTGTTGGACAATCATAATTGGCGGGTGGACAAACGAATGCACTTTTTCCCATCCTCCTAAGTTATAAATTGCGGTTTTTGGAGATATGTTTTGTTTTGCGAAAGTTGCTTTAAAAAAGAAATGTTGAATAATTTTTGAACCAAAGGTCGGAAATTTATTTTTCTTGCTGGACTAGCCTGGACAAACGGTGGACAAACGAATGCAATTGGTTTGATTTTGCTAAGTAAATTTTGAAATTTTTTTGTTTGGTGCTATAAAATTGAAAAGTTGAATATTTTTTTTTCTGAGGGTGGACAAACGAATTTTTTTGTTGGACAATCATAATTGGCGGGTGGACAAACGAATGCACTTTGTCGCATCCCCCTAAATTATAAATTGCGGTTTTTGGACAGGTGTTTTGATTTTTGGGGTTTCCTATAAAAACAAAAAAGCTTAATAACTTTTTACCTGAGGGTGGACAAACGATTTTTTTTCCTGGACAAACGTGGACAAACGATGGACAAACGAACCCGATTAACCCCTCCCAAAAATTTTGAGTTCGGGGTTTTGGCTTCACGCAGCTAGTGGCGGGACTCAAGGTTAATATGTGTAAACATCAACTTGCGCGGATCCAAAACGGACTTGTTTTTGCTTGAAGGGGATCTTAAGATTTTTTTCACTGAACGCACCCATCCTAGTATGCAGATCGTAACGTTGCACACCGTAACGTTGCACGACGTAACGTTGCACACGAACGTTCACGTTTTTTTTTCACTCTACCGCCAGCATAGATGTTTACACATCAAAAAGTATAGTGTGGTATGTATTGTGGTCAGGCGGAATTGCACTTTAATTTTTTGAAAACGATGAACCCCAGACAGTATCAGCCAACAGTGAGCGCTATAAACTTTTTTACATAAAATCGAAAATTTGATGTGGAAATTCAATGACTTAACATATGTTTGGAGCTATCATGATGGAAACGGAACAAGTTTTAAAAATATATTGTAAACCATACAAGCTAGTCTGTCAAGGGGTTGTTTCTTGCGTTTAATTGATCAATCATCGATGGTTGCAAATAATGTTACCAAGCAAGTTATCCGGGTTAGAGAAGTAAATTACGAAATACTACCTCGTCTTGGGTTCCAACGCTCGTTTTCAATGACACCCCTGCTTTTAGCTCGTTAGAGAAAGCCCATTTGCTTGCAGCACAGTTTGCTGTTAGTTCGACGTTGCCAGTAAGTGTTATGACTCCTTCTGTACTTGAGAGCGCTAAGGATTTCATGGGACGAATCTTCTTTCGCACTCGTGCAGTTGCAAGAGTTCTTAAGGACCTTGATGTGCACAAATCCGCTGGCCCGGATCGTATCCCTCCTATTGTTCTGAAGAGGTGTTTTTCTACGCTGGCAAAACCACTGCGTTAGTTTTTCCATCTGTCCTACTCTACTGTTCTCGTTCCGAGTGGATGGAAAACAGGCCTAAAAAAGGCGAATCTTCTTCACCCTCTACCTATCGTGACCGGCAGTATGGCTTTCGTAGCAATAGGTCCACTAGTGATCTGATAGTATATCTCACCGAACAGTGGAACACATCTTTGCATAATTTTGGCGAAAGTAAGATTATTGCACTTGATATTTCAAAAGCATTTGATAGAGTTTGGCATCAAGCTCTCTTATTGAAAATGCGTGAATAGTCTTATCTGTAAGGTTGACGTCTTAAAATTAAGGTAAAATGGCAAGCTACATTTGTAGAATTAAGTTGGCGTTTTAGATTTTTATCTTTAAATTTACACATCAAATTATTTAAATCGGTGAGTGGAAGAATAGTAAAAATGATAAATACCCAAATAGCACCGTAAAATTAGACTTTCGTTAAAAAAAAAAAATGCATGAGTGCCGGGAAGGTTAATGAGTGTAAACATCAACGTTTGTCCAAGCGCAGTTTTGAGGATGCATATTTGGATCCGTATCCGAAGTCGTCCATACGTTGTTGACTACGTGCATGGATCCAAAACAGACTACTTTGCTTGAAGGGGTCTTCAGATTTTTGTCATTGAACGTACCCAATATCCTACTATGCTGAATTTCCGTAAGGAAATGTGCTACAACGTAAAGTTTGACCTCGTAACGTCGCACATAGGAAAGTCAACGTTTTTATTTCACTCTAATGCCGAATAGATGTTAACACATCAAAAGATCGGACAAAATTGAATTATAATGGATAGATTAAGATTTACTTTTTTACTAAATTTGGTAGCTTGTGATATTGTTGTGTTTACACTTTTGTGCTTTACGAAAATTATTTAATTTAATTCTTCTCCCACAGATACGCAATAAACCCCTACGCAAGGCCGTAGTCATCCACGTAAATTTTGATACTTAAAAAGTCGACAGAACTTAGTTATTATATTATTACAGCCCTACACCCAGAAAAAAAAATCGTTCTTGCAAGCAGAAAACCGTTTGTCACAAGCGAAAAAAAGGACCAAGTGTTTATTCATTTTGTGGTAATCAGTTTGAATCTTAAGTAATAGCAGTTTTATTTATTTGTAGCGAGAAGTATATTTGCTTTTAATGAAAGGAATAGTAGTTAGACCCAAACAATATGTCACATTTACATTTACCTGTAAGAAGTTATCTCAATTATCTTAAGCTCCAAAATATATTCGCTTTAACTGAAACATAATTTAACCAAAACAGACAAACCCCTCTTCCTTAAAGATCTTATCGATGCGAGAAAACGTTTTACACAATAAAAGTCGCAGCTAATATCGTTTGCCATAAACGATTATATCGTTTGCCTAAACTCGTTTTATATTTACTTGTAAGTACTCATTTCAATGATCTTAAGTTCCAAAATATATTCGCTTCAACTGAGAAAACGCTCGTCCTAAAAGATTTTATCGATGCGAGTAAACGTTTTACACAATAAAAGTTGCAGGAAATATCGTTTGCCATTAACGATTATATTGTTTGCCTCAATTTGTTTTATATTTACCTGTAAGTACTTATCTCAATGATATTAAGCTCCCAAATGTATTCGCTTTAGCTGAAACATAGTTTAACCAAAACAGACAAACCCCTTTTCCTTAAAGATCTTATCGATGCGATTAAACGTTTTACACAATAAAAGTTGCAGCTAATATCGTTTGCCATGAACAATTTTTTCGTTTGCCTCAACTCGTTTTATATTTACTTGTAAGTACTCATTTCAATTTTCTTAAGTTCCAAAATATATTCGCTTCAACTGAGAAAACGCTCGTCCTTAAAGATTTTATCGATGCGAGTAAACGTTTTACACAATAAAAGTTGCAGGTAATATCGTTTGCCATTAACGATTATATTGTTTGCCTCAATTTGTTTTATACTTACCTGTAAGTACTTATCTCAATGATATTAAGCTCCCAAATGTATTCGCTTCAGCTGAAACATAGTTTAACTAAAACAGACAAACCCCTTTTCCTTAAAGATCTTATCGATGCGATTAAACGTTTTACACAATAAAAGTCGCAGCTAATATCGTTTGCCATGAACGATAATATCATTTGCCTCAATTTGTTTTATACTTACATGTAAGTACTTATCTCAATGATCTTAAGCTCCAAAACATATTCGCTTCAACTGACAAAACGCTCATCTTCAAAGATTTCATCGATGCGAGTAAAAGTTTTACACAATAAAAGTTGCAGCTAATTTTGTTTGCCTTAAATAGTTTTATATTTAACTGTAAAAACTTATTCCAATGATATTATACTCCTAAATATGTTTTCTTGAACGAAAACATTGTTAATTTAAATGAGAAAATTCGGCCGTTCTAAAAGATCTTACTCATAAAATAAAAAAGCGACAACCATTACTGAGTTCATCCTTTTAATTACATAATTCAACCAATAAGATCTTTTAGAACGGCTGCATTCTCTGATTTAGATTTACAATGTCACGGTTCAAGAAAACATATTTTGGAGTATAATATCATTGGAATAAGTTTTTACAGTTAAATATAAAACTAGTTAAGACAAATGAAATTTGCTGCAATTTGTATTATGAATCTAAAACTTATGCTCGAATCGATATAATCTTTGTCATGAAAAGACTTTGTTGTGCTGAAATAGTTTTGTATTTTAATGTAAATAAATATCATCTGAAATAGTTTTGTACCTTCAACAGTTCTTATTTATCTGAAACATATTGGAAAACAAAAAATTTCTTTTTTTCCTTTTCAAAACATTGTTTTTATTGTAATAAAGTAAATTATTTTCTTGGTGTTATAATGTCTTTTAATTAATTGGTTATTAAATAACTATTAACTTTTATTATTATTATTTATAACAAATGACAAATACTTAATTTACTTAAAAATGGTTATGAATCTGATTTATAAATTTAAATATTTCCAATTGACAAAAGTATCTCCATTTGATATCTTTATGATTTTTGATGTAAATTCTAGTGAAACTTCATTAATTTTTAAAAGATAGTACTCATTTAAAACATTTACTTTAAAGGCTTGAAAGTGTTGGATAAAACAACCCATTTCTACAAACTGGCATACCAAATACACTTCTTCTTTGTCTGTACAAAATATAGTTTTAATCATACTAAAATTAATAAATTCATTTTTTAATGGATTAATTTCTACTACGCAATTTTCTTCAAAAACATTTCCATTACATTTTACACAAGGTATATTAAAAATCTTATATATTTCTTTCTCAACAGATACACCAAATTTTGTATATAAGTAAAATTTGTTTATTTCTTTTGCCTTTTCAAATGTAAAGTCTGCATAAACATTACTCTGCATCAAAGAATATGCTATTTTCAGTTGTATTTTTATAGAAATTGTTTTAATTAAGTTTTTGCGATTATTTGTAGATTTTGAAATTTTTTTTAATATTTGATGTTTTGCCTCATATCTCATAGCCCATTTATTTTTAAGAGGACCGACTTCTGACATAATTTTTGGGTAATGAAGCAAGATATGTGCCTTGAACTTTAAAACTTTTCCAAACAACTTGATAAAAAGTTTATGATGTTCGGTAACTAAGTTTTTTAACAATATTGGTGTATAGCAAACATATTCTTCTTGAAGTAAGATGTCTAAAATTTTTTTCAACAAAAGGATAAGATCCCATTCTTCTGAGTCTGACGGTATCATATCGCCAATTATAAGGGGTAGGTTTGTAACAAAGTTAAGCATTTCTGCTGCTGTATATTTAATTTTTCTATTTTCTAACATTCCCTTAGTAATATTGTCTGGCTTATTTTTTCTACCGAAATCAAATTTTTTAACTCTGAAGTTAAGTGTATCTAATGAAAGTACTTTCTTACAAATTAATTTTTCAAATACTCTACATACATCTTCATGAGCAACACCTTCTAAAACATCGTGCATTATATCGACACTAAAATTTTCTGTGACATGAAAATTATGAAGTTCATTCCAAACACAAGTTTCTTTGATGCCTGTTTTAGATAAATCGTTTATATTAAGGTCTTGTTCATAGTTATATTTATTTCTTATAGGAAATAAAGAGGAATCTATGCAGTGTTTAAGTTCATTTTTATCAATTTTGCAAAGGCGACATGGATAATTACAAACAAAACATTCAGAAAAACCTGTAATGGCATGTATTCCTAAATTATCCCCTAGCAAACTAACAAACACAAATTTAACACGTCTATATTTCTCATGCTGAACCTCAATACCTTCATTCTGAAGACAATTGAGTTCTTCGATTACATACTTAAACATAACTTCATTCCCGTATTTAGTACGGTCGTTAGAGAACATTAATGAACCTACAAAAATAAAATCAAGCTTAGATTGCAAATATGGAGGCAAACAATCAATTTTTAAATAAAAAGCGCCAATTTTGTAGGCTCCAGCATGTGCACCTAATGCGTTTTGCGGTTCAAAATCGTCAAAGTATGCATCTATTGGCAGATATAAAACGGAGGAATCATTTTCAAAAGACTTTATCTTTCTTTCCCAATAATCAGAACCCATAACATTTGCGATTACACCTTGTGATTTTAAGACTTTTATTTTAATTATGTACTTAAGAATATTTTCCAAGAAATCGTCCATATTTAGAATAGCTTGTAATAATTTTCGTATTGGAAATAATATTAATGAAATTTTAACTGGCTTTGTTTGAAGCATTCCATTTTTATTTTTAATTTCTAGTTTTTTCTCTATTATCTTTTCCTCAGGAGCAAAATATAAACCGAAGTGTTCCAAAACTTTTAAAATTTTATATTCACTGCAGTTTAAATCGTTCAATCCTATATTATATATTTTTTGTAAGTTTTCGAAAAATTCCAAGTTTTCATTGCGCGGGACAATGGTTTCAAGATACCCAAAAATCAAATTATTTTGATTGCAGATTTGAACCAGAAGTTCTTTAGATTTTTTTCTAGGTATGTTTTCATCTGAATAAATTGAAACGATAAACTTTAAAAGATTATCCCGATATTTGCTTAAAAATGTATTTGAATTAGGTTTATTCCCGACTTTATTTTCTAAAGTAACGTATTCTTCAACGCAATCAACTTTTTGTACAGTTTTTTCTACACTATTACAGAAAAATCTTTGACTTTGTAAAATATTTGGATTTTTAATTAATATTTGTGGTTCTATAGTATTGATGTGTTTTTTAAGGTGTTGAATCAAAGCTTTACATGAAGAAAAAAAAATTCCACAAAAGACACACTTGAAGTGTTTTACATGAATATGTGTGTTTACATGTTTTCTGTACAACTTTAAGTTTGTCAAATCAAATTCATCTGTGCATTCAAAGCATGAAAACATTTTTGCCGCCATTTAAGAAAGGTTTTTTTTTTAAAGAAAATTAATATTTTGAATAGATTTACTTTTTGGATTTGATTCAACGAACTGCATTTAAATTTCGGTTTTTTTTTTGTTTTAGGTTTTATTTAAAAAAAAATTACTATTTTGAACAGGTTTACTTTTTAGATTTGATCTAACAAATTGCATTTGAATTTCGGTTTTTTTTTAGTACATATACCAATATTACTAAGGAATATCTATAATCAATACCTAAGGTTTCAAAGCAGCAATTCAAAGGGCTCGTTATTTTGAGACACGAAAGATTCCGAGAGTAAATCTTTTTCTGAAACTTCTTTTTCAGAAATCGATTGGTTAATTTTGCTTAAAATTTCTTTACGTAAAGAAACATTTCGAGAAACTTCGCATTTCCTATCTTGAACTAAATACAAATCAAATGCAGTTTGTTGAATCAAAACCCAAAAACTACTAGACACGTTGGGATATTCAACGTCCAAAGCAAAAAAACTTCCGAAACAAAAATAAAACCCTTCCTTGAAGTTTTTGAAAACAAAACTTTGATCTTGTATAACAACTACTGTTAAAATAGATTCTACTCTCGACTCGTTACCTATTAAATAAATTCTTGGAGAGGAACATTCATTTTTTCCGAAAAATTCATCGGCTTCTTCCTCTGTTTTAAAAAACGGCAAAAAGTTTGCTGCAGCTGCTGCTTTTGTGGACCTTCTCGGTGTTAGTGTGTTTTTTTTACCTTTTAAAGGCTTTACCGGAAAAAAGTATGGCACGGATCGAAGTGCAATTATGATGCGGAGATCTAAATATGTAGACAAAGATGTTATTTACTTATACTTCAACCTTTAAAATACAACTACCTTTATTAGTCTTGTGCTCCTCGGAGAGAAGAAACCATTTTTTTACATCAAGATTTTTAATCTGTGATGCAAGCGATAATATTGCTTCAGCCAATACAATGAGTCGCTCTGAGAGGTAAGAAAGATCTATCGGATGACCTTTGAAGTTGTCGTGGAAAAATTTTTCGGCATCGGAAAGAAGCTATTAAAAAATTACATTTAAAAAATATGCCATTTATTAACAACACAAATTTTACCAGCTTAATGGCATTATCACCATTTAAACATGAATATCTTGTAAAATATTTGCCCACTCCATTTGTACGTACAAATTGTCTGCGCGAAAGGTATGATGCTTCCCATAAATTCAAAAAGTCGTTGTTTTCGGGATGACTCAGTAGTAGATTTTTGTCTGCTTCCTCCGCCGTTAGATTGCTGATACCTAAAGGAAAACCAATTTTTGAATTATAATTATATTATACCTATAATATGTACTGCTAAATCCCCCTTTAATTATGTATCATTTAGAGTTCAATAGCTTTCAATCTAAGTTAATTGAGCTCATTAACCAGACTCTCAAACATAAATTCACTACCGAATTTAGTACGGTCCTTTGAGAAAAAAAGGCCCATCAAAAATATGACATGTATTTTTATACAAAAATCTCAAATTTTATAAGCGCTTTTCGTCGCATGATGGAAGATATAAAACGAAGAAATAATTTTAATAACTTTCGCGCCCTCTGCTTCTGGCACATTTGGTTGCACCTCAGCGACTACGAGATTCTAATTCCTGTTCTCTAGATTTTCGATCACACATTTTTTCTATGAACTACCGTTCTCGTGGAAAATGAAGTCAAAAACATTTTAAGTTTTTCCCAAAACCCCTAGCGTTTTATAATTAAATTATAAACTCTTTGGTTTTAAGTCACATACCCCCTAACGATTAAAAAAAATAGCTTCAGTATTTTGTCCTCCTTCTTCTAGGTAATGTAGTATTTATATACATTCTACATATATTACTTTATTATAATACTAAGCAAACTTTTGAAAAATAAATTACCAGTATTTGTTGCACTTGTTGTTGTAATTGACCGCCTCTTGATTAGCCCGCAAGCCTTAAGCATTGTCCTCGCATTCATAAGGGCACATAAAAGTTTGCCTCCTGCTTTTATTTTACCAATGGCGGGTGAATAAAATGTTTCCTTTTCCTCTGTTGGAAAGATCTGGCACAAAAGATTTGATAAATGTATGTATTCGTGCTTTTGAAGCCTAAAAGATTGTTTTAAGAAGGTTTATGATATTAGCGTCTTCGAAAAATGGTTTCTACTTGCAATCTATCGAAATCATCAAGCAAAAGATTGTTAATAATAACTTTGGCTATTTTTGACCTGTCACTTTCCTCTAGGGTGTTGGTGTTTTCATATTTTTTTAAAATAATTATGCTTTCTAAATTGACCTCAAAGCAATTGCTCAGTAAAATCTATGTACAGAAAAATAGGTAATGAAAATAAATTAAAATTAGTTTATCAAATCAGGTAAGACAGTTTCTAATTAAAATCAAATAATTTGTGTTTTTAGATCTAAAAAGAGAAATATAATTGTATCTGATTTCAATTTTTACTTATAGAAAATTCCCACCAGATTCCTTTTGCCCACACTATTTAACTTCAATAATTCTCCATGGGCGAGATGATACATTCTTATAAAGGGTTTTCCAATAGAGACGGGTTGATTTTGACAGCTCGTGGCGGCCATATTGTTTCTTTTACTTTTTGTCAAATTATTGTCTTTTAATCAGTTACTAAAGAAAAATCATCATGGCAAGTAACAGCGTCGAGCAACACGCGCAAATGATAAAACTTTATTTTGAAAATGAGTTGGAAGTTGATCCCAATTTCGGTCGAGAAAAATCATCTTTAGCGATGAGGGCCATTTTTCGATGAATGGGTACGTGAATAAGCAAAATTGCCGGATTTGGGACGACACGTCATTTGGGCTGGAGGCGTCATCGGTCGGTACTTCTTCGAAAATGATGCTGGCCAGGCCATCACCGTCAACTGCGATCGCTATAGGTCGATGATCACCAACTTCTTGTGGCCTGAATTGGATGATATGGACACCGAAGACATATGGTTTCAACTGGATGGCGCTATGTGCCACACAGCTCAAGACACAATCGATGTTCTGCACGAATGGTTTCATGGCATGGTTATCTCGTGCCGAGGCGACGTGAATTGGCCACCAAGATCGTGCGATTTGACCCCTTTGGATTTTTTCTTGTGGGGCTTTCTTAAGTCGCAGGTCTATGCAAATAAGCCGCAAACCACCGCGGCCCTCAAAGACAACATAATCGATGCCATCGGTCAAATTCAGCTTGATTTATGCGCCGAAGTCATCGAAAACTGGACCTTTCGAATCCGCGCAACTTGTTTTATCCAATTTTAAAATCGACCCGCCCTTAATGGAAAACCCTTTATTAAGATATTTTAGCAAAATTTAAGCGTGTACAGTACGCATAATTATCTAGATGGAAACATCAAAAATAAAAGAAAATATTCTTCTGATAATTACAAATCTAAAACGACTGGACTAAAGTGAAAAATTAAAATAAAATCATTTTGCATGCAAAATAACGGATAAAAGTACTGACACCATTGTATATAAAATCTATAGTACTATTCCCGTTCTTCTTTTATTATTACGTTTCTAATTTTTGAATATTCGGGACTCTAATCAACACTCCACAAGAAGTGGGATATATGAACTGTAGATGTCGCTACTGTCACTCCACTTCATGATACTATTATAGATTTTATATGCAATGCTGACACTTCTAAAAGTTTTGTCAAATAAAATTAATATTTTATAATTTGTTTATTATAAATGTTAGACATATTTAAATGTAGGCACATGCTGAGCAAAAGGAATACAAAAACGCAGGTACATGCAAAACAAAGGAAGCAAGAAGGTGAACACATGCTAAACTAAACATTATAACAACCTCTTTGGAATAAAACATTTTTGTTTCAGTTGATAGACTAAAGGATAACAAATTGGAATCGACGATGGACACAGAACTTGATGACGCCATTTTACTGTAACAAAAAAAATTTAATATTTTATTCCGTGTCAAAAATGAAGGAAATAAAAGATTTTATGATATTTTCGATTGGTAACTACCTATCTGTTTTAGATCTAAATCTATAATTTTTGGCTAACGGCAACAAATATACGTGTGTCAATTTAGCACTACACTTTAAGAAATTAAATAAACTAAGTACACAGTTAATTGTAGCTTTTTAGTAGTAAATTAGTTGTGGAAAAAAAAATTGTAGCTCTACTATTTAAAAAAAAAATAAAAAAAAGATATCAAGTTAGCACTACACTATAGGAAATTAAAAAAAAACGAAGTACGCAATTAATTGTAGCTTTTTTCTTGTAAATTAGTTGTGGAGAAAAAAAATTCTAAAAATTTTGTTGACGAAGTTTTCAAACAAAAACTAGGTAGGTACTGCTAAGTTGACACTCTGAGTCCAGGCATTAGAAAAGGAACTTAGAAAATGTAAACACGGTAATAATTGTAGCGTTTTTGTTGTAAATTAGTTGTGGAGAGAAAAAAATTCTAAAATACTTTTTGAAGAAGTTTTCAAACAAAAGCTAGGTAGGTACTGCTAAGTTGACACTGTGAGTCCAGGAATTAGAAAATGTAAAGACGGCATTAATTGTAGATTTTTTGTTGGAAATTAGTTGTGGAGAGAAAAAAATTGTTTTTACATTTTCTAATTTCCTTTTCTAATGCCTGCACTCAGAGTGTCAACTTAGCACTACCTACCAAGTTTTTGTTTGAAAACTTCTTCAAAAAAATGTATAGAATTTTTTTTTCTCAACAACTAATTTACTACTAAAAAGCTACAATTAACTGTGTACTTTGTTTATTTAATTTCTAAAAGTGTGGGGCTAACTTGACACGGGTAACAAATATCACACGATAGGATTTTTGCAAAAAGAGTTTCTTTTGTCATCATTATAATTTATTTCCAATGAATATACACGTACATACATACATATCTAAGAAAAATTTTAAAAACTAACTTCGTGACTTATAAATCAATAAATTCTTCACTAACAACTTCACGTAGTGTTGTTGTTTTTTTTTTAATTTGTATTATTTTAAAACCAAAAAACTAGAACAAAATTAAGGAGGGATGCAAGCACAAAAAATAAAAGTTTTATTAAAAAATACATGTAGCAGCAAGGAAACTTATTGCAAATTATTAAGTTTTTTTATTCACCCTTATTACGGTTGTCGTTTTTCCAAAACGACTCGGCTCTAGAAGCTCCAATTGGTGTTGCAAAATAAAAATATTGTTAAAATAGCACGAAGGTTGAAGAGCGGTGAAAACACTGAAGGTTTAGTTTTATTTTCTAGAGCCATGTCGTTTAACTGTCGTTTTAGTAAAACGACAATCGTAATAAGGATGATTGTCATGCATTATGCAAAAACTCGGCAAAAATTCAACAGAAGATGCTTATGAACAATGAATTTATGAAAAACAGTCGGTATGATATTGTGCATATTATGAAGATTTATTTTTAAATGTTTGCTCATAGCCAATACAGATTTTTAGATATTATATTTCTATAAAACTTCGATACGAAATAAAATTAAGATACCTACATCGTTAAAAAAGAAGTGTTCAGCACTACAATTCACTTTCTCAATTGGAACATTAGTTTAATCTAGTTATGAGTTATTAAGAGACTACACCCGACATCATTTATCTCTCTTTTCATAACACAAATCAAACGTCATTCAACACCAAGTCACCAATCTGATAGTTTTTGTGGTAAACAGCTTCTGCATTGTTTTACATAAATTTTACGAATTGTAGTCACCAACCCGCGCAGTCATTCATTTTACTTTTTATACAAAACAAAACAACAACTTGCTCTTGCCTCTTTTTAACCGCCCTTTCCTTTATCCTTTAACCTACTCACCGTATCAAACCTGCACATAATTAAAAACTCAAACAAAGTAACCCACCAAAATACTACATTACTTTCACTATACAGTCACCTGAGTTCGAAGTCGAAGAACCTTTTAATCTAATTTAACTCAAATTTTCTTTTAACTCCAAGTACCTACTTTACATTGCATTATTAGTAGTAGGTATTTTTGGTTGTGACTGGAATCTTTATTAACTGGCTGAACACAATGACTGCAGCAGGTAAAGATCGCTCATCGGCGTTCACCATAAATGTTTGCTACATCTAAACCAATGTATTTACCCATATCATGGAAATAGAAGAAATACAAAGACTATATGACTATTTATTCAATGGAAATATCAACGTTCTTTCTTATTCCGATTAAAACATTGATTGTGAGAAAAGTGTTGTAGTTATTTCCAATTTCAAGTGATTAATGTATGATATTTATTAAATATATAATCTGACACACCCAATTTAAAATTTAATTTAATTATGAGGTATGTATCTCGAGAAACAATTACTAAATTGTTTCTGCCCTTGGCCGTTGCATATGTACATACCTGTACCAAAATGGATTTTCAGAATTAAGTTGATGACGGCAGTATAAGTTCAAGCTGTTAACTGTTAAGTACTTCAATAAGATGCAAGTGGGTCGTAATAAATTTACAGTTTCAACCCCCAGTTCTAGCTTCTGATGAAATACAGTTTTCTCAGTTGTTAAAAATTTCTAATCTGTAAAACATTTTTAAAAAATAAATAAATAGGTATGTATATTTAAATTTGTTACCTTTGGACAAGAAATGGTTTCATGTTTTACTTAAAGCTCTTATCTCTGAAGGTTCAAATTTAGAGAGCATCTACATCTGGAAATTATAAAATTCTGTACACATATTTTAGATTTGTTAGTTGAAGGTAATTTTTTTATTTTTTTATATTATTGCGATATATTCTTAGTCGAAAACAAAACAAATGAAAAAGGTGTATCTACGAAATGAAAACCTTTGTCAAACGCTTCAATTCAAAGTGGAATCATATTCATTTTGAAGTGACTTTGTTATATATGATTATACCTTGCCGTTTTTTAATCATATTTTTTGGCTTAGTGTGTACATACATAGGAAGAGTTGATATACACTATCATACATATTATGCACATGAAATATGGATTACTAACAAAAAGGGCATGAAGCAAGGGTTAAAAATAAGTGGAAAATATATAATTTATCCCTATAGGAAAAACGTCGAAAAGTAGAATGGGTTTATGTTTTCCATTTTTGTAACTTATGGTCAAAGTTACAAAGATTGAGAACATAAACTCATGTTAAGTTTGTCATACATATGTGGATGATATATATACCTATACATAAAATTTCCAGCTCTTATTAACCTTGACTGCATGTCCCTTTTATTTAATTTTTAGCCTTTAACAAGCAGACTGTACCAAGGCACCACAGTTTTTGTTGCCTTGCGCATATACTTATACATGTATATATTTGACCAAAAGTTTAATGCGCATTTTGCTTGCATTTGTCCATGATTTGTATTAAGCGCCGCAGTTTACTCACTTTTTTTCAATTTTTGGTTGATATTATGATCAATTGAATTAAGAATATTAATTTTTAAAAATTGTAAAAATTTGAAGTATTTTCTTAGGAAATTGAAGCTATGTATATACATAACGTATGTACAGTACATTGTACATTATATAAATAGTTCCAAAATATTTCTTAAATTGAAAATTGAATAACAGACGGCAAAGGTGAAACCTAATAAGAGTTGAAAAATGTATCCATCATTCATGGAGAACAAGCAATTTGAAAATCGAATAACAATTTCGATTTCCTGAGAAAATACGTCGTTTAAAATTTATTAAATAAATTGACTTCAATAATTCATATTCATGTTTATTAACTTTATGTTTATTAACTTTATGCATTTTCTTCATTCATTTAACTAAATATATCAATACAAATTAGAAACAAATGAGTAGACAGCGCATAATATTACAAATCATGAACAAATGCAAGCAAAAGAAAATGCGAAATCAACTGGTTCAAATATATGTGTTGGCACTTATATATTATATTTGCACAAGACAATGGAAACTATTGCGTCGTGGTACAGTCTGCTGGCAAACATTTTGGCGTTTTCGTTTTGAGAGCTTTCTCAATTTATATGTACGTTTAAGGTTTTACTCAAACAAAAAGTATTTAATAAGTTTTGAACATTATTAAGTTCAAAACTTATTAATTACATAATAACAAACACAAATTAAAAACTTAAAAAATTTCACTTGCCTCTTAATTTACCAAATGAGAACTTACCAAGCGTCCTCTTATTGCGTAGAAAATTTGTTCGTCCACTTATGGATATTTAGGTTTTATTGAAATGTTGATATTGTTCTTCTTTTTGTTATTTATTATATTTATTAATTATTTTTGATAGTTTTTTACAATTTTTACACACATTTACTTACAATTTCCCGCGTTTAAAACGTGTGTCGTCGGTCGGATGTAGCTTACTTATGATTTGATTATGAATAAGATGGCTGTGTTCAGTGGTTACTGCGTTCCTTATCTAAGAAAGAATCGAACCTATTAGGTGCGTTCTTTTTGTGCTTGACTACATGCTCGTTTTACCGAACGGCAAATCCAATCCAGTGCGGTTGGCCATGTTTAGATTGTGGCTTTTTGCCTTAGAGGATATATAATATTATGGAGTGCTTGTTTTTATCCCTAATGCATTGTAGTGCCTGAAGCCTAGATAGGGGGCGCTGTTTCACTTTCAGTAAGATAAAGTCTTAGAAAATTTTTTAGTTTTTTTCTCCAATGTGCAGAAAACTCTTAGAGGATATATAAATATATATATATAAAACTGAGTGCCTTTAACTTGCCGAAACTTGAACAGCGACCCCTATGAAAGCTTCACATTCGAATAAAAACAAGCACTCCATATTATATATCCTTTAAGCTTTTCGCTAACGTTTCACGTGTGTCAGAGTTTTTTTTCTGGTTGTCTCTGAGTGTGGTGGTAAATATGAACACGATGGTTTTGTGGGCGACATAATGCCTGATTACATGGGTCGTTTAACTAAAGGGCACATCGGTGAGACAGGTAGATTTTATGTGGGTAAAAAAGAGAAGGTAGATTCCATAAAAATTTCACCGATGCGTCAGTTTCATTTAATATTTTGAGATTCACATGAAACGTGTGAGTGAGATACATATAGATTTTAAGGGTGTGAGATAGGGAAGGGGAGATTGAAATGAAAGGATTTTTCTTCATGGTGTAATCACGAGTTCAGTAAAAAGACTCATGTAATCAGGCACATATACTTCTTTCAAACGATTCAATTTAATCTTGCGAATTTTAAGCCTGTAGGCGAGAGACGCATGTAGTGGCCGCGGTTAACAAAATTGCTGAGGTTGAACAAATTCCAGAGTTATTGCTCTTTTTTCTTTGTGCTTTTTGTTCGAGCCATAGATGGAGTAAAGATTGTGGAGATTCCTTTTCATTTGAAAAAGACATTTATCTATTAAAAATCGCAGTGTTTAGAAGCATCTTTGCAACCGAAAGGAAACCAAAAGAGAAACGAAGGTTAAAAATCGCAGTTGTCAAAAAGCAGTCATCTCATAGGTGAGAAGCCGTGTTCCTTTCACCTTTCTTGCCTACAAAACATCTTGGCGCGGCGTAGTAAAAAGTCAAAATCAAAAGAAAACTTTTTTTGCTTTTGGTGAAGTGGCAAATAAAAAATTAAAATGTAATTTATGCCAATTGTAAATTGTAAAGGAGAATTTACATATATTGCAAAAATTATGATTTTATGCAATACTCGTCTTACTATTTCTTATATTAATTTGACAGCTAAACAATACCAATACCAGTTTTAATATTTGTATACAAACTTTGACAGTCTTAACATGCCGCCTCCACTGGGCATGAACGATGCTCGGATTATGAACATGTCTATAAAAATCCAATTGAGGCAGAAAAATCCATGTCCGTGCAGCCAACAAAAACTACTTTTTGAACACGACATGACTGCTGTTCAAAGCTCGGGCATGAGATTTGACGTTTCACTTGTGTGAGAGTTTTTTTCTGGTTCTCGCTGAGTGGGGTGGTAAATGCTGAGGAAAAATGTAGAAGTAGTGGTGAAAGGACATGACATCATTTGCCCACCGGAAAAAAAGTAGCTGATTGTTGATTGGATTGTGGTTGTAATGTTGGGCATCTGAATGCCCTGTGGAGTCGGGGTGTTACTCATTTATACAGATTTGGGTGGAAATGTCAAACTAAAAGTTATGAGTGCTTTATTTTCTCGCGTCCTAACGTCAACGGCTGCAAAAACTGAAAATGTGTTTTTTTGCAAGCCCGGGGACAGTTCGTTGAAAAAAAAACGATATCGGGGATTAGCGATGCCATCATAGGAAATAAATTAGTTTCTATACAAACTATCGATAACAACTATGTATGCCGACAATAAATTTTTTCTTCGTGCTTAAGTTAAGCCCCGATAATTCTCTGCGCTTAGCTAAGCCCTTAGGGGATTAATTGTTGTCGCTTTTAAAATAGGTATTGTTTAGCCTCGTTTTTTTTCGTCCAATTCACCGGGCTTGCAAAAAAAAACACGCCTATTAACTCCTTATGCGTCTTGGCAAATGTGAGACCGTAACAAAAGCTCGTTTAAGATTTTTGGGTTTCATCTTTACATTAATAATTAATACTGCTGATGGCAAACGATATTCTATATAACTATACGGAAAATGAGCAAATTCATCAATTGGACTCAATAGGTAAACAAAAGTCGGAGGAGTGAGTCCAATGTGAACACAAAAAGCAGAAAAAACAGGAGGCGAAGTGGATTGTAAGCGCTTAAAACTTGCACCAATGTGACATATTCCTTATGCATGTTTGCAAACCTTCACTTTAATACTTCATACTGCTGATTGCAAACGATATATAATAGACATACCAGCAAATTTGTCTTTAAACAAATATAAGAAACTTCCCTAACACCAAACAGTACAGTTGATGATTACTTTGAAAACGATTAAAAGCTGTATGAATCTTATTTATAGCCTGATTTCAAATGGATTTTACTATTACAAAAAATGTGTAATAAACTAAACTGTGTTTTCTTTGATAACAATTGTTTTTATCATTTAAAGCAAATGATTTGAAGCTGAGTGAACTTTCTTCGGGTCAAAATTTCAAACATACTTTCCTGTCTTTGAAAAGCCATTCATCTGTAAATACAGTTTATAATATCGTTTGGAGTAAACGCTTTACGAGCTTCTCACTATTTCTAATTTATTTATTAAACTAAACAGCGATTCATTTAGTAGCAACTGCTTTTATCAACTGTAGTGAATGAATAAAATACGCACGTGAAAGTTTCTTGGGTAATGACTTCAAAAATCTTACACTATATTTCTAAATTTGTTTGTCTGGGAGTTTTATTTGTAATATCGTTTGAGGTAAGTGTTGACCATTTGAAACAAACGATTTGAAGCTGAGTGAACTTTTTTTGGGTCAAAATTTCAAACATACTTTCCTGTCTTTGGAAAGCCATTCATCTGTAAATACAGTTTATAATATCGTTTGGAGTAAACGCTTTACGAGCTTCTCACTATTTCTAATTTATTTATTAAACTAAACAGCGATTCATTTAGTAGCAACTGCTTTTATCAACTGTAGTGAATGAATAAAATACGCACGTGAAAGTTTCTTGGGTAATGACTTCAAAAATCTTACACTATATTTCTAAAGTTGTTTGTCTGGGAGTTTTATTTGTAATATCGTTTGAGGTAAGTGTTGACCATTTGAAACAAACGATTTGAAGCTGAGTGAACTTTCTTTGGGTCAAAATTTCAAACATTCTTTCCTGTCTTTGAAAAGCCATTCATCTGTAAATACAGTTTATAATATCGTTTGGAGTAAACGCTTTACGAGCTTCTCACTATTTCTAATTTATTTATTAAACTAAACAGCGATTCCTTTAGTAGCAACTGCTTTTATCAACAGTAGTGAATGAATAAAAAACGTGTGAAAGTTTCTTGGGTATGACTTCAAAAGTCTTAAACTATATCTCTAAAGTTGGTTATTTGAGAGTATGATTAGAAATATCGTTTGAGGTAAATGTTTTAATAGGTCGTCAATGATTCCAATGGTGGTGTTTTATCGTTATGTTCATTTTCTTTCAAGGAAATTGTGAATATCGTTTGTAGCAAACAACTTTGTAGATAGGGGATATCAATAATAATCATATCGGTTTAGCATTTAGAATGTTATGCTTATCAAATTATGTTTTTATGGCGAAAGTTTTGGGGTTTGTGGTTATTTAAGAAATTAATATATGCAAATGATATTTTGTAGTTTTACAAATAAACGGGTAAACATTTAGAGATAATCAGTTCATTGTTTTCGCCAAGGGAAATATATAAACGACAAATGTTTTTAATTTGAATTAAGCATTGTAAAAATCGAAACGCTTGCTACGATAGTATTTTTGGTTCAGTGTAATAATAAAAAAAACGCTCAACCAAAATCTATTACGCGTTTCAAAATTTCAGAAAAGAAAATAACACCACCCTCTTCGGTGGTGTATCTAATTGATGTTAATAAACGTCAATTAGCAGACATTTTTTTAATACCCGCTTTTATTAATAAAGCTGTTAATAATTTATTTGTTAAGTGAAGGACGCTACCTAACCTAATGCAGCTGGAGCACAAAAAACGAGAATTTCGATTCAGTTATGCTAAATCCCTCAAGTTTAAGGCTCTGTTTTTTTTTATGAAATCCTTCACATCAACAGAATATGCTTAGTTCCACCTTAATAGTTAATACAAAATTTGATTGAATTCGACAACGTTCGGAAATACCTAATTTTTTGTTTTAATGTCTGATATTTTTTTTATAAAAAAAAAACCGTAATCAAATCATTGTTGCTTTTGAAATTCTAAAAATAACTCCCGCACTCCAAAACTCCATCACATCTCATTTGCCTATAGGCTGCCAAGAGCATCAATGACTTTGTAAAATACTATAGTTAAATGCGAATGCCTGCTATTATGCATAACACAATCAAGATCCCAGCATCCAATGAGTTAAATATTTATCCAAGCAAGAAACCGGCCCAACCGGCATCAGCAGCAACAAAACCACACAACAATCCCCATCGAATTGAAAGGAAAAATAAAATCTACATCACACTATCATCGACCAACACCATACAACTCAAACCTAGGCTAACTAACTAGAAGAGAGCAATTTTTCTATTTCAACTATTTGTATCAGGCTCTCAGAATGGAACAGTAAGTAAGGCAGGCTAGTCAACCACCAAACAGAAAGGAACCTCTTCTGGCTCCAATATAGTAGGTAGATATAGGTAAGTCGTTGGTCGGTGCACATTGTAACTTACTAAATGTGAACGTTGGACTGTAGATCCCCATGCTATGGTTCATGCGAAGCGGATTACGGATACCTACGAGTACCTACTGTTGGGACACACACATTCAGTCCAAGTGTATGGATGCCGAATCGAATTATTATTGCCAAGAGTTGTTGCATGGCTTAGCTGTTGTTGTTGTTGCTGCTGCACCCAGCAGCACCTTGCTTCTTGGCATATATGAAGAATGGCTAAAAATTATAATGCCAACAACATCATCATTGTTGTTTTGTTTTTGTGTTTTCGTTGGAACTTTTCTCACTATACGCACACTATGGTGCATTTCAATGAAGAATTAATAAAATTATTTAAATTATACGTGTCAAAAAAATTAATTTTTGAAGAGATGTATTTCGGTGAAAAATGACCAAATTGAGATAAAACAACAGCATTCTAAAGCTTTTAGTTTCTATTTTTTTTAATTTGTTCCGCTAAAATTTTGTTGAGATACCGCTACGTACCATACCTACTGGCTCATGTCCCAATGGATGACCCTCTCAGGTCTATGCGAATAAACCCTAAACAATCAATGCTTCAAAGTCAGCATAACGAAAGCCATCCAGGCAATTCAGCCAGATTTATAGAACAAATTCATTGAACATTGGTCCTCCTGAATACGTGCTAGCAAGCGAATCCGCGGCGTTCGTTTGGACGACGTTATTAACATTTAAAAATCGAGCGCCCTTATTGAAAGATCCTTTATTTATCATTAAAATTCCTGCAAATGAGTAGTGCACACCGTGTGGGACCAAGTAGATGAAACTCTATAAAATTCCCTCCAATTTTTTTTTTTTTCAAGTTTAAATTTTACTTCCCACTGTATAAACATCACACGAAACTTATTTAGTATAACAAAACGTGATATAAGCATATATGAGTATTTTTAGTCAACATTCGTTCACGTCGTCGGTCGTCGTTGTTGTTTTTGTCGTCTTCGGATTTCCATTTACCCCGACTAAAGTTTCTACTACCATTACTATAAAAGTAAGAAAAAAAAAGAAAAAAATTGTAGAGAAAGAGGAAAAAGAAGATGCACTTGAAAGGCTTCCTGAAACTATTTCCACAAGACTTAAGATAAAGTAAGTGCATATATGTATGTATAAAAGAATCGCTAAAGGAAGGCCCACATAAATCAGCATAGGAATAGTACAGAGGGTCATATTACACTCATGATGATGATGGGAGAGGAAGTACTCCAGCTCTATATAGGTAAGTAATTCCATGCTCTGTTTGCTGTGCGCCTGGTAACTTCTAATCCAAGCTGTAGTGTCGTAAAAAGCAAACCGTCAAGCCCGGCATCCGAATCAAATGATATCGGATATTAATTTCTTTTTCTAAGCAAAGTGCCACTTATTACCATGCAAAGGCATTAGACACAGAAACAAAGATCTCATCCTCTGGTCCGGGGTGGGATGGGATGTTATGGGATGGAATGGGATCCTCAACTATATGAGAGGAAATTGGGTTGTTGGTTAAACTACTTGATATATCTAGGATGCAGTTGAGGGAACCTACATATAAAAATTATCTACCATCCATCCTAGATATCCATCTTAGATTGTGCTCTGGCTCTTTTGTTTCATCTTTTCTTTTTCCTTTTCCTTGTTGTTGTCGCGCGAGAATGTGCAATGTAAAGGGACTCTCCTCAACCATGATGATGTTGATAAAATTCAAAGAATTGTCGGTCGACGGTCGGTCGCGGTCGGTCGGTGGGTTGGTTGGTTTATGGAAGATCCATGGTTGCAACGCCATCAGCAGCGGCTAAATCAGCAGAGCGGCATAGCCTGGTCTTGGCTTGGCAGGCAAAAGAGGTAGAACTGCCGACCAACTTGCACCTATAAATTACATGTTACAATCGAAGAAGGTAAAATAAAGTAGCAATTGAAAACGATTTGATTAGGGCTTTTATTATCAAGTTCTTCGATGAGAGTTTGGTTCATTCTATGTATGTATGTACCTTGGTTAGGAGTCTTGTTGGTGATGGTTCGTTTTTCACTGCTTCTCTAATGTTCACGTCAATTAATTGAGGAATCGCATGCAATTAATTTGCTATCGATTTTTATTACTTTACAATCTAAACCTGACGTTTCGCGTTCGAGTAGATACATTATTCTAGGGGAATAAAATGTTTATTTGTGAATAGTTGGCATAGGAAAACAGAGTGTAGCTAAATTCTATTGATATAAATCAGGTTTGTAGACATGCTTCAACTTCAACGACACGGTGTAATGGTATTACAGTGACATTGATATGATGGTGTTTAATGAAGTATCAATATGGATGTTTGTGAACTTGGCTTCAAAAAATTTAATTATTGAAAACATTGAAACTTTATATGTATTGATGATATGAACATTTTGAAGGAAGCAACAACAACTACCTTAGTACGCTAACATCAAGTTTTAAGAACGGAGTAAAAGGTGGAGAATGGGAGCCAACTATATCATCCATTATTTCTTTTAGTGACAAACGCGTTTTGGCGAGAGTAGGTGAAAGCCAGCTCACCAAAACATGTACACGCAAACAATAGCAACAAAATGTGATTAAAATATTTTCATATTGTTTGCGTTAAAAATTTTTGCTGAGCGCTCGGCTAGGGGAAGGGTAGGTAAAATGGCGGTTCTAAGAACACTTGTTCCCGAAGAACCCAATTAGCGCTGTTATGCGCCGTTTTGATACCATAACTCGTTTCTCGTTTGACCTGATTTGTTTGTTATGGTCTTTTCTGCAGCCCTTAAAGAGGACTAAGCTCACAACTGTGTGCTAGGTAGTTCCGGTAGGGTTGAGATCCGAGCACATAACCCCTCACCAGATCTACTTGTGGCTGAGCCTGTTCCAAGCAAGGTAATACCTACTATGTATATGCCAATTCTTTAAGGCTTGCGCCAGTTATAGAGTAAATGTTTGTCCGAAAAGTTAGTGACGATTTTTGTATATGAATTTTATATTTGTAGTGTTATTCTTATTAATAGTCCATCGAGAATCGGTTCGATGCAGGAGTCAATAGCGATACAGGTCATGACCGAGAACCTCGGTAGACCATTGCTAGCCCTTAGGTACACTTCGAATGCAAGAGTTGAGGTGAAGATATTGTTTGGTCTTTTAGATCCATCTGGTGCTGTTTAGGAAAAAGATAAAATCGTTTATCCTTTTGTTCGACACCACGTTTAGGTTATCGAGAAAAGGGCTTCCAAATGCCAGGAGTCGAGACCTGGCTAGGGCCGGGCAGTTTCTTTCTCTATAGAGGGTGCTTGCAGCTACGGCAGAAACTATTAAAAGGTATGCGTAGCTTAGCCGTATGTTCTTCTATTAGCCAATGGCCAGTGATGATTGCAACGATCCTGGCCGTATCTGTTCCGTTTCGCTTTATTAAATCATTTGATCGGTTTTTGTCTTCATATGGATATCTTGCAGTTTGACATACCTTGCCACCTTTTTATTGATTTTGAAAGGAAATGATCATATATTCTGCCCTTCACGAATCCCCAGTGGAAGGTCTACTTATTCTGCCTGAGAGACGAGAAGGGCTGATCCCTGCCTGGTAAGATCATCCGCTTGCTCATTACCTTGGATGTCAGGCTGCTACCAATTGCTTTGATTACAGCCTGGCTATTTAATCTATACACACATTGTGAATATTTTGGTTAGATATTGTTTTTTGTTTAAGTATCCTACCGGCTTCTTTAACGGCTTGTACCTCAGCTTGAAATACGCTGGAAGTATTGAGCAGGCGATAAGATTTACTCATTTTAAGTGCCTCCGAGAAAACACCCGCCCAAATCCATCAATCATATTCGAGCCGTCAGTGAAAATTATGGTATCGTATACTCATTTGTCACCGAATCATTTGTCCACTCACATTGAAACTTTTTTCGAAGTTAAGAGAGGGGAAGTGGTAGTCAATATGGATTAAGCGCAGGTCTCTTGGCAACAGTTTCCAGAATTTTTGTGTGACCATAGGGTTTTTCTGTCTAGCAACTTGCTCCTTTAAGCCTGGTACCCTGGTAGCACTGCAGGATACCATGTAATTGATGAAGAGATCTAAAGGAGAAGATTAAGAATGACGCTTAATGCATCGGTTTGGCAAGATCTAATTGCACCTGTGTAACCTATGCTAGCTGTTCTTTGAATCTTTTTCGCTCGGCTAAAGAGAATTACATTTTTTTCTGCTTATTTGTTCGTAGGCACATAGGAGGTAATCTCTAGAACTACTGAAGTGATTCTAAAAATTCTTTCGCTAGCTCAAATCTACACTATCCCTTAATATTATAAACTTGAGTTGAGGTATATCAGGTTCGTTTGACAAAGCAAACAAATCGTTTTCCAACCCTCAGGTAAAAGATATAAAGTTTTTTTTTTATAAAGGCTTTTCCAATAAGAGGTGTTATTTTGATATTCAAAGAAAAATGGCATTTTTTGAGATAAATGATCGGATGTTTATTTCAATATAAAGAGGAAGGTATGCTGTTAATAATGGAACACAACATCAGCCAAATGGCCGCCACGACCACGCTTACAGGACCATATCCTTTTCATGAAATTTTCCATAACCAAATCGCAAAGTGGCTGCGCTATGTCCTCGATAGCCTCACGAATTCCATCTTTGAGGTCTTGAATCGACGCTGGGCTGTTGGCGTAGACCTTATCTTTCACGTGGCCCCAAAGGAAGAAGTCGCAAGGTGTTAAATCACAAGATCTCGGTGGCCAATTGTGATCACCTCTTCGAGAGATAACACGGTCCGAAAACTTTTCCCGTAAAAGATCGATGGTTTCATTGCTTGTGTGGCTTGTAGCGCCGTCTTGTTGAAAGTTAACGTTGTCCAGATCAATACCATCCAATTCCGGCCATACAAAATCATTAATCATCTCTCGATAGCGCAATCCATTGATCGTTACTGTTGCTCCAGCCTCATTTTCGAAAAAGTAAGGTCCAATGACCCCGCCGGACCATAAACCGCACCAAACAGTCACGCGTTGAGGATGGAGAGGCTTTTCAACAATAACTCTTGGGTTTTCCGAGCCCCAGATGCGACAGTTTTGCTTGTTGACGTAGCCTCCGAGGTGGAAATGGGCCTCATCAGTCAAGATGATTTTTCGATGAAATTCCGGATCATTTTCATGCATTTCAAGGACCCAATCAGCAAAGACACGACGTTGTTGATGATCAGCCGGCTTGAGTTCTTGTGTTAACTGAACTTTATAAGCCTTAAGACCCAAGTCTTTATGCAAAATACGGTGTAATGACGTTTGTGGAATGCCTAATTCCAAAGAACGACGAGGAATGGACAAACCTGGGTTTTCTTCAACACAGTAATATTCTCAGTTGTTCTTGAGCGACGTGCACGGGTTTTATTCTTCACATCACTAACTTGTCCCAACAGCTCGAATTTGTCCACCAATGTCTGTATTGCTGTCGGACAAGGTGCTTCACGACGACCCAAAAATGTTTTAGTTTTACGAACCGTCTATGCCAAATTTTCACCATTTTTATAGTGAATTTTAATAATTTCAATGCGTTGTTGAAGCGTCTATCGTTCCATTTTTATTAATGGCGTACTTTCTACTTGTCAATTGTCAAAAAATGACAGCTTCAAAAGTGACAGCTACCGAAATAGCGGGCTATTCAAAATAACACCTCTTATTGGAAAACCCTTTATTATAAACGAGAATCAATACAACATTACGACCAAAACACTAATTCACTAATAATTTTTTTTTACTAAAAAACTAATAATAGAATTATATTTTACTTCCGAGTAATAAACAATTCTATAATGATAACAATCTACATTTATTTTATTTTTTTCAAACAGTTGAGATAGATATTATTGGTTCATTCCTATTATTTTTGTTATAATTATTTAGTTTCGCAAACGGATAATACTATCAAGTGGCGCTAGCTAAAACGTACAAAATGTTTACGAAACATCAGAGCTCAAAGGTGAACATAAAATGCGCTTCATAACACAAAACATACACGTTCTTGACATAAAAGAAAACATTTGCGCTTTTTTTGATTTCTTATTGAGCATTTATACATGTATGTATAATATGTACATAATATGTTGATAAGAAAGCTGTCACTATAAGTTAGTCGCTTATGGTTTTTAGACAAATACTATTTCTTACAATAATCTGTAGTATGATTCTATTCCTCTTACATAATGTGATTATTTACAATAATTAAAAGCTACTTTAAATTGCGCTGTAATCTTACACTGATACTACTAGTTCTTTTTTTCAAGTCGGCTCGATATTTATAACGCAAAGAATCTATGCTTTATCGATGCAGGAAAATAATTCCAGGGCAGTCGTCTTGACAATAAAATTTATTCCACTTTTATTTGGAATCTACTGAACTTTTAAGTGTGTTGTGGAGTTATTTTTAACTAATTTTAATGAGAAATTACTGCAGTTTTTTCATCCTAATTTTTTTTTTTTATTTTCATAATTGTTCTGCATGAGCATCTAAAGGTCATTGACCTCCACCGTTGAATGAACTTAAGAACAAATTGCAAAATTGCGTCATTCGCCTTTTCAAAGCATCACTGATATGGCCCGTTCGACGCACATTGCATGATTAACAATTAAAAAACAAAACTGTTATGTGTGTCTCAAATTTGAACGCATCCACTGAATAGTTTGAATTAAAATGCTATTTTAAAAGATGATAGTTAGAAATGTTTTTAACTTTCTCAAATTTAGGTAAGAAAAATGTCTACACAATTTTGAAGTAGATTCTCACTAAAATTTAAATAAATAAACGTGGGAACGTGGAATAGATTCCCTTGATGGAGTTGTGTTCCTCCAGGGCTAACCATAATTAAAAAAAATTATAATAAGTCTTAACGACTTAACGACTTTACGTCTTATATTATTATTTTTTTTTTATTATGATGGCTTTTGCTTTTTTTTTTCTATTTTGAGAGAAAAAAAATTTATTTGGGAAAGTTTCAGTTTAGGCAAGTGTATATTTAAAGTAGTCAAAGCCATTGACAGGATATGATGAGGCTGTGAGTGTAAAAGTGGTGTAATCCACATTTTTCTTTTTAATGCATTTACTTTTAAAGCGATGTAATAACTTTTTGAAAACGTTGTTCACCTGGAAAAAATGAGACCTTTGAAAGTTGTACCTATACATACATATAATAAATAATACATACATATAATAAATAATACATACATATACATATAATAATAATAATAAATCCTCACAAGGAGCTAGTAAGGATGGTTATATATACCCTGACAAGGGACCCTTGCCAGTTATGATATCTGATAGGATAGCAAAACTTGTTGACCAAGTTTTTATAAGCAAGAGTTTTTTTACAAGTTTTCCCTTTACTGAAAACAATCTAGGGCCTTGACTGAACTTGTCAAAAATTGCCATTTTCCCAGCCGGGTTTAAAGTTTAATTTTACAAACCACTCATTCTATGGTGGTAAAGTAAAGATTTTGTTTTTTGTATAGGGGATATTTTTGAGGAGATAGCAAAACTTGTCTAACAAGGGCCTCACGAGTATTTGACATTTTGTCCTCGCGCGCTGATTGTGGCAAGTAAGTTTTTTAATATTTGCAACTGCGTGAAGCCAGAACCCTGAACTCAAAATTGGGGAGGTAATCAGGTTCGTTTGCCCACCCTCAGGTTAAAAGTTATTCAGCTTTTCTGTATTTATAGGAAACCCCCAAAATCAAAACACTTGTCGCCCAAAAACCGCCATTAGGGGGATGGGACCAAGTGCATTCGTTTGTCCACCGGCCAATAATGATTGTGCAACAAAAAAAATCGTTTGTCCACCCTCAGAAACAAAAATTCAACTTTTCAATTTTATAGCAGCCAACATAAAAATTTCAAAATTTACTTAGCAAAATCGGACCAATTGCATTCGTTTGTCCACCGTTTGTTCAGGTTAGTCCAGCAAAAAAAAAAAATTTTTCGACCCTTGGTTCAAAAATTATTCAACATTCCTTTTTTTATAGCAACTTTCGCAAAACAAAACACATGTCCAAAACCCGCATTTCATAACTTAGGAGAATGGGACAAAGTGCATTCGTTTGTCCATCCGCCAATTGTGATTATCCAGCAAAAAATATTGGCGCTCCAAAACTGGTGAAAAAATTACCTCACTTTGTCCGATCCTTCTTGGTTATGAATTGGAGGTGGACAAGGACTTTTTTGTTTTGTGAAAGTTGCTATAAAAAAAAGAAAGGTTGAACAATGTTTAAACTAAGGGTGGACAAAATATTTTTTTTTTCTGGACTGACATAGACAAACTGTAAAAACGATTGCGATTAGTCGCATTGTGCTAAGTGAATTGGGTCCTATAAAATTGAAAATTTGCATATTTTTTTTCTCAGGGTGGACAAACTATTTTTTTTTAGTCGAATACTTGGTACCATCCTCCTGAGATATCAATAAATTGTGAACATCAGGTGAATTTTTTGTTTTGGGGGTGTTGCTATATAAAAAAGAAAAGCTTAATAACTTTTTACTCTAGTGTAGATAAATAATTTTTTGACCTAGGAAAACGAACCTGATAAACCTCCCCTCAAAAATTTTGAGTTCGCGGTTCTGGCTTCACACAGCTCTCAGAGCCTCGATCGAACTCGGCAAACACTTGCGGGTATAGTTACTCAAGAACCTGCAACGGTCCTCAAATTCACTTATATCAACAGCAAAACGAAAATAAGTGTTCCGCCTTTTTTTCTACTCACAGCCTAATTAGTTCTTCTCTTTTTGAAAAGCCATGAATGGTTTCGAAAACAATGGTTTTGTTGATTTTTCTTTAAATTATCCCTTTACTCCAGCTAATGTAATAAAACGAACGAAAGCGCAATAGAAAAAAACAATGAGAGCGATCAAACGTCTTTGACATTGAATTACGTGTAGAATCGATGTTAAAACTACATTGTTCTAATTTTATATTCTATTCTAATTTCCAAACACGAGGGAGATTTAGATATTTGCAGTTGTCATTTTTGAAAAACAAAAGAACCTGATAGGTATTCACCAACATTTTGATACAAGCAATTTATTTAACTTCTGATGAAATCAATTCATTTTACATCACACCGCAAAGAAGCATAAAACCGTTGTTTGATATAAAAAACCCACCGTCACGATACGGTCGTAATAAGATCGCAGATAATCTTAAGTTAGCCTAACAAAAAAAAAAAAACGTGACACAGTTTGTCCTAGATTTGTGTTTTATTTTATGTTTCTAATGAACCTTCCAGCACCTCCGGTTACTTTCTTAAAATACTATATAGATAGAACCACACAAGCATTCAAACCTCCCACCTTGAAATAAACATTCTAACACCTTCACCAATTTTTTTTTGTTTGCATACGAAACAGAACAGATGCCCAAACACTAATTAACCTAACGTCAGAAATAATTTACAAAAAGGGAACGAACGGTATTTCACGTTCGATCCGTCTGTCTATTTATATACCTTTCTAGAGGAACTAGTTGAGAAAAAAAAGTTAATCCTATTACGATTTGAAGGGTTTTTTAATAAACTTCTGAAAAATAAATTACTAACAAGCCGTATATACCTCACCACTGAATGATCATATCACCAGCAGCCAGCATCATCATTATCGTTGTCTCAAGCTTCTTTATAGTCTGAGATGTAGCGTTTCAAATTACAAAATATATTTTTTTTTTATTGACAGCAGCAGGTATTTTTGTTTTCCGAATATCTCAGTCCTGTACGAGCAATTTCTGGAAAAAAAATCTGTACAACTCTAGATTTTGGTTTTAACCAAGTTCTATTAAAATTGATCCGATTACTTTCCGTTTATCTTTGGAACTTAGTATTAAAAATCTTTAAATGTCGGTCTAAAAAAAATTGTTCAGCTTAAATGTATACACACAATAAGTTCAGCGAGGAGAAAGAGTGTGGGCTTATGTAAGTTCTGTTCACTTCGGGCCTATTAGAACTAGTCATCCTTCCCGATGATTATTATTCTATTGCATTTTTAAAAGCAGTCTAAACTCACATACTATAATAAGAGAGCGGTTTATTTCTTCATTTCGGGCCAACAAAATTTATCTGACAGAATCAGCGAATGCCATAATATAATGAGTTGAACTTAAAATCTGACCTCTTCGTTCTTTTTTCCTTTGTGAAACACTCTGGATGGGTTGTGAACGGATCAGTACGAACGGGCGGCCATGGCTGTCTTTTCCTTTGTCTCCGGTCGATCTATGGCTCTATGTGCAATTGATATTTCATTTTGTCTTTTGTTCTGCCATCAAAATAATTCTTCTTGTGAATAATAGTGAAAATGCCATTCGGGTGATATTAATGTTGGTTGTTCAATTTTCCGTTGCTCGCGCTGGCTGCTTCAATGTTCCAGTTACGGCACGACTTTTTTGAAAAATGGCAGAGGTAAAGTAACGTTTTTTTTTTTTTTTTATTCTTGTTGTATTTTTATTTATTTTTCTATTAGGTTAGAAACGTCTTCGTTGAGTTGTGCTGAGTTCCTTCTGGTTTGCCATTGGTGAGGTCATTCGATCAACAACCACTACGACGACGCCGACGACCATCTTAAAAGAAAATGGATTTATCGTATAGCTTTATATAGGATAGGATTTGTAGAATTTCCTTCGCGCTCTTAACCAATTCATTTAAAACCCAAAAATGGATTTATGGATGGAAATGGAATCGTGATGTTTATAATAAATTGTTTCGCATTTAAATTGTTTTTTTTTTTTTGTATCTCATAGCACGATGATGCACTTTTCTATTCTAGATATCTAAAGCATCCATAAGTCCAAGTGGATGAGGATCTTATATATATATCTACTTGGGAAAGTGTGTTAACTGTTAAGATTGTTATATATGTATGTATGTATCTAAGTATAGATATATGTAGATATACTGTGGTAATGCTGTAGACATGAACAACCATTCCATATGGGTGCGGGATTATGGAGATTTTTTTTCTTTGATTAAGTTGACAAATGGGCAACAATTCCGATTAGAGAGACAAGCAAATTGCCTTTCCTTTTTAGAGAGTAAACCATTGTTTGATCGTTTTAGAAAGGCAAGGAATTTTCTATTGTTCTTGGAAGTAAACTCTATGGATACCTTCTGGCTTAAGACTAGCCAACATTTACAAAAAATCAAAAAACACAGATTATAGTATTAGAATATTGAAGAAATTACTTTAAAAAAGGTGTGGGTGACGCTAGGAACAATTTGTAAAATGAATATTGGATCTGTAAAGGGTCTTTCAATAAGGACGCTCGATTTTCAAATGTTAATAAAACAATAATTTTTTTATTTGAAAGGGGGGGGGGGGGGGGGCTTTAAGGGCATCAATTGTTTGCACTTTATTCGGATATACCTGCGATTCAAGATAGCTGCAATGAGGAAGAAGTCTAAAAACATTCATTCATATGAATGGAACGCACGGTAGCCGCAACGCAAGATAACCATGCCCGAAAATTGCTTGTGCAGAATGTCAATGCTCTGAGGTCCGTCAAGTAAGCATGCCCTTAAAAATTTAAAGGGTTCACTCGTGAATTTGTCACTAATTTGCAGTGAATTTTTCGTAAATTTGCTATACATTTGTTGTAATGTTGTTGTAAATTCGTCGTCAGTTTGTCCTGAAAAAAAAAAAAATTGTTGCGCTTATTTATTTTTTAACAAAATACCTCCCCATAATGCTGACTTGACGGACATCATGTCTTGTTGGAACCACATCTGCTGTTTTAACTAAAAAATGACCTATATACATTTTTTTAAAAGGATTTTAAGGTTTAGGTTTGACATTTTTTAATAGTAATAATACTATTTTTTTAATGAAAAAAGTAGTCTTTCGAATGTTTAACCCCTAAAAAAGCGATTTACAGCTTTTGCTGTTATTAAAAGCTATCCCGAATCTTTGAAACTTGACTCTGACTCCAAAAAAACACAAATTTTAGATACGTCTTTTTCAGTTAACACGACAGACATATCATCGGTATCCATATAAGACCAGTTAAGACCAAAAGAAGTTGCTTATCATCGATAAGCGAAAATACTCTCAGATCAATATCGAAACTCTGACTTTCACGGGATTTATTTCGTGCTGATGTATCTCGCTTGGATTGGTAACCTCACAAATCCGACAATTTTGCTTGTTCACACATCCATATAACTTTAAACTGCACCAGAGCTGAATCAGACAACACACTTTGACATCGTCAAAATTCCTGGGTCAGTTAGATTTTTTTATACGGGTGTATCCCCAAATCCCGATGCAAAAGTCGCCAAGATAAAGACACGTATCAAGGCCAAGTTCTTGTGAACGACGAGAAAATGAGTTGTCCCGTTAAGTCTCAGCAGACCTTGCGTTTCGATTTATCGGATCGGTTAACTCGGCAGGATAGTTGTGTGAGATGGGGAAGTTTCTCAAACGAAGCACTGATTTCGTAAATAAAATTTGATGATTTACACACGTTGTTTAACGCTATAACCTTCCTTGGTAAATTGTCATCATACACTACCGAACACTACCGAATTCCACCGAACACTACCGAATACTTCCGATTTCCGAACACAACAAAAAACAAAACAACACAAATCAGATACTGCTTAAACAAGATCGCCGCTATAACCTAACACATTTTGAGCCTCCATATTGAACGTCACTTTACTAAGAATTGGAGTAGCAGAGTTTTCTCACTTAAATCTAATTGGTAATGCCAAAATTAACTAAAATATTATTTTTTTTTTTATTTCAGAATTTCTTCAGGCTACATAGACTACGTAAATTGGGGTTAAGTGACAATGAAATCAACAGACTACCACCAGATATTCAAAATTTTGAAAATCTAGTTGAATTAGATGTATCCCGTAATGGTAAGTCTGCATTAAATGATAAAATTACTTTCTAAAAAATTGTCAACAATTAATTGGAAATCCAAACTGGATGACCCTTTTTATTCAAAAGTGGTATTCAAGACCTTGAATTTCTTTAATATTTGGTTTTTCAATAAAATAAAAAAAAATGTATGTATGTACATACTTATGTACAAAGTAATTTATAGAAAAAAAAATAAATATCAAAATTAAAGGATATTGTTAGAAAAGAGCACCATAAAGAAACAAAATATAGATATACAATCAGTCTTTAAAGTTTTTCTGGAGTGAATGTGGTTAAACCATAAGGGTTTCATGAAAATCGGCTGTGTTCCTTTATAGGTGGCTACTCATTAGTATAGATGCAAATGATAATCTACTACTACCCGCTATTTGTGGTCTCATGTGTGATTATAAATATGAAAGGTCTAGTTTGGACCTTTCTAATTATCTCTCATCTTACCACAACTTCTCGACCTTATGTGACTCCCTTTATTCCAATTATATCCATCAAATACAGGCTGATCTTGTTACCAACCGAAAAAAGTTCTACCAATTTATTAATTGCAAGAAAGAATCGGATGGTTATCCTTCCACGTTAAGACGTCGTGAATCTATGTCTGCTGACCCTCATACCATTTGCAGATTTTTTTCAGCGAAGCATTTTCTTTTAACGATACCGAGGTAGACTTGAACTATTTAAGTTATTTGTACAATTATCCTCATACCTCCTTTACTGATATCAACATTTCCCTATCTTCAGTGGTGAGTAAAATTACTCAACTGAAAGATGATTTTTCCCCTGGTCCAGATGGTCTCCCAGCAATCGTTCTTAAAAAATGTATTGGAAAATAAGCAAAGCCTCTTACAAAACTCTTCCACCTCTCCATTGTAAGTGGTATTTTTCCTAAGATGTGGAAAAATTTTTTCAAAAGGTTGCAAAAATGATATTTCCAACTACAGACCCATTGCTAAACTCTCTTGTTACCTAAACTTTTTGAAAGTATAGTGTACGCGTCGCTGTTTTTTCACTGTAAAGCAATTTGTACCTCTAAGCAGCACGGGTTCTTAAAAGGACGATCCAAAACAACTAACCTCACTGAATTCGTTTCAAAAACGCTGTCTGCCTTAGAAGAAGGTAAAGAAGTTGATGCCATTGCAACAGATTTTAGTAAGGCATTTGACAAAAATTCCCACATCATCATTCTTTTTTAACTTAAAAAGCTTGGTTTTCCTCTTTTGTTCGTCTCTTGGATTCAGTCATACCTAGTTGACCGTCAGTATCGAGTGCTATTCAGAGGGAGTATCTCCAAACCTATTCATGCATTATCTGGAGTACCCCAAGGAAGCCATTTGGGACCACTTATTTCTGTGTTGACTATAAATGACGTTAAGCTGATTTTACCTCAATCTGATTTAGAAATTTACGCTGACGATATGAGAATATCGAAACAATTTTTTACCCCTGACGACGCACTTATGCTGCAAATAGACTTAAATAGCTTTTTTACTTGGTGCCAAAAGAACTTTCTTGAGCTAAACATTAAGAAATGTCAAACCATAACCTTCACGCGAAAGCGCCCTCCCTTGTCCCAAAGACAATACTCGAATAATGGAGTGCCTGTTCTTATTGTATCCTCCATTCGCGACTTGGCAGTCATTTGTGACACTCAACTCAATTTTCGCTCCCACTACGACAGCATTATAAGCAAAGCCAACTCAACACTCGGGTTCGTAAAACGCTGGTCAAAAGAATTTTCTTGTCCATATGTAACCAAATCCCTTTATATGACTTCTGTTAGACCTCTCCTAGAATATCACATAGATCGTATCGAAGCCGTCCATTGCAGATTTTTACGCTTCGCTTTGCGGGGTCTTGGCTGGGATGATCCCTATAACCTGCCTTCTTATGCAAACCGTCTTAAACTTCTTAACCTTCAACCGCTCAAATTACGCTGTGATACTGCTGACATCGTTTTTGTTCACCAATTATTAAATGAGGTCATTGATTGCTCTACTCTTCTCCAAAAGATCTGTCTGAATCCAAACACCCGTCAGTTAAGATCTGTTCCTTTCTTCCGCACTGCCTACCACCGTACCGATTGTGGACTCAACGAACCTTTGTCTCGAATGCTACGCAAAGCCAACAACATAAATACCTTCAACCCCAACATAAGTAAGCCTGCTTTGTGTCGTATATATGCCAAAAGTTGAGTTCTCTTATAATCATATTAAATTACAATTCTTCTTCGCTGGCAAACCATATTCCATCTTACTTTATCTCTCCTATAGGCGCCTAAAAAACACAATCTTCCTCCCCCTCCAATCACCGACCAATTGCACTCACGTCCCTTCTTTCCAAGATCATAGAAACACTGGTCAACAATAACGTTTAGAAATATCTTGAAAAACGAAAGCGCTTCGTAACAATGTGTTGACGAGGTCACCAAATAATAGAAAAGAGACAATTTTTTTAATGCATTTGATAGTTTTTGGCATAAAGATTTTTTTTATCGAAAATGTATATTTGCTTTCGTTGAGTCTCTCTTTCGTTAGATAAGAAATTTGAGGGTCTGTTTCACAATGTCTAATATTAACAAAACACATTCTGGTGTGCCCCAAGGTTCCATTTTCTCCCTCAATTTCTTTGTTACCTTCATAAATGGCCTCTTGTCTTGTCTGAAACTTCAAATCGGCCATATTGTTTCGCTGGAGAGAGCAACTATAGTTTTTGATATTCGTGAAAACAACAGTTTTTTTCGGTTGCGGAACTGATCCAGCAATGACCATTTAGATGGCATACTATGAAAATGTCCCATATATATATGAGGTGCTAAGATCCCGGATCCAAAAAATGCAGCGAAGGGCTTTAGTTTTCTTAAAGGTTGCAAACATTTTTCTTCCACTTCGGATCTTGCTACCTTCTATAAGGTGACCACCAAAACTTGTGTATAATTCTCATATCTAGGCAGGGGCACTTTCGTCTTGTCGAAAAGTCACCGTACACTTCGAAACACTAATAGTCTGGGAGGCGGCCGTAATATTAACAATCTCATTGTGGCAGTTGAAATAGAGAATACCAACCGATAGCTTAAGTCCTAATATAAATAAAAACTGTTGGTCGGACAAGCCTTTCCAGGTTGCTTGGGTGCGGAAAATGCAGTTTTCTGATTTCTAAATAGATATACCAATCCTATACGATTCTCCAATAAATGGGTTATTTAATTAAAGCTAAGACAAAGACTGGTTCTCTATGAAACCATAAGTAAGGTTAGGTTAGAAGGGGCGTGCACAGCCCGGAGGCTGTTGCGTTCACGGGGGCCTAGTGGTCCATTGTGATTCCCTTAATATAAAAAGCAGAGATGCTCCTAAACTAATGACTGGCATAGACTGGTTCCTTTTTCGAACCAGCCTGTGCTCTCTATATATTTTCTCATGTTTGCCATTGAGACCTGCGCTAGACCGTCCAGTTCTCCAACAAATCTTTTTCCAAAATATCGGAGGCGATTTGTTTGAAGGTTTGGACAAGCGCAGAGCAGTGTTTAAAGGTTTCAATTTCTTCGACCGCCTAACAGCTCCTACAGAAATCGGGTGCTAATACACCCAATCTAGTGGCCATTGTGCCAATGGCATAAGATGTCCCGTTAGTACACCTATCAAGGTTCTAATATTCTTTTTACTCAGCGATATATAGAATATACTGAGTTTTCTTTTCATTAACTCTAGGCCACAAGCTTCTAGAGATAACGCAATCGTTCCTGGACATCCAGGAGTTATTGATTTTCTCTTTCGTTGTTATGTCTATCTTCCTTTAAATCATGCCAGACGTCTGGTCCCTTCTTGGCTACTATTTTCCCTATTTTTGACCCCTTCCTTGCCAGTTCATCTACTTTTTCATTCCCTTCTATTTATATTGCTATGTCCAGGAACCCAGCAGAGTTTGACTTGGTTGGTGTTGCAAATTTTGTTTAGTATTCCTCGGCATTTTGCTACTGTCTTGGATTTTAATCTTATAGTCTCACTGGACAATGCTTTGATGCCAACTTGGCTGTGCACGAAAAATGTGATCTCCGAGGAGTTCATTTTTTTCTTGTGAACTATTTCAGCCGTTTTTTCAATAGCGTAAATCTCAACTTGAAAGACACTACACTCATCTGGGAGCTTATATGATTATCTAATATTAAGAGCTTCACAGAACACCCCATCTCCTGTTCTATTTTAGGTTTTACAAGTCCGGCCACTGTGTCATATACCTTTGCAAGATAGACCCATGACCATATAGGTGCTGTGCTTCCAAGAACCCATTTTTAAGTCGAAGTGCAGTTTTGGCTTCTGTGCATGTTACATACTCGTCCAGGACTGGAAGATTGAAAATAATTTCCAGCCCTGCTTGTGGCGTAGACCTCCGTATCCCCGTTATTCCTATGCAGGCTAGTCTCTGTACCTTGTTAAGGTTTTTGAGATAGCTATCCTTTTCTACAGCTTTCCACGACACAATCGAACCGTAGGCAAGTATGGGATGAACAATCCCCGTCTCCATCCACTGGATGGCTTGCGGTCGCATGCCCCACCTTCTACCGAAGGTTTTATTGCCCGGGACCGTTTGGTGCTGCCCAAGAAGATAGTTCTTTAAGTGCAGATTCCGTAATATCTTAGATTGTGGTAAGATACTTACCCGATATCAAAATTACTATGCCTTCTGCCAGGCCACAATTTGTATGACCTCATTCCTAAATCTTGTAAGAATTTTGTTAATAACGTGGACCCAGAAGAGAGGTGAGATTACCCCTCCCTGTGGAAACCATAGTTTGTAGGACTTTTGTTGGTTGTTGACACGAGTCTGACCACTTTTATAAAAAAAAAATGCAACTGTTATTCATATTGCATTTTACACTTTAGCTTCATTTATTTACAGTAGTTTTCAACATGTTAAATGCAAAGTAAAAAAAAAAAACACAAAAGTGGTCTCGTGGACTCGCTTCAACAAGCCTGACCACTGGCGTAAAGAGGACAAGTCTTATCTATAGATATATTTTGATAGCCCATTTATAGAAGTCCCTTATAACATTTAAAATTAAAAGAAGTTTCTCAAAGATCTGTAAAATAGGTATACCTATAAATACTCTACTTATTTCCATGAAAACAGTTCGTCACTTTTGAGCGCCCACCTTCTACCTATAGCCACCTTTGTTGGTTGTTCTACTTTTATAATACCTACCTTCCTCAATTTTGTTCCATTTGCCTCAGAAAGTTCATTATTTTTACAACTTTTACATAAAAGCATTTTGCATTTTATGTATAACAACTGTTGATGTTCTTCTATATACTCGTAGGTATATGTATTATATTTTTTATTTCTCTCTTTTTTTTATCATCAACTGCCGGCGGCGTCCCCATTCGAAATGACAATTTATTGTGTTTGAAATAGCCTGTCATATTCATTGCCGCCGCATTCTTGTTAAACACTGGCACAACATGGAAACTCTATGACAAAGACATCCAACTGGTTGTTGTGTAAAAAGTCCACATAGAGAAGAGACATGTATTCGGTATCATGGGCATGAGTGAACCTTCTTTGCTCATCATGAATTGTTTTTCAGTTTGAATGGGAAAATAATAAATGCAAATTCCACCATCCATCGCCCTGTTACCAGTATTTATCTGAAAGAATCAAATGCCATACAACCACTTCGTTTTAATGAAATTAAAAAAAAAGAAGCTATAGATAAGTGATAATAAAACTAAAAAAAAAAAACAAAAAATAGAACAATCATCTAGAAATGAATGAAATATCTGCCATTTGCAGTTGTACTAGATATGTACGTTGCTCAGAGAAAGAGTGAGAGTTCCTTTGTCTATACATATATGGCACTGCTGGACGGGAAGAAGAGCCTAGTTGTGGATATGTATATTTATCTGATTTTATTTGAGTTAGCATAGGAACATTAAAACAACAGTTGACATCTATTCATGATAGTAGAAAAGAGGAACTTCGCCTTCTGAATGTGAGTATATGTATATGTAAGGGAACATTAAATGCAGGAAATACTATATCTCTGTGCAAATAATAGTGTTACCTTAATTTCATTGTATTTTATTTAAAGTTTTAAAATACCTATTACGAATTTTTTTTTTAAATGAAATAGTATGGCCGAATGGTCGCCGAAAAGGGTCTGAGATAAAATACCAGCCTATTCCACCTAAAAGAAAAATATTTTTTACAAATCGTCCAAAAGTATCTCTTGTAATTTTTAAGTGCTTTTCATTCGGCAGAGAATTATAGCCTTCCGCCATTCCTGAAAATTAACAACTTTAACACAGTGCACACAGAGGAATGGTTGAGAGCGTTAGTCAGGGACCGCGATTCTCTAAAAGCTGTATGGTCACCAATAAATTGTTCATTTATTTAATAAAAGAGTAATCAATGGGCAAAAACTTTAAAAAAAGAATTGAATATGCTAATTGATAACAGTTATAACTGTTTTTCTCGCCAATAAAAGTGGGCGTTCGTTAACGCGCTTCGCACGACTTTAAAAAAAAACTCTGGGTGCCTGAAGCATAAACAGTACTTTTATAAACCAAAACTGTTATAATTGGCATGTCTAGAGTCACTTACATCTAGAATATGCCAATTATAACAGTATTGGTTGAAGTGCGTTAACACACGCCCCCTTTTATTGGAGATAAACTGTTACAACTGTTATAAATATGTGTCTAGTCACATGCTTGAAAATAAAACTAAAAATTCTTAAACAATTTATATATTTATTGGGCGAGATTACTGAAATGCCAATTTATAACAGTTATAACAGTTTATCCCAAATAAAAGTGCTTAAGGCGTCTTAAAAAACTCTAGTTGCTCGAAGTATGCAAGGGCCCTCTATCGGTGCACTGGCCCTCCGAGGCCACATAATTAGTACTTTTATAAACCAAAACTGTCATAATGGCATATCTAGAGTCACTTCTTATTTATTACTTGGAACGGATTCTTAATGAACTTTGCTTAAAAAAAAATAATATTTAATTTTAAAATACTTTTTTATCTTCATTTTTTCTAACTTGGCAACCCTATCCAACAACCATCAGACGACTGACTTCATTCTATTCAACACAATTCTACTTCTACTTCCATATCATCATCAACCATCCATCCATTTTTTGTACATATTTATGAATAAAAAAATGCTAAAGATATCGTATTTTAAAATTATGCTCTAGATACGTATCTATGCGTAATCGTTGTGAGATGTACATAACTATTTGTATCTGGAATTTCGGTCGGTGAAGTCTGAAGGGATATAAAAATGATGACGGAACGTTGTCTAACTGATGTTTTTCTTCTTATTTATTCGTTCTTTCGTTGGTTTCCACTGTCTTTTTTTTATGTTTTTTTTGTTTTTTTTTTTTAAATATGAATGAGTCACTTGTTGAGCACATTACACTCGTGTAGTCATAGTGAGATTACTTGTACAGAGGTGTTCAAACAAATTTGGTTAAGCTACTTTTTTTTCTCCTAAAAAGGCCGTATGTTAATTGCTTTAAAATGTTGGTTTGATTGGATCCTAAGATTAATTTTAAACGTTTTCACGTATTTCAATAAACGGACATAAACTCATGTTTTACTAAACTGCAGTTTAAGATCTGTTGGAACAATGATTAGGAATGTACCATTCATTCAAATTCGAATTCAAATTTTGGAATGAGAAACTATACAAATTAAAATAAATGTCATAAAATTCAATTAAAGCTCCTTTTAACTTAGCAACAATTTAAAAATGACCATGACTAAGGGCCACATAGTTCACATGGTTAGATAAAAGTTTGTTTGATTGTTATTCGAAATTTTCCCGCCCTGTTTGTGTACGTAAGGAGAATTTATTTAGTAATTCAAAATTGCTAATCAATTTGAATTCCTTTGTGTCTTCATCACACGAGAGCTAATAGTAGAGCAGAATTCTATTGAATTTTCGAACGCGTACAATTTCAGCAGAAAAAGAATCATGTCTGATGACTTCAGAAATCATAAGTGGAATCGTCTTTGATTATTTCAAATTATAAATGAATTTAAGGCTGAGAACACACAGGGTCAGACAAAACGTTTTTGTTTCATAAGGCAAGAAAACGTGTTTCAACATTTCAACATTTCACTTTTCTGTTTTTTTTTGTGTGTGTTGAGATAAAAAACAAAATTCTCAATGAGAACTTTCAACTTTTAACTATCGACAACGAAACATGTTTTGCCTTTGTTTTTTTCTTTCGTATCCGTTTAAGTTGGCTAAATACAAAATTGGTAATAAGTGTATAATTGAGAATTTTTTGAATCTCTAAATATGGGCTTGAAATTGCTGTACATTATTTCTTTTTTTTTATTCGTTAGCTGTAAGTGTGTTCTTTTTAAAAACCTGGAAACGTATTTAACAGTATTTTGTTCCCTTTTTTGAAGAGACATAGTGCAGCGCACTATGGGGAAGGGTTGCAAATATTCGATTTTCGGAAGTGCTGAATGCGATTAGCTGATTCATGTTTCTCACAGTATATTACTCGCACATGGGTTTGGGCCAAATATCAAGCAAAAAAACCTCTAAACAGACGACCAAAGTCAGTATTTTGGAAATTGCATTTAAACTTGAGTTAAATTTATAAGAGTTACCTACTGCGTCACAGAAATACAATGTAAGAATAAAGCGACAGTAAAAGGTGTTTCTATATACAGAAAAGCTCCGCCTTCCACCGAGATGAGGAAGGTTTATTCTCGCTGTATACATTAAGACATGAATATTCTGCGCGGGAATTTTAGTCCTTCCATTATAAAACTATTACATAATTTCTGAAAATTTCAATAAAATCGGTTAGGTGGCTCAGACTTAATACAACTCAGACTGCCTCCATACAAAAAAAAAAAAAAAAAACAAAAATAGAACGTCCACAAAGTGGGCATATAAAATAAATTATAAGTACAATCGAAGTAAAAACAAAACATTACATTGGGGTATATTCATAGTCAATTTTAAACTCCAGTTTATCTTAGACTGGGGTTTATTCAATGTTATTTAGATAGGATAAACCCAGGTCTAAGATAAACTGGATTTTAAAAGTGACTATGAATATGCCCCATCGTCTTTAAAATTCACTAAGACAAGTGGGCTGATTATCACGACTGAAAATTTTATAAAAATCAGTTTTGCATGGAGTTTTTAGCGCTCTCCAATAGAAAGTACACCTTTGTGCGGCGTTTTTCAAATTATATTTTTTGAGGTTAACGTCAAAATTAAAAAATATCCTGAAAAGGTACATAATTGCTAGAAAACATCTTAAACGAAACTGCATTACAAGAATCATAAAACAAAAAAACAAGAACGCTTTACATCTGTCTGTTGAAATTTAATGCCGTTTGCAAAAATTATGCCACATTCACATTTATAATATACGTTTGCCCCACTTTGTATTTATGTATGTAGGTTACAGGGCCGTAGCCAGGATTTTGTTTCGGAGGGGGCTGGCTTCCAAGTCTTACGAACAATTCTTTGAACAAAAAATAAAAACTTTATATTCCAATTCATAGATTTTTATTAGTTTTTAAATGAATGTATGTTAAGACCAGAACGTACATATTAAAATAATTTTTGTATACACATTTTTATATACAGCAAAAAAAGTCTTGATTTTTTTTTTATATGAGATCAATCACCTCATCTGTATCAACATCAACATCAATATCCGAATTAACCGACATCAGAGCAAGTGCGTTAAGTTTTGCATTGCTCATATCGCTTCGGGACACTGTTTTAATCGTTTTTATCGTTGAAAAGATTCTTTCAACGCTACAGTTGCCACTAAAGAAAAGCATGTAATGGTTTAAGCTAATTTATTGGCAATAATATCGGTGGCTGTCTAATCTAACTAAATTTCCCTGACAACCATTAATTTTGCAAAACTTGATTTTGAATTTGGATTTTTATTCTCATGTTGAACTTAGCACACTTACATCCCAGGTCCTAAATCCATGTGAGCATATTTTGTTTTTTTTTTTTTTTTTTTAATGAAGTTTAAACCCGGAGCCATAATAGACTTATGCTAACTTAACTCAACTTAAGCAACCAAGCGAATACACACTCTTATAAATATAGTTAACCATAATAACCGTTCTGCTCAATTTCGATAGAACTTTCGCGAACTTAAGCAAGAGCCATTAAAATGGCTCTGAACTTAAGCAAATGTTGCAGCTGAGTTAATTTCTGATAAGTCTATTACGGTTCGGCCTTAAGCTCAAAAAATAAGACGATCGCGAATTTCAATATGTTGTCTTTCACAGATTTTCGAATGTGTACTTTGTTTGTTTTTGCTCCCATTCAAAGTGATTTTATATTTGTTGCAAGAAAAGTGAACTAATTAATTTTTGTTTAGGACGCAATTCTCCCGTCATTCAGAAGATCACACCGAATTGTACTCAAATTCGTCAACTTTATTGATGTTGTCATATATCAGCTAGCTTTGTTATTAATCATGAATATCTCGAATTTCAGAAAGAAACATATAATTTCAAAAAAAAAAATACCATGGGTCAGAAATCAGAAAATATCGATAATAATAATAATAATCAATAATAATTTGGCTGCCGGAGTTCTGGGTCCGAACCCCAGCCTCGTCCACCTAAATAAAAAAGACCGGTTACTGCCTCTTGCGAGTGTCTTTTGTCATGAATAAATATTCGGCAGAAAATTGTAGGTCCCCTCCATTCCTTCAAACAAACAATACGCACACAGGAATATGGTTGAGAGTTTTATAAGTCTCTAGGCCCTGGTTCCCCAGGAACCGTCGCGCCAACAAATTTATTTATTTATTTTTAAATAATTTGGCTGTTATTTGTGTTTAATAATGTAATAATAATAGACATTAAGTACGTAGAAGTAGGGTTCGCGTCGTTTTTTCGAGTTTCTAAGAGATGACACGCGACGCAGAATATTGAAAAATTTTATATTTTAAAATATGCAAAGAAAAACATACTGCTACATGTGGAAAATTTAAAATGTTTGTATTACGACTCAAATATCAGACACGATGATAAGTGAGCTAGAGCGAAAACAAAAATAATAATTATGTTTAACACCACATCTGTTACTGACACGATGATGACTGTTATCATCGCTAAATGTTTCTCCAACTGACATAAAATTAATAAAACAGAATTGATAGCTGCGTAAATATGTTATTGGCGAGACTTGGAAAAGTGTTTTTAATTGCAAGTTGAGAACTGTAAGAGTTTTTGGACAACTATTTCATATAATATAATAATATTTAATAACATTGAAACAAGTTTTTAATTGCAAGTATGTGCGTGCGTATCTTTAATTTTAATTAAAGATAATTTCTGTATCGAAAAATCATAATCAATATAGAAACAAATACAATGTGGAATTGGATTTGTTAACATTAAGGTGGAATATCTAACGGCATGTCAAATATGTACCGGGACTGTGCTTTTAATATCAAACAATTTTTTATATTATTGATTCTGATGCCATATAATTGGCAAAAGCTAATGATAACCCCACCCCCTGTCGACTAGACGAACAGTGCTGCAGGAATTGATTTGCATATAACCTACATATATATTAGTTCGATAAATACATATGTAAGTATCTTTCACGATTTTGACTATAAAGTTAAATTTGTTTTTTTTTGTTAAGGCTACTTTTCAAACTACTGCCAAACATTTCGGCGTCTGGCATATAACTTTTGACAGTAAATGTCAATGTTTTGACAGTAAATGCCACTTTCTCTGAACAATACCACACAACGAACAAATTTTTCATTTTTTACTATAAATTTTAACAAATACTTTTCCCCTCTCCATCATTTGTCCCCCTGTCTTTGCCACGCAACTCCATGATTTGGCCCCCTGTCTTTACCACGCAACTCCATGATTTTTTTTTTGAAACTGTCTTTCGATACTTCATCTTGCGTAACTTTGGCTTTTCGAAACTTTTTCCTTTTGTAAAATTACATTTTTCTGTCTTATTTGAACGGTTCTTGAATGGATCTTCAATAGTTCTCGGATGATGAATTCGGAACGAACGATATTTTATAGATCCACATCGTAGTGGTTCGATCGTTAAAATTAATTTTATTTTAAACGAACCAAAAAATAAAATTCGCGATCGAATCAAAAATAAAATTCCCTTTTGAATTTTTTATGAATGAACCTTGCTTTTTGTACAAAAACTTCCAAAAATCTGTGTACTTTAATAAGTACTGTCTACTTTTAAATATAAAATAACTTTACGCTGGACAACTATTAACAGTACCTCCCATAGAACGTTATTTTTGATTCATTATTGGCTGAATGCAATTAAATTAAATTATTTATAGAAACTTAAAAAGCTCAAATTATATAGCATATCAAAATTAAAAAAACAAAATTCTGAATGCACTTTTTTTTTTTGAAAATTCGATATCTCAAAATGGTGGCACTTCACTTTTTTCAATACCATTCAATCGGTAACAAGATATTTCTACTTCAAAGGGTCAAATGTCGATAATACGGGTTTGTTGGATGAAACTATTAAACGTTAAGCTATATCAAAATATAATGATTATAAAATTTGTACATTTTGTGACTCTTTACAAGGAAACATAACATTTATTCTCATTTAGTGATTTTTCTTTAATATATCATTATTTCAAAGTATTGATCAAATTATAAAAAAATACAGGTTTTTTTGCCTTTACTCTTAAATGGCGAAGTTGTTGAAAAATATTTTATACATTTACTGCAAACAAATATTTTGCTCCTTTTTTTCCATACGAGCAATCAGTTACAAGACTCGCACAATGTACAAATTTTTGGCTCGCCGTGTATTGCCAATTTTAAGACTTTCACGGAAGATTTTCAAGGTGTTCTTGGTCTTCCAATCCTCCGAATAGAAATTATAAAAGGGTCTTGGTGCGCCGACTCGGTGACTTAAGTAGGTGGGGACAAAATCGGAAGGGGTGGTGACGTGGCAGGAGGCTGAGTATTTGGTGAAGTGTAAGGAGTCATGTTTTGGGGGCCGTGGCTGGGGCGAAAATCTTTGGGGGACGTTGCAGTCGAAGTTTCAAAGTGATATCAAAGAATGCAATCTTTTAATTGAATTCAATGAATGATTCAAAAAAGATTACATTCTTTTAAGACCTCGCCCGTGCTACCACGCCTTAGACCGTTTCACACTAAATTGCTTGATGATGATTCTTAGCATCATCATTTTGGGTTATTACAAAAATATGCTCCCCACCACCTGAGCCGATGAACTGCCCCCCAGACAGCCACACTTACTGAGATGCTAATCCATCATAAAAAGAAGTACTCCCCCCTTGAACGCCTCCAGCCTTGTAACTTCCCTCTGTTCCGGAAGAGACTTCTAAGACACCGTCCACTTTACCTGCCGATCCGCCGGCCGTGCCAGGAACTTCTAATCACTACTATACTTACGTTCTCAATCTTCCTGGTTTAAACTTTAAGTTCTGGCATATAAAAACACTGGAAAACACTTTCGTTTGATTAATTACAAACTGGGCAATGATTGAGTAAAATAGTAAAATCTTGAGAATGTAAACTTATTTATTCCTAAGGGCCTGAATGTTCCTGCAGTTTGTATACCTACATTAAATCCCATATTAAAAAATTCTGCGAATAATAAACTTCTCTTACCTGAAACTATATAAATTCTTGCCCTCAATTACAAAACATTTTAAACAAATATGAGCTTATTATGCGTTATCTTAGCTGTCAAAATTTGTTGTCATTTATAGACCTCAAACAGTTCGTATTTGGGCACATATTGTTTGAAATTGACGAAAATTAATTCAATTGGACAAGCGAACGGCTATATATGTTTATCTATTCGTATATTGTTAACCAAACAAAACGACCAACGCTATAATAAAATATTTTCAGGTGTGGCACCGCACCGGCCAATTGAATATGACTCTTAGTAAGATACCTATTTACATAGTTCAATATTCAAACTCACTCAAGCCGTTTATACCTCAATTAATATTCCCTATATGCAATGCATTTAGTGTTCGTGCGCGCAACCTGTCCACGAATTCATTACTGCATCGCCGCCGCCGGCGGGGTCTATGTTTAATATGTGCAGAGTCGGAATAAGCCAGATACAGGCCCTACAAATATAGCGGTTTAACTTGATGGCTACATAAAGGGTGTTTTTTTTTAGAGGTATAGAACTTTAAGTTGGCAACACTATTTTAACTGGCGGCCATTTTGTCAGCTGTCATGTGATTTTATTTTAGTTTGGTTTGACATTTCAACATGAATAGACTGCTTCCAAATTGTGGCCAAATGGGCGCAAAACAAGATTGCCGTTGATCCCAATTTTCATAAGCGAATTTTGTTTAGCGATAAAGCTCACTTTTGGTTGAATGGATACGTCAATAAACAAAACTGCCGTATTTGGAGTGATGATAATTCTCAAGTGTATTTTGAGACACCGTTACATCCACAAAAACAACCATGATGTGCAGGAGCTGTGGTTTCAGCAAGACGGCGCAAGTTGTCACACAGCTCGTGCCAGAATTGATTTATTGAAGGAAACGTTTGGTAACCGCTTAGTTTCACGTTACGTACCCGTGAATTGGCCTCCAAGGTCGTGCGATTTAACGCCGCTTGACTATTTTCTGTGGGAAGTAGCTAGTCTATGCCGATAAGCCCGAAACGATTGACCACTTGGAGGACAACATTCGCCGCGTTATTGCCGATATACGGCCACAAATGTTGGAAAAAGTCATCGAAAATTGGACCTCCAGTTTAGGCTACGTCCGAGCCAGCCGTGGCGGTCATATGCCAGAAATCATATTAAATTATAATGCCAGAAGATTATCTTTCGAATAAAGTTAATTTCATGTCAATTTAAAAAAAAAAAGATCTTTGTTTTATTCCATTTCAAAGTTCTATACCTCTAAAAAAACACCCTTTATAATTAAATGTAAAAAACTTTTCTTCAACCTTTTATGATGTTTCAAATGCGAAGGAATACCTTAACGTTTTTATTTGGTTTAATAGAAAAGCAAGCTGTTATTTTAAAAGTGGAAAAATGAGCAATTACTAAAAACTTATATAATATCTACGTACATTTAAATAAAAACATCTTGAGCCATGAGACCCTTACGCTGCATACGCATAATCCAGCACTGTGTGTGTATGCGGACTTGTTTAACTAAAAGCGAGTATGCTAATTATAATCGAATGTGAATTGAATATTTGATTATTATTTAATAACATCATGCTGTAAAAATAACTCACCATCACATTTTAGACTCAAAGCCAAATTCTATTTAGGTTTTCCAAACCCAAAAATACCAGCCAGATTCCATAAATCTAAAGGTCAATCATATTTTAACGACCTGATTAATCAAAAATACATTTTACACAACGTCCGTCCGTCGGCGCGGCGGCGCGCATGTTGCTATTTATGAAATGATGCAATACAAACATTTTTCGATTTTCAGAATTCAAGAAGAACTCAATATTTATGATTTTTTAAACAAAAACAAATTCAAAAACCATAACAAAAAAAAATTAAAATAATCCAGAAATACACTCGAAAATTGATCGGCAATAAATCAATCAAAATGTGATGCCGTGATGCATGTGCGGTTTAGTTTTTCTTGCCATCAGGCCAGTCCGCCAACAGACATCATTGATGTGCATATATGTATGTATATATCTAGATATACGTGGCAGATGTAATAACCAATTATTTCGAAGTGTATCCCACCGATCAAATAAAAATAATGAAGTGCATGGAAATTGAATTCAAGTCAATTTCCAGCAATTTGCAGTGTGCTATACTATTTCCACCTAAATTTAATCAAAGTGCGCCCATTTTCGGATCGGACACATCATCCGGATCCAGGAGGGGTGTAAATTGTACTTACTTTTTTGTTTAAATTTGTATTATATTCTCACTGATGGATATTTCAAGCACAAAGGAAATGTTTATATTCAGACAGATTGTGGCTATCCCAATTTGATTGGAGAGGGTGAGATTGAAATGAAAAAAAAAAAAAAAACAACAATCGTTATGCATGGTAGAACTTTTGTTGTGAGTTTTATATGTTTTAATATATTTTTGAATACAATAGTGTTTTGGATGTTTGACTGCACAACGTTTAACTCAGATGGTTGCGTCATTATTTAGCTAATGTCATACTCAAAACGAAGCAAGTATTTCTATTTGCAATTGTTAAAAAATGTTTAAAATTTTTTTGCATGCAAAGTAATTTCAAATGTCGTTAAATTGTGTTGTCTTGTAAGAATACAAGTAAGTGTAGATATATATTATATCAAAACATATTTGGATGGAGTTTCAATGAGTTAATGAATTTTTGCGTAGCTTTTTTTTTTTGCGCGGTAAATGTAAACTAGGCTTCATTTGTTAATTATTATTTCACCATACATCGATTTATGGCTTTGAACCGCACAAGAGCAATTTTGTGCATTTTATTTCAAAGGTACCGTACCACTGGATGTTGCTCTTAGACGAAATTTAGCTAAATATTTAGGGCCAATTTCTTCACAGTGTGTTAAATTTATACCATGACATTCAGAGGTTCTAATTGAGTTAAGGCAAATCAACCAAAATCCACTGAGTATCAATTCAAATCATGGATTCCTTGATAAATATTTTGTTTAATATGCTCATTAGCTGATTTACCAGTTGCTCTAACCCTGGCTTAAAGGTTTTCAGCTGTGAACAAACAGATCCTTATAGTCTTTTTGAGTATTGTCCATACATTTTAATCGAATTTAAATTCGAATTTTATGCTTAAACTTATGTAGTTTTTGAGTGGACGTTTGGAGTTACTCCTTTTCCACTTCTTTTACTCCGAGACTTCAATAGGAATGAAACAGTTCCGAAATCCAACCGAAAGCGACATTAAATAACTGTTTCCTATCACAGTTCTTTTTAAGCAATCCTGTGGTGTTTTTAGGATCACCGTCATGATTAAAAATTGTCTTCTTAGTAGAACAATAGAATTTGTCTAAAAATTCTGTGCAAATAAATGACGCAGGACAGCATAAGTTTTGTTCTTATTTATTTGTACCTTCGATCTCGATCCTCGGGCTGACAAATTAATAAAAATTTACAAGTATGACATGTGACAGTTTGTTAAATGACAAGTTAAGAACTAGGCATGTTCAGGAAAATGAGATCTCGGAGGGATTAGCAATTTCAATTAAACATGAACAGGATTCCTCAGAAACATTTCTCAGTTTTGCTGTCAAAATCCTAGGTAACAAATTGGATTCACTTGCTAACTTGTTGACGGAGCGAAATTTCTGAAATTTCATTTTCCTGAACGCTTTGCGCAAACCCAAGCGCGATGGCGGTGGCGATCACGATAACGTTTAAAGCGTTAGCTTAACGCACAAATCAACTCGTCTTTAAAGTTTAAAGAAGCGTCATCTAAATGCGTGTTTAGCGATAGGTTGAAGTCACCTGTCAACATTTTATGAACTGAAAATTTGTCAGGCAAGTGCGAAAAATTGTTTAAATTGTCATCTGTCAATTTTTATAAAATAGGGCCCTAGGGCCCCATTCGCCAAACGTGAGTTTCCTCTGTGTACACAAAAAAATTGGTGAACACATTAAAGTGAGTGACGTGCACATTTTTTTTAACAGATTTATTCACGCATATTTGGAGCGTGAATTAAAAGTTTACACTTAGAACTATTCACTCTTGCGTAATTGGGCTCCAGGTAAAGCATCCTATGCCTGTTTTAATAAATATGTTTTACTCTGAAAACAAAAAAATTAAAAAAAATCTGAAAAATTAGACATGTTTTTACAGGGCTCTGTTACAAAATATTTTCTTTCTTTAATGATAATTCAAATAAAGGGTCCGCCATCTAACGTTTTTTTTTTCAACTAGTGCTTATTTCGTGAATGGTAACACTTAGCTCATGTCTGATTTGACAGATAATTAGTTTTATCCTTCCGCTGAACGAAAATGGTTGTGTATACGCTTCGCTAAGTGGGCCTGCGATCGACTTAGAGAAGATGCCGATTTTGCCAAAAAAATCATCTTTTGAGATGAAGCTCATTTTGATCTTGGCGTTTAGTAAACAAGCAAAATTGTCGCATTTGGGGCACATAAAACCCGCACGTATACATTGAAAAGCCGATACACCCAAAACGAGTCACTGTTTGGTGCGTATTTTGGTCCAGAGGCATAATCGGGCCATTTTTCGAAAATGAGCAAGGAGTGGCCGTTACAGTCAATGGCGATCGTTATCGGGCCATGTTGAACGAATTTTTGTTCACAAAAATTGAAGAGGAGGATATTGGCAACATTTGGTTTCAACAGGACGGTGCTACGTGCCACACAGCCGAAGCTACACTCGATGTTTTGCGCCATTTTCAAAAAAAAAAGTTATTTGGCGGACCCTTTATAAGAAATTTTGGCGGATAATACCGACACCACTTTATAAACCTTTTCTTTTGCGACTCGATTGAACAAACTCTGAACATTTCAGACAGGTCGGTTCAGTAGTTTTTGAGTCTCAGTAATTGGAAAACTGACATATCGATTTTGACCACAGAATCTTTTTGGGGTCAATACCAAAGATTGCCTTAAATTTTGAGTTCAATTGGTTTGAAGGTTTCAAAATCCACAGCAATACTTATCTTCCATTTGGTTTTTGTTCTTTTATTAATTCTTTTCTTTGCTTTGTAAAAGGACCTTTTTGATTATTTTGCATATGTTAATATGGAATACTATTAGGTGTACTATATGAGATGTTGTCTTGTAACTAGAAATAAAGTTTAATGGGCCAGAAAACGCGATTTTTATGGAGGGACAAAAATACAAAAAATGCAAATATGTACTACAAAAAATTAAAAAAAAAAATGCAAAGAATGCACGATTTCCCAAAAGATTGCATTCAATTGATTGCTGCAAAAAGATTCTCGAAGAAAAATGATTGTAATCTTTTCGATGTCACATGAATGGTGATTGCATACTTCGATTGCATATTTGAAATCAATGAATGAGTGCAATCTTTTTATTGAAGTCATTAAAGATTTCATTCACAAAAGATTGCATTCTTTTACAACTCTAGTGAAGAATTTAAATAAACAACATTTAAAATTCACAATCGTGTCAAATTCATCAGTGTTAACATTCAATATGTAAAATTTAAAATTTAATAACTGATTTTGACAGTCGCCAAATGGTCGGTCTTGTGTTCATTTTCGACAGTGTTTGCTATAGTTCTGCATTTAAATGAGTACATTTAAGGCTTTAATCATCAAAATATTTAAGAATTGTTTGCAAATATGTTCTACTCCTGTATTTGAAAATTAAAAAAAAAAAATTGTCTGAGTTCCGGGACTCATGGTTAATAATGTGCAAATATCAACGTTTGATTTTTACTTGCGAATATAGGTACTATTATGGCATATTGTATTCGTTCAATGTCATGTATTCGTTCAAAAAATCGAACTCGAGATTTTGATCAAACTTGACTTTACGATGATAGCGAAGACGAAAAAAGTGGGTCTCGCAAAAACCTCCGTCTATCTGTCTGTCTGTCTGTCGGTTCGACTACAGCCTAAACGGATTGGTCGATTTTCTTTAAACTTGGTACCTAGCGTTTTTTGGACATTCCCCCCACTCGTTTTTTTCTCTATTTTTTAGGACCAAAACTAACAGTAGCTGTCATACAAAATTTCTTGGCCAAAAAGGAAAAACTTATTTTTCTCAAATCCAGCGCTACCGAATTTGTTTTTACAGACTCAAAAAATTTAAATGGTTGTAAGTTGCCGTTTAATAAAAAAAATGGTTCCGAAAAATGATTATTCATGGTACCTCCCAAAGAACCATTTTTTTGATTTCCGCTTTTCTCGAAAACGGTTAAACTGATTCTGATCAATTTTTTATGAAGAATTATTGACACATTCTAAATAATATTGTGTACCAAAATATTGTTTAGATTTTTAAAAAAAGTTTGATTTTTTTTTTTTGAAAACTCAATATTTCAAAAACGACTCTGTCGATTTTTATTAAACTTGGTAAATAGCAGTTTTTTAACTTTATCTAGAAGATTTTTGACAAAAATTATTCTAATACCAATGTTTAAAATCCGTTAAGAAAAATATTCTTTTCTCAAAAACAACTCCTACGATTTTGATAACAGTACAGTACAGTTTATTAACAGTACCTCTAATAGAACGGTTTCATTGATTTTCGACTATCTCAATATCTGATTAATGGAATAAAATTAGATTTTTCATACAGAAGCTTGTAACAAATATAAATAAAAGTGCGTAGCAAAATTTTCTAAAAAATAATTTTTGGATTTTTGAAAAGAAATTCAAAATTATTTTTTTGAAAATTCGATATTTCGAAAACGGGTAGCAGATTTTTTTGCAAAGTTTAATTTTTAACTCAAAATTATGAAATACTTAATATTGGCGTACCAATTTTTTTTTCTCAAAAATGTTAACGAAATTTTATATATAAAAAATTAATTATTTTTAAAACCGCTCCTACGATTTTCAATTTTTTTTCTCATAAATTAAGATTTATATAAGTTATCAGATGGTGTACATCGCGTTGGGTTAAAACAGATTTAAAGTATTTTAATCAATTTCTTTCTAATTTTGTTGATTTAAAACAATTTACCAGTTGAAATAATATAATTTCCTTTTATGCATATTGTAAATTTGCAACAATAGGCTATATTGTTAATTTTTGTATACTCACACATTTGTATACCACCTGCAACTAAACTAAGTTTTGGCAAATGGATAAAATATAGACTCCCATAGATAATCTATTTCAGCTATAGAACCACAATGTGATCGCATATAAGAGCAAGTTCGTGCGACACAGTCGTGCATATTTTTTCCTATTGTCACGGCCAGCCTTCTAGCTCCAGTGGAAACTCGAAAATTTGTACTGTCCAGAATTTTAGTACGGCGGATCAAAAACGGAGAAGGCCAATCGATTTAGGAGGTGGATATTACCTAATGACATGCCTGACGTTCTGGGTCAACTAGAACACTTTTAGTTTGACAGGTGTCAAAATGTGCCAACATTTTTTGTACGGCGCGGCGTGGCGCGGCGGATCGAGAAACGGAGTACGCAAATCGGTGTAAATTACCGAATGTCACGCCCTGCTTTCTAGGTCCATTAGAACATTTTTAATTTGACAGGTGTCAAAATGTCAAATAAGAATTCCGAGAATACGCGATCCGTAACGTCCTACATCGTAACGTCGCACAGACGCCGGCATAGATGTTTACACTTCAAAAAAAAAAAAAAAAAAAAAATACAATAATTATGTTCATTATCCACACTTCCTCCCAAAATGCAAGAAATCAAATCGTTTGACGTAAAATCGAACTCATCTTCAAATTCCATAGATACAAAGCCTTTAAATACTCAACTCAAACTTATTCTCAGTACAAATTTCAATTGTATCTATTTTATAAACATTTTTTTTTTTTTTTTACTAAACTCACTACCACAACCAAGCTAAAACACACAACACGAGTCTGAAAAGTTTCAGGAGCCTTTCTCGAAATTGTATCTTAATATAATAGCGTGATCTATACTTCCGACGAAAACTTTTCAAACTATCTACAGTATACATAAGATTGGTTTTGCAAGAAAGTAAGTTCCGGGAAACAACTTTACTGGATTGAATTTCCAGCAATTTCCAACTTTACAAAAGAAATATGAATGGGGTAACATTTTAAAAGCAGTTTACATTTAAACTTAAACCACTTGGCGGGAGACATACAAATTAACTATTTGTGTGATCCCGTATAGATAATTATGTATGTAGATAATGTAAATGTTTAGTTTATTTTAAGTCCTGAAACGTTTTTAGAGAAAAGTTTTTGGTAGTTAAGATTTTCTCCTTCTGTCCCACTTCAGACGTTCTTGTCATTTTTATGTTTTTTTTTTTTTTTTTTTGACATGTTGGAAGTATTATTTGGTTGCAGAAGTCTAGTTTTTCAATATTTTTGGATTCCAGCTTTATTCAAATAAAAATCCATATTTTCACTGATTTGTTTTCTGTTTTGTTAGATTGAAAAGAATATTTCGTATATGGATACATTGCATAGGTATTCCAGCACCTTTATACCAACATCTAACCGTAAATATTGAATAAATTCGCATTAAATTATCTTTTCTTGTCATTATCTCTTAAATTTCGCATACCAACACAACACAACACCGCATAATATAATTCAACTTCTAAAAACCACCTTCAAATTTCGATGTTTCCTTGTTCGAATTTTAATCATATTTCCATTTTATAAAAGCTTCAATTTAAGTTTTAATTAAATGATTTATTATGCATGCGAAATTCAAACTTTGTTTACTAGAGTGTAAAATATTTAAAGTGATGTTCAAAAGTTGACTCATCACAAAATGAAAATGTATAGGTAAGGTATACCATATACATTAATGTGGTAATGGTAAACTTACAACATTCAAAGTGATGTATCTAAGAAATAAAATGCTAAGATTTCTAAGATTTGTTTCTGCATTAAATTCTTAAGTATATTCGTACAAACCTATACCTACAAGGGAAAAACTTGGCTTGAATATAATAATTATAAGGAACGACTTAGAAGTTGAATCTTAAGAACGAGTAGTCCAGTTTCGTATAGTTGGTATTAAATGTTTGTGATAATTGAGGAAGCACTATTATTATATATGGGTTATGTATGAAGTTATATTTGTATGTATTTGGAACAGCAACGTTTTTTGTGAAATCCCTCATAACATTTTTCTTTTTTTAATAGAAACTCTGCTTTAAAATGACTGCTTTAAAGCAGGCCTGTGTTATACACGTAAGTTTGACTAACGTATGTCATTTTTACTGACATCTGCAAGTTTTACTAACGTGTGTTTGTTAAACTTACGTATGTTTGTTTCACTTACGTATGTTAGTTTCACTAACGTATGTTAGTTTTACTAACGTATGTTAGTTTCACTACTGTATATTTGTTTCACTAACGTTTGTTAGTTTAATGTGTTAACTTCTGAAAAAATACCGAGTTTTAATAATCTGATCTTTAAGTTAAAGGTCTTCAAATGTATACGAAATTACCAAGGATTCACTAGCCAAGTCATGAACCCGCGTTAAAAACTAATGTGAATCTTTTTTTTAATTTAAGTTTGGTGATTAATTAATTTTGTTTGTGTTAAAATTTTTACTTAAAACAGTATAAATAAAAATCTGTTTTCCAAAAACCTTTTATTTAATATATTTTATTATTTATTTTACGAAATCTGTTCTGGGTTCTAGAAGATCCGCGCAGTCTTCCAATCAAAACTATTACATTCATACCCTTCATTGAATTTTGTTTTCATCATCGTATAGCGACATATTTGAGTGGCTTTATAAGAATTTAATTAAATCAAAAGCTATATCTACCAAATTCATTTAACCTAAAAGCTTAACTTTACTAAGTTTTTATTTTTTTTTTGTATACACGCTGACAGCTTTTTCCTATGTAAAAATAAAAATGACTGCACAATGAAGTCCTTGCTTCATCCGTCCCATCCGCACCGGAATAAAAACATAAACACTCGCCGCCTTCGTTCGTCGGTCTCTTGTGTTATAAACTTGTTTGTGTTCTCAAAAGGATATGTGTATCTACAAAAAGGCTTATGCCAATTTTATTGATTCTATCTATACTTTAATATGTCGCATATAGTTATGTGACAAGCTAACAACACTGCTGACAGAACTATTTTTTCTCTAACAATGTTTTCTAACTAAGCTGATGGCTGTATGAATGTATGTATAAAGTGATGGCAAATGACGTCGATACAAAGAAAATCGCTTTAGTCAAGGCTTGAGATGTGAGTCTGCGAACACGATTTCCGGTAGTCAACCTTTCAACTTGTTGATCACAGAAAACGTGTCTGGTTATAGTTAAAAGTATAGATACCTATGCATCAGGAGTGGTTGAGTTCTAGTATTATATCTCGGAAAAGAACTAAGAGAACAAAATAACGCTCATGCATGACTGAGTTGCACGTTCTTGCTTTAAGTTTATAAAAAGTTATAACTAGTGGCTGAAAAATTAGGAAGCGAGAACTTCTTATAAGTGCTCATTCGGAATTGCACACTCACGAGCATTGCAGTATCCTGATTTGAGCTTAATTATTACCTTAAAAAAGGGACTCAACAAAACCTGATATTATTTGACCTCTTAGGTTGTGTGGAGTAGACCCAGAGATAGAAACGGATTTTTTTGACCTGATTGGTACATGGATGAAATTATTGTCACAGACAGAGCCACTAAATACAAAAACGCAAATCTTACGTTCAAAGGCTTAGATCTTAAAACCACTAAAAATATCGAAAAAAGCAAGCTGTTTGCTTTTGTATTTGACGACCATAAATCTGTTATCGGGCGACGTTTCATAATTGTGACGTAAGTTTCTAGCTTTTGGTCTAGTCAGTCTCTCGATGATAAACCAATTTACTCCCTCTTTTGAGAATTAGTTGCAATTTTATCTATGTGGCAGGATGCAAGCTGTCTCGTTTGCGAATAACTTATTCTTTCCGACTATCAATGGAGTCCCATAAGGCTTAATACTAAAACCTCTTCTTTTCTCCCTTTATAAGCGCCTCAACAAATGTCAACTTCGCATTTTGGAATCAATTTTTTTTTGCGAATCCATTAGATGCACCCTTATAGCTCCAATATTGCTATAAACAAATCGAATGAAAACCCTTCTAGTGTGGTCGTGGTCCTCGCACATTGACCTATTTTAGCTTATATGTATCGTGTTCAACCGACATTTTTCTCTCTAATGTATATCAATGCCATGTGTAACGATTTTATATTCAGCTAAATATGTATATGTTTCTACATTCGGATGCCTTTTACATATACACAAACATACACGAATATTTGTTTTACAAATTTGTACAAGGACATTCATTGGGAAGGATAATGGGTTTTCATAATTAGATGAGTGAACTTTAAGTAGGAGAAAAGACCTTGCCTAAAGATCTAGGGATATATAATACATAGGACATTTTAAGTGTTTTTTGTGTATCTTTAAAAATATGTATATGTAGCTACAATTTACATCATATACCTACCTACACTACACCACTTCTCTTAGAAATAAATAAATGCGGTGACCATAATATCGACTGCCTACTGTATTTCATCTTAGTTGTTCGGAGACAAGGTTAATAGCCATTTAACCGTTAAGGCAGTTTACAGTGCAGCGTTAAAGATATGCTAAAACAGTAATTACACCAGAAAATTAGGGTAAACAATTATAAATTGCCATCGATATTTTTCGGGACAAAATAAATAAATATTAAATAATTTTTTTTTTTAATTGTTCTGGCATATGCTAAGTTTTATGTTTGCAAATTAAAGAAAGTTCAACATTATTTTTATCAAAAACTATCAGGTTTATAAATTGTATCTACTAAATCAGTAAAAATGTCAATCTAGCTGACGGCTTTTGCCATTGCTATGTAGAAGTAGGTATACATAATTTGTGGAAATTGTAATTTTATGGTAAATTTATTGATCAAATATATTCAAATTCCATTCCATTCCATTCATTTCAATTCAATTCATTTCAATTCAATTCATTTCAATTCAATTCATTTCAATTCAATTCATTTCAATTCAATTCATTTCAATTCAATTCATTTCAATTCAATTCATTTCAATTCAATTCATTTCAATTCAATTCATTTCAATTCAATTCATTTCAATTCAATTCATTTCAATTCAATTCAATTCATTTCAATTCATTTCAATTCATTTCAATTCAATTCATTTCAATTCAATTCAATTCATTTCATTTCAATTCAATTCAATTCAATTCATTTCAATTCAATTCATCTCAATTCAATTCAATTCAATTCAATATGCAATTCAAGAAAATTTAATGTTAATTTTTAAAAGCCGAAAGAAAAGCAAATATAATTTGAAACTTTCCACAAATGTTGTCCTTTATTTCGTCACTAACGAAATTGTGTTTTGCCCACATATCTCGACTTTCCTGAACGATTTTGAAAATATTTTTCTCATGTATCGGGCTTCATGTCACCTTTCATTTGCTCACAAACTCGTTCGTGTACACTCTTGGCCAAAGCTCCATCGTAAAATAGGCATTCCCTTTAGCTCTAAATATTTCAACACAAAGTTAAAAAGTTCATTAAAGAAGAGTTTCAAAAATAATAATTTCCAATTTAGTTTCCTCATTCAACTTAAAAAAAAAAATAAATAAAAATAAAATTCTATTGTTACATTTCTAAGCATCGCATGTAACTAAACGTTTTTAAACGAATTTATATCCAAAACGTTATCTTAGCTTAATTCGATTAGGTTTATCAAATTAAATTGCAGTTGAAAGCTTAATTTTGCAATTCATGGCTAATTAATTCAATTATTTCTTCGGAACAAGTTTTACATAGTTGAAAAGCAAAACTACTGCGGTTATTTTTATAAAGAATGCCTCATATCTCATCACATATGGAATGAAAGTGTGTATAGGTAGGTACTTAAAGTGGGGCTACACAGAAAAAAAAGAGAAAAGTCAACCAATTGTCTACAAGAATCAACTTAAATTATTGTAAGTTAGATTTGAATCTTGTGTTTGATTTCTCGGAAAAGCTCCTAAACAAAAACATAAGGCACTAGAGATTTGAATTCAAAGTGTGTATAACCGAATGACGTACGGTGGGACATTTTATGTGACATTGTAGAAATAATTTCAAAAATGCTCTGTTGCTATCAAAAACGATCACGGTTTAAAGATCATCGGTCTTTTGTAAAATGCCTTACATAAGTAATCACTCTTGCAATGTTTTCATTCGGTGAACCAAATTTCTGTATGACATACAAAGAAGTAAAACCAGTACTTAAATGTCCCAAAGGCAGGAAGAATTGTTGGCCTTTCGCCAAAAACATTAAGAAGTCCACAATTGTATGTTCTTAAGAAAAAGCAGTGTAATTTCCGCAAACGCCTTTCTATACTTCGGCACCATAAACAGTTCAAGAACAGACATTTTCGCACTGGCAGAGTGAAATAGTTCTTAAAGATCTTATAACATAAACAAGCCGCTGGTCTAGATTATAGAGTCTTGCACACTTGCTTAACCGCTGCGTAAGTTTTTATCTATCCTTTTCTTTTGGTGTCTTTCCGAATAACTGCATTTGAGTATTCCATTTTCAAAAAGGCATCGTTAGATCGTGTTATATCGTGAATAACGAAAATTTCTAATTAATGACCGACAATACGGTTTTCATAGCAAAAAGTCGATCGGTTTTCGTTTTGGTCAAAGCTAAATTTTTGCGCTTTATCTTTCTAAAGCATTTGATAGAGTTAAAAAGAAAGCTCTTTTATCGTAAATGAGTGCTTTTGAATTCGAAGATTCTCTACTTTGACTGATTAAAAATTAACTTAATCACCAATTAAATGCTGGTGTGCCACAGGGTTCTGTTTTAGATCCAATCCTTTCCCTAATTTTTATAAATAATGTTTTAGCAATAAAATTATTTTTGTTTTTTGATGACAGCGCTCTTAGTTTCTCATACTCGTTTCCACTATCATCTCCCCTCTCTTCAGAAGTAGAACTTCAACGTCAAAATATGATAAGGCCATTAAAATCTGATCTTCACACCATTTTCATTTTTTTTTGGAATCATATCAACCGCATGGAATTTAGCACTTCATGCTGCGTTTTGTCGATAATGCAAAACTTACCTTACTTCCTCTTTTAATGAGTTGAACTTGCATTGAGAAACCCCGCAAAAGCTTTCAATTCCCGGTATGTGAAATTGTTGCCAAGTGTTTATGTTTTTTTTTGATATTACAAGAAATTTGAACTCCTGGTCTGATATATGGCTACAATACCTACTATACTCGAGCACAACTCTCACATCTGATCTGGTGCTTCAAAAACTTCCTTACATCTATACCTGATTGATTTATCATTGAAACCTTGTAGATACTCTTCTTAAACATCGTCTAAATGTTTCCTGCTTCTCTCTTTTGTTCTTTTGAAGTAGCCAGTTACATTCCTCCCCTAAAAAAATTTTTACCCAACACTCGTCAAACCAGGAATGCCTATTAGTTTACCCTTAAGCCCAAATTCGGACGTAATATACAGGGATTCCACACGTTGATATATGTGGAATACTTTCCCAAACTCGCTATCGCTATATTTCTAACTCTTACAGTATTCCTACAGATTAGAAAAGTGCGTTCACGAAAAAAATAAAACTTCGCAAATTATGCTAGGCATGTTGCACCGGATCGTGAATATCTACCCCTATAATAATTCTGCTGGCGGCGGCTCGTTGAAGGAGGCCAGGACCGGATCCCGGTTGTCGAGCCGACGATGATGATAATAATTCTGCAGAATTTTTGTTTTTGTAAAACTATCGCACCCACACACACACACACTCGTCTCCCGTAAAATCCTGCATAGGAACTGAATTTCCAAGGACATGTACCTATCCTAAAAAAACATTAAAAATAGATTTTCTTAGATTCCACATTCCATTGGTTGATTGCATTCCAGTTTTCAAGATATTTTGCTCTACTGTGATAAAAAAAAGGGCAACAAATCAAAAACTACCAGTTGCTGCATCTTTACAAACACAAGGGGTCATCCAATTAATGGAAAGTGACCGCCACTTGCATTAGGTTGAAATAAAACGCACTTTAAGATTTTCTGTCTTATTGTATATATCTCTTCCAAGTAATTCAATGTAAAGCCCAATGAAAGGGTATAAGCATAAGAAGTAGATAGAAATTGAATGAAAACAGAAGAAATACGACAAAATTTAATTAAAATTTATCTCTGAACAACAATGAAATAGTTGTTCTTTTATTGAACGACTATGACAACGACAACGACGACTATGACAACCACCACTTGTAAATTGTACAACGTGTGTATCTGAAGGAATTTATCTTTTTAATGAAGAACTAGAGGGTGCCTCCTCGTCGTCGTTTTGTGGAGCGGATGTGGGCATGGTGGCGGTGGTGGGGCCACACGCTAGAGCGATGGATAGAGAATTCTAATTCTGTTTTTTTTTCCTGTTGCGTGTTGTGGTGCTGTGGTTGGTAATGTTGGTACTGCAACCTGCAACCGCATTCATTGAGATTTCCGATTTGTTTTTTTTTTTTTGTCATCTTTGTGCGTGCTTTGCCCTGCGTTGTTGCGCCTTCCCATCGCTCTTCTCAGTTCTATATCTATCTATGCATCTGTATGTCTGTCCTTGGGATGTAAAGTGTGAAATTGAGGATTGTTTAGAGCTCAGCATCAGAATCTCTCGACACAGCCAGCAGCCAAGACTTATTATTATTAAAAAACATTGTTTTTCACACTTTAAATGGTGTGAATAGTTTATGTAGGTCACAGAGGTGCCTGCAGATGGCGTCATCGTCATCATATAGGGTTGTTAAAATAATATAAAAATAATTAAATTAGTTTATACAGGTCTTTGAATTTGTTGAATTTGTTGAATTTGTGGGTATGCTGTGGTGTCGTGAAGACAAGTTAGCACATTATGTACTTAAAGTTAATTGAATTTCTTAAAAAGGATGTTCTGAAAGTCGAAGATGACAAAGCAGTCATTAAAAGTTGACAAACAGCACAGAGTAGCAAGAAGAAGTGCAGAGAAAAAAAAATACCAAAGCAGCTTGTATGTAAGATGACGTATTGTTAGTCGTTTTGTTTAGTGTTGAAGGTGTTTTGCAACGTAAGGTCCAAACAAATCGGCAAAAATTGAATTGATAGGTATAGATATATAAATAACAAAATAAAATGAATAATAAGAATATTTGTGTATTCACAAAAAACTTATTTTAAGATCAGCTTGTAAAAATAAATGAATTTCGTATGCCAATTTTTGTTACCTAACTCTTATAAACTAAATTATGAATCTCAGTTTAAAGTTTTTTTTTATTATTCAACCCTAACTAAAAATTAAACTGATAAAATGTTTATAAACTTTATTACACAATAGGTAGATACTATACGTTTTTAAATTTTGACATTTGTTAAATTTGGCACTTGTATTAAGCATCTTTTCATAGATGGGATTTTAGCTATCCACTTGTAATATCAACTTCGTAACTGTAACAATAACAAGTGACATCAATTATAACTTCCAAAAAGCTTTCTTATAATTACTTACGCTAACACTGTGTAATACATAGTTGAGTTTGAAAACTAATTTTTCAAAAACTATTCTCTTAAAGAACTTTATTTAAAAATAAAATTAAATTGATTTCTGGCTTAACAAAAACGTATATCATGGCATTTTAAATGTAACCTTAGTTTTTTTTAAATATTTTTTTTTTCTGTTTTAAGTAATTTTTTTTTAGAAAATGGCCCATCCCATACGCTTTTTTTCTTGTCTCAACCCAACCTACACGCTATAGCTTTTTGTCACATCTTCTGCGAATCACACTGTATAGAACTTTGAAATGGAATAAAATAGAGATGATTTTTTTAAATTGACATTAAATTTACTTTATTCGAAAGATAATCTTCTGGCATTATAATTTAAATATATACGGCTGGCTTGGACGTAGTCTTATCTGGAGGTCCAATTTTCGATGACTTTTTCCAACATTTGTGGCCGTATATTGGCAATAACGCGGCGAATGTTGTCCTCCAAGTGATCAATCGTTTCGGGCTTATCGGCGTAGACTAGTGCCTTCACAAATCCCTACAGAAAATAGTCAAGCGGTGTTAAATCGCACGATCTAGGAGGCCAATTCACGGGTCCGTAACGTAAAACCATGCGGTTACCAAACGTTTCCTTCAATAAATCAATTGTGGCACGAGCTGTGTGACATGTTGCGCCGAGTGTTGAAACCACAGCTCCTGCACATCATGGTTGTACAATTTATGGACGAAAAAGTCAGTAATCATGGCTCTAAAGCGGTCACCATTGACAGTAACGTTCTGGCCAGCATCGTTTTTAAAGAAGTACGGACCAATTATTCCACCAAACCATAAAGCACACCAAACAGTCAGTTTTTGTGGATGTAACGGTGTCTCAACATAACCTTGAGGATTATCATCACTCCAAATATGACAGTTTTGTTTATTGACGTATCCATTCAACCAAAAGTGAGCTTCATCGGTGAACAAAATTTTCTTGTGAAAATCGGAATCAACAGCAATCTCGTTTCAAGTCCATTTACCAAATGTACGCCGCCGCCGTGCCGGCCGTGCCCAGTGGTCGTCGTCGATTCATAATGAAATGCTGACAAAATGGCCGCCAGTTTAAATAGTGTTGCCAACTTAAAGTTCTATACCTCTTAAAAAAACACCCTTTATACATATGTATATCCAAATGTTCTTTAAATTTTTTTTTAAATCTATGGCTGACGAATTTCTGAAACTAGTTAGCATTTCATTAGGATTTACTGACCTTTCAGATTTTATATATATCTACATATTTTTTTTCGAATATGCCACAAATAAGGTGCTAAAAATCTCTACGAAAAAAAAAACTAGGACTGTTTAATTCTTCAAACTAGTTGACCCTTTTATGAGGTCTAAGTCGTTCCAGGTGGTATAATGTTTTTTTTTTTTTTTTTGCGAATATGCCACAAATGAGGTGCTCAAAATCGTTGTTGACATAGAAAAACTTTGAACCATTGATTACAAATTATCTATGGCTGACCAATTTCTGAAACTAAAGTTTACCTTTTTTTGTTCAACTACATACTGACCTTTTAGGCATCTCACAAATATTGTGCTAGGATCCCATTACACCAAAATCTCATAAAATATACTCCATACTTTCGAATCAAGTTAATTGAAGGTTCAAATTTGTTTTCGCGTTAACTTTCAATAAAAAAAAAAATATCGGTATTTTATAACAATCCTCTGAAATATGTTATTGAAAATCACGTAACATGTAATAAAATCCATCAATTAAATAAAAATGTATCCTCTAAGCTTATGATGGTATGTTTATGTATGAACGGGTGTTGATATTCGTTAATAAAAAATAAAAATTAAACTCAAATACGATTCAGTATTCCCCACATATCCCCTACATATCTGTTGCCAAACACAACAACTGAATTCATCAACTGGAAATGTTCGGGTCTGAAAACTTTTAACAAATTCTCAAAATTGCACACGCAGTACATCACATCATCATCACAATGGGTATTTTGTGCTCTGGCAATAATGTGGCAAAACCTATAACTCTTTAACCCTGATATAGAAACACGTGTTTTGGTTCGGTTTAATTAATATAAAACAACACATCATCATCATCGTCATTTATCAAAAACTACTCTTTCATCTTCCCATAATCAAAATTCCGAGCCTATATCGGGGCAGCCTTCTTTATTTGACACATTTCGAAGAATGAAAGGACTCCGATCCGATACCCGAAAGGCATCATACTTCATACACCACCTTAACATTATGATGATTCTAAATGGTTTTCCATCTGTAAAACTGTAAATTTGCACAATTCTATAGTCAACACTATTTTGAATAGAAGCTATTTGTTTCTAGATGTTACTTTTGTCAGCTATACGTATATGTAAACTCGTACCTATTGTGACGATAAAAGACTCTTAATAGAGAGAACAATAACTTTAAGAGGCGAACATAAAAGAGATTTCCAGTTCTATGGTCACTGAAATCCTTTGCCAAGAAATATTCGGCTGAAGGTATAGTGGGCAGTGATGGGGACAAAATTGGAAACTTGGAAATGCACTCTGTTGAACGTTTGCCAAAATCAAGAAAAAAAGTTAACGACTGGGTCGTATCCATGTACTTAGTTGACTTAAAACTTGAAAATTTTGATAAATGGGAACAAAGAAGAAACATTTATATAAAGGTTTATTTTTTTAGACGTGTGGTTTTCAATCTGGGAATACTTATTTCGGAGTTGGTCTTTTTGACAGCTGTCACTTCATTTATGCTCAGTTTGGTTTGCCATTGCAAAATTAATAGACTTACTCCTGAACAACGTTTGCAAATCGTACACATTTATTACCAAAATAATTATTCGGTTCGCGCGACGCATCGCGCGCTGCGTCTAATATTCGGTCGAAATAATCGTATAAATTCGGTCAACCACGGATCGGTTTCGCACCACGTTAACTCTAGTGGCTAATGCGCATCCTCAGAGACGCCGTACAGTGCGCACCGAAGACGCTATTGCTGCTGTGGAGCAGAGTATCGAAGAAGACCCGAATGAGTCCATCCGCCATCGCGCGCAACAATTGGAGCTGTCGAAAATTGGGCCTCTGGGCTGGAATTTATTCGAGACAGCCGCGGCGGCCGCTTGCCCGAAATCATTTTTAAAACATAATGGCAAACCCTTATCTTTATAATAAAGCTAAATTCTTGGCCATAACATTAAATTATATGCGTTTTATTTCTTCTTGAAAACCACACGTCTAAAAAAAACACCCTTTACATATTTCTGTAGGCGAATTTTTTGTGGTAGCTCAATAACTGTACCGCTGCAAGTTTCTCAATAAAAGTTGGACCAACTTTTTTTTGCTACCACAACTCTAATGACAATATTGAAAGTGGATAATTATTCTAGGAGAAAAAATATAAAAGCAGAATTTTTCAATTTCTTCGGATTTTTTTTTGCGAATCCATAACCTATCCTTATGCAAAACCTGCTTCTATTAAAACACAAAACAAAAATTAAATGAAAAACAAGTATTGTGCTCATGTTTAAGCAAGAAGAGCATTATTTTGTTGGGTAGACCGAACTCTCTAAAGCCTTAACCAATGGCAGACAGAATAATTACAAAATAATGGCTTTTTGGGTGGCTGTGGTTTTGTTTGGATTTTTTTTTTTTTATTTATTTTTGTGTAATACTGGGTCTCGCGCATGGCGGCCGGCAGTGTGGCATAGTAAGTCAGTGACCCTGATATTTTTTTTTCGACATTTTGCCAACAAAATAGTGACGACTACTGGGATGAAACACCATATGGAAGAGAAAAGTATATTAACATAAAACTGGCTGGCTTGGCTCACTGGCTGGTTATATACTTATACTACATTAGACCATTTCTCATTCCGTTTATGATATGGTATTTTTATTTAGTGCTGAAATTGATGCAGAGATTATATCCGGTGAATAACCGCAATTTTAAATCTGACAAATAATAGCTGGGGTGGGCTTTAATGGGTTTTCTAAAAGACACAATGTGATAATGGTGGGAAATTAATTTAAGAGCTTTTGTATCTTAGATTCGAAATCTATTGTTAGAAATTTAAAAATTAGGGGTAGGTAGATGAACACATAAACAATCTTTGGAATCATGTATGTAATAAATTACTTTGGTTTTAGCGAAATAAAGAATATAGCGTTAAAAGCTTTAAGAGAACACAGTTGGGATCGGCGTTACACTTGATTTCGAAAAAAAAACAAATGGTTTGTAAAGAGAGAGTCTAACAAGCCGAATCGAGGGTATTATAAATATATTTATATCAACTAGGCTTTACCAGGCCCTGTTTTAAATTTAAAAATTTAATTGCTTTCATGAAAGGATAATCATAAATAAATAAAATAATGAAATATATTTACATAAAAATATACTATTATATATTAATAAATAAAACAAAGTTGGCCAAGGTACACCATTTTTAACTCAAGAAAGGCTGGACCGATTTTAATAAACTCTGATTTGTTGGATTGATTGGATGGGAAAAAATCACTTTGTAGGGTGAAATGGGGGTAAAATGAAGAATACTAATAATATAATAATTGAAAAAAACCCTACCTCCGTTTAAATGGTTATTCTTAGAAAATAGCTTCAAGGATATTTTTTTAAATTTTGATATGTAGGGTGAAATGGGGTAAAAATAAAAAAAAAAAATAAGCGATTTAAGAAATTCTTTTTTTGTTTGAAAGTTTATTTTGAGTATTTATAGGGTGAAAGGAGGTAAACACGAAAAGTGGTATTCGATTTCAAAAATGCTATTTATAAAGCCTTTTATAACGTGAAGTGGGTTAAAACCCAAAAAGTAGTACGTATATTCGATTACAAAAAGTCAAAAAACAACATTTTCTTTTGTAATTTTTATGCGAAGCTTAGGTTTGTCTACCCGTGCAAAGCCGAGCAGGCCAACATGTAATGAATAAATAATAAAAAATTGAATTTAAAAATATGTATTTTTCTTTCAAAACTTTTTCGCTTGATTAAAAAAAAAAAAAAATAAATGCGCGACTAGATCGCACAAACTTCCTCTTGAGGTTAACAACTGTAATGTTGCCACAAATTGAAGTTGGAAAAATGAAAAAATATTAAAAGATTCAAATATACCAAAAAATTATATTTTTTGTTTTAGTTTAAAAAAAAAAGAATATTTTTCAAAATGTTGAAATGCAATGCTGTTTGAAACTTTTGAGAAGCACCAGATCTGTCCAACCTTTAAAAAGAAATGCCCGCATTACTAAAACATAAGACCAGTTTTCTTACCATCAATTTTTTCATTACAGGTATGATGTTTAATCAAAATCGTTAAAGCGGTTTTCGAGAAAATTAAAAAAAAATCGTTGTATGGCAGGACTAGATGAGTTAAAACAGAAATTCATATTTCCCCTCTAGGCAATCTCATAAAAATGCTCAGTAACAAATTTGAAGCAGATCGGCCCACCCGTTCTAAGCTCTAGATAAAATTACAGTGGACCCACTTTTTTGAACTTCTCGATCATCTTTATATTAGTTATTAATAGCCGTGTTTTTTTTTTGCAAGTCCATATGGATTTGTCAAAAAAAACGACATCGGGACTAATAGTTTTACACGTAAATACAACAACAACTTAAATCCATATGGATTAAGCTAAGTCCAGATAATTATCGGGATTTACGTACTGTAAGTAAGAAGTTCCTAAGTCCCGATGTCGTTTTTTTCGACAAATCCATATGGACTTGCAAAAAAACACGCCTAATACAAGCTCTAATTTATGGAGCAAGTAAAAATACCCTCTAAATATCTTCTGAAGGGATTTTCAATTAGCGCGGGTAGATTTTGGCAGCATGTGGCAGCCATGTTGTTTTGGTAACATCTGTCAAAACTGTTGTTTATTATTTAGTTACTGATTCCAAATCACCATGTCAAGTTACACGATTGAAGAGCACGTTCAGATGATAAAACTCTTATATCAAAATCTTTTGAGGCAAGGAGGCGTTGCGCCCATTTTACGGTTTACATGGTTGTCCTTCCAAGTCGATTATCCAAAGTTTGGTGGACGATTTGGATTCGAAACGTAAGATCTACTGAAACCATCGCCACTGTCCCTGAGAGTACTTTTTTGAAGACGACGATTTCATTGCCATCATCATAAACGGATAGTGCTACCGATCAATGATAACGAATTTATTTTAGCCCAAACTGGATGGTATGGATGTGAACGCCATGTGGGTCCAACAAAACGGCGCTAAATACCACACAGCGAATGCAACAATTTAAATGGCATGAAAGATTTGAGGGAAAAGATCCTCTTGTGGAGGTAACATGAATTGGCCACTAAGATCGTGCGATTTTACCCCATTGGACTTTTTCTTGTGTTTTATGAAGTCACAGGTCAATAAGCTTAAACCCCAATCGCCCGATACCCTCTAAGTTAAAATAACCCAGGCCATCACTCAAATTCAGCCGGATATACATATGCGGAAGAGTCTTTGAAAATTTGACCAATCGGATTCGTGCCACCGTAAGAAGTCGAGGCGGGAATATTCCATACATAAAGGCATACATGTGCCTTTCAAATAATAAAATAATTTTGTTCATACCTCACACACAGCTTGTTTTATTCTATTTCAATATCTACCCGCCGTTATTGAAAAACCCTTTGTACCTTTATCGGTTATATTTAAAATTATCAGTTATAGTTATAAATCAATCAAACCTCGCTGCCGTATTTTTTCAGCTTTGTATCGACAACACAACCTTAGTTCTCAACCCCCAAACTCAACGCCATTAAAATTTTAAAATTGAAATAACACAAACCCTTTCTTTAATGGAAGTGACTCTAGACATGCCAATTATAACAGTTTTGGTTTATAAAAGTACTGTTTATGAGCCCCCGCAGGGCCAGGGACCTCCGCCGGTGGGTATACTTCAGGTACCCAGAGTTTTTTTTCAAGTCGCGCGAAGCGCCTTAACGCACACCCACTTTTAACGGCAAAAAACTGTTATAACTGTTATAAATTGGCATGTCTCTAGTCTCGTCCTCCTTTAATACATAATTCGCAATAAACATCGTGTTCTACATTAAATTTATACAGTTTTTACACCTCGTACACGCAATCAAGCTTGCAACTAAGTAATACCTTCTTCTCTAAGTGCATGCTAATTGTAAATATTAATGTTAACATTGCTTGTTGTCATTGCTTTTGTTTTTTGTTAGTTTTTGTGTGTTTTCAATAGTCTGGGAAGAAGTGTTGCCGAAAAGTTAATTTAGTCCTTTAAATCTACTGTGAAATTTACAAGGTTCACTTTTCCATAAAATGTCACAACGCGACGAGAAATCGAGACAATAAGAAAATGATGAGATGTGTTTATTCTAATTTAAGTTTCGTTTTACTATGAATTCAAAGTCATTGATAAATAAATTATAAAGAACAAAGTAGGTTTCATAAGTGAGTTGAAATTTTACTGTTCCATTCTAATTCATCATGATCCTCGTGGGAGCGTTTCATTAGCATAGGCTTAATTTGACCAGGGGTCATGTAAAATACACAGGTGGCCATTGTTAAAGTTACTCTAACCCATGTTAATTCACCTGGTTCACTTGCAAGCGTAACAATGCTGCTAGGTTAATGTAACATTGAGTTATGTTGTTGAAGCTTACACATACCAATCTGAAGTCATTTTAACAGTAAACCAAGCTAATTTATCTAGATTATCATGTTTTTTTAAAGGGATTGCTTGTATATGTAGTGTTTAGCTTAAAAAGGGTGTCATGTAGATATTTCAAGTAACAACACCAAGTTAAAATCTGGTATCTTATTACATATTAAAAAAAAACGATCAACAGTGTTTTTAAAAACTACACCCTGTTAACTAGTGTTTAATTTTACATGATGTCTTCTCTGTGTTTATAGATGCAATATATCCCAAATAACAAATCGCCCAAACTTATAACTGGATACCGAAAATTATTTTTATGAAATAAACCCAAAAAATTGAGAAATTATTTTATCAGTCTTTGGAGATTTCGTTCTTTTATAAGTCCACAAATGTTGATGCTAATGACCAGTGGTTTACATTTGTTCTGGGCTGGGCATATGAATTTTTTTTTAAAGCCTTTACCATTACTTTACCAATAAAACTGCAATCTAAGTTGACGGTGACCCCTCAATAGGGATGAGCTCTTACTGTCTCTTGTTTTCTTCATTCTTCATCAGCACTACTAAATCTATTAATTACAGTAGAAACCGATTACAAAAAAAAACTCATAATAGAACTTTATTTCTCGAACTCAAAGTACCTTCACCAAAAAAGTTATGCGGTCGGTAAGCAGGTTCATATACCTTCTATACTATAAACTCCTTGAAAAGTACCTATACTTACCTTTCCCCAAAGAAATTTCTTCCATTGAGTGTAAACAATGAGAAAACACTTCACTTACACTGCACTCTCATGGTTCATATCCCATAAAACGAACCAAGTGGCATATAATAATCATGTACATATATAAGTATATACGTACACATAAACCTACATTCAGTGGTTAATGTTCTCGTTTGGCGTTTGAATTATATGTCGGCCAATGAACGCTAGCGTACAGTGCTTTGATTAATCTTCGCATTTGCATATAATGTTCATATATATGTTGTTCCGAAGTTGGTGTGAAATGACGGTGGCGCGGTAATCTTTCTGGTTCGCGAAGATCTTATTCACATTAGCTGTCTAGGTCGATGACACCACACAGCAGAACCGAGAAGCTTGATGAATGATGATGACGTGTTAGCGTTGGTATCTTTGTCGTTCACCTGTTTTGTAAAATGCTACAGAAATGTATGTCATATTATACCTTCTAACTGCAATTCATTTAAATTTAAAATCAAGTTAACATAAGTATTAAGTACTAACCCAATTCTACCTTTCCCCTCGCACACAGGCGAACATAGAAGGGTTTGATGTGTGTAAACGGTGCTGTGCAAAATAGTGTTTACAAATCACCAATCACGTTATGCTAGTGATTTTGAGTTGCCATAATGTTAAGAATCTCGAAAACAAAAAGTAATTGTTCTTCTTAAGGATTAGATATTTATAACAATCTACAAAATTAATTGAAGGTGGATCATAATTAAATAAAAACTTTTAATTGAATCTACAATTTTTGTAATGAATATTTTTAAATCAAAAAATATTGCAAAAAATAGGAAATAGAAAAAAGAATATGGAAAAGTAAAAACAATTAAAAGTTTGTATATTTATTTCTGAAGAAACCTAGGACCCAATTTGGGTTAACTTCAAATTAAAGTAATAAAAACAAATTAATTAATTTAGTTTAACAACTAAACAAGAATTAATACGAAACAGACAGTGGCGTAGATAGACCTTTTGGGGCCCCGTATCAAACATTTTTTTGAGGCCTCTTTTTACTGACTGGGACACAGCCTTATAAGGGTTTTTTTTTACAAAATAAACTGAAACACTTGCATCAGCATATTTTAAGATCAACCCTTCTTGTATAACACTTTTAATTGCTTTTTTTCTCCAAGAACCTTCCACTTTTACAATTTTCCCAGATTTTTTGCTTCTAAGGACAAAATTGATAAATTCAGTAATCGTTCTTGTCCCACAGAAGATCTGAGATAATTTTTAATTAGTTTCAGCTTGGAAAATGTTCCATTAGTTGTTGTAAATGAAAGCGTAGAAAATCTGACGCATGCAGTAGCAGTGATAACTTCTGGAAAACTAGAAGCAAGACTATGTTTTCTTATTCACTCAACAACTAATTTAACTTTTCTTGGTCGCAGATACGCATAATTTAAAAATAGGCTTGTTTTTTTGCAAGCCCCGACGCAATCAGTTCAAAAAAACGACATTGTGTCTAAGCAATTTACATGTTAAATGCAACAACAACTAACCACCTTGGTTAAATTAAGCATGGAGAAAAACCGTGTTACCGGCGTGAATTACTTGTTATCAATCGTTTGTATGGAAACGCAATTTTTTTCTGCAATGATGTCTCTAGTCTCCGATATATTTTTGTTTTTCCAACCAAAAATCCTTCCGGTAAACAGTTGGAATGTCTAGGACACAAGAACCTCTTCCGTTGGCGATAACATTTTTTGGTAAGTTATTGAATTGGAAAATTCTACCGGCAAAGAATAAACCCATCAGGCTGTTGGAACGCGATCGTAGATTGGACCCTTGCAGATAAAGTGCAATTTCTGGGTGTTTTTTTTAGACGTGTGGTTTTCAACCTCAAACCTCAACCTCAAAGCATACTGGAGCGATGGGAAGTGCACTTCAATGAATTGCTTACTGGTCAGCTCACTGCAGAAGTGGAGGCTCCACTACTTCAAGAAGAGTAACCTATGTTGCCGCCACCAAGCATAGAAGATGTTGAGAAGGCTAAAGTCCGGCTAAAGAAAAACAAAGCCCCGAGAGCCGATGGTATACCAGCCGAACTATTTCAACACGGTGGGCCAGTTTTACGTCAGGCAATTCATGAGATTATAGTGCACGTGTGGGAGCATGAAGAAATTCCAGAAAACTGGCGAAAAGGTATAATTTGCCCCATACATAAGAAGGGAGATGTGTACAACGTGTAGCAATTATTGAGGTATCACGTTGTTGAGTACCGCCTATAAGATACTCTCCTCTATCCTACAAGACCGGATAACCCCATACGCTAAAACCATCATCGGACAATATCAGTGTGGTTTCATTCCAGGTAAATCAACAACTGATCAGATCTTTACCCTTAGGCAGGCGATGGAAAAATGTCTAGAATTTAACATCCCAACATACCACCTGTTTATAGACTTTAAGGCCGCCTACGATAGCATAGCCAGGGTAGAACTTTACAAAGCCATGAGAGAATTCGGCATCCCAAATAAATTGACACGACTATGTAGGTTGACCATGACCAACGTAACAAGCCAAGTACAAATAGCCGGATTGCTATCCAAACCAATCAACATCTTCAATGGACTCCGACAGGGGGAGTCCTTCAACCTGGCGTTGGAGAAAGCAATCCGTGACTCTGGCACGGCAACAAGAGGGACCATCGTCAACAGGTCCAGCCAGATACTGGCTTACGCAGACGACATCGACATCATCGGAAGAACCGAGCAAGCTGTACATGATTCCTTCATCCAGATCTAGCAGGCGGCACAAAATCTGGGGCTGCACATTAGTGAAGGTAAAACAAAGTACATGGTGGCGTCGAATGCGAGAGGAACAGTTGGTCAAACAATCAAGGTAGCGGAGCACGAATTTGAAGTGGTGCAATCCTTTAAATACCTTGGGTCAATAGTAGCAGCCGATAACAATATAGAAGAAGAAATACGCAAGCGGCTTCTCAAATCCAACAGAGCCTACTATAGTCTGTCAAAGCTCTTCAAATCCAGAAATCTCACCATAACTTCAAAACTGCTGCTGTACAGGACGATGGTCCTGCCAGTACTCACATATAGATCCGAGACTTGGGTGCTTAGCAAAAGGCACTTCGACCTTTTAGCCGCGTTCGAGAGAAAAGTCTTAAGGAGAATTGTTGGCCCCTGAACAACGCTTCCAAATTGTGCAAATTTATGGTTCTGTTCAAAATACGTTCATAAGCGAATTTTGTTTAGCGATGAAGATTACTTTTGGTTGAATGGATACGTCAATAAACAAAACTGCCGTAGTTGGAGTGATGATAATCCTAAAGTGTATGTTGAGACACGGTTACATCCCCAAAAACTGACTGTTTGGTGATGTGCTTTATGGTTTGGTGGAATAATTGGTCCGTACTTCTTTAAAAACGATGCTGGCCAGAACGTTACAGGCAATGGTGACCGCTATAGAGCCATCTTTACTGACTTTTTCGTTCATCAATTGAACAACCATGATGTGCAGGAGCTGTCGTTTCAGCAAGACGGCGCAACATGTCACACAGCTCGTGCCACAATTGATTTATTGAAGGAAACGTTTGGTAACCGCATAGTTTCACGTAACGGACCCGTGAATTGGCCTCCAAGGTCGTGTGAATTGACGCCGCTTGACTATTTTCTGTATGGGGATATGCGAAGTCGCTAGTCTATGCCGATAAGCCCGAAACGATTGACCACTTGGAGGACAACATTCGCCGCGTTATTGCCGATATACGGCCACAAATGTTGGAAAAAGACCTCCAGTTAAGACTACGTCCGAGCCAGCCGTGGCGGTCATATGCCAGAAACCATATTTAAATTCAAATGCCAGAAGATTATCTTTCGAATAAAGTAAATTTCATATCAATTTTAAAAAAAAATAATCATCTTTGTTTTATTCCATTTCAAAGTTCTATACCTCTAAAAAAACGCCCTTTACCAAAATATTCTCTTAGCTCCAAAATATGGCTTTTTCTTACTCTGCCAAACCATAAACTGTCAAATAATATCGAAGGGAAGCAACAAATACAAATACTTTCCGGTGATGATAACGATTCGAATTACTATGGTGTTTTCATTTGGCCATCCAAAATTCTTTCGATTGTAAAATCAAATCTTGAAGCATTTTTATTTTTTTTTTTCAGAAGAAGAACTGTCACTGTAAAGCGTTCAGAAAGCGTTTGGATGACCGAACGTTGCAAATTATTTCAACCAACAAGAAAGACAATGCAGGCTATGTTGACGCGGTAAAAAATTCTCCAGTTTATCAACGGGTCCTTCCTGCATTGACAGAGTGATTACGGTTAGCAAAAATAATACAAGCTTTGGCCCAAAAATATGTGTAAAGGAGTGTCAACGCTTAGCATTGACGTTCACACTTATAAACCTTGGCATAGAATGGACGTCATTGTGACGACATTGTTATGTCAGACAATCAGCGCGTGGACTGTCTATACTTGTTGCTTAGCTCTTCTCGCAGACGATGTCACCTTTTACTTTGCCTTTTTTTTATGTGTTTGATGTGTTATATTTTGCTTTTATTTAAGTGTGCAACGGTTGAGGAAGGTTAGTAGTTAAAATTGAAACCAACAGGCTCACAGTACTGTACAGTGTACATAATCTCTACTCTATGACGGGACGGTGTTTTTGCATATATGTTCTTTAATTACCACCTGCCTTAAAATAGACGATGTGTGCGGGAGGAGCAAGCACAGTTAACTGTATTCATCGGCTTGGATGTGGGCTGAATAAGAAACCACCGCGCGCCGGCCGCTGACACAGCCACAGAAGAAATATATGATGTTTCGATGCAAATCCGTGACATTGGCTTGTGTATAAAGCCCCCGCAAAATCTCCCAGATCGAGTTCAAGTTGAATTACAGAAGACGAAGACGGCTTAACAGAAAATCTCTTGTCAAATGCATGACTATGCGGCTTAGCTTAACTGTATTCCTATGTGCAAAACAAACACAAAATTAGGGAAAGGAACGAACACAAGCGGAACCTTCTCTTTTTCCGTCTTGATTTATGGATGTTCCAATTCTAGACAATTATTGATTTTGTTTAGTTCGGCGCTCGGGCTAGGGGAAGTCAACAAAAAATTTATTTATATCGCCTGGAGTGTCATACAGATACACTTCGCATCATTATTCTACGGTACCTACATCGTCCAGAACAGACTTAGCTATTCTCGTACACCTGAATAGTATTTCAGGAATATCTTATATATTTTCACTAACATCAATACTCAAAATGATGAAGTGGTTATGTTGTGTGTTTTTGTATTGCTGTTTTTTTTTTGTTTTTAAATATTATTTCTCTTCTTAGACAATGGCTTGGAAATATTTATAGGATAAGTGCTTTTGAGACTTTCTTTCTCAATCTCCCTCTCTTTCTTATTCAATCAAAAGTATACCTCTACAACACACTTGGTATACAAAGGGAACTTGGAAAGGAATTTGGATTACTTTTTTCTTTTGATTTTGATTTCGATTTGATTTAGTTTTGTTGTTTGTTTGAAAAAGAGCACCTTAAGGATATTTTTATAATTGAATATTTAATTCTAATTAAAGTGACTACCTGAGATGTCCGTGTCAGTCGTTTCGCTGACATAATTCTAAATGTAGATATTCAATTTTTGTTTGCCTGCATCAGTTGATTCGCAGACTTAAAACAGAGTAACTATAACTTAACAATAAAGTTTAGTTTAATATTGTTATTTATATATTAAAAAAGACATTAACCTTCAGGAACTCAAGTTATATATCTAGACGATTTGCCCATGGCGGTTGATTCTCTGACTTAATATACGTTAAAGTCCGATATATTACCTTAATTTAACAACCTTAAACCATCAATAAAACTCAAATTTATTAAATGGCATTTTTTCAACAACCCTGATATGAAAACATTTGTTTCTATTATAATATTATTTAGCTATTTCCTATGTGAATAAATTGTGTTGTCGTCACAATAACAACAATAACAAGACCACACGTATTTGAAAATATATTTATTTTATAATTTTATCTCAGTAATAACACATGTCAATTTCATTGAAATATTTATTTATATACATTAAAATGAATTCCTTCTTCCCTTCGTCACGCCATAACTTGAACTTGAGAACGACTTAACCGATTTCGTTAATTTTTTTTTTTTTTAATTTTATAATACTTTGCAGAAAGTTCTTACGGAAAGAAAATTTAAGAAAATTTCGCGGAAAATTAGATAATTTAAGACTATTTTAACTAATGATTTTTCATAAATGAGAAGTGTTTTTTCATCTCAGTAGTTCAACGGAATAACGCCTTATATTAAAAGATTAATTTAATATCGATTTTCAAAATACCAAATGTCATCATTTAGACGTAACAACTTAGGTCACAGAACTCGAAATTCTGCAAGTCGAAGATTATGTATACGAGTAAGTCAAACTGACGAGCAACGCGAAATGTAGTTGAACGGGATCGATGAATCGAAATCGCAAATGGCTTTAGGGATATTCTTTTTCAAATATTGTTTTTTGTAGAGTGACATAAAAAAAATTTTCTGTGTTGGGAAAGTAATAGAGATTGCACTTTCATGAACACATTTGTACGAATTTCGCCATTCATAACGTGAAGTGGATTAAAACCGAGAAAGTAGTATTCAATTTCAAAAAGTAGCTTAAATATTTTGTATCTATATTTTCTTTTGTAATTTATTATTTGCATAATAATAAATAAGTACATCGGAGCCTAAGTCATCATACAATGGTATTTCTGCAACATATTGAAACCTTTCAACATTTTATGATTTTTTTTTTGTTTTTAATTTTTAAGAAAAGTATTTTGCAATTTTTGTTGTGTTTTATAATTTTATTTAAATAAAGCTAGTATGATATATTCTGAACTCATTCAATTATAGATATTAAGAAAAAAGTTTGAAAAAGATTAGGCAACTCCTTCATATTTAAACAAAAAATTGAAAAAGAGTCCATTCAAAAGCCAAAGTAACCCAACCAGGCTAAAATCACCCGTGTTAACGGTATTTACCTTAATATTGATAATCCGAAAATTTTAATCAAAGAAATCATCCACTCATATATATGCTTGATTTTTTGATTTCCAAATCGTCCACTGAATCTCACTTTTTCCTGATTTCTCTTCATTTTTTAATTAATTAGAATTAACTATTGTGGGGCTTTTGTGAATAGTCGAAATTGAAACTATGTTTAGGCCAGGTCATGACCTCTCAGATGTTAGTAATTTGTCCATACCGAATCATAACGGTTTTCTAGTAACGGCTATTTTTTTTTTTTTTTTTTGAAATTCGGGAAGTCACCTGCTTTGAACCGGTTTTTTGATCAATCCGGTCATAATTCGTTTTTGTTTTTTTTTTTAATTTTTTTGTGACTTAAATACTGGCCAATAGTCAGACCAATTTTTGTTGATTATCTGCACCATTTCGCTAAAAATTAATAGATAAAATAATATTTTGGTCAAACCTAATTTTAACTTCAATTTTGAAAAGAGCATCCTGAAAAAAACTCGTATGACTGAAAACGGCTAGATGAAATTTGGCCCAAATGAAAAATTTAAAAACTAAAATTGACCCCAAAATAAATTATTAAATCAAATCAGAAATGAAAAATGGCCCCAAAATATTTAAATGACAAGCAACAACAACACAAATTGATAAATTTTTACGGTTTGGGGTGATTTTTCATATTTTGGGGCCTTTTTTCAATTTTCAGTTTGGATGATTATTTAATCAGATTTTTTTGTCAAAATATAAAAAGAGAAATAAGATTTTTTTTCATTAAAAAAAAACCATTCTATTGTTTTTTGTACGATTATTAATTCACTATTGCAGAATGTCGCGCGAATTTTTTGTACCATTATTTAATCAGATTTCCCAAAATTAAAAAGGACAGTTAAATTTTTTTTGTACGATTATTATTCACTCTCGCAAAATTCTCCTTTTTAATAATCGTACGAAAATTAGAATGATCCTTTTAAATTTTCAAAAATAAATAATCGTTCGAAAAAATCGCGCCATGTCTCATGTTTGGTTTGAGCCATTTTTTTTTAATTTGAAAGAAGTTCTGGGGCTACGTATTTTTTATTTGACTAAGGGCAATTTTTCATTTATTTTTTAAGATTAAAAGTATAGGGCCATTTCTTATAATGACATTTTACCCCAAAATTCAAAATGAAAAATGACCCCGAAAACATGAAAAAGTGGCATAGGTCCATATAAACCAATAAAAGTTGTGAAGTAAAATCACTATTTAGCTTTTCTCTTTAGTCCTTTTCTTATAACACGACAAACTAAATGAACATTTCCTTTATTGAACACGAATTTCCGTAATAAATTATCACCACCAAGTGTAATCTATAGTTGAACAATAAGTTAAAGTATATTAAACATCATGCAGGGTTATTTAAAGAAATTCCGTGCAAGTTATATTTAAATTTGCGTATTTATTTAATCGTTGTGGAATGGTTTGAACAAAAATCCTGAAGCATTCACGCATTATTTCGATTCAATTAGAAGAAAAAAAGGAGAGAGTAACGCTTAAGAGCCTCACTATAACAAACTCCACGACATATACCAAATGAAACAACTTTCTTCTACGAAAATGTAGTAGAACTTTGAGGGACCACATACATAAAATATATATTTCAAAGTTAAAGGGTGTATTTTTTTTTAGAGGTATGGAACTTTGAAATGGAATAAAACAAAGATAATTTTTTTAAATTGACATGAAATTTAATTTATTCGAAATATAATCTTCTGGCATTTGAATTTAAATATGATTTCTGGCATATGACTGCCACGGTTGGCTCGGAAGTAGTCTAATCTGGAGGACCAATTTTCGATGACTTTTTCCAACATTTGTGGCCGTATATCGGCAATAACGCGGCGAATGTTGTCCTCCAAGTGGGCAATCGTTTGGGGCTTATCGGCATAGACTAGCGACTTCGCATATCCCCATACAGAAAATAGTCAAGCGGCGTCAAATCGCACGACCTTGGAGGCCAATTCACGTGTACGTAACGAGAAACTATGCGGTTACCAAACTTTTCTTTCAATAAATCAATTGTGGCACGAGCTGTGTGACATGTTGCGCCGTCTTGTTGAAACCACAGCTCCTGCACATCATGATGGTTCAATTGATAAACGAAAAAGTCAGTAATCATGGCTCTATATAGCGGTCATCATTGACTGTAACGTTCTGGCCAGCATCGTTTTTAAAGAAGTACGGACCAATTATTCCACCAAACCATAAAGCACACCAAACAGTCAGTTTTTGTTGATGTAACGGTGTCTTAACATACACTTAAGGATTATCATCACTTCAAGTTTTGTTTATTGACGTATCCATTCAACCAAAAGTGAGTTTCTTCGCTAAACAAAATTCGCTTATGAAAATTGGAATCAACGGCAATTTTGTTTTGGGCCTATTTGGGCACAATTTGGAAGCGTTGTTCAGGCGTCAGTCTATTTATGTTGAAATGTCAAACCAAACTAAAAATAAATCACTTGACAGCTGACAAAATGGCCGCCAGTTAAAATAGTGTTGCCAACTTAAAGTTCTATACCTCTTAAAAAACTCCCTTTACAATGCTCACGAATTTATTTTAATACATTTTGTTATGTATCATCTTCAACCTTCAAGCTTTATTAAAATCAATTAATCAACTAAAGGGCGTATTAAAAATACTTTCTGCAATGTGAGGTAGGTAGGCATAGTGTATGCACTGAGTATACAAATACTTTTATTTAAAAATTATTTACTGAAGTTTTTTTTTTTAAGTTTGCTTTATAGTAAGAACACACGCCTTTCAATAAGGTACATATTTCCTGTATTTCTAGAAAATGTAAAGCCTTTTCCTGAAAAGAATTTGTATGGTATGCTCTAGTTAACTGGGTAAATGGGGGAAAATTAGGAAAAATAAACTAACAAGATCTAAAAACTCCTAAAAAGGAATTCCATATCTATATTATAATCACGAGCATTGAAGAGAATCGTCTCACACTAAATTGCACACCTAACCTATAACCACTTTTAAGGCTTTTTTGTAATCATCACTATTGATTTCTTACGAATTTATAACATGTCTTATAGTTTTTATATATGAACTATATATACTGCTAGGTATACCTACCCTATATGCCTATACGAGAGCTTAAACAACATTTTCAATCAAGGGTATGATTTTCGTGTGAAATTTGATATTAATCTTCACATTAAACGTCAATGGCCTTAATTCATAATCCCACGTTCCACATAACGCAGGTGCTTATTCTTCGTAACGCAATTACAAATCCATTGTCATGACCTATACATAGTTGTTCTTAAGGTATTTCCCTATAACCTGTTGCTACTGTTTCCGTTCAACTTAAGGTGTAGTCTTCTTTACTTACGTACCTACAGAAAAAAAAAACTTTAAAACTTTTTTCAAATATTCGCAATTCTGTTTGAAAGTGATCCTACTTGTAGTCGAAATTGCCGTAAAAAAAACTGTTGTGTAACATAAAATGGGTCATTGGGCTCATATGCTCACATCATCGCCTAAGCCCAAATGTGTCATTCTATAGAAATAAAAGGCGGACGGAAAAAAAACAAGCCATCGGTGACGGATAGCTGATGTGCCCCTCCCCTATATACCGTATACGTTGTAAAATGTCCACAGATACAATATCTGTTGCGTTATACCTACCTACAGGTATCTACTTTTATAAAACCACACAAAAAAAATACATTACATACCTATGTACATTTTCCCAACCCGCTAAATATATACAATATACATAACTATACCTACCTCTAGATACCTACTTTCGTTCTAGTTTATTTTTTCTTACTTTATGTCCATGTTGTATTCTTTGACTCCCAACGCAGTCAGACATCGTATTTAGACCAACAACTGGGCGGCTTATACTTGGTCAACAACCCTTGTGTTTAGCAAAAATCTGACAAAAACAAAAAAATCGTTAAGAATTTAAAACAATACAATGTGCCGTTTGAAAAACTTCCGTCGCGCGGCCATTAAAAGGTTTCCAACTGCTTTTTTTGTCTTCTATTTTTTCTCAATTGTAAATGATTAATGCCTGACCGCATTAGACTGGTAGGTAAGGTAGGTATATATGTAGGTAAAAAAATTCACAGACCACCTAATTAATTGCCTAACTTTACTGCAAGAATTCCACGATAGGCAGATACCTACAATAGCGATGAAAAACCGCAAATGCAAATGCCGGCTTTCATATTAGAAAATGTCAAATAATGAGCAGTTTTTTTTTTCTTGCGATTTATACAATACACATAACATAGATGCTATATAACAGTATCTTAGGGTAAGTTATGGATTAGTAAAAGAAAAACTTGAAAATGTTATCACACTTGCCATGTTATGTTATAGAAAAGGCGTAGTGCCCAATTTTTTTGACATTAATTAGAATTACTTAATTTTGTAAATGGTCGAAAATGTGCAAATTTTTTTGCTATGCAAATTGTGGAAATAGTGGCAATTGAAAGTGACGTAACAGTTATAACAGTTTTACGTCATTAGAAGTGGGTGTGCGCTAATGAGCTTCGTACAACTTAAAAAAAAACTCCGGGTGCCCAGAGTATGCCCACCGGAGGGCCGCATAAACATTCAGCCCTATCATGAATTCCATCGTAATCGGAAACTTGTTACGAATCCGAAAAAAATTATCACAGAGTCCATCGTATCGGAAAATCTCTTACAAATTGCCATTACGAACGGATTCTGCGATATTTTTTTTCGGGATTCGGAAACTTTCCGATTACGATGGAATTCGTTATATGGCTGAATACTTTTATAAACCAAAACTGTTATAAGATGTCATCCAATAGGTACATCCGAACTTTGACAGTTGTAAGCGGCCATATTGTTGATGCTGCATCTGTCAAATTGGCTGTCATTTATTCCGTCTGTTTTGCCAAATCACCGTGGACGGATATAGCGTTCAATAACACGTGCAAACAATCATTTTTTTTTTTTATCAAAATGGGTGTTCTGTTCGGGCAACGTCCCGCGTACTTTTATGGAATAATCATCTTCAGCGATGAGTCCTATTTCTGAATGAATGGGTACGTCAACAAAAAAAAATCGAATTTGGGCAGAAACCAATCCAGATGAGATCCAAGAGCGTCCAATGGGTCCCGAATAGGTCACTGTTTGGTGTGAATTTTGGGCTAATGGCGTCATCGGTACATATTTCTTTGAAAACGACGTTGACCGGGTAATCACCGTCAACAGCGAGCGCTATAGATCGATGATTACCAAAATGGGTGTTCTGTTCGGGCAACGTCCCGCGTACTTTTATGGAATAATCATCTTCAGCGATGAGTCCTATTTCTGAATGAATGGGTACGTCAACAAAAAAAAATCGAATTTGGGCAGAAACCAATCCAGATGAGATCCAAGAGCGTCCAATGGGTCCCGAAAAGCTCACTGTTTGGTGTGAATTTTGGGCTAATGGCGTCATCGGTACATATTTCTTTGAAAACGACGTTGACCGGGTAATCACCGTCAACAGCGAGCGCTATAGATCGATGATTACCAACTTCTTTTGGCCTGAATTGGATGATATGGACACCAACTGGCCACCGAGATCGTGGGATTTGACCCCTTTAGAATTTTTCTTGTGGGGTTTTCTGCAGTCGTAGTTCTATGAGAATACGCCACAAACCACAGCGGCCCCAAAGTCAACAAAACCCATGCCAAATTCAGCCTGATTTATGCGCCAAGAGTCATGTAAAATTGGACATTTCGGATGCGCGCCACCCAGAGAAGCCGCGGCGGACATTTGAAAGATGTTATATATGTATGTATCATTTCGATGATATCTCACACACACCTTGTTTTATTAAAATTTAAAAATAGGAAGCGGCTAAGGAAAGACCCTGTAATTTGCATGTCTAGAGACGCAAATAGGTATTGAAGAATAATAATTTGGTGGTAGCTCACTTCTTGTGTCTTTCAAAACCTTCAATATTAACATGATAATGCAAAAGCATGTCAATTTATAACAGTTATAACAGTTTTTCGCTATTAAAAGCGGGCGTCCGTTAACGCGCTTCGCGCGGGTTAAAAAAAAAAACTCTGGGTGTCTTAAGTATGCCCACCACCAAAACTGTTATAATTGGCATGTCTAGAGTCACTTCCTTATTTATAACACAAAATTCATTTTCATACTAAAAAGTAGGTGTTTAACAGGATTATGACTTTGATATTAATTTTATATTGAGTATTTTTCAATTGTTCAATATTTTATTATAATTGAAAACCAACGTAAAAAGCGACAAAGTGAGACCCATTGGTTCACTTTGGTTTGTGTTGAAAAAAAAAACAATGAAAAAAAAACAAGCAAAATTTTGTCGCATTCCTCTGAGTACATATTGTCCGAGGAGTGTTTACTTTTTGGGTGTGGAACTAGCCAATATGAGTTTTTGATTGTATCACCTATTGCTTTTGTGGTGACGATGACGGTGGCAATAAAATTAAATAAAGTGCACGGCCTCTCTCATCCAAATACCAATATTATAACACTAATGCGGTTATGTCGCAATAAAAAGGATTATTGTGTTTGATTTAAAAAACGGAATTTCGTTGCCAGTTATTTTTTTTTTTTTTTGTTAGAAATTGTATTATGTATTCTTGATTTTGTTTTCTGATTGAATAAATTGGCAGTTGAACATTTATTTATTGATTTGTTTTTTTCTTTATTGTATATTTTTAGATATTCCAGACATTCCTGATGACATTAAGCATCTACAAAGCCTACAAGTAGCTGATTTTAGTTCAAATCCAATTCCAAGATTACCAGCTGGATTTTCACAGTTAAAAAATCTGACAGTGTTAGGGCTTAATGATATGTCATTGACGTCGCTGCCTGCGGATTTCGGAAGGTGAGTTAAATTGATAAATTAAAATTGATAACTTAAAATATAAAGTGAGTGTGAAATTTTGTAATCTATTCATTTTGTGAGGTGAGTGATATAGCAACAGATTTTTGGGAGGGCCTTCCTATATCACCTTGACAACAAAAAACTTTGAAAAATCTTAAAAAATCGTCTTTGGCTGTCCCATTACTGACACTAAACTAACAAACCTTTTGTGACCAATTACTGACCTTTCAGATGACATAGTATAGGGACATACTGTGTTTCGAATATCCCATACATGAGGTAGGTCCTAGTGCCCTTTATGACTTTGAAAATAATTTTAAAAAATCATTCATTGGCTGTCCCATTACTGACACTAAACTAACAAACCTTTTGTGACCAATTACTGACCTTTCAGATGACATAGTATAGGTATATACTTTGTTTCGAATATCCCATACATGAGGTAGGTTATAGCAAGGTACATATATTAAAGGTAATATCATTAGCGTTTAAATTTTTGTTCAGTTCTGCGCATCTGTGAAAATGGCGGATCCAGTGTCTCTTTACTTGTCAAAATGCTTATATTTGTTGTTGTTTCTAGTAATGCCATGTGCAGTTTTCGTAGACACTCGAGCCGCCATGTTTAATTCTTGACTGACAACCTGCGCAATATATTACCTTAGATTTGTGTACTGTGGGTTATAGCGCCCTTTATGACTTTGAAAATAATTTTAAAAAATCATTAAAAATTGCCAAAGGCTGTCAAATCATTAAATCCACTGATCTTTTCTAACCAATTAGTGCGTAGCTTTCAGATGACATAATTTTCTTCGAATATGCCGTAAATGAGGTGCTAGTTTCCTCTGTGACCTTGAAAAAAAAAAAAAAATATGTGAGTGCCGGGACTCACGGTTAAATATGTGTAAACATCAACGTTTGTCCAAGTGCCTGATTTTTGTTACTGAACGTCATCAAAAGTAACATATTGAATAATTAACACTACATTACCTATCTGTAGGCAGTGCTTAAAAAGCTTAGTGTTGAAAGAACGGCAGCGAAATACCCAGTGGGGGAACCGCTGTAACGAAATTTCCAAGCACTAAAAGGCTGGTGGTGAAGTGTCCAACGAACGGTGAAGGTTCGATACTGAAAGGTCCTGCTTCGTAGTTCACTGTCAACTTTAAGATGACTTCACTTTACACATGGTTATTGTTTATGATCATCACTCTCTGAGCATAGATAAAACCAAACATGTCAGCGGAAAGCACTAAAATCGTGGTTTCAATTAAATGACACCGGAGCATAATTCCAAAGAAATTTGTCACTTAATGCTTTGACTGACAGTGGACGAAATAAAATATCTAGTTAGAACTGTCAACGAACTTCCACCCCTTATGAAACTCCATCTTCCCATCGAGTAAAACTTAAACAAAGTTCAATCTTAATTTTATACTGAACGAACCTCAAATTAATGTCACTATGAAATAGCCGGCGAATTATATATCTTGAGTTTTTAGAATATTTAGTTGCAGTTGTTGTCAGTGGAAATCACTAAAATCGCAGTTTCAATCGATTGACACCATCAATCGCCTATGGAATTGGACGCTGTGATTTTTAATGAATGTTGATTTTGTGCAAGTACAAAAGTAGCCGATAACTCTGCAATTTCTTCAACCTCAGCTATTTTGTATATCCCAGCCACCTACGCCCCTCGCCTACGTGCCTAAAAATTGCAAGAAGAAATTGCATCGTTTAAAAGCAGTATAATGTAAACGTAGAATTTAAGTTCAGATTTGTATCACTGAACGCACCCGATATCCTACCATACCTACAGCCATTGACCTACCATACCTACAGTCAATTGTCAATCCCTACAGCTGACTATTATTATTTTTGAACTTGTTTTGATTTTGTTTTCTTTTTAATTACTAGTGTCGCGTCCATTTTGTTCGGAGAATAATTAAAAATTAAAGCAAAAAATATAAAAATATAAGTGTTAAATTGATAAAATCGTCGGTCGCGCTAAAAACAATTTGCTTTCGTCGTTGGTAAAAACAATATAAATGAGTGGTCGCGATAAAGTATAATCTAACTGTCGGTCGCGTTAAAATCAATTTGTTTTGGTCGGGGCAAATCAGATTTCGTAACGTAACGTGCTACAACGTAAAGTGCACGACGTAACGTTGCACACGAACGTTCACGTTTTTTTTTCACTCTACCGCCAGCATAGATGTTTACACATCAAAAAACAATTTAAAATTACATATCCCTGACCAATTATAAACCTTCTGACCTTTTCTGACTAATGTTTAAACTTTGTTTCGAATATCCCATAAATGAGTTGTTAAGAATCTATACAAGCTTGAAAAAAAACTTATCGCTTATGACTGATCAATAACTGACCTATTGTGTCCGATAAGTGACCTTTCAGATATAGATACTTCTGTTTGAACATCACAAATGAGGTTCTAACAATCTCTACGACCTTGAGAGACACTTCAATAAAAATCGCCTATGGCTGATCCATAACCGAAACCCGCTGATCTTTCAGATTACACATTTTTCGAAAAACCCATATATAGGGTGCTAAGATCCCATAGCCAGTTGTCAGTCCAGAAATGTGCGCAGTGGTAATCTGGTGGTCAAAATGAATCAAGGGGTAAATTATGGCTTCACGGGATATAATGTTTATCATAACAACCTTTGATTTAAACAACGTTGTTCGGGTTATTCGGGCCTTTCTCACAATATCCAAGTAAAGCTTTTATTAGTTATCCGACACAAACATTTTTTTGTAGGGTCATAAGTTCATAAGTTCACAAGTCAAAACTCAAGTGTGAAATTTTAGTATGTGGACTTATGGCCCTGCGCTAATGTTTATATATAAAGTAAATAATCAGAACTTTACTCTGTCAAACAAGCCATTAGTCTTTCTTATATCTCAGAAGCTTAGCTCAGTATTCATCGTCTGGCATAATATTGACCCGAACTTCGATTTTCTTTTCATTCTTTTCTTCTTCTAGCTAAGCAACACTCAGACAAATTTTAGGTTACATCTCTCTTCAAGTTAATATCAGGCTACGACAAATAATGACACCTTGTTCAACATTTAGATACTCCAACCTAATATATAATTTATTTTAAAACCTATATTTTACATATCTAACTACTTTTATCTGCTTACAGTTTAACACAACTGGAATCTCTGGAGCTGAGAGAAAACCTAATTAAACTCCTCCCTGAATCAATTAGCAGACTAACAAAATTGGAACGACTCGATTTGGGTGACAATGAAATCGAGGATTTACCCCCACATTTGGGGTATTTGCCTGCACTACAAGAACTATGGTTGGACCACAATCAATTGCAGAAATTACCACCTGAAATTGGTTTGTTGCGGAATTTGATTTGCCTTGATGTATCTGAAAATAGGTGAGATATTCTAATTCAGTGGCGTTGTGACACATACGAGTATATAAATTATTTTAAATTGTTTTTTTTTTTTTTATAGACTTGAAGAACTGCCCGAAGAAATTGGTGGCCTGGAAAATTTAACTGATTTACATTTATCACAAAATTTATTAGAATCATTGCCAGATGGAATTGCTAAATTAAGTCGTTTAACTATTTTAAAATTGGACCAAAATCGTTTACAAAGTGTAAATACAACTATTGGAGCGTAAGTACATTTTAAAATTATAGGTTAACCCAGTTAGAAAAGCAAACCTATTTCATTACCTTTTAAAATCTCAATAAAAAGAAAAAAAAAAATATCAACCCCTTACACAGAATCCATTTATATTAATGTTGGAAATTATAAAGTTCTTTTGATTATAGCCTCTTGAGCAAGATAAATTATAGATTACTTTTCATTGATGTAAGTTATATATGAAATAACTCATTCCCATTTATGATATAAAGGGCTTTTCATGTTGCCTACTACATCCATTTTCACTTACGATAAACATATCCTTTAGGTCCAAGAGGGTGATTGTGAACTGGAGTAATAGGGGCATATTCATAGTCACTTTTAAACTCCAGTTTATCTTAGACTGGGGTTCATTCAATGTTATTTAGATAGGATAAACCCAGGTCTAATATAAACTGGAGTTTAAAAGTGACTATGAATATGCCCCATAGTTGTTAACCCACTTTTATCTGCGAAAAATGGTGTCTGCCAAGAAATGATATTGTTCTAAAGAGTGCGACAAACAGCATCTTTCAATTGATTACCACACTCCCTGCATTGAAGATGCATGTAAATGGCTAATAATGTCATGAATCTAATTTTTTTTGTAAATTCAAAAATAATAAAAAAAAACTTTTTTTTTTTTTTAAATTATTTATTATTATTAAAAATTAAAACCATTCACAATTACCATCTTTGACAGTATATGGTAAGCTTCTTGATTATTTTAAGGCGTTAGGGAACATTTTATTTTTCTCAAAAACTATTTTTTTAAACGAAAAGAAAAAGGTACTATTTTTGATTTTATATTTTCTAGAATTCGGTTAAGTCAACTAATTTAAACGAAACTTTTAAGGAGGTGCTTCGAGTAAGAATAAATAGTATTTTAACCGAAGAAATGTTTTTGCATTTTTAAACAAAATTCAGTTTTCTAAAGTTTTGTTGAGAATCTAGGCCCATTTCTGGGCATCAAAGCCGTATCTTCACACAATCGAGTTTAGTTGGTACAATCGCGCATAGGCATTTGATACAATTAATAGAAGGTCACTTTTATATGAACACAACTAAATTTATTCGGGTTTATGAACAGCTCTTACTAAATAGATATGTCGGCAGTGGTATGCAGCGGTAACATACAGTCAACTTTTTTTAGATCTGAAACCGGTGTCCCGCAAGGTTGTGTTTTGAGTCCGTTAATGTTCGCTTTGTTTATCAAAGATATCGAGAGTCATCTGCCAGGTGGAGTTTCCTTTGGGAATATGTATGTAAAACTCTTGTTGTATGCAGATGACGTCGTTATTTTTGCTAATAACCCAACAACACTCCAACACCAAATATAAGCGGAAAATTTTCTGTGACTTATGGGATCTCAAAATTAACGCAGCTAAATCTAAGATCATGATCTTAAGGACTCATAGTCGTGATAGAAACTCAGGGAACTGGACATTCGATGGCACCAACATATAGAAGTCGTTAATGATTTCAAATACCTTGGCTTCGTTGTTTCACATAATCTAAGTATACCAGCTCATATAAAAGAAAAAATTGGCAAAATATTTTGTATGTTTGTATTTCATAAGTAGACTAAAAAATTTATCAGATCAACCTTGACAGGGCCAGGGAGTCAACCTGTAGAGATTTATACAGGCATTTCAATTTTAATTTAGGTGATAACGACTTATTTAGAAATTATATCTCTATCTCAGACATGAGTTTTATTTTTAAAATCAGAACGGAAATTCTCGAACCTAATTTCAGACCATATCGAACAGAGACTAACCCTATTTGTTCTCTGTGCAATTTAAACCAAAATGAAAACGTCTTCCATTTCTTAGCAGTTTTTCCTATATTACAAGAAATACGCAGACTTTATTTTAAAAAGAGTTATCTGTCGCAAAATCTAAGACGATTTAGTAAAGTGTTGAATCATTTTTAGTATGATACTAGTTTAAAAAAAATTATTTTGCTAATTTTAAACGAGTTTAACATGATACTATTTCTTAACATTTTATTAAAGTTAAAATCGCAAGATTGCTGCTTATCTTTTTAACATATTACTAAATCTATATGTCATTTTGACATAGAAACATCTTAAAAAGGTATGTTTGCTTTCTTTTTTTGCACGAAATGTCACTGTTTTAACCGTGTTTATCTTGAGTTTCGTAAGAAAATAGCTTTAGGGTTTAGTATGATATCTACTAGTTAAAAAGTGTTTAAAACTAAGAACATTTTAGTAAAGTGTTAACTAGTATCATGCTAACACCTTAACAACAGGCTGTTTAAAATTTTTCGCCATATATATTTCACAACTGCAGTCAGGCCGATCCTTTTTTGTAGCACTTAGGGTATTATCTCCAAAAACGCCTTTTTTCTGATATTACTTTTTTCAAAAATTATTTCTTTTTTCTAAAACAGCTTTTTTGCAAAACTTCAAAAACACCTTTTTTTCCAAAAATTAAAAAAAATACATTTTTCCAAAAATTGAAAAATACTTTTTTTCAAAAAAAAAATATTTTTTCCGAAGTTACTTTTTTTTTTTTTTTCAAAAAATCCGTTTTTTTTTTAAATTAAAAACAAATATTTTTGATATGCAATATTATTAAAACTTTTAAAGAGCTTCTACACAAGGTGATTCCCATAAGATGTGACAGAAGGCTAGAGAATTTAAGTTGGATAGAGACAAGTAAAAAATCGTAAAGGAGTGGGGAGACGGGTATATTTCCCCCGTTTAGGTGGGAATGGCGATTTTCTAAAATAAACTGACTGAAAATAAAAAAAAAAAATCAAGTCGTAACTACAAGAAATGTATTATAATTTTCTATACTCTGTTCAATTTGAATGTGTAGTACAGGCCTTATGGCAGAGCTTTTTCAAACACACTGATGCCTGCTGCTGCTTGCACGGCACCTTAACTTAAGAAATTGCATTAGAATTTAAAATTTGTGACAATTTTAAATGCTTACTACGGCAACCTTGTGAGAGCTTAAAAATGGAGATAGCTTATTGAAATCTATAATAGTATGAGTGAAAGGCAAATATCCTATCTTCCCTGTACTGCACATTCAAATTGAACAGAGTATAGACAGAAGTATCGGCGTAAGTAATTATCGGTGGTACCTACTATAGTTTATAACTTTTAAAGTTTATAGTGATTTCAATATACATATGTTTCTTTAAATAAAATGTACACAAAAATCAAACAAAATTATTTATTTATTTTGATATTTTTTTAAAAGCGTTTGTAATTTTGTCACCTAAGGAAAAAAATTTAAATTCCGGTTTTTTTCGATATTGTTGCTATGAGATGCGAGATGCGATCTGGCAGCCCTGTCATTGCAGCATTCCCGGATTGGTGTAAAAACCTTTGTTCAATCACATTTAACACTGTTTTGTTGTAAATTAATTCCAATATATCTTCTTGAGTATTATGTTAGCAAAATGTTGATAATTATAAAAACTATTAAGAAACTTTGGCTAAATTCCTAAATGCAGTACTTCAATGTCAAGCGTTATGTTACACAACATTATTGTAGTGATATTATGCATAAGATTTCTAACCGCACCATATACTCTGCAAACAAAAGCAACATTTGCATCACAATCAGGTATAAGATGCATCACAAATGCATTGCATAAAAAAAGATCATTTATCTTATGGTTTGTATTTTTTAATGTTTAGGAATTCAAGCTTTTCTATAGGTAAATCAAAGAATTTATATAAACAGTTTTAATACTATTGCTTTATTATGTAATAATAATTTTCCAATGTCTGAATAACAGACATTATAACGAAATAAATTAATCGTTCTTCTCATATCTCTAAGATTATCAATTTCCATTTTCTATTATGGAGCTCCTTCCATCGCCTCGCCATCGCATCGGTTAAAGTAATCGGTGCAGCGCGGCGCGGCAGTTGATTAACAAGTAAATATTATTAACAGGTTTTCTTGTCAATATTGACGAGTTGTTTATTTTTAATACCAATAAAGTTGTTGACCTTGACATACCCATTTTTTTTTTTTTTGTTTAGTGAGATCTATCTATTCGATAAGTTTTAACAGATTGTTTATTGACTTTGCATAGAAAGAAGATACTTTTAACTATAAACCAGTTTATAAATTCACTGATGCCTATAGAGAGACACTCGAGCATTGTAAAAATATAAATAAATAATTAGCTCACAGCTGATGATGTCACCGAATAAAAAATAAAAAAAAAATAAAGAATTCGATCAAGTTCTCACCGTTTATTAAAACCTAGACATTTGCCGTTATAACTGTAGGTAGTACATATACATATAAGGTCGGTGATCTTTTTATTTAATTAATCATGATACTTTCATAAATCTCTCGATGTTCAAGTCTTATTCATTTCTATTTGTTTTTTTTTTTTTTTTTAATTTCAGATGTGAAAATATGCAAGAATTAATATTAACAGAAAATTTCTTAACGGAACTACCCCAATCCATTGGTCGTATGACTAAATTAAGTAATTTAAATGTGGATCGCAACGCCCTCGATTACATACCATTGGAAATCGGTATGTGCACAAAATTAGGCGTCCTTAGTTTAAGGGATAACAAATTGAAGAGGCTTCCACCGGAGCTGGGCAATTGTACGCAGTTACATGTTTTAGATGTATCCGGCAATCAGCTGCAGTATTTACCGTATTCATTAGTTAATTTACAATTGAAAGCTGTGTGGCTGTCAGAGAACCAAGCTCAATCGTTGCTGACGTTTCAACCGGATGTTGATGAAACGACTGGCGAACAGGTAAGATAGAACTATGGTACATTGCTTTGGAAATTTAAATTATAAGATTAAATAATATGTGTAGAAGCCGGTATACTTATCTTGATCATCTTCTATTAGAATATACATGAATTGATATTCTTGTGGGGCTGTAAAGGAAATTCTGTGACAGAAATAGTTGTTATTTTTGTCTCGGTCACAATCACGAACATATGACACGTATAGTGTTCTATATGCAGTTATTTTAGCATTACAATTTATCTGATTTTTCGCTATCAGAGAAAATAGATTTTGTCGTTATTTTATTGACTGTTGGGTTGGCTATAGTAATTTAACTAAAATATAAATTTTTTTAAATAACTTTGCTTTAGTATCTTCTTTTAACTTTATTATGTATTATACGACAAAGTCGTGTACAATTTATAATAATTGTATATTTTAGCTTCATATTATATCTCAAGAGTGCCTCGACTGATTCGATAAAATTCACTGAATTATCGAATCGGGCCAACCCGCGTCCCACCCTTGATTCATACAAATATTTTCCATACTTTAGAAAATTAGCTCCAATTTTGGGGGAAGCGAATGGGTAATAGCTATATAAAAGTTAAATTAAAATTTCGACTTTGGAGTTATTGACATTGCCTGCTACCATATTAAACATACTTTTATAAAGGGTTTTCCATTAAGGGCGGGTCAATTTTTAAATTGAATTTGACTGATGGCCTCGATTATATTGTCTTTGAGGGCCGCGGTGGTTTGCGGCTTATTCGCCCCACAAGAAAAAGCCCAAAGGGGTCCAATCACACGATCTTAGTGGCCAATTCACGTCGCCTCGGCGCGAGATAACCACGCCATGAAACCGCTCGTGCAGAATATCTATTGTGTCTTGAGCTGTGTGGCACGTAGCGCCATCCTGTTGAAGCCATATGTCTTCGGTGTTTATATCATCCAATTCAGGCCACAAGAAGTTGGTGATCATCGACCTATAGCGATCGCCGTTGACGGTGATGGCCTGGCGAGCATCATTTTCGAAGAAGTACGGACCGATGACGCTTCCAGCCCAAAATCCACACCAAACAGTAACTTTATTTGGATGCATTGGCACCTCGTGAATCTCGCGTGGATTAGTGTCGTCCCAAATCCGGCAATTTTGCTCATTCAAGATATGATTTTTCGACCAAAATTTTGATCAACTTCCAACTGCTCCAAAACCATAAAGTTTTATCATTTGCACGCGTTGCTCGACGCTGTAACTTGCCATGATGATTTGTCTTTAGTAACTGATTAAAATACGATATTTTGACAGAAAGTAAAAGAAACAATATGGCCGCCACGAGCTGTCAAAATCAACCCGTCCCTATTGGAAAACCCTTTATATACCTACATATTTATATTTTCTATTTTGTTATTTTTTTTTAACGAAACAAAGATTTAGATTTTTCTACCCTTCCGAAGCATGGTATTTTAAGTTGCAGAGATTACATTCGATTTGGAGATCCGGTCGGTGTGGTATATAATTTAAATTAAGGTACTAGTTCCCCTCTTATTTTGAATATCATACTTATTTTTTCGGTTGAGTTAGAATCCAAAAAATAGATTTTCTCATCCAATGTATGATTGAGCTTACTGTAATATGCTCGATATAGCGAAGACTGAGCGTCGTTGATTAATGAGTCGTAGTGTAAATTACCCAATTTTTGCAGTATATCATTTACTTCTAAAATGAGTGTTTTGATTGAAGTCTTCAAGGCGTGTGTTATTTAATCCGTATTTCCGCGCTAGAATGCACCATTCGAGTCAAAAGCAAGTGAGACGTAATAATTTTAGGTAATCTTCGTTCGTCCATCCTCATAACTTTAATCACATAATCAAAGTGAAGTTTTAGAGGATCCAGAAAGAGCGGTGGCATTCCTGTTTCTAGATGGATCATGTAGTTTGGAGAATTGTTTGGTAGCTAGAATACTCTTTTAATGCAATATCTGCAAAACATTTCTACCGCATTAAATAAACGGTATCCCCAAACTTGGCCAGCTTATAACATTATAGAAGTAGCAGTAACGCGTATGACTTTTTGTTTGGATCTGTAGTTAAAAAATTTGTTCCTCATACATTTCCCCCATACTATGAACCGATCGCTCGTTTTGCTTCTGATAACTTAGCTTCAAAATGCTTTTTCATGATTAGGTTTAATGTGATCAAAAGGCCTAGATATTTGTACTCCTTTACTACAACTATACACTCCCCTTCATACTTCCATTGTTCGTTTCTTGAAGATCTCCCACCTCCATTTCTAAAAATCATCATTTTTGACTTCTCCAGATTAACTGTCAAGTTCCATTTTTTACAATAATTTGCCAGTCGGTTAATCATAAGCTGAATACCATTAACGGTTTCAGCAAAAATAGCAATGTCGTCAGCAAACGTTAATGCAGGAATGTATGTCGAACTTAATTTAATACCGCATCAAATGTTTTCTGTTACCTATATCATTAATGAATAAAAGAAAAAGCAGCGAACTTAAGATACATCCTTGTTTAACACCTATAGTTGTCGGAAATTCTTCCGATACGCTCTTTCCATCCCACACTTTTGCTGAGTTGTTTTCGTACAAAGCTCGTAACATCCTTATCATTTTACTCGATATTCCAAGCATGTACAATTTGTATAACAAAGTTTCTCGAGGAACAGAATCAAATGCCGCGCGAACCCAATGGCATTTAACAGTTAAGATGACGTATTAAGGAACAAAATTCCCCTGTAGTACCGCGTTTAAATCTCCTTTCTTGTGTAGAGGTAGTAAAGGGTGTTTTTAGACGTGTGGTTTTCAAGAAGAAATAAAACGCATATAACTTAATGTTATGGCCAAGAATTTACCTTAATTATAAAGATAAGAGTTTGCCATTATGTTTTAAAAATGATTTCGGGCAAGTGGCCGTCGCGGCTGGCTTGAATAAATTCCAGCCCAGAGGCCCAATTTTCGACAGCTTCAATTGCTGCGCGCGATGGCGTATGGACTCATTCGGGTCTTCTTCGATACTCTGCTCCACAGCAGCAATAGCGTCTTCGGTGCGCACTGTACGGCGTCTCTGAGGATGCGCATTATCCACTAGAGTAAACATGGTGCGAAACCGATCCATGGTTGCTCGAATTTATGCGATTTTTATGTCGACCGAATGCGTCGCGCGAATGAAACCATTATTATGGTAATAAATTTGCACGATTTGCAAACGTTGTTCAGGAGTAAGTCTATTAATTATGGAATGGCAAACCAAATTGAGCATAACTCAAGTGACAGCTGTCAAAAAGACCAACTCCGAAAAAAGTATTGCCAGATTGAAAACCACACGTCTAAAAAAAAAACACCCTGTGTTATAGCCTTTCTAAAGCTCATTAGAATGATTCCAGTTTCAAATATTTTGTTGTACTCGTCCGTAAGAGCTAACTTAAATTCCACTGAAAGTGAACTGTTTGTATAAAATTCGAACCGGATGCGATCTACACCTGGGGTTTTATTATCTTTAGCACTATCAATACCTTTTTGGAACTCATTCATGGTAAATAGAGCATCCAAAAAAGCGTCTATAAACAGCGGTTCAGCGTATTTATAATTTATTGACGTCTGTTCTGTATTAAGTAGTCTTCTAAAATGGTCACTTAATAGCTGCGTCTGTAAACTCGGGCGATTACTAGCTTTTTCCGTTTAATTGTTTTACTACTTTCCGCTGAGGAACTAGCACAGCTTATATAGCAAGCATTTTCGGTTGCTCAAAAGCTAGCTTTTTTCCACAGCACAATTTTTTGTAATCTCTGTTGGATTCTGCGTCAATTTTTTTGAATATAACGGAGTCGTATGTTCTTAAAAGCCTAAGTGCGCAAAAGATCTCAGCCTTGCTTTCATGCAGTCGGTTTCAAACCATTCTTTTTGGCTCCTGTTATTTGTTTTTGTTAGATTGGGTTTTGATGGTGCAGCTTTCTTTATAGTTTCCGTCATGTTTTTATACATCAAGCTTTTTTAGTCAATTCCATAAATTACCCTGCGTTTCGTTCGATTTTCACATTTTAGGGGTAGTTTATTAAATCTAGACAAAATTAATAACTTATATAACATTGTTTCAAATAATTTTCATTAAACTTAAATGGAATATTTTGCTGTTATATTTATCAAAATATTGAATTGAATTTTAATTGAATTAAAAAAAAGTACATTAAATAAAAATTTGTTTTTTTAGTTAAGTAGGTATCTTAAGTTAAATTCGTTACAACAAATCATCAACTTATTCACATAATTTTTTTTTCCATTTAAGGTCCTAACATGCTTTTTACTGCCGCAACTCGAATATCAACCAACAGTTCCTGGTAAGTTATGTTATATCGTTTTTATGTAATGTATCAATCATTTTGAAAACAGAAGACAAAATTAAACAACATAAAATTTGGTTACAGCTATTTTCTTTCTATATGGGTGGATTGTTTATGTTTTTTTCCAATCTGTCCAAATGTATAATTTTGTTTTCTATACAAAATTACATACATGTGTACATATTATGTACAAGTCCATGTATGTAGTTTTTTTTTTCAAAACCTTTCCGAGTTCATATATGTATACGTATGTGAGCTGTAGTTTCACTTCAGGAATTGCGCATAAACAAATGTAAAAGATTTTTAGTAAAATTAATGTTATTTGATGATAAAAGGTGTTTTTTTTTAAGTGCTACAGCTTTGTATTAAATCATAGGTAGGTAGGTAGGTAGAAATGGCGGCCATCGGGCCGACTAGTTCTCTGACCCAATTAGCGCAAAATTCGCCGTTGAATGGCTCAATGGATTTGTGGAAGAACAATCTGTAGCCCCGAGTTAGACAACCAAAAGCCGAATTTCGTCTCAGAGCCATTTCGTCGCGTTTAAAAAAGAGATCAAGTCTTTGATCTTCAGCTCGGAAAGTTCCTCAAGGTCTTCAAAGAAAGCCTTTCCAAGTGAATGTATCTTAAAACGGGCAAGTGCATGGCACTTACAGGGCATTTACAGAGGAAGTGAACTAATGTTTACTTTTCCTGCTGGTTCGCAGAGCTACGACAATGGGTGTTGTAAGAAATACCCAGTTTCGCCGCATGCTCTCCTGTCTTGCCTTGGTCTTCTCATTAGATCTTTTGTTCAAGCTTTATTGTAGGTGGGCCACATCTTTCTAGATATAACACAGTTGCTCAGACTGCACCACGTACGATTGGATTCGGTGAGAAAAATTGAAAGTATATTGCCCTTCATAGCTCCGAGACGAATGTTCCTTTCCTCAAGTGAGGTATGAAAGGCCGATCCTTGCCTAGCTAGTTTGACTGCCCCCCCCATTTCCCTCAATTCCACAGTGCCCCGGCCCGCAGATAAGAGTGGCACTAAGATTATCGTTCAGGCTTGCGAGCTTATCCCGGCATTGCTGGACTAATTTGGAGTATGATGTAGCCGCAGCAATGGCCTTAACAGCCCCCTTACTGTCTGTCAGAATTGCAGTATTTCGATTTTGGTTTGGGTCTTGTTTGAGTATTAAATCATACTGACATAAATTGTGTTTGAACCAAAAGTCTTTATTCGTTATGATATGAAGAAATGTTCATGATATTGTTTTAAGACTTTAGGCATATTACCTCTTGGTATCTTCTGACAAAGCATATCTTCTGACTGATTTTCGTCCATTCCTTCGAATGTTTGGGGTTCTACATCTCACTTTTATCTTTTTCCCCCAAACATATATGTATATATCGTGTGTTTTGTTGTTTGACACTCATAGCATACAAGCTCAGTATTATATTTTCGCGGTACGAAATGGATCGCTTAACGTTTGAGAAATATTGTCAAGTTACTTCCAAAGTATTTAAATGTTGTGTTGACGTAGCAGGGCGAATTTTTAAAAGAAATTTCGGGCAAAATATTATACTAACTGCAGCTGTTGTTTGCCGACTGATAATGATCGAATATATTCCTCTGTTCGTTATCAACTGAGAATATTGCAGCTGTTGCCGTAAGTTTCCACCTAAACCTGAGAACTTCATTTTTCTTCCAAGAAGACGATGGAAGAAATGTAACAATCAATGAAGAGAGTTTCAGAGGCACGATAACAGATTTTTATGGCGATAAATTGAGGATTTATGGATTTGGGTGAGCTATAATTCCAGCAAGATGGGGCTACGTGTCATTAATCGTATAATCATTCGTTTTGGTGATCTTGCTTGAGCGCCAAGGAGTAGCGATTTGACGCCGGCCGCCGAGCCGTATGACCTTTCTTAAAGTAGGTTCTATCTCACCAATGAAAGATCGATGCCGTGTTAATAATATATAGATGATTCAGGCACCTAAAAACAATATTGGTCTGGCGATTCTTGATAGAGGGACCGAAACTATCGAAATGAATAGAAAAAAATTGGGTTGGCAGCAATCGAGGCAACCATTTAAATGATATTATATTCTAAAGTTAATCAGAAGGTTTTCTCATTTCAATGAAGCAACAATCGTTGATAAATATTTCTTTTTTCATTTCAAAGAAACCAACACATGGCCCTCTAACCATAATATTAAGTACGTGGGATCCTTTATCAGCAGTCGTCAGAAACGTAATACCGAATACAAAAGTTTGGAAATATTTTTCTCAGAATTGGAAATGATGCTCTGTCATCCCCTAAGTCGATAATCGATACGATATCATATTTTTGTGTGTTGAATTTTGGCTTTGCGTACAACCGTCAATTTTTGTTTTTTTTTAGAAGTATACAACTTTGAAATGGAATAAGACAAAGAGGATTTTTTAAATTGACATGAAATGTACTTTATTTGAAAGATAGTCTTTTGGCATAATAATTTAAATATGCTTTCTGGTATATGACCGCCATGGCTGGCTCGGACGTAGTCTAATCTGGAGGTCCAATTTTCGATGGCTTTTTCCATTATTTGTGGCCGTATATCAGCAATAACGCGGCGAATGTTGTCCTCCAAGTAGTCAATTGTTTCGGGCTTATCGGCGTAGACTAGCGACTTCACATATCCCCACAGAAAATAGTCAAGCGGCGTTAAATCGCACGATCTTGGAGACCAACTCACAGGTCCAAAACGCGAAATTATGCGTTAACCAAACGCTTCTCTCAAGAAATCAATTGTGACACGAGCTGTGTGACATGTTGCGCTGTTTTTTTGAAACCACAACTCCTGCACATCAAGACGATTCAATTGATGAACGAAAAATTCAATAATCATGGCTCTATAACGGTCTCCATTAAATGTAACCTTTTGGCCGGCATCGTTTTTAAAGAAGTAAGGACGAGCAATGATCCCACTAGCCCATACAGCACACCAAACTGTCAGTTTTTCTGGATGTAACGGCGCGCGTCTCAACAATAGCTTAAAGATTATCTAAACTCCATTAAATGCTGTAGTTTTGCTTATTGACGTAGCCATTCAACCAAAATTTCTTGTGAAAATCGATATCAACAACGAGCCCATTTGCACAATCAGCATTGTTCAGGCATCAGTCTATTCATGTTGAAATGCCAAACCAAATTAAAAATAAATCACTTGACAGCTGACAAAATGACCGCCAGTTAAAATAGTGTTGAAACTTAAAGTTCTATACCTCTAAAAAAAAAACACCCTTTATAAGATTTTTCGTGTATCTTTTCAATTTTTTTTTATTTAACCTATTGATGTCATCGCTATTAAAAACACTTTTAAGACAATTTACATCTTTTTAAAAACATGCTAACAGTCGCTAGTGATTGATAAATCGAGAACCGTCTTAAGAATTTATATTTCTCCAATCAATCGCTCTTTAGGTGTATCGATTGTCGATTTGAAACTAAACTAAAAACTGCGAAAGCAGTCAATATTTGGGTGCAAAGATATACGCAATTTCTTTAGTGAACTTCTACAAATTCTATATACATACATAATATATGAACTCAATTATAACTTAGCTAATTATAAGATTTTTTAAAAATAAATAAACTTCCCATAAAGATTATCCCCCGGCCACACTATACAGATCTAGCGAAAAATTCAACTCAGCCGAACTCCTCTTTGATTACCAACATCCAGGTTTGAAGCGTCCTCCCGTCGAGAGTCCTTATCAATATGCACGCAAGAGTAACCTATACAAAAATTTAATTTTTGAAATTTTTCAGAACAATTTATCGTTAAACTGCATCCAAGCATTAAGCCTGAAAGTTGTGGATTGTTTCTGTTGATTGTGTGTGACTATTCATTTGTACTAATTAGCGTTTTTATGCAGCAGCAGCATCCGATAGATACGCTTTACGTCTTGCATACATACATATATACAAATTCATCATAATTATACATTTTTAAATTAATTAGTTTGCTGTGGTAGACCATATATATGGGCTAACTTGTTGCATTTTTGTTTCTAAAAACAAATTTATGTATGCATACATGCATTACTTCGAAAAGCTGTTCATTTAAAAATATATTTTGTTTTGTTTTTTTTTTTTTTTTTTTTTTTTTTGTGTTGAAGTAATCAGCCTGCCGTTGGTATTAAAAAATACATCTTCTTGTTTGTGCTGCGAGTTAATTAACGTTAATAGTTTGGAAAATATTCTGAACAAAAAAAAAGAAACAAAACTAACACCAAGAGCTTCTTGTAACTGTGGAAGAGCTATGCTGCAAAAGTTTCTCCTTAATTGGCTTTTTAATATAAGTTTACAATTCATTGGAAAGGATTAGTTCGCTCTTGTCAAGGCCGCATTTTAACATAACGTAAGACAGTAAATATCCCTAAATATAATAGAACCCTTAAGTTCGTAAAATAAAGAATCAGGATTAAAAAATGGAAGTGACTCTAGACATTCCAATTATAACAGTTTTGGTTTATAAAAGTACCTATACTGTTTATGAGGGCCAGGTCCCTCCGCCGAAGGGCATACTTCAGGCACCCAGAGTTTTTTTTTCGGACGCCGACTTTTAAATTTTAATGGCGAAAAAATGTTAGAACTGTTATAAATTGGCATGTCTCTAGTCTCGTCGTTAAAAATTATTGGTCTGAGTGCATATATTAAGCATTTTAACCCCTTACTACAGTTTTTATTAAGTAATATTTTATTAAAAAAAAAAGGAACAATACGTTCGCGTATAGTGAATGTCTGTCAATTGGTGTGAATTTCACAAATTTTCGACAGAAATTTCCTTCCCTTCCTTGAGAAAATGAAGAGTTTTCCACAGAAGAGTTTTTTCGAAGAAAACAAGTAACTCTCCAATATGTGATTTTTGAAAGAAATTCATAGTTGACCATCATTATTTAAGGCCTTCTGCACACGAATCGTCTCGTCTTAGGCGCATTATACGAGCGTTTTTTGCTTTTGTACAGCTTGTAAGCTGCACGTTTGTATGACAGCACTCAAGCTGAAAATCGCCAGGCGTACAGCAGTATTAGTCGTAGTGTGAAATTGATTAAAAATGTTCAGTGTTTTGGTTAAGATGTGCCGCTTCGTGTGCAGAAGCCTACGCGTGGAGGAAATATCAAACCCCATGAGAAATATTGTACGCGTATACATATGACGTGACGATTCCTCTGCAAAATGCTTTAAGGAATAAAAGCCATGTGCATGAATACGTCGTTTGCTGAACTAAAAACTAAAAATAAATTATTTTTTATTATTTATAACCGTATTTCCTTCTGTGTTTTTAAAAAATATAAATTTATTGAATTATTCCACCTCAAATATTGAAAAAGTCTACCAAAGTAATAAAAATTAGTCACAGAAACTTCACTTTTAACTTAGCAATAGTTTAAAAAGTCCCAATGTCTTGCCTTTTATTCCCATTAGTTATACCCAGTACGGAATACTATATGAAGCAGACAATATTATATATTTACAATTGAACATTTTACATAATACGTAGTTTGTGAGTGCGCTTGTATATGAGCATGGGCCCCCGGGGCCTTCCGCACCAGGGAAAACCGCGTCATGGTAAATTCGGCTCTGATTGTCCTGAGTGCAAACTTTGTTGTTAAATGATTGTTGGATCTTAATTAACTGTGAATAAGTTTTAGTGCTCCATTGAAGTGCATCCTACCATAAATTAGTGTTTACAACAGAGGAATTAAAAAAAAAAACAATAATCAAAGTGGAGCTGAAAGAAGTTAAATAAACAACAGATAAGTTCTTGGCAGCGGTAATTGGAATGATTTTTTTAGACGATTAAAATACTTTAAAAGCACAATTTATCAGTTTTAATAAAACAGTTTGTGCAAATTGTTCTCCTAAGTAACTTATTTATTTAATTCTTTTTGATAGTAAAATATCGTGAGTTATAAATATTATAAAATTTTAGTTAAATTTTACCTTTAAGCCTATATACACTCACAGAACAATCGTAAGCTAAAATCCAGTATAATCGGATAATATTTCTACTGTGATCAATTTTAAAATGAAACGATTAGTTCTTCATACAATAACGAAACTCCTAAAACAAGCTTAAACTCTTAAATTAGGATACAAAAAAAAGTTGATTTATGATAATGAATATGTAGAAATAGATTGTTTCTTAGCTAAATTTGAGCTCATACACTCTGAAAGTTGTCGCGAAGCCGTGTTTAAAATTTTCTACTTCTACGAGTTTAACAGACTTTCGCCAACGAATAGACTTGTTTTGGCACTGATTTTTTTGAATTTTGTCTCAGTGTAGAATGCAGTTAAAGAAAATCTTAATTTTATTTCAAAAGTTCTTTTCCTTAATCTTAATTTTGAAGGTGTAGAGATGAAGAATAAATTTTAAATGAAAAGAGTAGTGTAGCTAGAAAATGTCTCGCTCAGAAAAGAATAACCCAGTGCCTAATATCATTGATGTTCACATTTATTTTAAAGCACCACCTAATTTTACTTGTTAAGCTTTATTTTTCATATTCAGTTGTGTGTTAATATTTTGAATAAGTAGGTAATTTGCTGGCCATTTTCATGAAGAATTGGTTTCCTTATAAATCTCATCTGTATAATCACCCAGGAGAGCGCAAGTATTTAGTGTATATAAGTAGTACTGGATTTTGGTTGATATGTGCTCATGAGTTGTTCGCCACCTCCAAAGGTACGGTTAATAACAAATGATCATAAGTTTTCATAAATTCCCATAGAGGATTTATGCCCTACGAACTAACTCGCAAAAGAGTTAACTCCCAATAAACTAACTCCCACGAAAAATTGGGACTTGGTTCATATGAACTTACTCATATTTTTTTATGAACTAAAGCGCGACGTAAACAACGACTAAAGGCAGTATTACATTATCATATGGCAAGTTTGCCAAATAAATATGTCTCAAAAGTGTCATATTAGAGTGATAGTCAAATTTATATGTCAAAAAATACATGGAGCCTAATACTACTTTGTCATACAACATATTATATGGTGTCATATTTTATATGGCATAATGGGACATACCGTGGTGGACACATAAATAGCACACTCTCATTTACTGAATTGCATACGAACCTGAACTCTTGTCTCAAGGCAACGTGATTTCTCCTTTGCTTTAAGTTATGAGAAGTGGAGGAAAAAAAACCGTTAGAGTTTGTATGTTTTTTCTAACAATATTTAAGTTAATAGACAGTTTGTGTAATATCATTGTTTGAGCTTGGTCACATAATTAGCACAGTAGAAATTTTAGTCACAGTTATTTCAATATTTAAATTTTAATGACATTAATCGGAGCAGTAAGTTTTTATAAGTGAATTTTAAATAAATTTCTGTAAAAATATACTATAGATATGGAAAAGGGACCACATTGCTCAACTGAAAAAAAAGGTTTTGATAAACGAGATGAAAGCTCAAGGGATAACGGTCACAGAAATACCGGATTAATTAAACTGTTCCAGAAAGTTTGTTTATAATGCAATTCACCATTTTAAGATATTTGGAACAATAAAAAACGTCCCGACAGCACCACGTGCAAGAAAGACCACCGTTAGAAAAGACCATTTAACATACAGAGCTTCAGCTGTTTACCAATTCAAAACTTCGAAGCAAATAAAAGCAGTATTTCCCTTTCTTCTAGAGCAATAAGACAACGGTTGAATGAAAATCAACTAAGGGGCTGCATTTCCCAAAAAAAAAACCATTTGTTTCTAAAAAGAACTTAAAGTACCTATAGAATCCAGTTTGCTAAAGAACACCTTTGAAATCCTATGAATTTCGGGAAAAACGTGCTATGGAGTGATGAATCCAAGTTCAGCAGATTTGGGTCGGACGGAAAAGAAATATGTTTGGCGTCCACCTAACCAACAATACAACCCATAATACACCCTCAAAACAATAACACACGGAGGGGAAAATGTTATGGTGTGGGGAGCTTTCTCTTGGCCCGGAGTAGTCCGATTGTAAAGATAAATTCAAAAATGGATCAACATGGTGTATAAGAACATTTTGGAAGATCACATGATTCCCTACGCTGATGACAATTTGCCTTTGACATGGCATTTTATGCACGACAACCATCCGAAGCATATAAAGAGTCCGCCATCTAACGTTTTTTTTTTCAACTAGTGCTTATTTCGTGAATGGTAACACTTAGCTCATGTCTGATTTGACAGAAAATTAGTTTTATCCTTCCGCTGAACGAATATGGTTGTGTATACGCTTCGATAAGTGGGTCTGCGATCGACTTAGAGAAGATGCCGATTTTGCCAAAAAAATCATCTTTTCAGATGAAGCTCATTTTGATCTTGGCGCATGAATGAATTGTCGCATTTGGGGCACAGAAAACCCGCACGCATACATTGAAAAGCCGATACACCCAAAACGAGTCACTGTTTGGTGCGGATTTTGGTCCAGAGGCATAATTGGGCCATTTTTCGAAAATGAGCAAGGAGTGTCCGTTACAGTCAATGGCGATCCTTATCGGGCCATGTTGAACGAAGTTTTGTTCACAAAAATTGAAGAGGAGGATATTGGCCGAAGCTACACTCGATGTTTTCCGCCATTTTCAAAAAAAAAAAGAAAAGTTATTTGGCGGACCCTTTACTTCTCGCTTGGTGAATGGCCGCCACGACCACGCTTACAGGACCATATCCTTTTCATGAAATTTTCCATAACCAAATCGCAAAGTGGCTGCCCTATGTCCTCGATAGCCTCACGAATTCCATCTTTGAGGTCTTGAATCGACGCTGGGCTGTTGGCGTAGACCTTATCTTTCACGTGGCCCCAAAGGAAGAAGTCGCAAGGTGTTAAATCACAAGATCTCGGTGGCCAATTGTGATCACCTCTTCGAGAGATAACACGGTCCGGAAACTTTTCCCGTAAAAGATCGATGGTTTCATTGTTTGTGTGGCACGTAGCGCCGTCTTGTTGAAAGTAAACGTTGTCCAGATCAATACCATCCAATTCCGGCCATAAAAAATCATTAATCATCTCTCGATAGCGCAATCCATTGACCGTAACTGTTGTTCCAGCCTCATTTTCGAAAAAGTAAGGTCCAATGACCCCGCCGGACCATAAACCGCACCAAACAGTCACGCGTTGAGGATGGAGAGGCTTTTCAACAATAACTCTTGGGTTTTCTGAGCCCCAGATGCGACAGTTTTGCTTGTTGACGTAGCCTCCGAGGTGGAAATGGGCCTCATCAGTCAAGATGATTTTTCGATGAAATTCCGGATCATTTTCATGCATTTCAAGGACCCAATCAGCAAAGACACGACGTTGTTGATGATCAGCCGGCTTGAGTTCTTGTGTTAACTGAAGTTTATAAGCCTTAAGACCCAAGTCTTTATGCAAAATACGGTGTAATGACGTTTGTGGAATGCCTTATTCCAAAGAACGACGAGGAATGGACAAACCTGGGTTTTCTTCAACACTTTGGGCTACAACAGCAATATTCTCAGTTGTTCTTGAGCGACGTGCACGGGTTTTATTCTGCACATCACTTACTTGTCCCAACAGCTCGAATTTGTCCACCAATGTCTGTATTGCTGTCGGACAAGGTGCTTCACGACGACCCAAAAATGTTTTAGTTTTACGAACCGTCTCTGCCAAATTTTCACCATTTTTATAGTGAATTTTAATAATTTCAATGCGTTGTTGAAGCGTGTATCGTTCCATTTTTATTACTGGCGTAGTTTCTACTTGTCAAATGTCAAAAAATGACAGCTTCAAAAGTGACAGCTACCGAAATAGCGGGCTATTCAAAATAACACCTCTTATTGGAAAACCCTTTATAATACAAAATACAAATTAAAAAATGTCTGCTATTTACATGTCCACCACTGTACATATATATGACAGTGTAACATCGCTTTAAGTCCCAAAAACGAAAATGAGCTATGTCCCAATAGTGGGACTTATGTATGTAGTTCGTTGTGAACTAAGTCCCAAATGAACTAACTCCCTATTTATTTTATTTTTGCTATATTTGGATATGATTACATTTTATACTAGATATACCTATACTTATATACTTCATTACACTCTTGAGAGTCTGAACATCCTGATAGAAGTCCGAAAGCCTGCCAGTTAGAACTAAACTAATATTACAAAGTATAGATCTACTTAAAACTTCTGCCAACGGTTTCTGTATTCCTGGTTCGTATCTTAACTCCGTAACACTTACTTACAATTTAAAAAATCCAATATTTGGACGGAAACTAACGATTCATAATGAACTAAGTAAGTCCCAACCGGTGACAAATTTGATGGTAAGAAGTTCATTTCGGGAGTTAGCTCTTTTGGGAGTTAGTTCGTACGTTCGTAGGGCTTAGAATTTTCTATTTAGAATAAGGGAACAGATTTTTAATTGTACTTATTTAGAAAGAGCTTTTACTATATTTTGGACCATTTAAGATCATTAAAAAAAATCGAAGAGACCAAATGGACTTGGGGATAAATTATAATTAAATTTCTAATAATTAAGTTCTAATACTGATGGTAAAAAATATTTGAACGAAATTTCGCGAATTTTTTTTGAAAATACATTGCGAATGCTTGTGAATGATTTTAATCATACAAACTAATTTTTTGAATTTCATAAGTATTGGACTTCACGACCGCCACATATCTGCCGGTCAGAAAAATAGGTTCACCCTGTAAACGACAACGAATAGCCTTTTACTCCTAAAAAAGGATGGACCAAAAGCCTTTTTTGGCTGCACTTTCAAAGAGTAACCTTTTCCCGACCGAAAGAAGCAAAAATAAAACAACCGTACCGGTAAATTTCAATAGGTTTTTGTAATGCTCCCAGAAAAAAGACCTTTTCCGATGGGTCAATAGAATAGGTTAATCTGTTTTATCAGTGGAAATCAGGGTAAAATGTAAAGTAAAACACATTCGTTTTATGGTTTGACTTTTCTTTTATTGAATTAATAATGAGTAGAACCTCCTTTAGGTATTTGTGATAACCTCAAAAACTCTGTTAGGCATAGAGTCGTATAATTTTTGTAAGTAATTTAAGTTTATTTTTGTCCAGGCTTCTTTTTTTTGCTGTTTTCAGTGATTCTTTGTTTTCAAGCCATCCCCACACCTTCTCAATAATATTTAGGTCTGGAGAATAGGGAGGCCATTGCAACAATGCCACGTTTTGTTCATTTATCCAAGCTGAAACTGATCTAGCGGTGTGAATTGGGGCGTTATCTTGTTGGAAAGTCCAATTGAGAGGTCCAAATATTTCACTGAACTTTGAAAAAGCCCTTTCAAGAATACTTTTATAAGAATTTGCTGTCATTCGTGATGGTGGAAACTTGAAGTCAATCGTTCCATAATAGGAAATAGCACCCAAACCATAACTCCGCCCTCACGACTATGAAGGCGCTGGCAAAACAGTTCATTTTTTCGTAGATCTAGATAATAATAATTAAATCCGTCTGGACCGTCGAAGTTAAATTTTTTTTTGTCCGAGAAAACAACAAGCTGCCAATTTTTTTTCGGCTTCAAGTGGCACCTACAAAAATCCAGTCGTTTTTATTTTATTTGAGGGTTCACCGGAGGTTTCTTTTGGAGTTGCTTGCATTTTGGGGCATTTTTAATTACTCTCTTAACAGTTGAAAGGCTTGCAGAAGTTCCAGCTGATGTGTTTATTTTTGGTGCTGTGATACAAGAACTAGACGCCAACCTAGCGATAAGTCTCCTCCCTGCAGGTGTTGTGGCTTTTTTCTGTCCTTTCATGTTTTTACCGTAGTTTTTCTTGTTTCTTAAGAAATTGCTCACTACGTTCTGGGATCTTCCGATTTTTTTCGATATTGCACGCGCACTTAAATTTTATTCGTTGTACAACTCGATTTTTATTTTTTCCTCGGAACTAAGGCACTTGGAACGACCTATTTTGTCTTAAAAAGTGTTTTGATAAATTGAACTTTATCTTACTAAAAAAAACACGGACTAATCTATAAAATTCTGAGCCAAATTTAACTTTGAAACAAGTGAACCTATTCTATTGACACATCGAAAAAGGAGCATTGCAAAAACCTATGAAAATTTACCATTACGATAATTTACTTTTTGTCTCTTTCTTACCAATGGTTCGAGAAAAAGGCACTCTTTGAAAGTGCATCCACGAAAAGCTTTTTGTAAAGCTTTTTTTTGGAGATAAAAGCTCTTCTTTGTTGTCTACAGAGTGAACCTATTCTATTGACCGGCAAGTACAGAGTGTCCGCCGGGAAGGTATACTACTTTGTTTTGCCGCCATTTTGGTAAACATTAGTCTTGACAGTTCATATTTGCCAGTCGTGAAGTAGACACGTGGCAAATTCATTATGGAAAAATATTCGATAAACCAACGTGTTTTTATCGTTGAAACATTTTATCAAAATCAATCATCGATTACTGTGTTACGTGAAATTTTTGGGAGAAACAACGTGCCAACAAAACGCACTATTTATCGTGTAGTAGATGATTTCGAAGAAAGAGGGTCTGTAGGTGATAGGCCCAAGCATGGACCACAACGTACTGCAAGATCGGCTGAAAACATTACTGCTACTCAAGGAAGTGTTACTTCTTTGACAATGAAAACGGCGTAACGGTAACTGTGAATGGGGAGCGATATCGTGATATGATTGAAAACTTTTCAACGCCACAACTGCATGCTTTGGGCTTGATTAACATGTGGTATCAACAAGACGGTGCCACCTCGCATACAGCCAGAATTACAATGGCATTACTGCGAGACTTCTTTCCACATCAAGTTATTTCAAGAAATGGTGATGTTGATTGGCCTCCACGGTCGCCTGATTTGACTGCTCCGGTCTTCTTTTTGTGAGGATATCTGAAAAGCAAGGTTTATGCAAACAAACCAGAAACGCTTGAGCAACTCAAAAAAAAAATTCGTGATGAAATTAATGAAATACCGCGTGAAGTGTGTGAGAATGTAATTTAAAATGTGCTAAAAAAAGGGCTCGCATTTGTAAGACTAACAGAGGCGGACACTTACCTGATACTGTATTCCATATATAATTGCCGACATTAGATAAAACATTTATTAATATAAGATGCATTCTCTTTCATTTAATCAAAAATTATAAACAAACAAAGTAATGGGTGATTTTTTAAGAGGTTTAGAACTTTTTAAAAAAAAAAACACAAAAAATTCGAAAAAATGAATAAAATATTTATTTGAATCGATAGTTTGAACCTTGCAATTTAATGTTTAAAGATAACTTCATGCAAATGTTGACTGCGGCTGCGTCTCAGGTAGCCCATCCGCTGAGTCCAATTTTGGCATACTCTTTCACACATATCGGCCGGTATCTCACGAATGAATGCATGGATGTTGGCTTCCAGTGCGTCAATCGAAGCGGGCTTGTCCCTATAGACATTAGCCTTGACATACCCCCACAAAAAATAATCTAATGGTGTCAAATCGCACGATCTAGGCGGCCAATTGACCGGCCCGAAACGTGAAATTAACTGTTCACCAAACTCGCCTCGCAATTGCGCCATTGTTTCGCGTGCTGTGTGGCATGTGGCACCGTCTTGTTGAAACCACATATCATGCAAGTCAAGAACTTCCATTTCGGGCAAAAAAAAGTTTGTTATCATCGCTCGGTAGCGTTCACCATTGACAGTAACGCTGCGATTCGCCCAATATGGCCCAATAATGCCGCCGGCCCATAAACCGCACCAAACAGTGGCTTTTTCGGGATGCATTGGTAGCTGTTGCAATGCTTCTGGCTGATCTTCACTCCAAATGCGGCAATTTTTCTTATTTACGTACCCATTCAACCAAAAATGAGCCTCATCGCTGAACACAAGCAGCGCGCGATGAACATTTCGAACCGAGCACGAATTTTGATAGTAAAATTCAATAATTTGCAAGCGTTGTTCATTTGTAAGACGATCCATGGTTAAATTGCAAACCAAACTGAAGCTGTTTGACAGTGACACAAGGTACTAAACACACGTCAGCTGTCAAAACCAGTGTTGCCAAAACCAAACCAGCCAAAAAATCACCCGTTAGTATACCTACCTTCCCGGCGGACACCCTGTATAATAAAGAAGATTTCTTAAAATAAACTAAGTGATCTGCAAGGTTTCCGTCTGTTCTTAAAGTTACCACTGATCTCTGTTTAATTGTAGAAAGTAATTATAGACCAAGAGCCGGCAGCAAATTTTGGGAGTGGAGTGATAACCAATATTTATACACATGTATATGTAGATATACGCAACATTATATCAAATTCAACCGTCTGGCAGATTTTTTTTTCAGCCGGGGGTGGGGGTGGGCGTTCGAAAATGGTAATTTTTCCGACTTTGGGGTCGAAGTGATAACCACTAAAATTAATATATAAACAACAGATTAGGGTGCACTGATGTCAAAAAAGTGTGTCCAAGACGTTTTACTTTCAGCCTTCCCCTTGCCAGACGGCCACCAAAATGCGCGAAAATCAACTTTTTGGGTCGAAGTGATAACCACTTAAATTAATATATGAACAATAGAGGAGGGTGCACTGATGTCAAAAAAGTGTGTCCAAGACGTTTTACTTTCAGCCTTCGCCTTGCCAGACGGCCAACAAAATGCGCGAAAATCAACTTTTTGGGTCGAAGTGATAACCACATGAGTGATACATCAAAAAATCAGAAAAATTCTCCTGATTATGAAAATGTGTGTCCAAGACGTTTTGGTTTCAGCCTTGTGCTTGCCAGACGCATTTTAACATTTTTTTAATGCATTTTTCAACTTAAACTCTTAATAACTTTTTTTCTATGAAGTATAACCAAAAGACTGAGACACCAAAAACTCAGAAAAATTCTCCTGATTATGAAAATGTGTGTCCAAGACGTTTTGGTTTCAGCCTTGTGCTTGCCAGACGCATTTTAACATTTTTTTAATGCATTTTTCAACTTAAAACCTTATAACTTTTTTCCTATGAAGTATAACCAAAAGACTGAGACACCAAAAACTCAGAACAATTCTCCTGATTATGAAAATGTGTGTCCAAGACGTTTTGGTTTCAGCCTTGTGCTTGCCAGACGCATTTTAACATTTTCTTAATGCATTTTTCAACTTAAAACCTTATAATATATAGACTTATAGTAAATCTATATTTTTATTGTTAAGGTATATACACATAAATGAAATGTTTTTTAATTTGGGTCCTACGCTTTGTGCTGCGTTTCACAGCTTTACTGGTTGTGACTATACACCAAGTTTTTTTAAGAAAGGAAAAGTGGAATCCTTTGAAATTCTCAAGGATTCGGTGGAATTGCAACACACTTTTTCAAAATTCGGACAATTTTTTTATATAAGTGAAGAAGACATTTCAATTATAGAGGAATTTGTTTGCAAAATTTGTAGAACAACCGCCTTCAAAGTAAATGACGCTCGATATTAGTTGTTTTACAAAACTTGTAAACCGACTTCGAAAAAAATTTTCAAAAACATTAAAAGTAAGCTAAAAATTTTAAAATTTTTCTTTAAAACCTTAACAGCCATATAATTGCTTTGTTTCAAAACTAGTTTCATTGCAAAACTAGTTTTATAGAAGTTTGTAGTCTGAATTTTTGTCCGGTTTTATGAGTCTAGAGTTTTATCCAAAGCTAGGTTTTGGTTTTCGATTTTTAGGTGTCAAAATATTTTTGAATAATACCGATTTGAGCACCTCCAAACATCTATAAAACTAGTTCTGTTATGAAACTAGTTTTGAAACAAGTCAATAATATGGCTGTAAGTAATTATATGCTTAAAAATTTTATCGGAAGGTTTTGAAGGAAGCTTATTACCGCCAAACAGAAGCGTTTTACTGCAACAAATTAATCGTTGCAACTATATATGCCATATTTGGAAAAATGCAATATTAAATACAGGCATACAACTTTCCCCATTTCAATGCGGCTGGTCCATGGAGGATGACATGGTCAAACTGAAATGAATGAATATTTTAAAATAAAATTCATATGTTATGCCTTAGAGGAAAAAAGTTGTTTTTGTACATTCTTTCTTATGGGTCTTCTGGCAAACTTAAGGCCGAAACCAAAACGTTTTGGACACACATTTTCATAATCAGGAGAATTGTTCTGAGTTTTTGGTGTCTCAGTCTTTTGGTTATACTTCATAGGAAAAAAGTTATAAAGGTTTTAAGTTGAAAAATGCATTAAAAAAATGTTAAAATGCGTCTGGCAAGCACAAGGCTGAAACCAAAACCTCTTGGACACACATTTTCATAATCAGGAGAATTGTTCTGAGTTTTTGGTGTCTCAGTCTTTTGGTTATACTTCATAGAAAAAAAGTTATTAAGAGTTTAAGTTGAAAAATGCATTAAAAAAATGTTAAAATGCGTCTGGCAAGCACAAGGCTGAAACCAAAACGTCTTGGACACACATTTTCATAATCAGGAGAATTTTTCTGATTTTTTGATGTATCACTCATGTGGTTATCACTTCGACCCAAAAAGTTGATTTTCGCGCATTTTGTTGGCCGTCTGGCAAGGCGAAGGCTGAAAGTAAAACGTCTTGGACACACTTTTTTGACATCAGTGCACCCTCCTCTATTGTTCATATATTAATTTAAGTGGTTATCACTTCGACCCAAAAAGTTGATTTTCGCGCATTTTGGTGGCCGTCTGGCAAGGGGAAGGCTGAAAGTAAAACGTCTTGGACACACTTTTTTGACATCAGTGCACCCTCCTCTATTGTTCATATATTAATTTAAGTGGTTATCACTTCGACCCCAAAAACGGAAAAATGAACATTTTCGAACGCCCACCCCCGCTCCCGGCTGAAATAAAAACCTGCCAGACTGTTGATTTTGGAATAATGTTGCGTATACCTACACATACATCTATATGAATTTTGGTTATCACTCCACTCCCAAAATTTGCTTCCGGCTCTTAGACTATTATCAGATAAAGAAGTGCAGCGATGACCTCAATTTTAGGGTAATAAATGAAGCGATAGAATAGCGACAGAAGACAAGGTCGTATGGGTTGCATCAAGACAAGAAAAAATCGTTTAAAAGCGAGGGGTAATTTTCTAAAAACATCGACTTAAAATGAAAAAAATAAATAAATAAAAATCAACGGCAAGACTTACAATGTCATGTTATTCCTTTTTTAATGCCATCACAAAACTATTTTTTAAAAATATGATTAAAGGGTTAATTGACAAAAATAATTTAATAATCATTCTATCCTTTTATATGATTTGTTTAAATGCATCCGGTGTCCCAAGCGTCCCTTTGATAATAAACTATCAATTTCCACACAACAGAAAACCACATCAACGGATGTTGGTATTTTTCTGAATAATTAAACATTGAATTTCAAATCACCATCAACATTGAAAATGAACGGAAATTCTTAGTGCGGAAACACATTTTCAATTGTGATGTGTATTTTGGGCAAATATAATGCACCTCTGGGTTACAATCACAACGTCTATCTACTTGTTGGTAGTTATCATAATTCGAGCTAAAAGAACAAAATTTAAACGAAATTATTTAAGCCCATATTTAGGTATGAATGCATTAATCTTCATGACACTTTTAAATTTTTAAGTGTGCCTACCGTCCTTACCACCATCTCATTGTGGTAATGAATTTTGGCATATATACAGAAGAATGACCCCAAGCCCAAATTTATTTTATTTTTACAATCAATTTCAAGTATGTATCTATATTTCTGTACTCAATAAGCCCAAGGCAACAAAAAATTAATAATTATTTAAAAATGATTCATGATTGATTTTAAAATTTTATTGTTTATAAAACTCAATAATTTTTGCTCGTAATTCGCAAATCATAAAATTAAACATGTCAATTTTCAATTCACACTTCGATATCAAGTGTTTAATTTAAATGTCAACTCAATAAGAACACTTCATCAAAATACTTGAAAATTCAAAATTGAAAAAAAAAAAAAAAATAATACTTACACTTGACTTGGATTGACTATAGTGTTAATCATTCGTCCACAAAATGTACATAAGTGTGTGATTTAAAATGTGTACTAAATAAGACGCACATCTCTCAATCAGCTGTTAATTGCACTGCATCTTGACCCAATTCTTCTTCTTTTTCTTCAAAACAAATAATAATTGTATCTATAATTATTTATGCGATACCTATTTGTGCGTGTGCACCAAATTGATGCATATTAATTTTAAACACAGAAAAGAAGCGATTTTACGATTTTTTTTTTGTATGTTTAAAAGAATAAATAAAAATCCTAAAAATAAATCGTAATTAATAGCAATAGCTCTTTGAGTAAGAAGTAAAAAAAAATACCAGATTTATTTTCGAAAAAAACAAATTTAACTTTTGAGTACCAATAGATGAATGTGTATGTTTTTCTATTTTTTTTTTTTACATTTAATTTCATTTGTTAAAACTCAATTGGGGAAAACTATGCGCACACGTTACTTGTTAAAATAAACAAAAGGTGTATTTTAATGAAGATAGAAAACATGCTTACATCGGGTGATTCCAGTTTTTCTCAACTAGCTTAAAAGCTACATAAACAAAATATCGTAATAATGATGAGATGACTTTCAAAATATATACTTTGCAGTAGAAATTCAAATAAGGTCGAAATTTTTAATGAGGAATAATTATTTCACAAAGCAGTGTTTTGTTAAATGATGGATTAATACCTCCAAGTTATTTGTTTCGGCAATATAATTTTTAAAACTTAGTTGGATTGCATTATAAACTACTTCATTTTCGATAGAAAATCAAAATATCAAAACACAAAGGGTACGACAGGGCTGCAAGTGATGCTCTTATTATTCAAGAAGCTTAACAAATTTTAAGAAGTAGAAGGGTTAAGATCCTATCTGTCTTCCCCTTTTAAAAACTAGCCCAAAGTTTCTTGATATTCGCGCAGGAGTCGAGTAGGATACATCTTACATTTGTTTTGTCAAGAATTTTCTTTGCCACAGTCTGTTTGAAAAAGAAGATAAGTGCGTATACGTTTAATTCTGCCTGGCAAGAATCAATTGATGATCCAATTCGTGCCAGTTCGTCTGCTTTCTCATTTGCTGGAATTCCTATATGGCCAGAAACCCAGCAAAGCATAACGTTGTGCTGCGAGCCAAGAATCTTAAGCTCTTCGCGGCAGTAGGAGACAAGTTTTGACTTTATTTCGATGGGTGAGAGTGCTTGTTTGGCTGTCAATGAAGAAGGTTATATCAGCTGGCGGTATCCCCAACGTTGACAGCCGTGAACATACGGAAACAAAAGTTTTAATTTGTCCGGCAACGCCTGCCAACGGATTGACTAACTTTTCATAAAAAAAAAAAACATGTGCCAATCGTGTGAACTGTCAATTTTTTATCCTGATTATGTCATTGTCAGGTTATTGTAAGACCAACCATCTGACAGTGAAATTGTAAGACCTTGAAACAAAATCTACCAACCGTGACAATTTAGCATTGTAAGATAGTTGGTTATTGTCAGCTCATTGGCAGCTATTGTCAGAGCATTGACAGGTCTGACAATATTGTAAGATCTATCAATCGAGTGTACTTATTCAGAACATCTTTCAAAGGTCCTCGATATAAAGCAAAGTAATATGCCAATTTTTCGACGGTTTTAGTTTTTTTTTTTGTTTAATTCCAAGTATTTGGCACAAATTTTAAAAATTAGTTTTCTTAAAATGATTTAAAAAATTGTACTTTTATAATTGCTCTTGCCCAAATAAACGAAAATTTTCCGCCAGCCTCACCATCCACATGTGAAATAGAAACAATACCAAAAACCTAAAATTATTTAAAAAAAAAAAACATTCCTATTAGACTAAACTAACTCTCGAAATAAACAAACCTACACAGAAAGTAAAAAAAAACCTTCATAAGAATTCTTAAAAAGGATAATAACATAATAATTGGGTTATTTATTTAAGAAGTTCTAAATCTGATCTGTCTGATGCTTTTTATATTTATATTTGTATTTAAATTTAAATATATGATTTGTTTTTTAATGATTAATATAATTCTGTCCGCAGATTATTTGAATAAATCATTTTTCAAAACGCTAAAATTCATATGACGACGCGAAAAAAATATACACAAATAATTCATTTAAAATTTTGAACGGTTCGTTTGATCTAATGAATTAATGAATTTTTAATGAGTCATTTTCGAAAACAATTTATTGTTCTGTTTATAAAGGCAACACCTTGCCACAATAATGTTCAAACAAAAATATCAATCAAAACTAGGTGAACGTATGTAGGTAGTATATACGTATATTAGAAGAATAATTTTACTTTTAACAAACATTTATGAGACAGCGTGTTAAAATCAAACGCTCGACATCTAAAAGATTAAATCATATGTGAGACCGCAGAGATGCCTTAGTATTCTCAAATAATTATTGTATAGGTAAAATAAGGCATATTAAAAAAAAATCCTACCCTCAAGATTATAACTTTGTTAAGGGTAGTCGTACCTTATCGTTTTGTTTTTCATTTCATTAGATTCATGCAGTAAAAAATACTTTAAAATTTCGTGTCATATACTTCAATTGATACACCGCACACCACGTTTGATACACTTAAACGTTCCCTTCTATCGCCATCAGAAAAACTACCTTCATTACTAGATATTTGTATAGAATCTTTCGATTTTTCATTCCATTCTGGTACAGGCGAGGGCCTACCCAATTTCGAAAGGCACGCCCCTGTCAGTATACCTATGTTCTATAGGGTCTCATTTAAAACAAGATTGTTTTTCTAGGCGGCTCCTATGAGTAAGTGAAGCTTCAAGAGTACCATTGTCCTGATAAAGTGTCTCTCATTCTAGCCGTTAGGATGTAACAAAAAATTGTAGGTATTCTGTCTCCTCCATTCCTGTAAACTTCAGCACGTATACCTCAGGAATCGTTGATAGTAACAAAGCCCTGGTTTTCCACAAGCTGTCGCCCCACCGGATATATTAAGAATATGGCAATAACAAAAATAGTCCCCAGGGACCTCCAGCGATGTGAAATCTGAGATCCATCTAATAGTATGACGAACGATTTAAAGAAACAGAAAGTGGCTACTTGAAAATCGCTCACCGTTAGAAGACCCTAGTCTTGCGGAACTGCACTCAGGCTACTCTTGCATGGCACTTCGTGCTAATTTATGACAGTTCGTGTAAGAAATGTATCCAGACATCTTAAAAATATTTCAAGGAAATATATTGACACGGCTTGTAAAATCACCGATTCCAATTATCGAGGCTTGTTTAACAAAATAGTATTACAATGGAAAATTTGCTTTTTATTCATACTATATACCTACATAATTATATTGATTTAAACAATAATAATAAGATATAAAGTGTCTTGTAATTTTGATAGTTTCGTTCGATTCATATAAAATATAAGCATGTAATTGAAGTAAACTATATAGAATATAATGTGTCTTAAACATCGAATATTACAAATATAATATAATCCGCTAACAATATTGCTTGTTTACTTATATATCCTAACCGATTGCTAAGCATTTTGAATATTACATATACATATTAGCATATTATATAATAATTTATTTTAGCATGTTACGTAAATAATTTAAAATGTACCTATGACCATTTCAATAAGATCAACCTTTTTTGTTTTCTTCTTTAATTTTAAGGAACTGGAAAAGACCAAGAATCCGATTCCGAAGGTTGGGAAGAGCGCGAGCAATCGAGAACACATTCCGTTAAATTTTCAGAAGATTCCAGCACTGAAAAGGATACACCTTTTGTGCGACAAAATACACCTCATCCCAAGGAGCTTAAAGCAAAAGCGCACAAATTATTTGCGAAAGAACGCAGCAGAGCGGAAGAAGGAACCAATTTGGATACACTGTCAGAAGAGGTAAGTAATGGAATTACATTTTTTTTTTAAATGGTCAAATAAATAAAAAGAAAAAATTGGGGTTCAGTTTGTTGATTTTAAGTGACAGAATAGAAATGGACTACTGAATTAAAGGGTTTTCCAATAAGAGGTGTTATTTTGATATTCAAAGAAATTTTTTTTGAGATAAATGATCGGATGTTTATTTCATTATAAAGAGGAAGGTATGCCGTTAATAATGGAACACAACATCAGCCAAATGGCCGCCACGACCACGCTTACAGGACCATATCCTTTTCATGAAATTTTCCTTAACCAAATCGCAAAGTGGCTGCCCTATGTCCTCGATAGCCTCACGAATTCTATCTTTGAGGTCTTGAATCGACGCTGGGCTGTTGGCGTAGACCTTATCTTTCACGTGGCCCCAAAGGAAGAAGTCGCAAGGTGTTAAATCACAAGATCTCGGTGGCCAATTGTGATCACCTCTTCGAGAGATAACACGGTCCGGAAACTTTTCCCGTAAAAGATCGATGGTTTCATTGCTTGTGTGGCACGTAGCGCCGTCTTGTTGAAAGTAAACGTTGTCCAGATCAATACCATCCAATTCCGGCCATAAAAAATCATTAATCATCTCTCGATAGCGCAATCCATTGACCGTAACTGTTGTTCCAGCCTCATTTTCGAAAAAGTAAGGTCCAATGACCCCGCCGGACCATAAACCGCACCAAACAGTCACGCGTTGAGGATGGAGAGGCTTTTCAACAATAACTCTTGGGTTTTCCGAGCCCCAGATGCGACAGTTTTGCTTGTTGACGTAGCCTCCGAGGTGGAAATGTGGGCCTCATCAGTCAAGATGATTTTTCGATGAAATTCCGGATCATTTTCATGCATTTCAAGGACCCAATCAGCAAAGACACGACGTTGTTGATGATCAGCCGGCTTGAGTTCTTGTGTTAACTGAACTTTATAAGCCTTAAGACCCAAGTCTTTATGCAAAATACGGTGCAATGACGTTTGTGGAATGCCTAATTCCAAAGAACGAAGAGGATTGGACAAACCTGGGTTTTCTTCAACACTTTCGGCTACAACAGCAATATTCTCAGTTGTTCTTGAGCGACGTGCACGGGTTTTATTCTTCACATCACTAACTTGTCCCAACAGCTCGAATTTGTCCACCAATTTCTCTGTATTGCGGTCTGAAAAGGTGCTTCACGACGACCCAAAAATGTTTTAGTTTTACGAACCGTCTCTGCCAAATTTTCACCATTTTTATAGTGAATTTTAATAATTTCAATAATTTCAATGCGTTGTTCGTTCGATTTTTATTAATGGCGTAGTTTCTACTTGTCAAATGTCAAAAAAATGACAGCTTTAAAAGTGACAGCTACCGAAATAGCGGGCTATTCAAAATAACACCTCTTATTGGAAAAAGTTTAAAAAAATATACCTACATAATATAAAAGCTAAAAAAAAAAATGAATTTGTGTTCGAACGAAATTAGCCATATGGCATGTTCGGCGAAATGAGATATCGGAGATCTCAGCAATCTCAGTTTCATGAACAGAATACCTGAGCGAAATTTCTCAGTTTTGCTCTCAAAGTAGGTACTGAGGAAAAAAATTTGGGATTCGATTCATCACTTTTTGCTGAGCGAACTCTCGTGAGATCTCATTTTCCTGAACGCGCCTCAAAAAATTATGTTCATGCACTCATTAGTCCTTTTCTATTCAAGTGTATATTTGCAATGCAACGACCGCTTTTGTTGGAAATATCAATTTTTTGTTGAGAACAGACTTTGGTAACTGAAAACAGTTTGTTAAAAACGACTCAGTTCATCCAAATAAAAATTAAAGAAAACAAACAGTATGTATCCAACTTGAATTTTATTTCTTTTTTCTAACTTCTTCATTTTGAGACGGTCGTATATAGGACACCAAAATTGGTTGTAAACAAATTTCGAGGTTTTAATCAAACTTTACATTAGAAACGATGACGGAGGTGAAGGATAAGTTAAAAAAAAATTTTCTTCATAAGCACCGGTCGTCTGTATGTTAGTCTACTTTGTCTGAAGCCAATTGCAAGAGCCTACACGGTTGAACCCATTTGCTTCAGATTTAGAGCGTTTTTATGTGAGCCGAATTTTCAATATTCTGCTTTTACGACGGACGACTAATAAGTAATGAATTTTTGAACTTAATACATATGGAAATGCAAAAGAGAAGGGAGATAAGACGGAAAACCAACTGCACTGTGAGTCGGGGCGTCGAGTCATTTTTGACATCATTTTATCCTTATTTGCTTTTTTAGAAAATCGTTCCATTTATTTTCATTATTTCTAGAGCGCACATTTACACATTTATATGTATAGGTTGATAAGATTGAAAGCATTGCGAATTTCAATACTCAAACAAAAATTGTTCATTTGTTTTCGTTGATTTTGGTACTAAAAAAATTGTTTTGATGAAAACTTTTTGAGTTTTAAATTTAGCTACATTTTCCTACACGTACCTAATGATGTACATATATCTCCATACTTGCAAGTTACAGAACAGACAAAAATCAAATCTTATCATTTTTTCGTATCCAATTATTAACCAAATATGTATTAGATTAATATGAACATTCGTGCCAAATTTCATTAAAATCCGTTTAATAGTTCAGATTTAACAGAATTTTGTCCGCTCCCCCATACAAACGGAACCACTGTGCGACGCAGAAGTCGTCGTGACTTAGCAGACATACAAATATTTTTTTTTTTTTTTTTAGTTTTCTCGAAAACGACTAGCGATTTTGATTAACTCATTGGCGTTGACCAAGTGACTTTCTAGGTGAATATTTAACAATGCAATCACTAAGTAGGTGTAACTTGGTTATTCATACAGGACTTATATCTGATGAAAAATACCATGAATATGAATCAGTGATATATCACTATACTCTGTCCAACAAAAATAGGCAGTACACGTCTTATGGGAAAGCTTTTTCAAAATCAGTAGCGTGCCATATTTTTGCACCATATTAAATTGAAATAACTCCTCCACAAAAAGTGTTTGCCTGCCCGTGAATTTCCAATAGCATCGGACACAAACCCAGCGTCCTATTCAAGGCGCATCTGAGTGTGCACTGAATTGCTGTGGCCAGTGGCGATTGGCTGCTGCTTGATGTACATTCAAAGTTACCCATGTCCATTTGGTAATTCGTTCAGCTTTTTTTCCTTGAGTTTCTGTTAAGGTGCTTTTGATTTTCGAGCTTTAGGAAAAAGCTTATAATGATGAGTATTATCGTGTACACTACGATAACCTTGTGAAAGCTTTAATGAAGGACAGATTTATGCAATCCACTGTAGCCAGAATGAGAGGCAAACGTCCTATCTTGCCTACACTGCCAATTTTTGTTGGACAGAGTAGGATTCTCTTATTCACTAGATCGTTTGCTTAGCTGAAAAATGTCATGATTATAGAAATCAGTAAAAAGAATATACATATATGATTTTCATACTATTACTTGTAAGCAATTGTGTTGATACTGAATGTGAGTAATAAGAATTAAAAAAAACAAAGAAAACTTATCAATCTGTGCATTAATCCTCATTATTGAAATCCTCGCATTTGTGGGGGCAGGTAAAAACAATGCAATTTTATATTCTTTATTTATTCTCTTTCGCGGGAAGAAGTCTGAACAACACAGAGGATCCAACTTAGTTCACGAACTCATGAAGCTATGCATTACTTTTCATCAGTTAAATCATTGCATGATTTTGTTTACTGAATTCTTATGCTGAACTGCAAGCATTGAATTCAGCTGAATTTGTGTACGAAGTAAAAGAAAGGGTAGGTGGTATGAAAATACCAAATTGAGGAAAAAGACAATACCTTTTTCTAATGAAATCATAACATGCTGTTCCCTTTTAAAAGTAGTTCATGAATTCATTGTTCTTTTCACCTAAATTTTTCATTGAGGACGATATTTCCTACTGGGGACATACATTTATAGTTGTGAAGATCTGAACATGTCTAATCTGTCACATACCTTAGCTGTCAAATGAAAAACTATTTTCAAACAAAACGAAAATAAAGTGACTTAGCTATGTAAAATACAATGCACAAAAGATCATTTTCCCTAATACAGGGTCCGCCAAATAACTTTTCTTTTTTTTTTTTTTGAAAATGGCGCAAAACACCGAGTGTAGCTTCGGCTGTGTGGCACGTAGCGCCGTCCTGTTGAAACCAAATGTTGCCAATATCCTCCTCTTCAATTTTTGTGAACAAAAATTCGTTCAACATGGCCCGATAACGATCGCCATTGACTGTAACGGCCACTCCTTGCTCATTTTTGAAAAATGGCCCAATTATGCCTCTGGACCAAAATCCGCACCAAACAGTGACTCGTTTTGGGTGTATCGGCTTTTTAATGTATGCGTGCGGGTTTTCTGTGCCCCAAATGCGACAATTTTGCTTGTTTACTACCCGCCAAGATCAAAATGAGCTATATCTGAAAAGATGATTTTTTTGGCAAAATCGGCATCTTCTCTAAGTCAATCGCAGGCCCACTTAGCGAAGCGTATACACAACCATATTCGTTCAGCGGAAGGATAAAACTAATTATCTGTCAAATCAGACATGAGCTAAGTGTTACCATTCACGAAATAAGCACTAGCTGAAAAAAAAAACGTTAGATGGCGGACCCTTTAGTTCGAAAATCAGTACATTTGTCATTAAACGCATTGTTCTCATATAATTGAAGACATTTCTGATTCACTATTTTATGTGTTGTTATGAATTTATAAAAGCAAAATAATTTTTGCGCTAGAAAGAAACTTTTATGCTTAATCTTTGACGTTCAACGAACAGCTGATTCATTTACGCAAAATTCACCCAAATCATTTACAAAATTATCATTCAAAAATTTGCGTAAACTTACCATTTTAGACAATTCCTTAACTTACGACGTTGCTTGAATACCCTTACTAATCAATAAAATTCTTTTTTATTGAATATAGCATTAGTATCTATTAGTTTTGTTATTAACATACAAATTTACATTAAAATAGTTTAAGTACTTATAGTTCATTAATAAATATTCCCTATACTAAACAAAATTCGTTGCAATCATTGCTTTACATTTTACACTTAAACAATACATAATTCGCAAAAAAATCTAAATTTAAAGTGCTAATAATTCGTTTTCGTGACCTCTTTTAATTACAAAACTTGTTTTCCTGCCAGACTAGGAGTCAAATTTTGAATTCAAAGTGCTCTTTAACACTGGAACTATTTTGAACTGTGCAATAGTCAATGCTTATCGATCAAATGCTAAGGAATGTCTAAATGTGTGCAATTGTAAAATATGTACTTCTGTTTTACAAACAAAAACACAGCTTTATTTACTCTCTTAGCTGTGTGAAAATTGAGCCTCCAAATTACGCCATTTACGCGCCAGCATATTTTAATTTTTTTAATTTTAACCAGGTCGACGTGGCTGTATGTGCCATAGGAATAGGACCCATTTTAGCTGTTGTATAAAAACTCAATCATTTGATGAAAAACTAAATATGTTTTTCGACTTAAAAATATGTAATAATTACAATAAAATAATTTTAACATACAGTTTTAACAGAATCTACAGAACACTATTTACCAACCATAACATTCTGTACGTCAATGCCATTTTATTCATTTTCGTTGTTTTTAATTTCCAGAATTCATCGAAACCTTCATCGTCGGTGAAAAACGAAATGAGTTCGTCAACAATGGAAAACTTAGCAGAATCACAAACCGAACCATTGCTGCCAACTTCACCAACACAAGTTGTTGTAGCGCCCTCTCTGGTTTCTGTGTCGAATCATAAAACCAAACAAAATCCTGAGCAAGAACCCTTGGTTTCACCGACCGGTGCAAAAGAGTCGGCCGGTTCACAATCTTCGAATGAAGACGAGGACGATGACGACGAATATGTAAGTATCGTAGACACCAACCTTTCGTTAAAAAAGAAGAAAACAACATTTCTAACCGATTCATTTGAATTTTTAACAGGAATTGAATGAACGAAAAGTTGGTTTCCATGTAGACGACAAAGAGGATGACTTTTATACGAGGCCAATGAAACTTCACAGAAGGTGAGATCATAAATTACTATTGGATTGGTATTCGTATCTAATTTGTTATTTTATTTCAGAGATACACCACATCATTTAAAGAACAAACGTGTACAACATGGAGTTCTTGATAAACAAACTACCGAATTGCTCGCAAATGCTATGAAAAAGCAAGAACTTCAAACAAAACAGGCTGTTATGACAACTGCTGCATCTCCAATTGAAGAAGCTCCCGAATTAATTGCCGAGTCAAGCAATGACAATTCAATTGGGGCTCCATTTGAAGCATCCTTGTCGCCCATACCGCCATCATCACAAGCCTCAACCCCAATACCCGTGCAAATGCATGAGGGTGAGTGTCTTTAAAAACCGTTAATCGCACATTCTTATATTTCTATGAATCTCTACTGTTTCAAGTCACGAAGATGCTACTATTTATTTTTGTTTTAATTTTTGTTTATGAATTCGCTTCATAAAAGTTATTTTCTTATAATTTTCTTTTTTAATTTATAACTTTTGTTCAATAAAGTTTTCTTTTAATTTTCATTTGTATTTAATAATTTTGTATTGTTTTTTTATTTCCTTTTCTTTTTGCATATTATTTTGTTGGTATTTTTATTTATTTTTTTTTTTTATATTTCTGGTGGATGGGAATTTTTTTGTTCAATTTCATTTTTAGTGTGTATCATTGATGCACGTTTGTTCATATTGGCTTTTCTTTTTTAAATATTTTGTTTATTTGAAAATGATTTGCATTTTTCATGTTTATTTTGTGGTGATTCTCTATAAAAACTCAGAAAAAAAAATACGTTTCAAATTTATTCGTCCGTTTGTTAATTGGTTCAATTTAAATGTTCGCCTGCAAAATGAACCATGGCGTTGTGTACTCTCTAAGGGTTTCTATTTTGTGTTAGATATCGAGAAGTTGTATATTTTGTTTTGTATAAACTAAATAAAATATTAAAGAGTGCTTCATTTTGGCATTAAAATGAAATAACCAATATGTACCTACATATGTATAGGTACACAAAATTATGTATATATATTGTAGTGGAGGCTACTGCTTTATAAAACAGCCACGAATTGTTAATTATTGTATTTGTAATAAAGGTTTTATTAGTTTGAGCTTTGAGGATTATTTGGAAAAAAGCGTCGTAGACAGTACAACACGGATATAAGGCATTCGAGATGCCAGTGCTTAGTGCAACAAAATAAAAATAAAAATAGTAATAGCCGTGTTCCTTTGGAGGTGGCGAAGTACTCATGAATAGATCCAAACGATAATCTAGTACCACAACTACTCGTGCTTTTATGGCGAGTAGATGAGATTAATAGGGAAATTAATTCTGTGCGTTCCATTGAAAATGGCTATCAAAGTACTCGTGAGTGCTTTGCCACCTCCAAAGGAACACGGCTAATGTGACATCCAAATCTACGTCATCCAGTTTAGACAATAAGATGTTGCTTATCACCGATCATAGCGCTTTCCGTTGATGGTTTTGACAATACCAGTTTAGTTTTAGAAGAAGTACGGACCGATATTTCCGCCAGAACAAAATCCACAACAATCAGTAACTTTGTTGTGGAGCATATAGTGCTGGTGTATCCCGTGTAGATTGGTATTATTTCAGATTCGAAAGTTTAGCTTGTTCAAACATCCATTCTTCTAAAAATGGGCTTCTTGGCTAGGAATGATATTATTGTCGATTTGCTGATTCCACTGATTTAGTTGTTGTTCAATGCTATAAACTTAGATGGTCAATTGCCTAACACTACTGAACAATTCAAAATAAATTTGACAGATGTTGCTTTATAAAGGGTTTTCCAATAAGAGCTGTTATTTTGATATTCAAAGAAAAATAGCATTTTTTGAGATAAATGATCGGATGTTTATTTCATTATAAAGAGGAAGGTATGCCGTTAATAATGGAACACAACATCATCCAAATGGCCGCCACGACCACGCTTACAGGACCATATCCTTTTCATGAAATTTTCCATAACCAAATCGCAAAGTGGCTGCCCTATGTCCTCGATAGCCTCACGAATTCCATCTTTGAGGTCTTGAATCGACGCTGGGCTGTTGGCGTAGACCTTATCTTTCACGTGGCCCCAAAGGAAGAAGTCGCAAGGTGTTAAATCACAAGATCTCGGTGGCCAATTGTGATCACCTCTTCGAGAGATAACACGGTCCGGAAACTTTTCCCGTAAAAGATCGATGGTTTCATTGCTTGTGTGGCATGTAGCGCCGTCTTGTTGAAAGTAAACGTTGTCCAGATCAATACCATCCAATTCCGATAGCGCAATCCATTGACCGTAACTGTTGCTCCAGCCTCATTTTCGAAAAAGTAAGGTCCAATGACCCTGCGGACCATAAACCGCACCAAACAGTCACGCGTTGAGGATAGAGAGGCTTTTCAACAATAACTCTTGGGTTTTCCGAGCCCCAGATGCGACAGTTTTGCTTGTTGACGTAGCCTCCGAGGTGGAAATGGGCCTCATCAGTCAAGATGATTTTTCGATGAAATTCCGGATCATTTTCATGCATTTCAAGGACCCAATCAGCAAAGACACGACGTTGTTGATGATCAGCCGGCTTGAGTTCTTGTGTTAACTGAACTTTATAAGCCTTAAGACCCAAGTCTTTATGCAAAATACGGGGTAATGACGTTTGTGGAATGCCTAATTCCAAAGAACGGCGAGGAATGGACAAACCTGGGTTTTCTTCAACACTTTGGGCTACAACAGCAATATTCTCAGTTGTTCTTGAGCGACGTGCACGGGTTTTGTTCTTTACATCACTAACTTGTCCCAAAAGCTCGAATTTGTCCACCAATTTCTGTATTGCGGTCCGACAAGGTGCTTCACGACGACCCAAAAATGTTTTAGTTTTACGAACCGTCTCTGCCAAATTTTCACCATTTTTATAGTGAATTTTAATAATTTCAATGCGTTGTTGAAGCGTGTATCGTTCCATTTTTAATTAATGGCGTAGTTTCTACTTGTCAAATGTCAAAAAATGACAGCTTCAAAAGTGACAAGCTACCGAAATAGCGGGCTATTCAAAATAACACCTCTTATTGGCTAAAGCAACATGGCCGCCATAACCTGAGACATTTCGAGCGTTTTTATTGAAAGGCCCTATATATTAATCGAAACATAATTAAGAAACTAGTGATTTCCCATGTCGCAAGATATTCAGTAGACAAATTTGTACATATGGGTCATTCCATTGTGACGGGTGGGACATTTATACTCTTCTTTTCCTATACTTTGCTTTATTTCTGCCAAACGGCAACGATTTACGTATTGAATATGACATTATCACATACTTGAATAGTCATTGCATACTGTACCATCGAAAAAAGTATGAAAATGTAATTATTATTATGAGATGAGATGGTATAAGAAGTGTCACGGGTGAGATTTCAAAGTGCCTCTCCTCTCCGAGTTGGCTTACACCGTTCGCAATTGGTAAGAAACTATGAAACTTTTGTTAAACAACCTATTTTTATATAGTTCCTCATATTATATAGATTAGGTATTAGTATAATTTACGCAAATAACTCGTAAAACAAAAATAATTTTGATTCTCAATGCTTGTGACGGGTGGGACAGTACTTTGTGAAGGATGGGACGAGTAACATTTGGGCATACAAATGTATGAAAAATATAAACACAGTTCTTTTGTTTTTACTTTAAATTAGCTCTCTTATAAATTATTTAATGTTACAAGTAATCATTTCAGTAGTTTTCTTAGAGCAATAAGCCAAAAAAAATAATTTTTTCTCTTCAATGTTTACAGGTTCAGAAAATTGATAATACAGTCTTCTACCACATACTTTTATCAGCCCGTGACTTGCGTTTCCTTTCCGTAGCATTCATTGTCTTCTAAAAAGGAATACCACAACCGAATTAAGCAATATAACACATATAATTTGCTTTAGTATAACCCAGCTACTTTTAAATAATGTTAAAACAACGATTTTATACTCACTAAGTCAGTTTTATCAGATAACCCATTTTGCTCACCCGTCACTGTGACGGGTGGGACATACTTTGAAAAGCGTTAAAAGCTCGTTTTATTTACAAATGCAACGTGTTTTTTAGCTAAAATAATCGCTCTCAACCTACTTGTTACTTTCGCAAAGCAAGACAACAAGAGGTTAGATATTTTTAGGTGAAACAAGAAAAAACATTATTTTACTGTGACGGGCGGGACATGAGTTAAGCATTTTGTAGAAGCCCAATAAATCCTAACCATGAAACTATATTTATAATTACCTACCACTAGTTTAAACTGCGTTTAATATTTTTTTTTTACTCGTATCATTTTCTCCGTAATGTTCAGAAAAGGCGCGAACAGGGATGCCAACTACGAATAAAAATAGGCTACCATAGACAACTGGCGCTATAGGGGTACGTTCAGAAACGAATAAAATGCAAAAAATATGATAAAAAGAAAAAAACTCATTGATTAATAAAACAAGGTGTAATGTTCTATTCTCTAGATATGGATTTAAGTAGATATAAATTAAGTTATTTATTTTGTATGCGTATGGTGTCGGTTTCGCTGGAATGACCCATATGTGAATTATTAACATTTTTAATTTAATGTATTCTTCGCATTGACGTATCAGGTTTAATATTAAAATGCAAGTGCAATCTCTACACCAATACCGGACAAATATGAAGTTTTTTTTTAATCAAATGAATTTTCGGCGAATGTTTCTCAGTGCTGCATTGAAATTTGATCCCTTTACCATAGTTGCTTTAGTTTTTTCCCTAAACCGAAACTTTGATTTCATTCGAAAACTTCCGATTGAAAACCTGGGACCGAACCGATTTTTATAATACAAATTCTATATGCTACTGAAATACATCAGCCAAGTAGAAGACTTAGCACTATTTAATTGGACTTGTTGAATTATTGATTCAAAATAGCTTTTAACGGCCTTTAGTCCATACAAATTGACGTTTCGTCCCGTCGCTCTCACTTGGACTCATCAGTTGACTAGTGAGTGCCTTGTCAATTCGCAATTTTTATTAAGTTCAGTTCAACTTACATGAACTTTTTGACAAAAATCCAATGTGAACTATATCCAACAAGATTAAAATTCTTAATCATTAAGCTGGAAATTTTGCCCAGGGCCAGGCTTTGTTTTTATATGAAGGTTTTTATAATACAAATAGTTCACATAGGATTTTTGTCAAAAAGTTCATGTAAGTTGAACTGAACTTAATAAAAATTGCGTATTGACAAGGCACTCACTAGTCAACTGATGAGTCCAAGTGAGATCGCCGGGACGAAACGCCAATTTTTATGGACTAAAGGCCGTTAAAAGCTATTTCGAACCGATTTTTGTTAATAAACAAATTTCGACTACTTATATAAGGTGACAATATTATATGAGTATAACGGGTAATCACATTCTTGTGATATTTCCTTCTAACTGCTGTTATGTTACCACTTTTATTATTTTTAAATATTTCTATCTGAATATTCTTGACTGAAAAAAAGCATTTCTTCAAGACTTAGAGTCGTTTGCTCATACGAAACTTAAGTATTTATGGTTAGCTTAAACGGTTTTGTTCAACTTTTTCCACAGCAGCGTAAACTTTCACATAAGCTCTTACGTTGCATTTAAGTATTTAAGTTTTGTTTCAGCAAATGGGCCTTAATCACGAACAATTTGTGATTATTTTTTGTTGGATTGTGTAATTATTAATCATTTAAATGTAGACTTTGTGATTTGAACCCTTTGAAAAAATCGGCATTACAGTCAAACAGCTCTTCATTTTAAAAACACGATTATCAAATATCAGTTATTGGTATTTAGTCTAGTATGTTAGTTTTGTATTGAAAACATTTTACCATCAACTGGGATTGAACCTAAAACACATCGCACGTAAGCAGCTGCATTCTCGAATGTCGAATGCAGGATTTAATTTTATGGCTTATCACACACAAGTTTGTTCGTTCGTTTTATTTTCCTTTTTTTACCGTAGGTACTCAATAATACTCAAATAAACAACGTAGGTACATACATATGTATGAATGTTATATGTACATTATATAAAGGGTTTTCCAATAAGAGGTGTTATTTTGAATAGCCCGCTATTTCGGTAGCTGTCACTTTTGAAGCTTTCATTTTTTGACATTTGACAAGAAACTACGCCAAAAATGGAACGATACACGCTTCAAGAACGCATTGAAATTATTAAAATTCACTATAAAAATGGTGAAAATTTGGCAGAGACGGTTCGTAAAACTAAATCATTTTTGGGTCGTCGTGAAGCACCTTGTCAGACCGCAATACAGAAATTGGTGGACAAATTCGAGCTGTTGGGACAAGTAAGTGATGTGAAGAATAAAACCCGTGCACGTCGCTCAAGAACAACTGAGAATATTGCTGTTGTAGCCCAAAGTGTTGAAGAAAACCCAGGTTTGTCCATTCCTCGTCGTTCTTTGGAATTAGGCATTCCACAAACGTCATTACACCGTATTTCGCATAAAGACTTGGGTCTTAAGGCTTATAAAGTTCAGTTAACACAAGAACTCAAGCCGGTTGATCATCAACAACGTCGTGTCTTTGCTGATTGGGTCCTTGAAATGCATGAAAATGATCCGGAATTTCATCGAAAAATCATCTTGACTGATGAGGCCCATTTCCACCTCGGAGGCTACGTTAACAAGCAAAACTGTCGCATCTGGGGCTCGGAAAACCCAAGAGTTATTGTTGAAAAGCCTCTCCATCCTCAACGCGTGACTGTTTGGTGCGGTTTATGGTCCGGCGGGGTCATTGGACCTTACTTTTCGAAAATGAGGCTGGAGCAACAGTTACGGTCAATGGATTGCGCTATCGAGAGATGATTAATGATTTTTTATGGCCGGAATTGGATGGTATTGATCTGGACAACGTTTACTTTCAACAAGACTGCGCTACGTGCCACACAAGCAATGAAACCATCGATCTTTTACGGGAAAAGTTTCCGGACCGTGTTATCTCTCGAAGAGGTGATCACAATTGGCCACCGAGATCTTGTGATTTAACACCTTGCGACTTCTTCCTTTGGGGCCACGTGAAAGATAAGGTCTACGCCAACAGCCCAGCGTCGATTCAAGACCTCAAAGATGGAATTCGTGAGGCTATCGAGGACATAGGGCAGCCACTTTGCGATTTGGTTATGGAAAATTTCATGAAAAGGATATGGTCCTGTAAGCGTGGTCGTGGCGGCCATTTGGCTGATGTTGTGTTCCATTATTAACGGCATACCTTCCTCTTTATAATGAAATAAACATCCGATCATCTTTCTCAAAAAATGCCATTTTTCTTTGAATATCAAAATAACACCTCTTATTGGAAAACCCTTTACATTAATATGAACTAAAATATAAGATTATTAGCAAATCAAAAATGACCTTAAAATGATTTTTCGGATTCTCCCTTTAATTTAACTTTAAAAATACCTCAATCCTGCGAAAGATATTAAAACAAGGCGAATTCTTTGATTCCGCAACTCCAAATTAACCCTTTGATGCTGGATTTATACCTTAAAAATACCTTAATCGTGAAATTATTTAATTCTAAGTTCAAATCAACCAGATGGATGGACTTTTCATCAACCCAAATGAAAGGAAAACAAATCCTATCTAAAAGATGATGTCTGCCAAGTCTGTCAAAAAAAAATTTCAACTAATTTTCCTTTCACTTTTTTTTAAATTTAAAATTCAAAAGAATAAAAAAATTAAATTAAGGTACAAGACAGAGAACAATGTTTTTACTTTGTATATATAGGTATATGTATTATGAAATTCTTAAACAGCTCTAAAGTCTTATTTTTTCGTTTTAAATTTATCCTTTTAGAGCTATCGACCGTTTAAAAATGTATTTTTGACCTTTTTCTTTATTAACATTAAACAAGATTACACAACTCGTCGTGACCTAAGAAGAAATCTTACATACAAAAAAAAAAAAAAAAAACAAGATACAAATCTGGTTAAAAAGCTGATAAAATATCTTTGTATTCCGGTCGACCTTAATGCGAATCCCATTTCACTTTTTTCTTCGTTTTTTTTTTTTTTTGTATGTAAAAACCTTTTGCGAAGGAGGGTTGACATTCTTTGGAAAAAAAATATATCCTTTATTAACTTTATATTTTTCATTTTGGCGGTTGATTGAAAACAACTACATGACAAATGAAACTTTAGGATTTCTATAAACTGGATGAAAATTGTTGTTTAAATTATGAACCTTTCTTTGGTTGTTTTCAATGCCAAAACATTGATAAGGGAAAATAAAAAAAGTTTAGATGTGTGTGTGAATAGTGAATTTCTGAACAATAGTTGTGAATTATTATGAACGTAATCTTATTTTGAATTCGAAAATGTATGTAAGCACATAATTTACTGATATCATCATCTCAGAGGACAACACAAATCCAGACATTTGAGACGTCACTTCCATATATGAGTTAAAGGATTTAAATAAATTAAAATCCCTTGCTAGCTTAAATGAAATTTAGTGATTGACTGAATAGATATTGTATGTACATACATATAGTATGTCAAACACGCTTAAAGAGCTATTTTTAATTAACTTATTATCCAAAGTCAGCGATAAGTCAACTCTTGTTTAACTTAGAGTACTGAAAAACTGTGCCTGACGTACAATTAAATATGTATATGTATGTGTAACCAATTTTGCATGCCTGATTTTTTTTTAAACTTCGCTAACAAATTCACTATTTTAAGTGTTATTAAGCATTCAATGTGACGCAAACGGATGAAATATTTTTAGAATTGCAAAACTACTGCAAATGATTTTATTTTTAAACATTGTTTTTCTTTCCTCCATAAACGCTCAATCGAAAACAATGTGGTAGGTTGGTACCTACATACATTTTTCTTAAATGTTTTTGGGTTGTTTCTTTAAGAGATGCGACTTTTCTTATTCTTTTTATTCGATTATTTGAGTATTTTTTTTTATGTAGGTACTTTGAAAAGTTCCATCGTAAATACAAAAGGAAGGAAGTTCATTCGAAAAGTTTTCAGCCGCCTAATAATAATAGATTGTGCAATTGTGGATTTTCACTCGGTCCATTATTTTATTTTTTCATTATAATCTTTTTCAACTGTGATATACACACACGTAAAGTAAAAAAAAGAGGAAATATGTAGTATTGGTGTGGTGTTATATGTATTCTCTTTTGAAATAGCAATCATCAATTGAAGAAAATTGCTTACCAACAACAAGAGGAAAAAGTTTAGCAAGTTTAGTTATGAAGGCCAAGCTAATTCCAAGGGTAATAAAGGCGGTGGTACCTACTGGTAAGGACATAGATATGTGTATAACATGCACTGCTTCGATTTCGTTTCTTGTTTTGTTTCTTTGTTACGAAAATTAAACTTTTATTGAACGAGCGTTGTTGTGATTTTCTTTAAGACTTTTTTTTTATACTTTTGGTCTTCAAATCTGTTTTTTTTTTCGTTGTTGAGAAAAATCTTCGTTTTCGTTGGGTAAGATAACAATTTGACAATTAGGTTTAACTGATGGAAAACATATTTACCCAGTATGTTTTTTCTTTAATTCATCAAACTCCTGTGAACATCTTTGTTATTCAGTACTTCACACTTTAGGTTTTATAAAAGATACTAAATTTGTAGAGTTGTAAAATAAATTCTTAACATGAAATGAATTTAGTTCAGTAAAATTATTCAAAACAATACAAAATATCTACAAATCTAAAAGAAAAGTTTGGAGATTTTAAAACCACAAAATTCTAATCGAAGACCTTTCTGCGTTGTCCGCCATTAAAAAAAAAAAAAGTAATAACGGGTGTTTTTTTTAGACGTGTGGTTTTCAATCTGACAATACTTTTTTCGGAGTTGGTCTTTTTGACAGCTGTCACTTGATTTATGCTCAGTTTGGTTTGCCATTTCATAATGAATAGATTTACTCCTGAACAACGTATGCAAATTGTGCAAAATGGGGTCGAAATGAGATCGTTGTTGATCCCGATTTTCACAAGAATTTTTTTTTCAGCAATGAAACTTATTTTTGGTTGAATGGCTACGTCAATAAGCAAAACTATAGCATTTTGAATGTAGATAATTCAAAAGCCATTGTTGAGACTCCGTTACATCCTCAAAAAGTCACTGTTTGGTGTGGTCTATGGGCAGAGGGAATCATTGGTCCATATTTTTCCCAAAATGAAGCCGGCCATAATTTAACAGTCAATGGGGAACGCTATAGAGCCATGATTTATGACTTTTTTGTACCTGAATTGGAGGATGTTAATGTAGACGAACTTTGGTTCTAACAAGATGGCGCTACATGCCATACAAACAACCAAACAATCAATTTATTGAAGGAAACTTTTGGTGAGCGCATTATCTCGCGTCGTGGGCCTGTGGCGTGGCCTCCAAGATCGTGTGATTTAACACCGCTGGACTTTTTTTTGTGGGGTTATGTGAAGTCGCTTGTCTGCTCAGATAAGCCCGAGACGATTTACGCCTTGGAAGAGAATATTCGGCGCGTTATTGCTGACCTACGGCCCGAATTGCTTAAAAAAGTGGTCGAAAATTGGGCCTCTCGGCTGGAATTTATTCGAGTCAGCCGCGGCGGCCACTTGCCCGAAATCATTTTTAAAACATAAATTCTCGAAATAACTGTCGATGTTCATCTAGCCCAAAGTTCACTTGAACTTGTGTGCGTCAAAAAAACGTCCAAAGTTGAGCATGACAAATTTCGTAATATTCATTGAATAATTTTTTTCATTAGAAAAAGATGTTTAGCTACTTAATTACATCCAAGTATTTGAGATGGATTTGGTCGAGTTAGTTTTGAAACTAAACATAACTAAACTCATTTCCACACATCCACTGGGTTAGAGTCCAGGCGCATTTTTGAAGGTGGTATCCTAAGGTTAATTAACGAGTTAAGCATTATCGGTAAGAACATGTTAAATGCTCGGTGTGGACAGGATTTTTTTTTTGTTTAATATCATTGTTAACGGTAGACTTGTCACCATTCTACTTTCCGAAAAACCAAGATATACGAAAAGTGGGAGTGGCAGAAGTTGGGTTTTACTTAAACAACTTCCTCTACGATTTGCATGCTAATTAGAAGAAACTCTAAAAATTTCATCTGAATCTTAAGAGCGATTCCCGAGAAATCAAGATATATAGAAGATTAGCCGTGGTACTACCCCATATTTCGTTTCTTATAACTACCAGAAACGATTTGCCAAAGTTTAGGGTGCCCGTATTTTTTTCTTAAATTGAATTTTATCCATTTAAAGGTCATTAACAGAAAATTTTAGGTAATACGTGTAAGCAGAAAGTTTATTATATGTACTCTGTTCAATTTGAATATGCAGTACAGGCCTTATGGCAGAGCTTTTTCAAACACACTGGTTCCTGCTGCTGCTTGCACGGCACCTTAACTTAAGAAATTGCCACTAAAATAAGATACGGAATCACTGACTTGCATTTAAATTGTTTGTGTAATCTTCTTTGAGCGCACGTACATCCCACCATGACCTATCTCTATATGTTCCCCGGTTGAAAGGAGACTGATCACCAATTTGAAACCAACCCTTATTGACATTGTGTTGAATTAGAGTTACCATTGCCTATAGTTGATGGAAATTCATGTGGCATTTTCTTTGGTTTTTGTTGTGTAACTTTCAGGATTTAAGCTTTTTTAGAGCTTTTGGGGGCAATATTTTTATGAGATTTGCGGCAATTTTAAATGCTCACTACGGCAACCCTGTGAGAACTTTGAAATGGAGATAGCTTATTGAAATCCATAATAGTATAGGTGAAAGGCAAATATCCTATCTTCCCTGTACTGCATATTAAAATTGAACAGAGTAGGTATAGTGCAGGATGAATAAGATGAAAGAATCAGATTGTTTACGATAAAAAAAAAAACAATCATCGCCGTGCGTCGGTACAAAAATCAGGTGCGAGAAATGCCTTTCTCATTTTCAACGCTCTATTTTCCCAAAGGTAGGTATCGCTATACTTTGCCAACTTATTTTCGTTTATGTACCTACCTAAATATTTAAAATCAGCTCTAATACTCAAATAGCGGCATGCTTTCATTTTACAATCCAATCGAACGTACATTCCCGCATCCCGTCGATGATGCTTTAGCTGATATCAAATTCATACATTTCCCCCTTAATCCGTTGTGTGATGTTTCTGTCTGTTAATGAAGCCTTTTCAACGAACCGCACACCTTTGCTCGAGCATCTCTTTTATTCGATAACAACACCAACACATCGACGACGCGACGACGGATGGGGCGACACGACGCATTCGCATCTAATGATCGATTGAGCTATCCTATATCTCTCACATCCCTGTGTAACTGAAGATGAAATTTTTGCTCCAATTACTAGCAATCAGATACTATACGAGGCCCGACGCACATGCGATATGCATAAATTAGGTCACATTCTTCCACATTCTCTGCCACTGTGCCTTCGACTTTACTCTCAGTATCCGACTGTGCCTATACCTACTACATACTTGTTGTGTACATTATAATTACTCTCAGGAAATCATCGACCTTTTTTTGCGATTCACCTCACGTACAGGTGGAAGCTACTGCGAATGCGAACGCGTTGTGTGTAGGACTGTGGGTGTGGGGTTGAAAAATGTGGCGAAGAGAGTCTACCACCCCATAAAATCCACATCCACCGGAACCAACACGTATTGAGAGGACAGCAAAAAACGTATATACTGTACATACGAGTATAATCAATTTATCAATATTTGTCTCTGTTTGAAAATTTTCGTGTTAGTGCTGACTGCTGAATGTACATTCTTACTCATAACCCAAAGACGTAGTCGAGGAGGGGATCAAGTGTGTTTACACCACCTGTCATCTAGGTACAATATTACGGCGCTCACGTTGTTCTAAAAATTACTTAAGTTCTTCTTTTATGCTTGAGACTTCTAGGAACAATAAAATTCAAAGTCCATCCTTTAACACAATTTTGTGATGTGCCCCCCATTTTTGGAACAGGTTAGCTGTTCTAATATTTATTTTCCAAATTTAATTAATATCCCGAAAGGAAAATAAAAATGCCATTAGAGAAAAATTATTTCTGCGGTATAATATTATTTAACAAAAAAACTGTAAAATATTATAAAGCTTAAATACACAAAGCCCCTCCAAATAATTTGTATGACTACAGCCCTGCATATACGGATACACAACACATACACTTCTATGTTATATGACAACATTCTTCGCTAATAGACCGACGACGATATTACTCACGAAGTTATACTGCGCGGAGGCGATGCACGATTCAGTAAGTGAGTCTTCTCACATACACCTGCTAACCACCTGTTTCAAAAGTTGTCGCCTAAAAGCTATACTTTTCGTTTCGAGCTATCTTTTGCGTTTCGTCTATAATAATAGGCATTAATCGCTTTCCACTTGTGTGATAAGCAAAGTTGTAAATGCGCGCACTCCTCTGGCATGTTAACGCTTCAATTATCGATATAAATGAGGTTCATCATTTAATTATAATTAACGTAGGTAGGTGGTATACAGTGGTAATGAGAAATAATGATTTTCTGAAAATAAATCAATTTGGCATTAAAAACTAAATATTCCAGTCGAAGTGAATATAATTATAATGCAATGAAATAGTAAATAAATTAGAATTTCATAAAAAAAAGAAAGAATATTTAAGAAGAAAATCCATAACGATAGTTTAATTTAATCGGAACTTAGACTGCGTTTCGGAACAAAATAAATAAAGCATAAAATCGCTTTCATTTGACATATTTAAAGGGTGTTTGTTTTAGGTATAGAACTTTGAAATGGAATAAAACAAAGATGATTTTTTTAAATGGACATGAAATTTAGTTTATTCGAAAGATAATCTTCTGGCATCATAATTTAAATATAATTTCTGGCATATGACTTCCACGGCTGGCTCGGAAGTAATCTAACCTGGAGGTCCATTTTTCGAAGACTTTTTCAATATTTGTGGCAATAACGCGGCGAATGTTGTCCTCCAAGTAGTCAATCTTTTCGGGCTTATCGGCGTAGACTTATAGCGACTTCACATATCCCCACAGAAAATAGTCAAGCGGCGTTAAATCGCACGATCTTGGAAGCCAATTCACGGGTCCGTAACGTGAAACTATGCGGTTACCAAACGTTTCCTTCAATAAATCAATTGTGGCACGAGCTGTGTGACATGTTGCGCCGTCTTGTCGAAACCAAAGCTCCTGCACATCATGGTTTTTCAATTGATGAACGAAATAGTCAGTAATCATAGCTTTATAGCGGTAACCATTGACTGTAACGTTGTGGCCAGCATCGTTTTTAAAGAGGTACGGACCAATTATTCCACCAAACTATAAAGCACACCAAACAGTCAGTTTTTGTGGATTTTATGGTGTCTCAACATACACTTGAGGATTATCATCTCTCCCAATACGGCAGTTTTGTTTATTGACGAATCCATTCAACCAAAAGTGAGCTTCATCGCTAAACAAAATTCGCGGACGTAGTGCGCGATACGTAATTCGAAGAGAACCATGATTTTCAAAATAAATTTGCACAATTTGGAAGCCTCTCTGGAGCGCATAATTATTGCACTAATGACAACAATAATTTAAACCATTTATTATTAACTATAGCTGAACTATAGCATAACTATACAAAAAAAGCTTAGTTACAAAATTGCAGATTTCTATGGATATTAAATACCTACACATTATACAGAAAATACAAAATTTAAGAAAATTAGTCGTGGAAGTGGGTGGACAGACAGATATACAGACATAGAGACAGCCAGGTATACAGACGGCCAGACAAACGGGCATAAAGACGGACATACTGATAGATATACACACAAAAATACAAGCAACATACGTACAGCTGCGAGCAAAAAAATAGCAGTGCAACGAAAACTAAGTTTAGACAAAAATTTAAAATCAAAAGAAGTTTTATTTTAGACATCATTGTTGGTAAAACTTTTTACGTTTTATTGATGTTTTTTTTTTTATAAATTTAATGATAATTTATTGATCATTAATGTAATAACTATACAAAAACAAGTTCGAAAATAAAGAAAGCGAAATAATAGCAGTGCTTGTCTCATTGTGTATAATTAAGTCCAAATAAGGATTCAAAAAGTTCAATTTATTGTAATTTTAGTTAGTATTTAGTAGCATGACCATTATTTTTTAACACAGCTTCACAACGACGCTCCATTGAGTCGAAAACCCCCTCACATATTTGCAGTGATTTTTATCTCCAAACCTGCTGAACTCAGTCAATATCACTTTGTTTGGTTTGGCATTCGAGACTTATTTTTTTAAGTCCGCCCAAAGATTTTCAATGGAATTGAGGTACGGAGACTGAGCAGGTCACTCCTAGACCTCAATCTTCTAGACCTGAAACTATTGTTTAGCTGTTCTGCTGGTGTACTTTGGGTAATTATTCAGCTAGAAGACCCATTTAAGCGGCATTTTGAAGTCTGCATATGGTAGCATGTTCTGCAATGTTCTGAAAAATTTCCACATACGAGTGTTGATTAATTACACTTTTGATCCAATATATTGGACCAACTCCATAGTATGAGAAGCATCCTCATACCATGATACGAGATCCTCCGTTGTATCGCTTTGGTGGTGCATCTAAGAACATATTCGGTAATTGGTGATGGTCTTACATACTGCCGAGATCCTTTACCACCATAAAGTACAACTTTAATCTCGTCAGTCCAAAGAATATTCCTCCATTTTTCAGGAACCCATCCCAAATGATCTCGCGCAAACTTTATTCTTTTGGCTATGGGCATTTTCTTCATCAGAAGTGGGGCTTTTCTTGGACTGCGAGCATTCAAGCTGTGATCCCTCAATCGTCTTCCTACAATATGGATATACCGAATGGTAAATCAAGTTCACCCACAATCTGTGTAGCTGCAGCAGTAGGATGCATTCTTAAAAACCGAACAACACGATTTATGTAAGATGTCGTAAGAACTTATTTACGCTACCGTGTTTCCACTTTCCCTCAAATGTTATGTCATTTCTTGCCATTTTCGCCGAACACCCAACAAGTTCCTTACTTCCTCATCATATAGGTGTTGCCGTCCGTAATTAGGTTCTTAATGAGTTGGCTCCTTTGTGGTGTCTAGTGTTTACCACGACCCACTTCATAAGACCAAATTATTAATTTTTTAAACAAATTCGGTTGAAATATAAAGTAAAAGAATAGGGCTTACTTTTAGTAACATTCAAATCATAATTGAAGGAAATACAATATTTTAAATTGAACTTGGCGATAACGCTAATATTACTTTGCTCGCTTAAAATACGGAAAGACACCAGTAAAAGTGACATTTATTCAAAGCATTAAGAATAAACCGTTAAACTATGACTTCAAATGGTTAACTTAATATCCATGAGCACCACACTACAATAGAAGTTAGAAAAAGTGGCTCCATTATAAGGATATGAAAAATTATATTTTTTAACAGATTACACTGCTATTATTTTGCTCGGCACTGTACATACACACATACATAGACATACACACAAACAGATCTACAGACTATTTTCGCAGCATCTTCTAAAAAATATCAATAATATTGCATATCAAAACTTTTAAAACGAGTTGATGACCTCATTTTTCTTAAAATTAAAATAAATTTTTTTCGTTTGAAATATTGAAACTATTTGTTTTTTATTAGCAAAAAACTAAACGATTCAATACTTTCTGCCTCACCTGTACTACCACCCCTTTTAATTTACCTATTTATAGTTGTCCAAAACTCAACAAAAAAAATCTCCCACAGTAAATTAAGGGAGGTGTGAGAGTATCATAAAGTGTTAAACAAAATTTCAAATATGCCTTGCTAGACAAAAGCTTTCGAAAAAAACATCTACTTATAGATATACGTTACAAAGAGAATTTAAGAAACACAACAAAGTGTGATGAAAATAAATGCAAACAAAAAAAAGGAGAAAATAAAAGCAAAACACTTGACAAAAGTACCTTTAATTATATCAGACTTTTTCCACCACCATAACTTAAATTTGTATAGGTACATACAAGTGCTGATGCCTGCCTGCCACACACAATCTCGAATATCGAGCGAAGGTGTTTCGCGATACTTTATCAATGGTTGCGTTAAGACAGTCCAGTCATAATTTAACTTTAGTTGGATAGATACGTTTTTTTTCGCTCATCAAAAAAAAAAAAAAAAAAAATATAAAATTTTTGTTTGCTTTTACCGAAATAATTTTTTTTCTATCTACTCTGACGATTATTTGTTTTTGAAATATTTTTTTTTTTTTTGTATTCATTGTTTGTTGTTGATTCAATTAAATTTAAACGCCCGACTTAGTTTCCGGCTAGAACGGTATTCGTTTATTCGTTTATTCATATATTTTCTGTTTTATTAAGTTAAAAGTTCGTTTTTTTTTTTTGGAATCGAAACTATGCAAATTTGTTTTGAAATAAAATGTAGAGTGCAATTGGATTTATTCATAAAGGAGGGAGGTTAACCGACTACAAAATGAAAAAAAAAAATTAAATTTGGTACTCAAAACTTAGATACACACTTCGTGCACGATCATTACAAGTTTTGCTTTTTTTTAACAATTTCTGTTTGGTTGGTTAAGCTAACAAAAGAATTTGAAAATTTTCGACAAGAAAAAGGATAACATAATATCTACAACTTGGTCCTTTATAGATTCGATGATGATAGAGATGTGTGCGTTGCGATATTGAAATCCCTTACATCAAATGGACTATTTTTTTAAATTCTCAACTAAAAAAAAAAACAAAAAAAAATTAAAATATATTTGTATACGTAAACATCGAGGTTGAAGGAAAAATAATACAATTTTCCCTGGAAAATAAATTTCCCAATTGGCAGAAAGGATACACTTGTTTGGGCACACAACACACTCACATCACACAGATTGGCCAGTTGCATTATATTTGCATGAAAAGGAATAACAAAACAGGAAGTATATAGATACACACTTACCTACACCATTTTTCAATTCCATCACATCCGTTCTTTAATATTTTTGTCGTGGCCAAGTGAGGATGAGAAGATAGATATATTGACTATGCACAAATGTGTTTTTTTGAAATTAGTGTGACCAGTGGACTTTTTACAATATTTAAAATTTTAATTATGATTTTGAATTTTTTTTTTATTTTATATTTTGCGTGCAATGGTGAGGTTAAAAATTTATAAAAAGTTATTATCATTTTTTGTCCGGGCTAAGCCGTTAAAAGCTATTTTATTTTTCAACACATTTGCGAAATAAAAAAAACAGCTGTAAAAAAATGAATTCAATTTGTCGAGTTTAAAAATAATCTAATTGTAAAGGTTTAAAAAAAAATTCTAGATCTCCTAAATTCTCTCAATCTATAGGTATCTACATATAGATTAGATGGAGAAAAACGTATATTATATTATAGTTGAGATTTTTATCATCGCACTGACGTCGAATGAGTTTTATCTGATTAAGCGTATTTTGAAAGCGCAATTTTGGGTAAATTTTTAAAGCATGTTGGTGTAAGTTGTTGCTGGCGTATCAGCACAAACTTGCGACTTAACACTTCACCCTAAAGGACTTGTTCCGCAGAGGTATGCATGTCATTCACGTTGGAAAGGTCCATATCACGCAATTATCTTCTCGTCAAACTTTTGCTTATACAAGGAGAACAATTTCGTGATTCATTTCTAGTTACTTAAAAGCTCAGTAAAAGATATTTTTCACTTAGCGATAAAATTGTAATAATATCTATTAACGAATAAATTCATCGACTCAACGAATAAATTATTGATCAACAAATTTCACCTCCTGAAATAAATTCATTGACTCAATGAAAAAAATCGTTGACTGATGAAATAATTTAGTTTACTCAACGAAAAATTTGTTGTTTAATAAACAGCTTCGTTAACTTATAAACGCCGAACGCAGTCTGAAATTTAATGAAAAATAAATTGCGTCAACGAAATTTGTAATTGTATTTACGTTAGTGTTTGGTTGAATGCAGTGTTTAAGCCATCGATTAGGCTTCATCCTTTAAATTGGCTCATCAGCAATACCTACTGTGATGAGCTTGCAACCTCAAGGTCACTTTGGCATTGAGAGAAATTGGCGGACAGACGAACTGCCCAGGCAAGGATCAGCTCATATATGTATGTATGTAGCTCACTTGCGGAAAGAGTCAATTTTCCCCTTGATGTTATGATAGTGATCCAATTGAGTGAATGTCCTAAGATCCGGCTTGTACTAAATATACACCGTACCACAACCAGAGCCTACCTCCATAATATAACCGTTATCGGTTGAATTTAATGCAAAAATGATGTCTGGAAAGGCAGATGTTGATCTCCATATTAGAGAATGCATGTCATGCGGAGAAAGAATTGCTTTAAAAATAAAACTTTGGTCCATTCGGAAATCATAAGTGATGCTTAGTTCACTCGAGTCTCAGATCGTTTACAAAAAAACTGGATTTTCCATAATTTGGAATGTATTTCCTCGAATCAGAACCTCTCGAGTTATTTAATAAAAAAATTCACTCGAGTAGAAATTTAAATCTACAAAGTACGAATCTTTATGTTTGATAATTAAAACAATTACATAGGTGCACTTATCAACCTACCGTACATAATTGCAGGATTGAAAATGAATAAAATCTTTTGTGAATTCAATCTTTAATGACTTCAATGAAAAGATTGCATTGACTTGACATGAGACTTCGAATTCAAATTATGCAAAAGGATTGCAATCGTTTTTCCCCCGATATTTTTAAAATCAATTGAATGTAATCTTTGGGGAATTTATATACATTCTTTGCTTTCTTTTGCATTCTTTGTATTATTTTGCATTCTTTTCATTGATTTTGCCCTCCATTAACCTCTTGTGTTCTGGCCCCATTAAACCCCAGTTACATGACAACATCTCACCTACGCCTAATATTCCATGACACATAACCATATACAAAATAAGAATGCAAAGAACGCAAAAGAATGCATTAATTTCCAAAAGATTGCATTCAATTGATTGCTATTACACGAATGGGGGAAAAAAGATTGTAATCTTTTAGAAGTCTTTTAGGTCATTGCATAATTTGTAATCGAAGTCAATAAATGCAATGTTTCAATATTAAACTCAATTAATAATTTTTAAATACGGCATTCACGAATGGTTTGATTCTTTTATGACTCTTCATATATGTTCCTTTTCAATTAGGTACAAATTTGTAAATATATTTATTACAAAAAACTCATGTTACTACACTCGAAGACAAATCCACTCGAGTATACCAAACACGAATTTGAGTAAGACCTGGAACTTAATTACTTGAGTTACTTGTCGGATAGTCAGCTAAACTTCCATCACTTATGGTCACTCTGTTTTGGAGAACTATACCAGACGCCCAACGACTCCCACTCTGTGGGCAATGTACATCCCTCACTCAATATTTTGATGTTTTCTCTTGATATTTCTGACCTTCGATGATTTTTCGGTCCTGTTTACGTTTTTGTGCGAGTATTATGTTGACAAATGAGATACAAAACAATTCTCTGGGTTTGTTTGTACTGAGATTTAGTTTTCATTCGATCGCATGAGTGATTTTGGTCATCTGCATGCAAAGAGACGAGAAGACAACTATGGCACCAGCACAAGGCACAAATCACCAGCACCAGCACCAGCACCAAAACAGTAGCCAGGAGGTGAAATCCAGTAATTGATTTCTGACTCACTGACTGATTGTTTGCAGGACGTGAGTGAATTTATTCATACATTCTGTTGCTGGTTGTTCGTGTCTTTTGTGTGTGATGTTTATCTTCTTCGCATGTGAAATATATAATTTTTTGTTGCTTGTTTCTGTCTCCCTCCCATCTGCTTTTGTTTCTCTCTCTCTCCGTCTCTCTGTATGTTGGACACACTTGAACGAACTGTCAAAATGAAAACAACTAGATGCTTTTTATTGTCAGATTCAATTTAGATATTTCCGAAATTATCCTCATATACTCTTCTAAGCTCAAGAGACGAGATTTTTGCTGAGTGTTGTCTTTTGTTTTGTTTTTTTTTTTTTTTTTTTTTGTTATATTTTGTTGCGTTTTTTTTGGCATATTCTATATGCTTGTTTGTTTTAGTTCTTTTTTGATTTTTATTTCTCGTAAAGAAAATTGATTTTATATTTTCTTTTTGCATGCGGGAATAGGAAAATAAAATCAATAATGGCGCACTCGAATGTTTGTTTTATTTTAAGTTTTTTTTTTTTTTGTTATACCTATTATTTATTTTTATTGCACTTTATTGTTATCGGTCGCAATTAGGTTTCTTTTTATGGGATTAATGACATAATGTGACGAATGTGCATAATAAGTAGATATCGAGAAGTTCATGTTGAGCTTTGGATAATGTTACGTATTGAAGGTGTCTGTCTGAATAGAAAAAGTTTGATGTAACTTGATATAGGGGCATTCAAATGGAATTTTGTGCATATATACACAGAAAAGTAGTCAATTTTTATTTTGCTTAACATAAAATAGGTAAAGGTGCTATCCATCTAGGTATGGATTTATTTTGTGCAGATTCAACGTTTTCGGAATGTAACCGCAGTATTAAGTAAGCATTTAAAGGCGATTGGGTGTTTAAGGGTATTTTTATTTAAAATTTCCCGAGCATACAACAAGTATTGACATTTTTATCTGGGATTCGATGAGGAACTTCCGCTTAAAAATTCAATACGCTAACCACTAAAATGAATAATTGTGTACTGTAATTTTTAATATAGCATTGTAAAATAGATCTACAGTTTTTGTTGTAGATATATACGGGGTATAACTAGCATAATTACAAAAGTTGCTCAACAGTTAGTAGCAAGGGCCTCAAAAATGTTTGACATTACTTTAAGATTTTCCCTAATGAAAGCTTTCAAGGACCTTTACTAAACCTGGAAAAAGTAGCGATTTTTGCAGTTGTGAATGGAACAACTACGCTGATAATAAGAAAAACACTAAAAAAGCTTCTTCCAGCCCGCTAAGTCCGTCCACATAGATGTATCATGTTAAATTTTGAGGCTGTCTTCCACTTCCGTAGTCACTGGTGCCTAGGGTTGGACTCAAAGATATCCAAAGATGGGGCGTTAGTGTCCATTTGCTGTAAATGTCCTTTAGTCGGTGTCGCTGTATAAACTGTACAGTTCGTTGTTGTATCTTTTTCCAAACTGTCTAAATCAGACGTTACAAAAGCCAGTATCTCTATCTGAGTTGGTAAAATGCTACTGAAATGTTATAGCTGGTATATCTTAAAGTTCTTTCCAAAACGTCTTTGTCGAGTGTTATTTCCTAGCGACAGGATATACTTATGGGATTGCCCCCCATCTTCTTCGCTTCGGTCTCTATACTCACAAAAGCGCTACTGACATCACGCTTTGTTCTTTCCCGGCAAGGAGAAATATTGACGCGGGAGAGTTGCACTTTTCTTTCTGACATGGCCTTAAAAATTTCTGGGCCGAATTTTTTGACGCCAACCCGAATATGTCCTGTTTTGAAAATTACTGTCCTCTTTTTTGGGCGGTGGCAATTTGCTCTGTCTGGGATTGTCTTTCTAATATTTATGCAGTCGTGTTAAATTATACAAAAATAATACAAACTATCTTTAAAAAACGCTAAGGAGGTTTTTTTTCGTTTGGAATGGGCACCTTTTGGAAAATTTAAATTCATAAAGTTTGAACGAAAAAACTTTCTGCGCTGTCTTCATTTTGAAGAAGATGTTATAAAGGGACAATGCAATTTTGTTGACTTATTTGTCATAGTTTAGTTTTGTAGCAAACAGAATTTCTATAACTTTAGCTCATACACATTTTTTGACAACTCTATGCACTTAATAGCTATTGTTTTAAAACTGTCGATATTTGGGAGCACGCAATGTTTTTTTTTTTTTGTCAGAACAACTGACCCAAAATAATAAATGGGTTCAGTAAAGGAAAAATGAGAGAAATAAGAGCAATTCAACAAAATTTCTTTTGAAGACTGAAAGAGTGAAATCACACCGGATGAGGCAAAACGTGTTTTTTTTTCTGTCTCCTGCAGCAAGAACCTATTGATTCTTCTGAATTAAAACACATCAACCAAGAGAAACTAAAAAACTAGTTTTTGTTTGTATGACTGGCTTTCGAAAACACATATAGCTTTGTAAACGGCCAACGCACACCGAATGAAAATATTTTGTTTTAAATCAGCCAGAGTCGTTGTTGATTATTACACACGTCCTTATGGCGCAACCCACATCATATAAAGCGAAACAAACAAAATAAAGGCTAAACTTTGTTTTAGAAACAGAATTGTCAAATGATTTTGTTTGATTGATTGTTTTTCGGTTGGTGTGTGTTGAAACAAAACACTTTTGCGAGTCGTTAAGGCCCTGACCGATATAATCCGATGACTTTGACGGACAGGGGCATTCAAGCAAAAATTACTTGCAAAGAACAAGCTTCACAAAACCACAGAACAGAAGAATAACAAAATCACATAACAGATCAGGCCTATAGCAAATAGTTAATAGTCAAAAGTTTAGCTTCTTTTTCAATTGCGTTCGTCGCATAAGTTGCTTACAGGGGTCGCTGTTCATAAAAACGTGTATTTAATCAAGCTGTCAGTTAAAAACTTCGCCGTAACGCATGCAATTTTAAGTGACAAAATCACAATTGTGTGAATGCAATCATTTTAGAGCTGCAGTTAAATTAATATATAAACAAATTATCTTGAAGTATTTTTATTTCACTACTTAATTCCCATTAAATTTTGAAGACTTTAATCAGTTAAAAGACTCAAAGTTACAAAAAATCAATACTTAAGACTACTTGCATCTTTGAAGTCTTTTATATTCTTTGCATTCTTGGAGTCTTTTGAATGTATTGAAAGTTTCACAGTCATTTGACTGCAATGAAGTCGTTTTTGTTAACATACTTCAAGTGGTCTTTTAACTGCAATTTAAAGACTTCAAGCGTTAAAACAGCTTTTTAAAAGACAACAACAAATTCAAGCAGTTTTTAGTAGGTATTGCATTTTTTGTTTAACTTTAAGATCCAGTTGTACAAACGTGGTTCAAATATTGATCCGTAGTTCATCAATTTTAAATCGCCAATTTGGGCGGCTTATCTGATGCTAAAGGGTGGTTCAAGCATGTAATTATCGCTATTATAACAGACCTGAACCTTGAACTATCTTTGAAACTCAGTAAATCCGCCAAAATCGGTGAATTAAAATTGTGAAACAAATTTGAACCATTGCTCAAAATGAATGCATTATTAAAGACTTAAAGTTGACTAAGAATTAAATGTTTAGAGTAAAAATAATTATAATAAGTATATTTCAGTGCATTCGTAAAGACCAGGGATTTCAAAGAATGGACTACCAAAGTATTGCGATTGTATTTCTTAACAACTCTGGAAGTAGTAAAGTATTCGAAAAAAAAGTAAACTTCTTGTTACACGACGTAAAATACTTTGTGCCTCAACCCTTTTCATCTCGAGTCGTATTTCGTTTGTTTCTAGTTTTGAATAGTTTTTCTATCTTTTATGTAGCTTGAAAAGCAAGACCACGGGCAATATAACCATTTCTAGGTGTCTAAACTTAAGCAAGTTCCTTTATAAAATATAATTTGCATCGACTAAAATCTTGGGTACGACAACATCTAACTGATGGGCCCAACTGTCGTGCCTGGGCGTAACGCATTTGAACTAAAGCTAAAGGTCGCAAAAAAAACTTTCAATTGAATTTATTCAATATTCTTGGTCAACTAAAACAAAAACCCAAAAACATTACATTTTCTATTATTTTCGTTCTCCTTCATTCTTGTATGTATATTTACTTTTATTTATACATATGTATGTATTGATCGGTATTTCATATTTATCTAAAGGTCAATATTGTTATCCTAACACATGTAAATGTAGGTACAGGTAGGTATATCATTTCATCGGTAAACGGCCAAGGTTAATATATTATAACAAAGACATTCACCAAGAAATATAAATAATATCGAGTGCATCAGGTTTTATTTTTTTATTACATATATTTAAAAAAAAAAGTAAAGGGTAATATTGCTATACTATCACTTATCAGTAAAACTGATTAAATTGTATATACCTGTGTCACAATCACACACCAAAAGCGCCTCAGTTTTTTTTTTCGTAAAAGTAGCGTCATATTATTTTGTTTTTATTTTTGGTGATTAGTTCAGTTATCAGATATGAATGTTTGCTATGTTCATTATCTCTATACACAATTTGTAACGTTAACATAGAGAGGATAAAATTCCATTGTACATAAGGTATTGCCTAATAAAAAAGAAATTGTACTAGTTCGGATGTGTGTATTGAATATATATTTATGAAATTTGATGGGTTTTTGTATTCGAACTACCTACATAATAATGACTCAGTAAATTTGAATCACATTTATCAAATCAATTAAATAACTTTGAATTACATTTTGTTTTAACATTTTATTGTCTGAGTATTTTTGTAATATTGACAAAATCAACCCAAATGCAAAGTTTATTTCTGTCTATGAAATCAGTCAGAGGGAATTATTTATAGGCCCATTATATTGTGCATTTTAATTTAAATTACGTTCAAAAGTGTTTGAGTGTGGCAAAATTTAAGCCTTAAAATAGAAATGGCATTAGGTAGTTAATAGAAAATAAATTGGGGACTGGGGACGATAGCTTGAGGTAATAAACTAATGACTTACAACTTTGGACTGCTTTCCATGGAACTTATACAGTTTAAACTAAAAAAATAGTTAAAAATCAACAGAAATCATCGGGATGTACAGTTTATACGGTCTTTTTTAAGTTAAAGTTTAAAGTCTTAGAGCTGACAGCAGAATTTTGGGTGTGGAAGTATAACCAAAATATGAGTTCGAGGGTTTGCAGGAGTATGCATCACAATATCGAAGTCAAAAGTCTAGCAGGTATTTTTCGGCTGTCAGCTCTTAGAATATTATTAATGAGAAAAATGATAAAAATCACTGAAGCTGTTTCTTAAAAAAAATAATCAAAACGTTTTATCGCATTTTCAATGACTTTCCGCAAGATTTCCGGTGACAACTGTTCGCGTTCCAGTCGAATATTCTCCTTAAAGGCTGCGATTGTCTGACGCTTGTTGGCATAAACCCGCGACTTCAAGTAGCCCCAAAAAAAGAAGTCTGAGATGGTTAAATAGGACAATCTAACTGACCATGCCAAATCACCAAAACGGGAGATTACGCGTCCTTCACAATGTCTATTGTAGCTCGTGCTGTGGGTACGGTTGGACCGTTTTGTTGAAACCACATTTTCACATTCCACTCATCCAATTCCGGCAGTAAGAAGTCGTTTATCATAGCCCTGTAGCGTTCGCCGATAGCGTCCTCAAAAAAATGCGGCGCAATTTTCTCCTCCTGCGTGAACGCTGCCGCCGCACCACACAGTCGATGTAATGGCTCTTCGTGCATCACACGAGTTAAGTGAAAAGACGGAGTATATTCCTTCCCGGCTCGATTGTGACTCCCGGTTGATTTATTGATTATCATTTCTTAATCTAAATATTTGCTTACATATATTTGTATTAATATATTAATGTCAATGCATCCACTTTCCGATGGTCATAGAATATAGCAATGTTTGCCATTTCACCGCAAAGTGGTGTTTACTTATATTATGGGTTGCGAAGCAACACAAATGTTCCGTCGTCAGTTTTGCTGACATGCATTTGTGTAACTCACTCGGATTTTCAGTACCCCAGAAACGAAGATTTTGCTTAATGACGTAACCGCTTAAGTGGAAAAGCGCCTCGTCGCTCATGGAGATTTTCGTCCTCTTCGTTGTTGAGATTTAGGATGACTTGACAGCGGAGTATAGCGCTCCATTGCTTGTCTTTTTGTATATTCTGCAGTTGTCTAGTTCACAATTGTCAAATATGATTGACGTACGACGCCATTTGCAAAAATTATAACATCTTTCGATAGGGTGATTCATTTTGCGCCACCTTCTATTAGTTCTAAAAGATTCTGTATAGAAAATTTGATCAAAATCAGTTATATTCATTTCGAGAAAAGCGAAAATAAAAAAAACAGTCTCTACCTGTTTATATTAAAATTTATATACTGAAATTTGTTGGGCCATTTTTGAGAAAAATAAGACTTTGTTTAAAAACTTTGGTACCACCGTTATTATTGGTCCTAAAAAACATTAAAGAAATAGGTACCTATATCGACTGAATTATTTTCAATTAACTTCAACAATTTTCATATTGGTTCCATTTATAGGCGTCACGAAGACCAGAAACGTCAAAATTTGTATTCGATTTTCATTAATGTATAATTTTTTCGATGGTTTAGTTGTTTTGTATTAAACAACGAAAAGTTTTCATTTTTCAAATAAATTATTCGTTAAGACAAAGTAAAGTTTTTTCATCAATTTTGTTCAGAAAATTATGAAAGCCTTTATCAAAAAAAAAAAAGAGAAGTGTATAAATGCACTTTCATTAAGACAAGTAAAACTTCATCAAATGATGCATTTATGTACATATATTAATTTAAAATGTAGAGTTTCACATCATTACGCCAACGAATTTTTCATTGCGTCAACGAAAACCCAATAAGTGTTAAAATTTCATAACTAGATAAAACCTATGAAAAAAATTATTTTTTAGTTGAACTGAAGGAATAATAAATGTTGGTTGTTTATTTTTAGAAATCGATTCAACCAATTTATTTTTTTTTATTTTTTTTTCGATAAAGAATTAAAAAATAAAACTCCAATTAGAACTTTGTACATAATATCTGGTCAACTCGTCGTCGAGCATCATTAATTCAAAATGGTTCAATTTATTGCCAATCATCAGTCAAACACAAAAACAAAACTCCATTAGTCATACAAAGATAACAGTATAATTAATGTCGATTCGATTAGCCCAAGTATACTAATAAACTTCCACAAAATGAAAAGATCTCTTTTAAAGAGTCACATCAGTGTCAAGTACAAAATTATCCCCAAGATGAGATGACTATATCCACAGTGTCCATGTCCAACATCCATCCCGGACAGCAATTTATAATTAAAACCCGAGCATCAAATGCATGCGCTTAATTAAAAGGTACCTATACTATAGACGAGTAAATAGTTTATACATGAGATGACAGTGTCGTCAATGCTTCAGTTTGTAGTTTCACTTTTCTTAAGAAAGTTTCACAAAAAGGAAAAAACTTGGCGCAATGTGGGTGGGCGAGAATATACATACATATTTCATCTCTCCATCATAACCCCCATCATCAAAGGTCGACCAAAATCATTTCGAAACTAAATTAAATCTTTTTTCTCTTGTGGTTGCGAATATTTTCGAGTCAATTATTTGGCACAGAAGACTAAAAGTCGATTTGCTTGTGGCTCAACTTCCGTTTACTATTGTTTTTTTTTTTTTTGTTTGAAGTGTTAGTCTATGATCTCGATTATAAAACCCAAATGTTAGTCATTTGTCTTTGTGGCGGTGGATGAAATGTGCTGAATGTTCAAATCTTAGGCAAGGCAAGAAATTCTATGGAAAGGTGGGAGACCACAGTGTCATCGTTTGGTGGTTCTGTTAAAACTTCTTGTTTGATGAAATTTTGTCATTCATAAAAGATAAAAATATAATTCTAGGTATTGCTAAATCAATTTCGATAATGATGTACTCTTGTGTTGCTGATGCGCTGCTGGCAGGAAATATAGAGATTGTTTCTAACTCTAACTTTTTGACATGTAAAAATAAATAGACGAAATTAAAAGTAACGAAAGTTTTGGCAAGTGAGAAACATGAAAAGATTTTGTAGATTTCTGCAACTCGTATATACTTCTCTGCACTTAAAGTTATTTAATTTACTATTTACTACATCTACAAATTGGGCAAATAAGTTCTTTTCAAATATAGTATTCATGACGGATAGTTTTGTTGTCATAAATAAATAAATCTATGTTAGACGAATTGAATGATAAATTAAAAAAAAAACGAACATGGGAAAGTTTCTTAGTTCGACATATTGATTTTGTTTTTTTATTCTCAAACTTACTTAGTAGGCAAATTTAGAGGTGTGTCTGTTTGTATATATATTTCAATAAAACTTCAGGATTTAGGCCAACTTCATGACAGATTCTATTATCAATAATTGATTAGGTCCATTTTATTTGAAATTTTGTATATTTATCTGTGTGTGTGTAACTGGTACTTTGATAAAAAAAATCGAAACATTTATTCCGCATTATTAAATGAATCAATTTAAATTGATATTGTACTGCCGGAAACCATAAAATCGACTACAAAGAAAGTTCCACTTTTACTTACATTGATCAAAGTTAAAAAAAAATACAAAAATAAAATCTTGAAAAGGTATTTTTATGCGAGCTTGTAAACATTCAATATATTTTTTAATTAAATTTTTTTACCTTAATAAAAATACATATTTTGTTTGCAAGAAAAATTTAATATTTTAATTTTTCATCGGTGAATACATATCTAGATATTATATTAAATATAAATGTGTATATGTATACATTTGTTCCCTAAATGTATTGGATATACATTTTTTTTTAAATTTATTTTCAAATACATAATATGTAAAGCTACAAGAAAGTAAAAAACGACATTTGCGTAATACCGTTGGAATTTGTCTTGTGATTTGTCTCTTAAATATAAAAAGAAAGAGTCAGTTATATTAGATATACTGTAGAGTTACGAAACTTCAATTCAAGTCAATGAAATTTTGACTTTTGATTTAAAATTGAAACAGACCCATTGTTTATTTCAATGATGTGTCCTTTAAGTATTGATTTTGTATGTCTTACACGCGAAAAATTTAAATCCGAAATCTTGTACATAAACGGTCCGCCAAATAACTTCGGCTGTGTGGCACGCAGGGAGAGCGGAAAAAAGTCGGTTTTATCTGAACGGTTCAACGGATTTAAATGAAATTTTGCAAACATGTTTATATTAGTCTTATACATATTTGGTACAATTTGGTTGAAAAAAAATAATTACAACCAAAGTTATTGACATTTTTCTAAAATTTGAGGGTTTTGATGTTTGTATGGGAGAGCGGAAAAAAAATCTGTAACATCTGAACTGCTTAACGGATTAAGATGAAATTTGATTCACATTTTAAAATTAGTCTTATACACATTTTGTCAAAATTTGGCTAAGAAAAAATCATTAGAAAAAAAGTTATTGACTTTTTTTTCTAAAATTTGAGTGTTTTGATGTTTGTATGGGAGAGCGGAAAAAAGTCTTTCAAATCTGAACTATAAAACGAATTTTAATGAAATTTGAAACACATGTTAAGATTAGTCTTATAATGGGTGATTTTTTAAGAGGTTTAGAACTTTTTTAAAAAAAAAACACAAAAAATTCGAAAAAATGAATGAAATATTTATTTGAATCGATAGTTTGAACCTTGCAATTTAATGTTTAAAGATAATTTCATGCAAATGTTGACCGCGGCTGCGTCTCAGGTAGCCCATCCGCTGAGTCCAATTTTGGCATACTCTTTCACACATATCGGCCGGTATCTCACGAATGAATGCATGGATGTTGGCTTCCAGTGCGTCAACCGAAGCGGGCTTGTCCCTATAGACATTAGCCTTGACATACCCCCACAAAAAATAATCTAATGGTGTCAAATCGCACGATCTAGGCGGCCAATTGACCGGCCCGAAACGTGAAATTAACTGTTCACCAAACTCGCCTCGCAATTGCGCCATTGTTTCGCGTGCTGTGTGGCATGTGGCACCGTCTTGTTGAAACCACATATCATGCAAGTCAAGAACTTCCATTTCGGGCAAAAAAAAGTTTGTTATCATCGCTCGGTAGCGTTCACCATTGACAGTAACGCTGCGATTCGCATCATCTTTGAAGAAATAGGCCCAATAATGCCGCCGGCCCATAAACCGCACCAAACAGTGGCTTTTTCGGGATGCATTGGTAGCTGTTGCAATGCTTCTAGCTGATCTTCACTCCAAATGCGGCAATTTTGCTTATTTACGTACCCATTCAACCAAAAATGAGCCTCATCGCTGAACACAAGCAGCGCGCGATGAACATTTCGAACCGAGCACGAATTTTGATAGTAAAATTCAATAATTTGCAAGCGTTGTTCATTTGTAAGACGATCCATGGTTAAATTGCAAACCAAACTGAAGCTGTTTGACAGTGACACAAGGTACTAAACACACGTCAGCTGTCAAAACCAGTGTTGCCAAAACCAAACCAGCTAAAAAATCACCCGTTACATGCTTGGTCAAAATTTGGTAAAAAAAAATTATTAGAAAAAAAGTTATTGACATTTTTATAAAATTTTAGGGTTTTGATGTTATATTTAAATAAAATTTTTTTTTAGTAAAATCTTAACTTTTTATTTTGAATAAAATGTTATTATTAACTATGTATATTTTAATTTATTGAATTCACTATATATGTTTGTTATTATATTTCACTTCTCTTTCACTTATTGGTTGATCAAAGAGTAAAAATTTTTCTTACACACCTTGCACAAATGCTCAATTGTTCATTCAGTGAAACATTTTTGACAATTAATACCGAAGTAATCAAACTTTTTGGTAAACACCACCGCCAAGACGGAGTTTTTTGAAATCCGATTAAGTGAAACATTTTTTAGCATAACTTCCACATCTGCACGTATCTGCAGCTGATTTTTTCTGTGCTTTAATATGAATGTATGGACCATATGGTGGCATACTTACTTTCTTGGTATCTTTTGGAGCTGTTTTTTTAAATCAAAAAGTTTTAAAAAAAAGCATTTTTTCTTAGTACTAAAGCTTCAGGCTACTTATAGAAGGTATCTTTTATAAATAATCAATATTTTTTTTTATTTTTAGATAATCGAAAATAGACCAATTAAATTATTTAAGAAGCTAGAGAATTTATCTACAGGAACTTCGGAAAAAAACATCTCAAAATTTGTTGAAAATACGGTTCGCGATTTGAGTAAAATTATTTTTCAACTTTGAGGGCTTGTAAATCAGAACATACAATATACATATATGTTAAAAAAATACTTTTAAATCATACGCTTGGGTTATCTAAGAGTACTTAAACATAAAGTTTAAAACGATAGATATGACTTTTTCAAAAGACTTTTTTTCCGCTCTCGCACCACTGTGCCCCGTGCGTTCGCCCTCGAGTTTAAATTAAAGTTAAATAATCCCACCCAGTAGCGCCAAAAATATTCTACCTACCTTTAACTTTAATATTTACGATTTACTTTGGACAACCAACTCATGCTTTCTAATATATTACCCTTTTCAGTTACGTTATGGTTGAGCTACTCCATTGCTGCCTGTGATCTTTACATGAAGCCAGTTTTATTCGTTGTCTCTAACCATTAGTTTTCCAAAAACAATAAATATATGTTATTCTTTCAATCCATTTACCCACTTGATTTCGGGAAGTTATCCTTTGAAACCCTTAAAACAAATCCTCGCAATGTTTGTATTTTGCTACACACAAAAAAAACAACAAAAACAACTTAGAACCTAATCTACATATCAATCCAAATCGAATTACAATAAATCTAAAGGCAGAACACTTCTAAAATTTCATCTATAAATATCAAAATAATGCGCTTTGGGAGAAACTCTTAGCCATAAAGGTAAATCCCGCCTATCTATTTCTTTTCTGGTAGGATACCTAATGTAGATGATACCTTTGAGTTGTAAAAATTCTATTATCTATTGAATATTATTTTTTCTTACCCTTCAGTTAAAGCTAAAAGTTTATATAAATATATTTAGGTAGGTATATAAGAAAGGAGAAGCTATTCTTCCATAAAATAATCTTGTTGCATATCTATGACTCTGGAACACCGCTTCCAATCTTCATATATCCTACATCGACATTTGTTTTTGTTAAAATGTAAAAAAAAAAAAATTGGATAACAAATATAAAACACCTTTTAACAGCTCATTCGCCAAATATTGCCACCGTTATTGTTTTCTCTGGCAGAACGTATGCTTTCCTCCATTGATTTTTGCCATTTCCGTCGCCCTATCACTCTCCAGCCAAAAAACTCTCGAGGAACTAGTAGCTTTTGCTTAACATCCAATACTAGGTGCGAAAAAGGCTATGAAGGCTACCTCTACCTTAGATCCGTATCCGTTCCGTATATACTAGGTATTTCTTTCTACCCAGTAATACCGAGGTCGAAAAGAGGGGTGGCAGAGGAACGTCTTTTATTTTCCTATCCCAAAGTCATAAAATTTGTTCGCCAATATATTTTTATATTTTTCTATTTCCGATTTATATGTACCTATCACTTCGATTTTTTTTTTCATCTCACACCAAATTCGATCATAAGAAAAGATATCTCCCTCTCCTTTTAGTAATGGCAGCTTTTTTTTTTGTTCTTCCGTTTACCATCGTTGGCGGCGTCGTTGTCGACAGGATGGTGCACGGAAGTGTATCTTTTCCGCTGTTTTCGCTCGCCATTTACTGGGTATTTATTTAGTTACTTTACTTGCAAAAAAAAAAAAAAGAAAAATTGTTCATCCTTGGCTGGGTTTGTGGTAACTTACAATTAACACACAAGCGTAGATAAAATCTCCTGCGCCTATGTGTAAATCGGGCAAATTTGTTGAAAGCGGTTTGCAGGAGGTTTTATTAAACAACTAGGAATGCTATCATACATGAAGTACTTTTGAGGTCATCATAGTATATGCTTTTACTATTTATAATTAGTGAGTATCTTTTTTTTTTTTTGTTCGGCAGAAATTTGGAGAATTTTGCTAAATTCTTAGCTCAAAACAGCTTAAATCGATTGCCGAATTGTAAAGTGAAAAGGAAATTTTTCATTTCAAAATACACCACCAAATTTCCAACCGTCTGGAAAGTTACAGATTTTTTTTTCGATTTCGATTAAATCCAATATGATGGTTAATTTTTGCGCCCACCGATATCCTTGCGCCCGCCGCCATCCTTGCGCTCGCCGCCATCCTTGTTCATAGATTCTAGTTATGACACTGCTATTCACATTACAACCATCAACATTAAGGTCGAATTCTGGAGTGGTAATTTTTTTTTTACAACAGCCTTCTCAAGATATTTAGATACTCAAGGTTATACGATGGTGATGAAAGATTATTTTTATTCTACAAGCGTATAGATTTGATTTTGTGTGTTTTATTTTGTAGACAAATAAAATAAGTGTTCTTTGTAACTTCTTACAACTATAATAACAATAATAAGCATTTAATCCGATAAAGGTTTACGATCAGTTAGTCTAACCCATCATACTTGCTATTCCATCAGAGATTAAGTCTTAAAATTTAAAAATAAAAAAAATGAACAAATCTTCTCCATTTACCCAATGTTACTCTCATATAATATGGTATTTTATTTTAAGTTGGCCTTGGTTGGGAGAGCAGAAGGAATAATATACAGGGTGATTCACATAAGGTGTGACAAAAAGCTAGAGCGTGTAGGTTAGGTCGAGACAAGAAAAAAATCATACAGAAGGGGGGGGGGGGGTCTGTTCCTTCCCGTTAAGCCAGGAGGGGCAATGTGTACCGAGCAGAGAGCTTTTGAAGAAATAAAATGCAGGGCCATATTTTCTAAAGGGTGTTTTTTTTTAGACGTATAGAACTTTGAAATGGAATAAAGCAAAAATGACTCTTTTAAATTGACATGAATTTTACTTTATTCGAAAGATAATCTTCTGGCTTTATAATTTAAATATGATTTCTGGCACATGACCCCCACGGCTGGCTCAGACGTATAGTCTAATCTGGAGGTCCAATTTTCGATGACTTTTTCCAACATTTGTGGCCGAATATCCGCAATAACGCGGCGAATGTTGTCCTCCAAGTGGTCAATCGATTCGGGCTTATCGGCATAGACTATCTACTTCGCATATTCCCACAGAAAATAGTCAAGCGGCGTTAAATCGCACGATCTTGGAAGCCAATTCATAGGTAACGTGAAACTATGCGGTTACCAAACGTTTCCTTCAATAAATCAATTGTGTTACGAGCTGTGTGACATGTTGCGCCATCTTGTTGAAACCACAGCTCCTGCACATCATGGTTGTTCAATTGACGAACGAAAAAGTCAGTAATCATGGCTCTATAGCGGTCACCATTGACTGTAACGTTCTGGCCAGCATCGTTTTTAAAGAAGTACGGACCAATTATTCCACCAAACCATAAAGCACACCAAACAGTCAGTTTAAGTGGATGTAACGGTGTCTCAACATACACTTGGGGAATATCATCACTCCAAATACGGCAGTTTTGTTTATTGACATATCCATTAAACCAAAAGTGAGCTTCATCGCTAAACAAAATTCGCTTATGAAAATTGGGATCAACGGCAATCTTGTTTTGGGCCCATTTGGCCACAATTTGGAAGCAGTCTATTCATGTTGAAATGTCAAACCAAACTAAAAACAAATCACTTGACAACTGACAAAATGGCCGCCAGTTAAAATAGTGTTGCCAACTTAAAGTTCTATACCTCTAAAAAAAAACACACGTTATAATTCAAATTCAGTAATTGTTAGTTGCGTCAATGAAATTGCACTTGCATCAAGGAAAATGTTAATGAAAATCAATAAAAATCGATATACAAAGGACGTTAACCATAGGGGCCTAAGTTTTGAACTTGAGCAATAAAATCAATATCTGAACTTGTTGATTAAAAACCATTTTATCCAATTTTGTCTACATATGTATAGTATAAGAGGTCATGTACAGGAAGGTACTGAGTATGCTAAAGAAATGAGGCGTTAGTATAGTTAGGTAAACATGTAAGTTGGTATAGGTTAGAGCGCCATACTAGACAGAGTTCTTTTCTATATTCCCTCGTCAGTTTCAAGTGCACAGTGATTTCATGAAATTATAAACACCTCGTTTTCAATTCACTGTGCTCGCACGAAAAAATCCTTTCATGTCCTTATATTCGTTTTGACTAATGCCGAGTAGGTACGTGCAATCCACATCGTTTTTAAAACCTTCGGTCTTACTGGCATTTATATGCTTAAATTATTGATAATATCATTAAAAAAAAACTTTGTTATTTCTACTCTAAATCCAATTTTGTATTTAGTCTTGAAGGGTATAATAAGTAATAAACTTTCAAAACTAATAAAAAACTCTAACCTGTGTAGTGTGTAACTTTACCATACAAAAAAATCCTCCCAAAAATCTTTTAGATCTTCTTACTTATCTTATTTCATTGAAGATACCCTCATTACATACATATACATATAAAGTATTACGTATATTCTTACATTTATTTATTAAATAAATATATGTACTCACCCGTTTTTACAACCAAAATGATTATAACCTCATAAAAAAAAGTCCCAAACATCTACCGCAGAATATAATATAGTTGTTCATCATCATTTATTCTCATCTCATAAACTCATTTTTATGTCAAAGAACATCATGTTCCAAGATGTCCTTAGCTCTTATTCCATTTTTATGTCAAATTGCAATCCGTATTGAAGCATTAGAGCTATTTTTATTTTCAGTGCTGATCCATTTTGGTGTGCGAAATATACCTTGCTCAAAGGCGCCAGAAAATAAGGGCACCCTTTTCGCAAGGGTTTTATTTTACTTTTTATAATTTTTTTTTATAAATTTTGTATTATTAGATATTAGTTCAACTTGTATTTGGAGAACAACTCAAACGATTTCAATTAAATTTGATTTCATAGACAAATTGAATTTATATTTTGTTGCAATTTAAAGATTAATGTAGCCACTGGGCTATGACTTAGGGCAAGTTTTTCAGTGCTGATCTAACTCTGGAGTAAGTTAATGCTGTAAAGAAAATTAAACCCGAGTTAACTCAGAAGCAGTTTTTCAGTGAAGGAATAACATTAACTTTCAAGTATGTCAAAAATCTATCGAAATCGAGGTGCGACTTCACTACCGCGACACTATGCAGCACTATGGAAAGGGCGATGTCCATAGTGTCGCCCTCTCTATTTCAATAGTGTTTTAACATGCATCTGTCAAAAAATATCCATTTCGCCCTTTTGAATTTAATAGTGTTTGGACACATATCTGTCAGAAATATCTATTTAGTTAATCCAAAGATAACTCACTAAATTCTTTGAGTTAGCTCGGAGATAAGAAGGGATTTAAATTAATTGAAAAACTTGTCTCAGGAGTTACTTCAGGTTTATATCGGAATATAGAATGATCTCGCTCTGAAAAACTGTGTACTAGTGACAAAATGAGAACGGCTAAAAACGGTGAATATAGATTATTTGTCCGCTCAGACAGTTATTGTTGATATTTCAAGGGTGTGCTACTTTACTCAAACATTTGTTCTCTTCTGCGATGAAACTGCTTTTTATTTAACAAAAATAAAATAAATTTAAAGAATTTTGTTGTTTTTTTCTTCTTTTTCTTTTTGGTATCTTCTCTTATACTCAATTTCTTATTTTTTTTACACAAAAGGCGCTGCCCATATTTGGTGCGCCCTTGACAATCATCATCATGGAGTAAACTTTACACAATGATGTTCTCTAATGTTGCCAAAGTTCGTTCATTGTCACAAATCTTTTCGACATGACTCACATTGCAAAAGAATATGAACCACGACGACAAAAAAAAAAAAAAAAAAAAAAAACAAACACAATCTAAATTGCAATTTCATGAGTATAAACGAAGTTTTCCCATTTCCAGTGAGTTAATCTTTTTCACATAAAAAAAAAAAAAAAAATGAACATCGTCACTTCGAATAAAAGGAGCATTCTCGTCGTTCACAATGGTCTTCTCCCTCTCCTTTATGTGATAGAATCCCAGTTGCACTTTGCCTTAACCTTGGGGAAAAAGATACATACCATAATCAATTTTTACAAATGTGTATTTTCTATTTTTAAGCTCAGATTTCAACTCGTAAAATGTTGTAAGAAAACCACATCAGCTCATCAGCAATCAACTTTTCGTGCTAAAGGTTAATTCCCAAGATAAAGAAAACTAAAAACTAAAAAAAAGGACCACTCAGGAACAGGATAACAACTGAAGCAATGTTTAGCGTGAAGCTAAAAGTCAAAGAGGGCACCAATTCTCTGCCTCGTTCAAGTGGGCAGTCCTCGTTCGCACGAGGTAATCAGAGCAGCAGGCCAACATTTTACGATGGCCGTGATGGTAGAAACAGTCCCTCGTTAGCAACCGGAAGTCTACGCAGTTCCCTGTCATCCGGTCGGAGTCCCAACAATTCGTTGAAGAGAAAGGATAAAAAAGTTCGAATAATCACAACGTACTCTGGCTCTAGTTCGAACAGGGATAGAAATTACGGTGAGCGAGAGCGACCTGAGAATCATGTTTAAAAAAGACACCAACGTCCATCACCGCGCACCAGTATAGGTTGTCTGTCGTTATGGTAGTGGTGGTGTACAAAGTTCCAAGTATCATAGTGATGCCACATAGAGGTGGATTTTCAATGTGGTTCTTTTTTTCTCTGGTTTTGATTAATTTTTGATGTATCCATGGATCCATGGTAACAGTGGTCTGGCTATATGGCTTTGTCGTTTTATACCTGTAATTACATTTCGTGACTTGAATACTGAGAGATACATCGTTGTTGCAACATGCAATAGCAGCAACTAGTTTTTTCCTCTCACTATATGTCTGCCTCTCTAAGGACCTTTGTTTATTTTACTTGCAAGCTTTATTAATTGTGGTCATTGTTTTGTATCCTTTCAGATGCCCCAGATGGTGTAACAGAACTGCGAACGGAGCAATATGAGATCCATATTGAACGGACGGCAGCTGGACTGGGTTTGAGCATAGCCGGTGGGAAGGGTTCGACTCCCTTTAAGGGAAATGATGAGGGTATTTTCATTTCACGCGTCACCGAAGGAGGTCCGGCTGATTTGTCTGGCCTTAAAGTCGGTGATAAAGTCATCAAAGTCAATGGAAGATCCGTTGAGAATGCTGATCATTATTTGGCTGTTCAAGTTTTGAAGGCTTGTGGAACTGTACTGGTATTGGTTGTGCAACGTGAGGTAACTCGGCTGATAGGTCATCCGACATTCAGTGAAGATGGCTCATTATCACAGGTAAGCTATTGGATTCTGGTTGTGGTTATTTTTTTTTTTTTTTGGGGAAGGGGGTTATAGAAGTTGTCAGTGCGAAGAATGTTGAATTTAATTTTCTCTTGTTGTAACTTTATATATACCTAACGAAACTAATGAATACATATACGTTAGGTAGCTATATGGTAAATGACATAACGCTGACGAAAAGTTTCATAGTTTTAAGCTTTATAAGGAGTTATTTTTAAAATAAAATACAAATTGTAGAACTTCTGAATTTAGTTTTGCTTCAAACACAACGAATAAAATTAAAATATTTAATTGTTTTGGTTTTTAGAAAAAGGAAAATAAAATTCAGAACATGGAAACTTTCTGTTTAAAAAAACTGGTTCATAATTTACCTTTTTAAACGACACAAACTTAAAAGTGGACACAAACTCAACCCAAGAGAATTGAAATTTGATGAAAAAATGAGCTTTTCTATTAAAAGCTTGTAAGTCCTCTAAAAGAGTGATCATTTAACAGATGGACAAGTCTAGAAAAATACTTATTTTTAAAAGCTATAACAGTTTTTCGCCATTAAAAGTAGGTATGGGTGCGAAAAAAAAACTATGGGTGCCCGGAGTGTGCCCATCGGGCCCGCAAAAAAGTACTTTTATAAATAAGACTGTGATAAATTGTAATGTCTAGAGTCTCTTCCTTAAAATATATCATTATTTTTAAAATCTGTTCTAAAAATACCAGTTTTTGCCCTTCATCCTTAAATGGCGAAGTTAACAAAATATTATTAAATCTCAATATATAGATCATAGTATTTACTACTAAAAATATTATATTACTTTTTTTCACACTAGACATCAGTAACAAGATATTGAGACTTCAAAAATAGTTAAATGGACAAGTTTTACGCGACAAAAAAAACTATATTTTCTACAATTGACCTTTAATAACTTTTTATGCGCACACAAATGCCTTTTTAAGGAGTATTTCGAATGTCAAAATAAAGACGTCTAAAAATCTTCACTTTGAAATTTTTCCGCCGATTGGCTCAGTTTGTCCATTACTCCCAGGCTAAAATGTAAATTCAAATATTGTTCGAAAATTTGTCATTTTTCGAGAATTATTTTCCAACTGCCTGTTAACTGTAACTAGTCCAGCGAAAAAAAGTTCTTATTTATTTGTAAAAATATTTTGTATAATGTCTTGCACCCAAAAACTAGCATCAAGTCAAATACCATACCCATGGTCTCTACAACAAGTAGTTCGTTTAAAAAAAAAATGGGTCATGCAATGAAATTTCCAATTGAGGTAAACATTTTTAGAGAATAAATCGATTTCAGCATGTTTTTTTAACCATCTCTGTCGCAATCAAATCAAAAGTATATAATTTGATGGCTAATGTCAGTTTGACTGACGTCTGTGCTGCTTTTCATCTTTGTATGCAGAATCGATTAGTTCAGGGTGTTTTTTTTTAGAAGTGTGGTTTTCAAGAAGAAATAAAACGCATATTATTTAATGTTATGGCCAAGAATTTAGCTTTGGAAAGATAAGGGTTTGCCATTATGTTTTAAAAATGATTTCGGGCAAGTGGCCGCCGCGGCTGACTCGAATAAATTCCAGCCAAGAGGCCCAATTAAGTCAGCAATAACGCCCCGAATATTCTCTTCCAAGGCGTCAATCGTCTCGGGCTTATCTGAGTAGGCAAGCGACTCCACATAATTCCACAAAAAATAGTCCAGCGGTGTTAAATCGCACGATCTTGGAGGCCACACCACAGGCCCACTACGCGAGATAATGTGCTCACCAAAAGTTTCCTTCAATAAATTGATTGTTTTGCTGGGTGTATGGTGTGTAGCGCCGTCTTGTTGGAACCAGAGGTCGTCCAAATCAACATCCTCCAATTCAGGCAAGAAAAAGTCATTAATCATGGCGCGCGAAGGCAGATGGACTCATTCGGGTCTTCTTCTTAGCGTCTTCGGTGCGCACTGTACGGCGTATCTGAGGGTGCTCATTATCCACTAGAGTAAACGTGGTACAAAACCGATCCATGGTTGCTCGAATTACCGACTCTGCTGGGCGATTATGTCGACCGGATATTGGACGCTGCGCGCGATGCGTCGCGCGAACCGAACCTTTATTTTGGTAATAAATATGCACGATTTGCAAACGTTGTTCAGGAGTTAGTCTATTCATTATGAAATAGCAAACCAAACTGAGCATAAATCAAGTGACAGCTGTCAAAAAGACCAATCCCGAAAAAGGTATTGCCAGATTGAAAACCACACGTCTAAAAAAACACCCTTTAAAAGAAATTTCTGAAATAAAAACTGCTTGTAGAGGCGAAGAGTTATCTTGTCCTCCTTTTACCATTCTAATTAATTACTTATGAAAACGTCAAAATCACCTACCGGTGGTCTGCATGCAATCGTGAAAAAGTACCATATGCACATCACCATCAAATGGTTTCGTGTGTAGGTTAAGAATACATCACACGATGTAGCTCAAGCCCAGAAATGTTACATAAACCTATCTAAAGTTTCTTTTAAGTTCAATAGTTCAACTATTTCATTTCAGTTCGACGTAAAAGTTTTTAAACAAAAAAAAAATTCAACAAATTTTCCAACGCACTGACAAAGTTTGACCCTCTTCTTCTTTAAAAAAAAAAAAACTTTATTTTTAAAATTGCTTTTTCTATCAAGAAATTTTAATAACTTTTTTTCCAAATTGCTTCCAAGTTTCAAATAAGTGTCCCATATCATTTCATCATAAATGTTTTGCTTTTGTCTGTCAACAATATGTTAAGTAATAAATTTGTGTACATATTATTAAGTCTAGGTTCTAAGAGAAGCAGGAGAGTCTAGGGCTTTTATTATGTATGTACTTACATTAAGTGCTTTATTGTGTCTTTTTGTCCAAAACTAAACGAATTTAAAATATTTCTTAAAATATAAAAAAAAAAAACTTATTCCAAGGAACATTTATATCAAAAGTAAAATGCATCAACTATTGTCTAAGGCTTAACTCTTCTTGAAGTAAAATAAAAAAATACAAATACAAAGCGCCCGTTTCGAGCAACGAGATAACAGCGACATAAGATTGCGTTTGGTAACAGAAATGGAAACGAACGAAAAATACGAACTGTTCATTTTCACATAGTAATATACTATAAGAGAGTGTATGTTCAGTTCAACATCATATCCGAATAAAAACAAAAAAAAAAACTTAAGTGACTCCGAAGAGGTTCTTTGGACTCTTTCTTGAGATTACTTACATATACGGTCACGAGTATATGTATGTATGTGTATATGATTACATTTTGTCTCCTCAAATAAAGAAAGAAGAAAAAATATCCAATAAAATGTGAATAATTTACTTGGTAAAGTGTGTACAGCTGAGATTTCTTCGATCTGAAGGGTGCAAAAGCTATCAAGAAATTTATCCCGTCATCGAATCGATTTCTTGTCAAACAAACTTTGGGATGCATATTTCGTTTTCGAGATGCCGAATACTAACCAACGACGACACCGACGACGAGCGGACGAGGGCAACGTGATGTGATGGTGAAAGTAATGGAACATTTTCGTGGAAAATGTTGTTTTGGACTTTTTGCTTAGACACAGATTTGCATTATGATATAGATAAGTTTTGACGTTAGTGTCGAGATATCTAATGAGATTTTCTGAAAATTGACTTAAAGACATTTTTTTATATTGACACAAATTCTTTCCTTTGATGGCTAAATCGTGTGCATTAAAGTATTCTGATATTTTTGATAACTTAATTTTCTTGCTGTTAAGATAGTAGACAATATGTAGATTCCCTATATACCTACCAGTAGCGTTTTTTTTTTTTTTTTTTTTTAAATAACCGTAAAGCAGAAATAAAGGGTGTTTTTTTTTAGAGGTATAGAACTTTAAGTTGGCAACACCATTTTAACTGGCGGCCATTTTGTCAGCTGTTACGTGATTTATTTTTAGTTTGATTTGGCATTTCAACATGAATAGACTGACGCCTGAACAACGCTTCCAAATTGTGCCCAAATGGGCTCAAAACAAGATTGTCGTTGATCCCAATTTTCATAAGGGAATTTTGTTTAGCGATGAAGCTCACTTTTGGTTGAATGGATACGTCAATAAACAAAACTGCCGTATTTGAAGTGATGATAATCCTCAAGTGTATGTTGAGACACCGTTACATCCACAAAAACTAACTGTTTGGTGTGCTTTATGGTTTGGTGGAATAATTGGTCCGTACTTCTTTAAAAACGATGCTGGCCAGAACGTTACATTCAATGGTGACTGCTATAGAGGCATGATTACTGACTTTTTTGTTCATCAATTGAACAACATGATGTGCAGGAGCTGTGGTTTCAACAAGATGGCGCATCATGTCACACAGCTCGTGCCACAATTGTTTTATTGAAGGAAACGTTTGGTAACCGCATAGTTTCACGTTACGGACCCGTGAATTGGCATCCATGATCGTGCGATTTAACGCCGCTTGACTTTTTTGTGTGGGGATATGTGAAGTCGCTAGTCTACGCCGATAAGCCCGAAATGATTGACCACTTATAGGACAACATTCGCCGCGTTATTGCCGATATACGGCCACAAATGTGGGAAAAAGTCTTCGAAAATTGGACCTCCAGGTTAGATTACTTCCGAGCCAGCCGTGGCGGTCATATGCCAGAAATCATATTTAAATTATAATGCCAGAAGATTATCTTCCGAATAAAGTAAATTTCATGTCAATTTAAAAAAAATCATCTTTGTTTTATTCCATTTCAAAGTTGTATACCTTTAAAAAAAAACATCCTTTATAATAAGAAAATTGTATGCTCATAACATAATTGGAATGGACGAAATTTCTGTTGTCTTCTGCTGAAAAAATGACATAAAAAAACGTATCCATTCCATAAATAAAAGATAATTTTATTTCCTTCAACTTTGTGACAATTATACCGCTAAAACCAATAGTTTCGGGGATATAGATCAATACGCGTCTTTTAATATGGCGGATTTCGCCACTGCTTGCATTTCTAATAGCTCTCTGTCAGATATAAAAATTACCCTTCCTACATTTCGTTCCACACAACGTTTTTTTTCTACCACTGTTCCCCCACTTCATCCCGAATACTCTTATAATCTGCATAGTTGAAGTAAAGCTTAAATCAATCGACTTGTCAAAAAAATTGATTTTTGTTTCAATTTTTCACCCAGATTCAGTGAAGAATAAGTAATTTTGCAAAATCCTCTTTTGACATAAGCCGGTAAACAATAAAAATCCTCTATCGAAAATCATTTAGCAGGTACCATAGAGTTATGCCTACTTGAAGATTATTTGTATGCGAATAATCCATACCCAATTTGTGTGGTATTTCTAGAAATGCCATTACTTTTTAAGCAGTTTAGACAAAAAAGGAAAGAAAAACAATTTCATTCAACCGCTTATACGGTTTATCCAGACGTGAAGTGCTCGCAACGTTTCTGAGGCATATTTCATACTAAAAATAATTCCCATGAGATAAATTAATATTGTTGTTTTTTTATCCTTGCAACATTTCTAACTCAGTTTAATTAGATCATTCTCACGTATTTGTAGGGTGGAATCTCGTTCACATCTACTAACCCTTGTTCACAATGAAATTAAAAATATTCAACATACATCACACTCCGAATCTCTTGATAAAGGCATAATTTTTTTTATAAATAAAAATAAAAAGTGCTACAGTCATGTACATTATGCTGATCAAATCATTAGAAACAGGTTTGAGTTTGGGTCTTTCCCCCCCCCCCCCAATTAGGTGGAAGGGTGAATTTTCTTAAAAAAAATATATTAATATTATTAAAAAAACAACGACAACCTTACAAAAGCATCCTATAGCTATGCTAAAAACCAGAAATCCATACTTATTTTCAAGTTGCTTTGATCCACGGTTTAAAAAAAATGTGTCTTCTTACTCAACATTTCGAAAAAAAAAAAAAAAAAATTAAATAATCTTTTTTCAAACTAATTTGTTTTAAAATTTTACGTTATTAATCACTATTTTTGTTTTTAGTATTCGATGTTCTTCTAACATGTCTCCTAATTTTTTAATAAATTGAAAATAATTTCCGCATTTATTGTATTGTCCTTTTTTTCTGACAGTTTGACTGTAATTTACGTTTTATAAAGAAACTGATTCATAAACAACGAACATAGTTTCAAGAAATCTCACTATTTTTAAACATTTCACATTGTATACACTTTTTTGCTGAGAAATGTGATTTTTCTTATGATTCAGGCTGTTTTCATTTAAATTTTGAGGTTATTAAGTTGAAGCTATACATTTTCTGTTTTATTGATAACTTTTGATTTTTGTTGGATACATTATAAAAACCCATGACTTTAATCAAGTGATCCGGAGTGAATTTATTAACAAAAAAAAACAAAAAAAAAAAAACAACCCATTATATATGCAAGTAAAATGACCCGTACCTACCTAAAAAGAAAAACACAAAATATTTAGATTTCAGTTGAAACCCGACCACAAAATGTCCGTCACGATAAATCCATCCCACCGCCCATTGAAATTCTCCCAAATGAATACAATTACCATCAGGAGCAACAGAATATGATGATTACCACCAACGTTGCCGCATCACAACAACAACAACAACAGTATCAGCCACAAAATGTTGAACATATTATACCTGCCACAACCAAAACAGTCCCGGCTACCACAAATGGAACTTTAGAAAATGGCAAGGTATGTTAGCCAAAAGCTAAATATATGTACCCTTTTCACCTTTCAAAAAAAAAAAAAAATACACAAACACTAAAAAAAAGGACGAACAAATAAATCCTTCTTAAAAAACACATTGATTTATTATCTAGGAACATCCCGTTCATAAAGTTACACTCCATACAACATTGATAAGGGATCAAATCAACCAGGGTCTAGGATTTAGTATTGCCGGTGGTAAAGGTTCACCGCCGTTTAAAGATAACTGTGATGGTATTTTCATATCACGTATCACCGAAGGTGGTTTGGCTCATCGCGATGGCAAAATAATGGTCGGCGATCGGGTTTTGGCGGTGAGTTGTGGTCTTCTGCTACCTTTTTTTTTTTTGTTCATACATCATACGTGTGAGTTACGTGTTCTTCCTTCTTTCCATTAGATAAATGGAAATAATATGACAAATGCCTATCATGACGCAGCTGTTCAACTTCTAACGGACCACCAGCGATTTGTGCGATTGGTTCTACAACGTGAAATTCAGGGACCACTAGAGCCGCCATTGAGTCCACGTAGTCCGTCAGTTTTAAATGCATTAAGCCCGTCGGGATATTTGGCCAATCGTCCAGGTAAGTAGGACAAAAAAAAAAGCATTATACGTTCATAGAAGATATATGTATACATATGTTGCTGAATATGAAAAAGAAATGTTTTTAATTTTAAAATTATGCCCAAGAAAAAAATTGAATTTAATGAAAGTTTAAGGATATGCTGAGTTAAATTTCGTAATAGTTTCAGAATAAACCATTCCAAACGATATCTAAAATACATATTACATCTATGCATTTTTTTTTTAATATCTACAGAGAAGATATTTCGAATTTTTTAGATCTTCAAACTTCATATCCAAGTTTCTAGCCTCATTGGCTAATATTTTTCTATTTTAAATAGCGTTGCACAAAACTAAGGCGAGGATATTTCATGAAATTTAAAAATAAAAAAAGTCGTTAGTCATCAGGAAGTACATAAATACCCGCGTTCGGGTGGTTCATATAGCTTTGATTTGTTGTTTCACCAGCTGTTTTCTAACAAAAGACTACAACAACACAAACCTATCCCGAAAGCTTTTGGATAGTTACTCGAACGCGGCCAGTCAAACGTATTTTAAAATGTCTTAAAATATGCGCTGGAATGAATACTTATATTATGAAAGTGATTGCAATGCGGATATGTACCAAATTAAAAAAAAGCAAGCCCAAAATGTTGTGCAATATTTCGAGATGCTAAGGAATAATTGTGTGCTGTTGCTTTGTTTTTTTTTAATTAAAAATGATGTTTAGAACAAATCTGATCAAATCTCACAATTTTGACAATTGAAAATTCTCAACCAAGTTTTAGGTAATAGCAAAACTAATATAAAACTATACCGTTTTAATAGTTGTTATTTTTTTCCGGTTGCTATACTTTTTTGAATGAGACGTTAGATTTATAATTCTGACAGTTGACAGTTGTTAAACGTCAGTTACAAGTTGAAATACCGGTACAGTTGAAATAATCGTTTAATTTAATTCTATGCTCATTGAATCCTACTAGTTGATAGTTCTGACGTCATAATAAAATACAGAAACCTTAAAAAAAAAAACAATACTTTTAAAATTATTATTTAAGTTTATTCAAAATTTTACTGACATCTTTTAACTGTCAAAATTGTCAAATTTCTATCAGATTTCGTTTAAAAATTATATTTAATATACCTCCGCAGAATACCTGCGCTCCGCGAATATTGTCCTAAATCAAAACTGACATTTTTTAAGTTATGACGTTATTGTCTCATAACTTGGGATATGGTACGAAATTTCAAAATTAAAAAAAAAAAATTGTTGAAGTCAGAAATTAAGTAAAATTATTTTACAAGTGTCTAAAAATATGTGTTTTAATGAATAATTTCGTAAAATTGTAATGTACTTAATTTAAAAAATTCCAAAATGTTGCGCAATGTTCTCAAAGAATTATAAGTATATTTTGCTATTATTTTTATTTTTGTTTGTTTTATCAATTTTGATTTTTAGACTAAATCTGACAATTTTGACTGTTAAAAGTTTCCAAATTTTAGGTCAACAACCTAAACACTTAAAATAATCAAAAATACTAATTTTAAAACTGTTGTAGGTTTTCTGGGTAGCTGTATTTGATTATGAGGTCAGATTAGTAATTCTGACAGTTGACAGTTATAAAACAACCGTCAAGTAACCATAATACCGTTGACATAATCTTATAACTTATTTTGTGTGTCCACTGAATTAAGTTAGTGGATGACAGCTACCGAAATCGAAAATCTTATAGAATTTGAATCAGCGTTACCTATTTAATAACCTATTCCATAACTGACGACATAATAAAATACAGCAACCAGAAAAAAAACTTTTAAATATATTCTTAAATAGTATTCAAGTTTTTTAGTTGTTGACCCCAAATTCGGTTTCTATGCACTTTCAACTGTCCAAATTTTCAGACTTGATCACATTAGGAGCACTCATTTCAAAAAAGTGTCAAAGAAAGTGTTTTTTTTTTTTATTATTAAAGTAGCGATTAAATGAACAGATACATAAAATATTACGAAGGTGCGGTACGACCAAATTGTGGCAATTCATACTTAAATCAATTTTCTTTTTAGTTCAGAAAAGAGCTCTGAACAGAGACTGAGCATTTTGAGCATGTTCTGAAGGTCCTCCGAACGAAGCGTGTTCTGAGCACTTTGAATTATTTTTGAAACACATCTGAACACTTAGCTGTCAAATGCTTGTGATCAGCATTTAACTCTGTCTGCTCAGTTATTTTATTCTGAGCTCATAGAGCACACTCTAAATACGTTCAGAAGGATAAAAGAAACACAAATTTTAAGCTCTGAACAGTCAGAGCGAAAAAAGAAACACAATATTTTGTTTGACAGTTCAGGCTCTGCTCTGAACTAAAAAAGAAAAAACGCTTTTAGGCACCTTTTATGACTAGTAAATCGGCAGAAAAACTTAACGAATGTGACTAGGCGTTACCGTTTGCGTCTCGCTTTATCGCGTGTGCTAAATTAGAAATAAAATGATGAATGAGTTGTACACACATGGTTCATCCTTGGATGAAAATTTTAACCCAATGGTTTCAAGGGATCAATGTTCAAAAACTTTTTAGTAACCAAAAAGATATTTGAACCCTGTCAAGTCAATCCGCCCAAATCAGTGGCTTAAAATCTTAATAAAAAGATAAACCTCATACATATGTATGGCCTTAAGGCCCAGTTTTTCAGTACTAAGTTAACACTGGAGTAAAACCAGAGTGCGTATATGCTTATTTAATTATATGTAAAAAATATTTCTTGAGTATAAATCCTTAATTCAATCACCAAATTTGTTGGTTTAACTCCGAGTTAACTCGAGATTTAAATTGATTGAAAAACTTGTTTCAGGAGTTATCTTGAGTCAATCCCCAAACCCAGATGATATCGCACGAAAAAAAACTGCATGTAGTAGTTACTTCTGCCCTTATTGTCTTTAAAGAAAACATTATTTATTTCTTGGGCTTTATTACAAATTAAAAACAAAAATGAAAAAAATCTACAGATTACGGTCAATTAAATTTAACAAAAGAAAATTTAAAGCCCAAAAGAAATCTCATTCACTAATTAAAAATAAAAAAAAATTGAAACCAATTAAATAAAACCACTCCAACAGCTGGACTAAATCGTTCCATCGGTGACATTGCCGAAGAATTCGCCCCACCACAATCACAAAAATACATCACTCCATCATTTGCCTACGATTCGAATAAAAATGATTCACCGACCACAATGACGACAAAGACAAATGGTTTCGACTCAAATCGCATTCCAACGCCATCCGGATTAGCTTCCCCGGACACAATTGTTGATGCTATTACAGGACAGCCAGTTCCAGCGCCTCGTCTCCGGTTGGCACATTCGAATTCCATTCCATCGGATCATTCGCCTCCTTCGCAAAATGGTTCAAGTTCTACACCAACTTCAACAGCAACAACCACCAGTGGCGATGTTGAAACTCAGGTAAATTTATAGCTTTAAATATTAATGTAATTTTTTTTTTTTTTGTTCATACATATTTTGAAAAATAAGTTAAGGCGTGTTTATTAGTTTTTAATTTTAATGTTTTATTTATGTTGCCATATGTTTTTTTTTTTAATTGCATTATTTATATCCTTATTGTGTGTTGTTTAAGTCTTAACATAAATATTTTCATATATAAGAAACAAAAATATCAGAAAATATTCGTACACATTGTTTTTGTTTTGCTCCAAATATCGCCATTCATAAAGTTTCATTAACTAATAAGAAATCATAACTTTTATTTTTTTTTTTGTATTTGTATTGCTATCGCAGTTAGATTTAATTAAATTACATTCGGTCGTTCTGTTTGTTTTGTTTTTTTGTCTTTAATTTCTCTCTACTTTCTCTTATATTCTGTGTTTGCCTTTTCTTCGCTCTTATTATTTTTATAGCTGACCCTATTTTTTGTGCTACACTTTTGCCGTTGCCGTTCACATAGCCTTAGCCGTTGCCGTTTAGCCCGGCTGTTTTGGGGTTAATGAAAAGGGATACCTCATTGAATTAAGTAGTTTTCTTGGATAATATTAGTCTTAATGAATGCTATTTATCTTTATATAATACTTTATCTATGATGTAGCGGACTAAATTGTGGAGGAAGACGAAGAAAGGATTAAGAACAAATATTTAACCTTAAATTGGAATAAGCGTTTCGTTCAAATTTAATGAATATCAATTCATTTTGGCTTTAGTGTTGCATATTAAAAGAATGTTTAGATATAGGTACTAAATATTTAATAGAAGTAGGATTTGCAGAAAAGTTAAATACAATTAATCAAGGATTAAAGTAGTTAAATTTGCTGGGATTTATTTAAAATAGGCAGTGAATTTAACATTTAAAAAATGTCCGAATTTTGAATAAGGCATTTGTGTAGGTATTGTAAACAGCTCCCTCTATTGACCTCTTTGCAGGAAATTCTGTTATGTAATTCGGGTTGATGGAAGTTTTAAACTTAACTACAGATATTTAAACAACAGAACATTAAAAACAAGATATACAGGGTGATTCGCATACGGTGTGACAAAAAGCTAAAGCATGCAGGTTGGGTTAAGACAAGAAAAAAATCGTATTGCAGGGGGTCTATTCCCCGCCCCGTTTAGCCAGGACGGGCAATTTTATAAAAAAATTTACTTAAAATAGAAAAAAATATATTTTGAAAAACAACAGTTACACTTACAATGCCATGATACACCTTTTTGTAAAGCAAAAAATCTCTTCTTTTATTGTGTTTTTAAATAAAGTTATGCTTCAGAGAATAGTTTTTTAAAAATTAATTTTCAAACTCAAAATTTCGAAAAAAAAAAATTTTTAAATTTTGTTCAAACAAATTTTGTTCATAGTTTAACGTCATTAAGAGCCGTTTGCTGATACGAAACATTAATATTTATGTTCTACTTAAACGCTTATATTCTACTTTTTCCTCAGCGTAAACTGTCACATAATTTCTTATTTAGAACATAAACTCTTAAGTTTCGTTTCAGCAAATGGGTCTGAGTAGTATTTTTGTTTTTAATATTGAATGGGGTTATTGATTTTAAGTCAAACACAAAAAACCGGATGCTTAAATCTCTTCTAGTTCTTTAGAAAATTGAAAATATTTGACTCCAGTTCGTTGCTTAAGTTGCTCTAAAGATCCTTTTTCCACTACGTAGCTAGTAAAGTTGATTTATTTTTTTTTTCAATTTTCTTAAAGAGTAAAAGACATTTGAGCATCCGGTTTTCTGTTTTTGACAAAAAACTAATAAACGCATTGAATTTCGGAAACAAAATTAGTACTCAATCACGTAAAATTTTGAACAAAATTAGTTTAAATTTTTTTTCAAAATTTTTTGTTTGAAAATTTATTTTTCAAAAAATATTCTTAAAAATAACTTTATTTAAAAACATAATAAAAAAAAAGATTTCTGGCTGTACAAAAAGGTATATCATGGCATTGCAAGTAAAACCGTTGTTTAATTTTTTTTTTCTGTTTTAAGGCATTTTTTAGAAATTTGTTCCTCCTGGGCCTTATGTCAGCAATAACGCGCCGAATATTCTCTTCCAAATGGTCAATCGTATCGGGCTTATCTGCGTAGACAAGCGACTTCACATAACCCCACAAAAAATAGTCCAGCGGTGTTAAATCCCACGATCTTGGAGGCCACGCCATCCACAGGCCTACGAAGCGAGATAATGCGCTCACCAAAAGTTTCCTTCAATAAATTGATTGTTTCGTTGGCTTTATGGCATGTAGCGCCATCTTGTTGGAACCAGAAGTCGTCCACATCAACATCCTTCAATTCAGGCAAGAAAAAGTCATTAATCATGGCGCGCCAAGGCGGATGGATTGATTCGGGTCTTTTTCGATACTCTGCTCCATAGCAGCAAAAGCGTCTTCGGTGCGCACTGTACGGCGTATCTGAGGGTGTACATTATCCACTAGAGTAAACGTGGTACAAAACCAATCCATGGTTGCTCGAATTACCGACTCTGGTGGGCGATTATGTCGACCGAATATTGGACGCAGCGTGCGATGCGTCACGCGAACCGAACCATTATTTCGGTAATAAATTTGCACGATTTGCAAACGTTGTTCAGGAGTTAGTCTATTCATTATAAAATGGCAAACCAAACTGATCATAAATCAAGTGACAGCTGTCAAAAAGACCAACTCCGGAAAAAGTATTGGCAGATTGAAAACCACACGTCTAAAAAAACACCCTTTAGTATTAAAGTTTGAATTAAAAACTTATTGCATATGGTAAGTAAAATGCTTTTTTTAAAATGCACTAAAACCGTACAAAAAAGTTTTACAATATGGCGTCTTATTGTGTAGCCAAGCAGCAGTTTGAATAATGCCTTGTTTCGACTGTTTGTCTTTTAATCGACACAAGTTTTGCTCTTTGAACGACACAATTTGCTGACAGTTCATTTTTATTTGTCTATAATTGACACATCAAATTGTAAATTATTTGTTTTATTTCCACTTGCACTGTTGGGTCAAAACTGACACTCATTGTCAATTAAAAATTTGACCAGCTGTCACTAATCGTCGACGAAATTAATGGTGGAGTACAGTTTGAAAAAGCAATGATTCTCTGTTCAAACAAATAGAATATAAGAATTAAAAGAGATGGCCAAATATTTTCTTTGAGAATTCGTTTGTCAGTTCAGGCATTTGTCTTTCAAATTCATTACCATTCATTGACAACCACCTTGTGTCTGTTTCCACTTGTCATTGCACTGATGCAAAGTACAATAGAACACCGAACACCGTTCACGAGATGTCAGCTGCACGTTAGCAGCACACAAGCTTCAAATTGCAGGGCGTACAGCCAAACATCAAGCGTACATTTTCAAGTATTAATTAAACGTTTTGGTGCAGTGGAGGGATACATTGCTAAAATGTGTGAATTTTATTGAATATTTTCAGTGTGGTATCAATGACGCGACGGTTCGAGTGCAGAAGGTTAGGCGTGGAGGAATTGTCGCTGCACGACGAGCTTTGTACCCGTCTATCTGCAGAAGGCCTAACTTTAAGATTTTTTCAATTTTGCTAAAATTTTACAATTTTATATGACCCTATAAATCATATTCAGAAATTAAGGAACAGTACCACCACCGTCTCATGCTATAGTCCATACAAAATATATTAAGTCAAAACTACTATATTTCATTAGGGAGGACATTTTTGTTTCGTAATCGTTAGAGTTCCCTATGCTTAAGTAGCCGTATATAAAGTAAGCACGACAACTTTAAAAAATGTAACTTTTGACTATCCCAGAAATTGCCGAATAATTGCAGTGAAAACAAAAAATATGCCGCGCTATTGATTCTCCCACAAAATGACCAAAAAGTGTTGCTATACTAACATTTCATATAAAGTTAGCATGATACTTTTTTTTATTTTTCGTCGAATATAAATATAAGACAGTCGTATAGACAATCGAGACATGAACGTTTAAAACTGGAAAATGTGAAAGAAGTGTTTGATGGAGATGAATTTTATATTTTTGAAATGGTTTATTTTACCCATGGTTGACGAATTTAGTAGGTATGTGTGATTTTTTTTTCATAACCAATTTTCCGGAAACACAGATTTTGGGATATTTATTTCTGATTGTTTTTAACTTTAAACAGGATGGGTTTAAAAATGTATTTTTAGTTTAAAATTTGCGTTCACTATACGGCCTGTTGAGCACAAAATTCATGTTTAAGTGTTACTCTTATTACGTATTGGCTTATAAGTCTTTAGTGCGTAAATACATGTATTTCGAGGATTCCATCAAAACCTCCCATATAGTGAGTTAGATTCCAATAGATAAGAATTAATAGGTCAATCAACCCATTTCAGGATTGCCTCTATGTTGAATTAAATAGTTATTTTGATTTCGAATATTCATCGAGTCCAACCAATTGTTACTAAAAATAAAAACAATTACTATTTTCTTGTTTCAACTTAATAAATAAGCAAAATATGAAACAATTTTGTATAACTTATTCTTCGAGTAAAAATGGATGTTATTCGCGAAAAAAGACCCCAACTCAAATTAAAAATAGCGGCAATCCTGCAATGAGCTGATGCTAACTTGACGTCAAGTTAGCAGGACAGCCAATTTCTCGAAATCCGAAAGTGCGATTAAATTTTTTTTTGCGTAACTAATTAGCGATTAATTCATTTTCAACAAATATCCACTTCCGGATCGTTTATATATATTTTTGGGAAAGGTGTGCTGCTAAGTTAACGTCAAGTAGGACACCCAATTTCTCGAAATCCAACAGAGCGATTAATTTTTTTTTTTGCGTAACTAATTAGCAACTAAATAGTAGCTAATTACTACATACTCTTTATTCTGAATTTTGAAAAGTGTCCTGTTAACTTGATGCACCTCAAATTTTTGAAGTAAAAGCATTGAATTAAATAATTTTCGCATTGAATTCACTGAATTGACTTCAAAATATTTTTAAGTATTATATAAACTTAGGGCTGGGCCACGAAGTGAGCTACAGGGTAACTGAGCGCAGTTTTTATTTTACCAAATACCAAAAAAAGTACTAAGCCCTTCGGGATTCTAGCCTTTAAAATGTACTTTTTTCATTGTTTAAGTTTTTTTTGTGCTCATTGGTAGATAATTGTAAATTCCAATATTTGAAATACTTTGAAGAAGTTCGTGTCTAAAGACTCTTATTTTTAAAAATAATTTTTGTTCATAAAATAATCTACATTTTAGTATTTTTTTTGTGTAATTGCAAAGTAATCAAAAATAATTTTAAAAAATCTCAGAATTCATATTTAAAAGTATTTACTTAAATAGTACTAACAAAGTATTGAAATACTGGATTCAATCCCGAATGTATTCGGGATTTTTCAGCATTCAGGATTCTGGCATGCGGGATTTTTACATTCGGGATTTTGTCCATTCGGGATCTTATCCATTCGGAATGACGGGATTGGGGATTCTCATTTTCTGGCATTGGGGATTTTGGAATTTGGTTTTATGTCCACTTCCTTATTTTGAGTGACAATTCTCTTGAGCAGCTTGTTGGGAAAACTCCGTTGCTAAGTAAAGTTCTCAAACATTGTAATCCCTCTGAATATATATTACGTACTTATTTTGTCGCTCAGGATCCAATACAAAAGTGAAACAGATTTGAAAACACAGCGAAGGCGGTCGGTCGCTCGAAAATGTTGCTTGTCGCTGAGAAATATCGCTTTTCGCTCGCAGCGTGGCTGAGCCTTCAATGTTTTAATAAATAATTACCTATGTAATATGTATATTTCAATTTCAAAATGTCCAGCCATAATTATTTTATTTTTTATTTTATATTATATTTTAATTACTGAAAATCAAAAGTAATCGAAATGTCGTCTCCGCTTTAATATTGTATTGATATAGAATTTTTGTTTTGTGTATACTAGTAAACCCTTTAATTTAAATAACACTAGAAACTGCACAGACATACATATATCAAAAATGATTTCTTATTAGTTATAATACCTTATTATTAGTTTGGCGAAATAAAATTCATTGCAAAAATAACCATAATCTTCTTTAAACGCATGCACCCATAAGCATCTGTATCTTAAAATCTATCAATCATTTAATTTGTTGCCGTTTGAATGACAAACATATTTTATAAAATTTGCATCCCCGAGTGTAATGTTATATTTTTTGTTTAATAATGTTCAGTTTTTATTTATTCATCGTTTTAAGATTATTAAATATTTAAAATTGTTATTTTTTTTCGTCGATTTAACATCATCTTAACTTACATACATACATATTTAAATAGAATTTTTCAATAAGTAGTTAAAGATTTTTGTTTTTATTTTCAAATATTTTTATTTTTCTAAAGTTGTACTAACTTATAGTTATATATTGAATATTATTTTTTTTAGTTTCTATATGTTCTTACTTATGATTTAAAATAATTTTAAAAAATAGGAAAACAAAAAAAAAATAAAATAAACGATAGAATATAAATCCTATTATCATCTATTTTTTTCCTTTTTCTTCTCTTCTCTTTTTTTTATATATATATAAACATAAACACATTGTGTTTAACTACCAAAACAAAAATGGTTCATTGCTAAAACAATCATTAAAACACACTTCCCCTTGATGTTACTGACAAAACTAAACTTAAAATATATACAAAAAAAAAAAAAAAAAAAAAAAAAAAAAACATTGAAAAAAATCCAAATTTAAGATGGCACAACCCCCACCAAGGCCACTGACAAGTGATGATTTCCAAGCAATGATTCCTGCGCACTTTTTGAGTGGTGGTAGCCAACATCAAGTACATATGGCAAAACACGATGGTGTTGGACCATCAGTCACAGTCACCGTTAATAAGGCCGTACCGGATCTACCAATGTTGCCACCGGCACCCGTCGAATTAGGTCTCATTACAGAAACAATAACAAAGTCGACATTCACGGAGACGGTTATGACCCGGGTCACAGATAATCATTTGCTGGACCCGCTAATTAGTGAGGTGATTATCACGTTATCAAACCAAAAAATTAACACGTAAAATGCTAAGCTTCACCGCAAATTTTTTAATTATTTTTTTTTTTTAATTTTCAATTTTCTTTTGTACTATAAAATTCAATGTAATTCTTTAAAATTTTGTTTAATAATTAGAAACATTTTAATATTTTTATATTGTTATTTTTTTTTTTATATAAATTTAACTAAGACATTAAACACATTAAATCCTTTTTTTTTTTTAAACATCTTCATTGGCGTCGATAACGTTATTATGTAGGTAATGTAAATAAATTTAATCAACACACACACTCTTAGTTTCTTAAAGATTTAAAATATACTAAAATAATTATAACAACGACAAAACTTCATTTATTTTTTTTTTTTACTAAAACGAAAACATTTATAATCATGAGCGCAATATAATCTAGTTTTCGCAATAAATTTAATAAAAAGTCCATATGAACGAAAAATGAGACTTTCATTATTGTTGTTGCAAAAAACAATTTTTTAATTGAAATCATTTAAAATGAATGGCTCTATGCAATAGCTTCTTACGAATTTGCTCTTAACAAAAAGATGTGAAATAAAACCTAACAGTTTCATAAAAATTTTAAGCGTTATTACAAAAGACGTTTTTTCATCTTTTATTAATGTTAGGCTTTATTACATTTTTGGATTAGGAGATACTGTACCCCCAGCTCATTTGATTCATACGTGGTAGCAATTATTTTAAGGAATTTCTTAATTTGGATTTATTTCATTAGGAAATAAAACGTTAGGAGCTATTGCAAAAAGCAAAAAAGAATATTAACTATAAATATGTTTGTTTTTCAAATATACTTAGATTACCTGTTATTCGGCTTATTCAAAAAATGAGTTTACGTTTCACTAACAATTTGGCTACATGAAATGAAAAATAGCCCCAAATATTTATATGAAAAGCAACAACAACAAAAAAAGATTAAATTTTTTGAATTTTGGTGATTTTACATATTTTTGGGGTCATTTTTCATTTTGAGTTTTGGGGTGCAATTTCATTATGAAAAATGGCCCCATACTTTTAATCTTAAACAATAAATGAAAAATCACCCTAAAAATGGGGTATGAAAAATCGCCCCAAAACTTCCTTCAAATTAAAAAAAATGCCTCGAACCAAACATGAAACATGGCGCGATTTTTTCGAACGATTATTTCAATTAGACTTTTCAAAATTTAAAAGCATCATTATAATTTATTACGAATAATAATCGTACAAAAAAAAAAATTGAATGGTACTTTTTATTCGCGCGATTTTTGTGTACGATTATTTAATCAGATTTTTCAAAATTAAAAAGAACCATTCTGTAATAGCGAATTAATAAACGTACAAAAAATAGAATATTCCTTTCATAATTTTGAAAAATCGAATTAAATAATCGTAAGCAAAAATCGCGCGGTTTTTTTGTACGATTATTTAATCAGATTTTTTTCGAAAATTTAAAAGAACCATTCTGGGATAGTGAATTAATAATTTTACAAATAAATTAAAATGCTCCTTTTAAATTTTGAAAAAAATCTGATTAGATAATCATACGCGAAAATCGCGTGATTTAAGTCTACGATTCTTAAATAAAATTTGTATAAAAAAAACAAGAATGCTCTTTTTATATTTTGAAACAAAAAAACTGATTAAATGAATCACCCCAAACTGAAAAATGAAAAAAAGCCCTAAAGTATGAAAAATCACAAATTGATCAATTTTTCATGATTAAAAAAAAGACCCAATTTTGGGGCCAATTTTCATTTTTTGTGTGGGGTCATTTTTCATTGGGGCCAAATTTCATGTAGCCAACAATGTACTAAGGCTCACAATCAGCCTACATATATACATAATCGTAAAAATGAAAAAATAAATAAAATAAATATATTTTAAAATAATTTAAACAGTTCTAAAATCATTCCAATTGAATATCTACACAAATTATTCTAACAAAAGCTAAAATATTTTTTTTTTAATTTTACATAATATCTATGTATTAACATTGTTTAATTAAATAAATTATTAAATAACTTTGACTTCAAAAAAAATAACAAGCATTAATTTTGGATGAGACTAGAGAATTTGGCAATTTGTAACAGTTATAACAGTTAATCGCCACTGAAAGTGGGCGTGAGTTAACGGCGGAAAACCCTCGCCCTTAGGGTCCGCATATATACAAAAACTGTTATAATTGGTAGGTTTATAGCGTCACTTTAAAATTAGCTATTATAATTTAATATAAAAAAAAAAAAACTAATATTGGGGAATACTAACAAATGATTTTGCCGGGATTTTCAAAATTATTTTCCGTATTAACTAACCTCATATTTTTTTTTACGCGTATATATTGCCTAAAATAAAAGTTTTCAAAAAAAATGTTATCGCTGTTTAGGAAATAGTAATTTTAGCATAGATTTGAAGAATTTTTTGCCAAAAAAGTTCCTCTTTCGCCTCTCTTCTGTTCCATCGAGTTCTGTTTCATTGCGGGCAGTAGCAGTGTTTTGTTGAAAATTTATGAAGTAAAATAAAAGCTTTTCGAACAGATAACATGGAACCATCAAGCCCTATTTTTATGTCAATACAAAGTTGTAAAGTGTTTGAAAGTTGTTCGTAACTCACATTTAACTGAAGTAAAGAATTAAAGTAGTTGGCAGTTATTTATTGTTGCTTCTCAAAGTTTAAGATATTAACTGACAAGGTTGATAAATGCCACAAAACCAAGGATAATCTTAGTGGGGAGTTTGGGCAACAACTTTGTTGTATAATGTTTTTAGAAATACGACATATACTATCAACTTTTTCATTTAGAAAAGCAAACATTTGGCTGTGGGATCGTATTAAAAAATTATACCATCTAATAGGTCAGCTAGAGAAAGAGCAAAAACTTTGAATATTGATGACCCAGAAAAATCTAGCTTCAGAATAGGAAATTTGTAACCAATAGTTAAAGTTTTCAAGGTCATCATCGATGTTTAGCACAACATTTGGGGGATGTTCGCAAAAATAAAATAAAGGTGTCATGTAAAAGGTCTTACTCATCCCATAAAGGGTCAACTAAATAGTTTCAGAAATTGATCAACCGTAAGTTTTTTTTTACGAATTTTTAAAGTTCTTTCAATGGCGTATAGAATGCGACCTTAAATATTCATTTAAAAAAACCTACGGCTGACCAATTTCTGCAACTAGTTGACCTTTTTTGACCAAATACTGACCTTCTAGATGATATATTTTTTTACCAATACTCCACATATGTGGTGCTAACATCCCACATCCCTAAAATTTAACTATTTTTTTCTTTAACCTCCTGCAAGTAAATTTTTACATATTTTGTTTCATTTTATCTTACAACTAATTTTTTAAGTTTGTATAAGCGTATAAAAAATACAACTAATAATGTAAAGAAACCAAAATATCGTCGTTGAAACCGCAAAAAGACGTATGTCAATCTATCAGAATTTCAAAAAACAAGGACTACTGTTTTTTTTTTTTAAATGTTGTATTTTATTTTGTTTGTTTAATTTTTCATTAAAAACAAAAAAATTATAGTTCTTTTCACTTGTGGGAACATTTTTCGAATCTCAGAACACATTCAGTTCACATTAATTACAAATAATTAAAATTCGAACGTCAAGAAATTTGTGACATATGACTTTTTGCAGTATACCAACGACGATATGGTTTCACGGTTAGATATTACCGAACAAATATTCCCCTAGGACCTGATATAATGTTAGCAAGGAATCTATGATGCCACGTCATGGAACTGAAATAGACATGGGTAGTAAAAATAATTATAAAAAAAATTTATTAATAAATATTTTAAATATTATAATATGGGAACAAAAAATCTATGAATTCTTAAGTCTTAAGTTAGGCCCATCCCATCAGGACTATAAAAACAAAACAAGAAAATCTGCAGGAAGTAGTGCGGAAGTAATTAGAATATAACCGTGAAAGTGTTCATAACGATCAAAATCAGTCGATTTCAAGCCGTTCTCATAGGTCGTTCTTCGGTCTTTCTAAAGCGACATTGTATCGAATATTGAATAAGAATGGTAATGGGTGTAGTGCGTAGGACTGTCAGCCCGGAGGTCTGGGTTCGATTCCCAGCCTTGTACACTTAAAATAAAAAAAAAAAAAAAATATTCTACTGCCTCTGGCGAGGAAGTGACAAATTCTCCAAGAGCATCACTTTTCATGAATAAGTATTCCTCTCACCCTAGCCATTGAGATTTTACAGAACATTATAGGTCCCCTTCATTCATGTAAATACATAAACAACACGCACAGGAATGGGGTTGAGAGTTGTAAGTCACTAGGCCCTGAGTCTCCACGAGCTGTTGCGCCACTCAATATATGTATATATATTTTTTTGCATACGTTTTGACACCGTTAAGCTAGGAGCAGACGGCATATTAAAGTCGCAAACGTTTGCGACTCTGACGTCATTTTTACGTCATCATTTGCGACTTTGGGAGTATATCGTCTGAACACCCTTTTGGGACAGTCCGCATATGCTCGCAAACCATTTGCGGATTATGTGCGACACCCAAATTGCATATAAGTTTGCGACTTTCTTGCATATCGTGTGAACACCCTCGCATATAATTTGGGACAGTTTGCGATCATGTGCGACCATATGCGACCATCCCAAGCATTTGCGATGACACGAAAACCGAACATTGCACATCTCCACATATGCAGCATATCAGCTGCTGTGATTCTTCATTTTACTAGTAGTGTTGTTGTTGTGTCAAATTCTTGCATGTACATACATATAGCCTATAGGATTTACATTTAAACGAAATAAAATGGAACTTTAATTATTAGGTATATTCGTAAATTTAAAATTAAGCGTGGGTAGTTCTGGGGATGATATTATAATGTAAAGCAGCAACAGGGTTTTAAAAATTTAAATAAAATTGTTTGCTTTTATAATATGAAGTACATTATTTTTTTTTCTATTTTAGTTTAATCTTTTTATTGACAAAATACAGAAAAACTATGTAAAGTTCAAAGAAAAAAATATTCCACAATTTTCCGATTCTGGCTGCTTTTAATTTTCCCCACCACAATTCATTTGTTATGAATTTTCAGATGAGAATTTTTCAGTTCCAAAAAAATATGAATGTTCGCAAACCTGCATATGATTGTAATTGGGTGATATGCGGACTTTATAGCACATCGTCTGAACACCTTGCATATCCATCACAACATTTGCGACCACATTTGCGGACACATGATGTGCGAGTGCCTTGGTCGCAAATGCATTTGCGACTTTTGGGACAATTTTTGCATATCGTGTGAACACCCCCATATGCAAGTTTGCGAGCAATGATGTACATAGATATAGAATTTGCAACACATTTGCGACTATTTACGTGACGTCAGAGTCGCAAACGTTTGCGACTTTTCATATGCCGTCTGCTCCTAGCTTTAGAGTTGTTTTTATGGGGCTACGTGAAGTTATTAGACTATGGAAAGTTTTTATTGCAACCTTTGGCCTAAATGCGCTTCGCCCAGGCGCTACAGTTGAGCTCATCAGTAAGATTTTAGTCGATGGTAATCAACACAAATATGTGTAGCACCATTGATACGCTGTAATTGTTACTGGTCTATGCTAACAAACCATTAAGGTTAGAGGCACTTTTAACCAATATTGAACATGCTTTGATTCCGGCGGATATATTTGTGAAAAAGTTGAAGCAAATCTTTTCTTACGTACCAACTGCCCTCAGTGCGTCTGTCGTAGTTATATAACCGACATCGACGTCCATTCATAATGGCATAATATGTACTTCAATCGAAAATAAACATTTATTTGATATCTCAAGTAGTTTTCGTTTTATTTAAAAGCCAAAATGTATAGTATATCTATTAAGAAAAGACCCTTTATATGTATGTATGAACGAGTTATCTAAGTAAAAAAAGCTGTTTGCTGTGGCAAACAAAATACCTATAACGACCACAAACGACAGAATTTGGAAATGGTAAAAATACTTAAATAACTTTTATAAAAAGGTAGACAAACAAGAAAAAAAAAAAAACACAAATTCGTACGAAGCTCATCAATCGTCGCTGGCTTGTTGGCATAGACCATAGACTTGACGTAGCCCCACAGGAAATAGTCTAACGGCGTCAAATCGCACGACCGAGGCGGCCAAGCGACTAGACCATTTCGTAAGATAACACGTTCTCCAAGCTTGGTTTCCAATAAATTGATTGTGACATTCGCTGTGTGGCTTGTGGCGCCGGCCGTCCTGTTGGAACCACATGTCCTCCAAGTCCATATCATCCAATTGGGGCAAAAAATATTCGGTTATCATTGAACGGTAGCGATCCGCATTCACAGTAACGTGCCGGTCTTGATCATCACGGAAGAAGTACGGCCCAATGACGCCGCCGGCCCATAAACCACCCCAAACCGTAATTTTTTCGGGATGCAATGATGACTCATGGAGTACGTGTGGATTGCTGCCTGACCAATACCGCATATTTTGTTTATTGACGAAGCCATTCAGCCAGAAATGAGCCTCATCGCTGATGATGATTTTTCGATGAAAATCCGAATCATTTTCAAGTTGTTGCTCAGCCCAATTCACGAACATACGACGCTTCTGGTGGTCAAGCGGCATCAGTTCTTGCGTCAATTTAATCTTGTTAGGATGTAGGCCAAGATCTTTTTGCAAAATTCGCCACAACGACGTCACAAGATGCCCAACGCTTGAGAACGACGTGTGAGAGACACATTTGGGCCTTCTGCAACTGAAGCCTTAGCGGCAGCAATACTCTCGACACTACGGGCACTTCTTTGTCTCACTGGCACGGGAACATTTTGTACTGTGTCTGTGGATTCAAACTTTTCCACTAGACGCTCAATTGTTGATCTGCTAGGACGATTATGACGACCATAAATTGAACGTAGCGCTCGTAACGTTGAGGCCACTGACTCCGAATTTCGGTAGTAAATTTTAATAATTTGGACTCGTTGTTAGCTCGTATATCTTTCCATAATGAAATAGCAAACCTTACCTGAAGAGAAATTTCAAAAGAGCGGCAAGAAATATGGCGTCGTTTGCTGTCCTTGTTGCTCTACTTTTGTAGCGTCCCTGTTGAAAAACCCTTTATATAGAAAAAGATACCTACGAAAATAAAAACACAATAAACAACATAACACACATTTATATTTGTATTTAATAAGTTTATTTAAGAATATATTTTTTTAAAGTATTTTTTTCTGTTTTTATAGCAATTCGACCATTTTCAGAGATATGTACATGTCAACTTATTTAAAGGGTGTTCTTTTTTAGACGTGTGGTTTTCAATCTGGCAATACTTTTTTCGGAGTCGGTCTTTTTGACAGCTGTCACTTGATTTATGATCAGTTTGGTTTGCCATTTCATAATTCATAGATTTACTCCCGAACAACGTTTGCAAATCGTGAAAATTTATTACCAAAACAATGGTTCGGTTAGCGCGACGCACAGTGGTTCGGTTTGTACGGGAGAGCGGAAAAAAGTCTGTTTTACCTGAATGGTTCAACGGATTTAAATGAAATTTGGCAAACATGTTTAGATTAGTTTTATACATATTTGGTCAAAATTTGGTTGGATAAAATTAATTAGAAACAAAGTTATTGACATTTTTCTAAAATTTGAGGGTTTTGATGTTTGTATGGGAGAGCGGAAAAAAGTCTGTAAAATCTGAACTGTTTAACGGATTAAGATGAAATTTAATTCGCATTTTAAAATTAGTCTTATACACATTTTGTCAAAATTTGGGTAAGAAAAAATCATTAGTAAAAAAGTTATTGCCTTTTTTTCTAAAATTTCAGTGTTTTGATGTTTGTATGGGAGAGCGGACAAAAGTCTGTAAGATCTGAACTATTGAACGAATTTTAATGAAATTTGACACACATGTTAAGATTAATCTTATACATGTTTGTTCAAAATTTGGTCAAGAAAAAAATATTAGAAAAAAAGTTATTGACATTTTTATAAAATTTGAGGGTTTTGATCTTTTTTTTTTTTTAGTAAAATCTTATCTTTTTATTTTGAATAAAATAATATTATTAACTATGTATATTATAAAATTAAATAAATAAATAGATTGTACATACAAAAAATAAATAAAAAAAAACAATTATGAAGTAGTAATTTTATAATCCTAAATAAGGTTTTTTTATTTTTCGTGTGTTGTTTTCAAGAAAATTGAGTTGAAAGTTGAAAAATTTTCCAGGCAGAAATAAATGGTTTCGCAAAAATCGAAATTCTCAGCCCTGGGTCAATGTATTAATTTTGTTTTATTTTTAAAATAAAGTTTGACATTTTTTCTTAAAATAATGGGCTTAACCAGTTCATTCTGACAATTGTTACCGAAGTAATCCAACTTTTTGGTAAACACCACCGTCAAGACGGAGTTTTTTGAAATCCGATCAAGTGAAACATTTTTGAGCATAACTTCCACATCTGCACGTATCTGCAGCTGATTTTTTCTGTGCTTTAACATGAATGTATGGAGCATATGGTGGCATACTTACTTTCTTGGTATCTTTTGGAGCTGTTTTTTTAAATCAAAAAGTTTAAAAAAAAATCATTTTTTCTTAGTAGTAAAGCTTCAGGCTACTTATAGAATGGTATCTTTTATAAATAATCAATATTTTTTTTTATTTTTAGATAATCGAAAATAGATCTATTAAATTATTTAAGAAGCTAGAGAATTTATCTACAGGAACTTCGGAAAAAAACATCTCAAAATTTGTTGAAAATACGGTTCGCGATTTGAGTAAAATTATTTTTCAACTTTGAGGGCTTGTAAATCAGAACATACAATATATATGTTAAAAAATACTTTTAAATCATACGCTCGGATTATCTAAGAGTACTTAAACATAAAGTTTAAAACGATAGACATGACTTTTTCAAAAGACTTTTTTCCGCTCTCGCACCACTGTGCGACGCATCGCGCTTTGCGTCCAATATTCGGTCGACATAATCGCAAAATCGCATGAATTCGAGCAAACATGGATCGGTTGTGCAAAACGTCTACTTTAGTGGATAATGCGCATCCCCAGAGACGCCGTACATTGCGCACCGAAGACGCTCTTGCTGCTGTGGAGCAGAGTATCGAAGAAGACCCGAATTAGTCCATCCGCCATCGCGCGCAACAATTGAAGCTGTCGAAAATTGGGCCTCTCGGCTGGAATTTATTCGAACCATCCGCGGCGGCCACTTGTCCGAAATCATTTTTATAATAAAAGCCGTGTTTTATTTTCTTCTATCGGGATCCGGATCTGTATCCGGATTAACTTTTAACACGTGTTATAAAAACTATTTTGAAAATTTCCCAGTATTTTGTTTGTGTATTACGTGTTAAAAGTAAATCCAGATCCAGATCCGAATCCCGATAGAAGATAATAAAACACGGCTAAAGCTAAATTCTTGGCCATAACATTAAATTATATGCGTTTTATTTCCTCTTGAAAACAACATGTCTAAAAAAACACCCTTTTTAGAAACAAGCTTAGAAATTATTAATACCAATATCTACATACTTACAAAAATTTAGAACTTCGCTCGCGGATAGTGGTTAAGATTTAACTGAAGAGACAAAAAAATCACAATCATAAGTGAAAGTGAATACTTCTGAAATATAAATTTTGATGACAATAGGAAAGTTTAAGTTTATTAAGTTAATTAACTGCAGTAACTTTAATTTGCCTAAAGAGTAATATGTAATATCCAAGATCACCATTTTGTCCAACCCCAATCAAGCGGTGAAAATAAGCGTCCAAACCAGGTCTACATCAGAACAACAAATTGTAGAGAGAAAGTTATGGCTGCAATTAAATTTAAAATTTTTATTTGTTTTGATATTTAGGAATTTCTGAGTTAAGGAAAAATTTAAACTACGTCCAAGAAAAGATTATGGGACCGTTTGCTAGAATCTTAGTTCAATGAGAGGACATGAAGAAAGAAGGCTTTACAAATTGAGAATATGTAATATCTTTCTTATCGGTGGTAACTAAACAAGATTATATTTAGTAGAAGGTTCCGAAGTCCAAAAAATACTGAGGAACCCTTCGCGTGTTTAAAAAACAAGTTAATTAAAAAAAAAAAATTAAAACTCATAGGAGCGGCTTTAAAAAAAAATTATTTTTTGATATGTGTACCTACATATAAAATTTTTAAACAGTGTTTAAAAAAAAAATTCGTGAGTACTCAAATTGTTAGTATGTTATAATGTGGAGATAAAAATTGAATTTCACGTTTTTGAAATATCGAATTTGAAAAAAAAATAATGATTTTTTATTTAAATCAAAAAATAGTTTCTTGAAAGTTTTGATTTTCAATATTAATTAAACTTATTTCAAGCTTCAATTATGAGTCGTTTTTGAGCAAAAATAAATTTTTCTTAACAGTTTTAAACATTTGTATGAGAGAAGATAATGTTAAAAAACCGCTATTTGCTATTAATATTGAGATTTCAAAAAAAAAAAAAATTATTTAAAAATTCAAAAGTATCTATTTATTTTTAAATTTCGGTACACAAAAATATCAATCATTATTTACAAAAAATTGATCAAAATCATTTGAACCGTTTTCGAAAAAAGCTAAAATAAATAAAATGGTACCTTATTTGGAAGGTGCCATTAATAATCATTTTTCGGAACCATTTTTTTTATACTAAAAAGCAGCCTACACCTATCAAATTTAACTAATTTTTGTTTTAATCTGTGGAGCCGATTTTGAGAAAAATAAGATTTCATTTTTGCCCAAAAAACAAAATGTATGACATGTTCCGTTAAATTTGGTCCTAACCAAAAAGACACACTCTATTCGTCTTTTCTTTCATCTTAATGTTAATTTTAATCAAAATCTCGGGTTTGATTTTTTTCACGAATGCATACCTTGCCATATAGTACCTATGTATGTATGTACTAATCATTTAGTCTCTCTCTCTCTCTCTCTTTCTATCCACTTGCCGTTGGAGTGAAGCTGAAGTATACCTGTTCATTATGAAATTCTCGTATCGGTAATAATTCAACTAATGTTAATGTCATTGATGTTTCAATAGAATCTCGCATTTCGTAATCCCGTTACTGTATGGGTTATGCCAAGATTAAACGCCATATTATACATTTGATTCATCCACATTAAAACTTAAATCCAGATGTACATTAATGGATTTTATTTGTGATATAGGCGAAATGTCAGAAGAAGACTTGAGATCACAATCTAACGTCGCGTCGTGATCGTCGAACCTGTCATATATAAAATAGCTCTGATCGATGTTAAGGATGATGCAAGATGATATATTTCGCCGGCTAAATTAAATTCTGAAAATTTTAACAAAAAGTCAAAAAGAAACACTTATTTATTCCACAGTACAATTTAGTTTTATTTCACAAAAGGACGACGCGTTTCGTTGTTAAAATGTTGAATATCAAATAAAAATTATAAAAAAAATTACATTAAATTGTCAGACATCCATCAATTCATTATTCGTAAGCTGTTGGTATCACCTAACTTCTTGAATTTTCATTGCAGAATTTTTTTAATTTTCACTATAATGAAATTTAACACTTATTGGATTAAAGCATTTTACATCCATTAGATTTTAAACATGTTTTGGATAGAATATTATTGATAAAGACTTTTGGAGTTAATCATACCCGATTTAATGGTTGGATTAAAAATACACCTGAATCCAATTGAAATTCAGAGTGAATAATATGGAATGGTTAAGCTGAAGTCACTTAAATCCGATATTACACTCAGTAATGGGAACATAATAAAGCTATAAGGCATGAAATATCTAGCTCGTCCTTCAGCACTTCCTCATCTAACCCGTTTTACCAAAAACAAAGATTTATTTTTATCCACAGAGGGTCGGAAAGAAAAATTGTAGGTATTCATAATCGTTTAGTAAACTCATGTTTTACTAAATTGCAGTTTCTATGTAAACAATGAATATATATCCTCCTATCCTATCTATACATACATAACTAAATATTCCAATCCGAACTTATCAAAATAGAAAGTTAATTGAATTATTTGACTTCAAATATTGAAAATGAGATACCCTTAAAATAAAAACAAAAAATCTTTAGTTTTGAAAGAATAAAAATTGCTACAAATTGTTTTATATAACAAGGCTAAATTTAAAAGCTAAATATTAATATGCAAAACAATTGAAGCAAGATAAACAGCCCTATTCTGCTATACGATTCGATCGAAACTTTTGATTCACGTGTCTTTCGAATGAAAAATCTTAACCAGTGTTTTTGAAACTCTTATAATATTGTCTTAGTTTAAGTTTTATCGCAATTTATACGCATTATGGAACAATCATTTCCTTCCTGCGGATAGCAGAATGCAAATTTTCACGCGAACGTTTAAAGTAGAAAAGGGGTGAATATAAAGCAAAATAATTACATAAATATACGAGAGATACAAATAGCGAGTTGAAATATGAGAAATGAACAATCATGGTTTTGGGAAAAAATATACCTTAGCAAAAACTCGCCGAATAAAATTGCCAAATAAAAATAATTAAATGCAAAATAATCAAAATGTGAGTTACGAAATTGCGGATTTTAGACTTAAAATGTATTTAATGCTAAAAAAATTGTATAGTTAAATTTAAGATTCCATGACAACTTTTCCTGTGTGTCCTATTTAAGTACCTAAAATAATAAATCTAAGTAAAATCGGGCCTTTATCTTACATCTTTTTTTTAAAGAGTGTGTGTGTTGTTTCTCTCTTAAATTTTGCGCACAATTTTAAGTAGCTACCTTTATTTTTTTTTTTAACGAAAATCACAAGTATAAATGTATACATTTTTTAAGTATTTATAATTTATCTTCAAACTATTTTTTTGTAACGTGATGCACAATTATTAATTATTAATTATTTTTAATTATTAAATTAAAAAAAAAAACAAACATTTATTGTAATTTACATACATATATACTCTGTTAGCATTCCTTTTACTATCTTTTGTACCAACTTCCATTCACAAGCTATAAATGTGCGTTGAAAACAACCGAGTTCCTCTATTTTGTTCATTTACCTATACGCTACACTGGTGCTTACAGAAAAATAAGTTAAAAAATCATAAGCTTTCGCTCCTGATATTCAGCTTAGTGTTGGAGTTGGAAAGCATATCCTTATAGCTATGCCATCATCCAAGCTTAATCAGGAGGGAATGTTGCTGCTGGCCTGGCACATGGCTCATTTACACTTTATTTGCATTTTTCCGATCTACGCATATACATACATTTTATACATTCTCATTCATTCATCTACATACATTCATGCCATACATCCGCATCCGTTTTTTTTATTTCTACCATTTTGGTCCTAATTTATACAATCCTCTCATTGTGATGGGGAGACTAAAACTGAGCTGGTGTTGGTGCATGTATGATTGTGTGGAAACTCTGTAATCGGATGCAGAGCCCTTTTTTTCTGCTGTTCCTGCTCCTTCTATTATCCTATTGCTTCTAGGGCTTTTGAAATCATCATCGGATGGATTCGCCTTTATTCATATATCTAAAACAAATAAAAACACATGTAAATATAACAAAGCCACAGTCATAGATGCATTTTCGCCATAGATAAATGCGAGGAGTTTTTCTTTGTTCCCATTATAGTCTCATGCACACAGTTCTTTGCAGATATTTTATCTTTATATATTTGTTTCTTTTTTTTTTTGGGAAATGGTTTTAATGGTTGTTTTTTTTTTTTATTTTTGTGAATTTTTTTAATACCGAAATTTTGACACATTTGTACGTTTAAATATACCTATACTGTCGTTCGTTGGATTGCTTTTTTTCGTTCTTTTAATGTTAATGTACATTTTTGTAAATATCTAAAATCACTGTTCACATTCTATATACATATAATCTACTCTATGAGCTTAGTTTTGGTATCTTTGACAGCGCAGTACATTGAATAATTTTTTGTTTTTCGATATAGAAAATGAGCCAATTTTCTCTTTTTTTCTTTTTTCTTTTCTTTTGAACAAATAGGAAGTCATTCTACCGAAGAATCAAGGCTCCTTAGGTTTTAGCATAATCGGAGGGACGGATCATTCCTGTGTGCCGTTTGGGGCACGAGAGCCTGGTGTATTTATTTCTCACGTAAGTATATTTTAAAATTGATTGATAAATCTTATGTTCCTTGTTGAAACAAGATAAAACACTGAACAAAACTAAACACTTAATTATTTTGAAATAATAATTATTTATATAAGTAGTTTTTAATATCAATTAATCAATTAGAAAATTTAATATTTTCATTATAAAATAAAGGGCTTAACAATAAGGTTGTTTCCTTATTAATTTATTTATTTCGTTTCATTAAAACGGACTTTCATTAAGAAAATCTTATCAGGTTATGGGCCCAGGACCGTGTGAACTGCATTAGAAGAAAATGTCGTCAAATGATTTCAAGGTCTCTTTAGACAAGCTTGAAGGTCCTAGCGGTTGGGCGAAATGGAAATGGCAAATGGGTATGCTTTTCCGTGCATATGATCTCAAGAAAGTCGTTAATGGAGATATTGTATGCCCTATATTAACATCAACATCTTCAGCTGAAGAAAAGAAAAAACATTGTGAATGGATGAAAGATGACGCAAAAGCGGCTGGCCTGATTGCTGCGTCATTAAGCTCACCAATCGCTGAACTTGTCCTTACATGCGACAATTCAAAGGACATTTGGGATAAGCTATGCGCTCGTTTCGAAAGAAGCAGCATCCAAAGGCTTAATATGTTGATTGACAGTTTCTTTCAAGCAAGAAAGGATGAACAAGAGGACATCAGTGCACATATTGCAAAACTGCAAAAGTTATTTGTAGACCTCAATGATGAATTGGAGAAGCATAAGGAGAATACTTTATCTAAACGGATTTTAAATGGTAGAATAATGTCAACTCTTGGTAAGGAATTTGACAATTTTAGAGATTTGTGGGATACAATTCCTGCAGAAAAGCAAACCCTGAACTTATTGATCGAAAAATTATGCACCATCGAGACAAGAGAAACGAAACAAAATATGAACAATTCCAGTGATAGGGTTGCTCTGGTTGCAAAAGGAAATTTCAAGAAGAAAAAGCAACCAGAAAAGTCAAGCAAACTAGACCGTGCGAAGATGAAATTTCCATGCAATAAGTGCAAGGCACTGGGACATTGGGCAGCTGAATGCCCACAAAACAGATCCGAACAAAGCGACGGCAAGAAGAATCAAAAATACAATGCTTTAATAGCATTTTCCTTGAATGCAACAATTGAAAATTTACTCAGACAGGATCAATGGTATTGTGATAGTGGAGCTTCAAGACATGTTACACCGAACAAATCGCAATTCGAAACTTACACGCGATTTGATGTACCCGAAGTAATTTGTCTAGGAAAGCAGCATGTCACAATGAAGGCATATGGTCAAGGCAGCATTAAAATTCAGGTGAACATTGAAGGAGTGTGGGAAGATGCAAGTTTGAAGGAAGTTTGGTACGTCCCTGATGCAAGCGCACAACTATTCTCAGTGAAGGCTGCAGCTCGAAATGGGTTTACAACAACGATGGATGACAAAACTGTTACTATTAAAAATAGTCGTAATGGTGATGTAGTAGTTAAGGGGTGTCTCCAAAATGAGCTGTATGTTTTAAAATTACGAGTTGTGAAACCAAGAGAGCCCGTGCAAGTATTGGTATCAAACGTATCGAAAAGTCTGCAACTATACCACGAAAGATTTGCTCTCCAGAACAAGCGTCATGTCAAGAAAGTTCTTAGTAAGATGAATATCAATGTTTCTAAGAGTGAAGACGAATTCTGTGACGGATGTGCTGCTGGTAAAATGCACCGACTTTCCTTCAAGCCAAGAAGTGATCGACCAGTCAAAGTTGGTGAGGTTATCCACGCAGATGTTCTTGGACCGGTTGAAACAACATCAGTTGGAGGATCCCGATATTATGTCTGTTTCAAAGATGACTTCAGCAAGTTCCGTAGGCTCTTTTTTTTGAAGCACAAGAGCGAGGTATGTCATGCTCTTGAAACTTTTTTGAACGAAGCTAGAACGATAGGCCACATTGTAAAAAAGTTGAGATGCGATGGTGGTAGAGAGTTTGACAATAAGGAAGTTACCCGAGTTTTGTCAAAATTTGGAATAGAGCAATGTATTGGGCCTCCTTATACACCACAACAAAATGGAGCTGCAGAACGAAAAAACCGAACAATTGTGGAGGCAGCTAGAAGTATGAGAGTTTCAAGTAAATTGCCGAAATGTTTGTGGGCTGAGGCATGTAATACAGCAGCATATGTCTTGAATCGCACAGGTCCTACAACAGTGGAAAATCAGGTTCCAAATGAATTATGGTATGGGAAACAATTGGGAACTCTAAACCATTTACGGATCTTTGGTACTGGATGTTATGTACACATACCGAAGGAACTTCGTAAGAAGTTTGATGAAAAGGCAATGTACGGAAGAATGGTCGGGTACGTGAATGAAAAAGACGGTTATCGAGTATGGATTCCAAAGCTCAAGAAAATTGTCTGCAGTCATGATGTGATTTTCAAGCCAGAAGTAGTCTGCAATGCGAAACCTGAAGTTACCCTCCAAGAAGAAGTGGTGAGTTCGGAATTCAGAATGAAGAAAATGATGTTGAAGACTCTGGGGAAAATATAGATAAAATTAACACAAGGCAAAGAAAGAAGCCAAGTTGGATGACAGGAGGAGAGTTTTTGATGTTCGCAGAGGAAGGTGAGTCAAGCTTAGAACCAAGGTCATATTCTGAAGCATTAAAGTCAGCAGATAGTGCGCATTGGCTCTCAGCAATGAAAGATGAGTTAGCATCTCTTAAAGAAAATCAAACTTGGGAGCTTGTGAGAAGACCAGAAAATTTGAAAGTAGTTCAAAACCGGTGGGTCTTCCGAGTAAAGAATGCAGGTGAGAATCGGCGATACAAAGCGCGGCTAGTTGCAAAAGGGTATGTTCAACAAAAAGGTATTGATTACGATGAGACTTTTAGCCCTGTAGCCCGTTATGATACAGTTCGCATGCTGTTAGCCTTAGCTGCAACTAAGAGATTGAAAATAGAGCAATTTGATGTGAAAACAGCATTTTTATATGGTACTCTTGAAGAGAAAGTTTACCTAGAGCAGCCTGAAGGATTTCAAGATGGAACTGGACGAGTATGTCGACTGAAAGGAAGCTTATATGGACTTAAACAAGCTCCCCGATGTTGGCATAAACGTTTCTTGGCCTTTATGAAGAAAGCAGGACTAGAAAATAGCACAGCTGATCCATGTCTATTTTATCGCAATAATAATGAAAATGTTCTCTATGTAGCGATTTACGTCGACGATGGACTGGTTCTTGGAAATAACACAGCGGAAATTCAAAATTTTATGCATGCGCTCAAAAATGAATTTAAAATAACAATAGGATCTCTTGACAATTTTCTTGGCATGAAGATACAAATTGAAAATGATGGATCAATCAAAGTTAGCCAAGAAAATTATACAAAAAGAATTTTGGATCGTTTCAATATGGCAGACTGTAATCCTGTAATGACTCCAATTAGTCGGGAGGAAGAAAATTCAAAATTTGAAGACGTTAAAGAACAAGTTCCGTACCGTGAAGCTGTTGGAAGTTTGATGTATTTGGCAACAGCAACACGATCTGACATCGCCTTTGCAGTAAGCTTTGCAGCAAGAAGGATGGAAAATCCTACCAAGGAAGATTGGAATAGCGTTAAGCGTATTTTTCGCTATCTTCGTGGTACCAGTAAAGCAGCCATAAGATACCAAGGGAAGAGCAAACAACAACTGGCAATTTTTAGTGATGCCGACTATGCTGGTGATCTTAAAACCAGGCGATCAACTACAGGAGTAATTTCAGTATTTGCTGAAGGTCCTGTGTCATGGACGAGTCAACTTCAACGCACCGTAGCATTATCATTGACAGAAGCTGAAATTATGGCAGCAAGTGAAGGCGCTAAGGAAGCAATGTGGCTGAAACGTCTTTTGCAAGAATTAACAGGACAGAAAGAACTGGCACCTATATTATATGTCGACAGTGCAAGTGCTGTGAAATTAGGAAAGAACCCAGAATTTCATAAAAGAACGAAGCATATTGAAGTTCGTCATTTGTATGTTCGGGAGCTTTTCCTTGAAGGAAACTTAAGATTGAAACATATTCCTGGAACTGAACAGTTAGCAGATTTGCTGACAAAACCTCTTGAACGAGTTCGATATCAGATGTTAAGGAAGAAAATAGGTATCGACCAATAATCATAATCAATTCAATTTATTTTGTTTAGTGTTTATGGAGGAAGTGTTGAAACAAGATAAAACACTGAACAAAACTAAACACTTAATTATTTTGAAATAATAATTATTTATATAAGTAGTTTTTAATATCAATTAATCAATTAGAAAATTTAATATTTTCATTATAAAATAAAGGGCTTAACAATAAGGTTGTTTCCTTATTAATTTATTTATTTCGTTTCATTAAAACGGACTTTCATTAAGAAAATCTTATCATTCCTAACTATTAATGCAACATCAAGAGTTGGTCAGTTTTGTTGGAATTAAAAAAAATATGCACGAACTTGCTCTTGTGGTTAAATACTGTGTGTAACCCCGCATTGAAGATGCATGATCTATACAGTATACCCTATATTTAACGAGAAAATATTAAAAGAGTCAAAAGTACTAAAAAAATGATTTTTTGTTTGATTATTTTTTTTGTTTATAAAAAATGTTTTTTTTTTCTAAATTTTTAAATGCATTATTGTATAAACTATTGAGAAGCATCAGACTGCAAAATTATAACAACATCGGTCTAACCATGGCAAAGATATACGCGAATAACCCAAAAATAAGACCATTTTCTCAAAAAACGTGGAATACCTAATTCCGTTATGTGATTTTTTTGAGAAAAACCTGAAATGCAGCTACCCGTTCTAGGTGAGCTAAAACAAAAATTCGAATTTCCCGTTTAGGGAATCACATAAAAATGCTCTGTAGTCTGTACCAAATTTCATGCAAATCAGTCCACCCGTTTATTTTTTACCCGTTTACAATTTTTAATAAATTTATTAGAGCGGGGGTATATTAAAAGTGGTCTATTTCAATTGAATTCACATAATTATCTACTTATTCATCGTGCAACAAGGAATCGGGATCGACAGAAAAAATGGACTTTTATCCACATAACATATTATATAAAAAAATGTAATTTCAGAAAAATTATGTAGTCTGAAATGAACTTAGTCCAAATGGTCCAACTTGTCCCACTAGTGCGTGAGCTTTATTAGAAAATTTTAACGGCCAATAACAAGAAAACTAAATGTGATAAAAGTGAGTGTGGCAGTCACTGGATTTTACCAATTTGTAAACCATCTTGCTGCTAATAGGAACAATGTTTTAAAATTTCAGCAAAATTTGATAAGTAGTTTTCGAGTTTATAAGCAGGACCTACGAACTAGCAACGAAAAGAGTTAACTTCCACTAGCCGAACTGACGTAACTCCCACAAAATTTGTCAATAGGACTCAAGCCCATTGGCTGAAATGAAAGTCAAGAATTTATGTTCAACATAAGAGCTTATGTGACAGTTTTACGCTGAAGAAAAAGTACCTACATACCAGAAGCGTTACGTGCATTATTTAGACGGGTGTGCGATTCTAGAAAATATTTTTTTTTTTAATATCAGTAAATTGGGATTTTGCAATGAATTTCCTGAAAAAATTGTATTTAGTGTTACCTCTATAGAAATTAAAACACAAACAGGGTCATGAAATATTTTTTTTTTTTATTATAAAAAGACTCCAATAAAGACTGTGTGAAATGGAAAATTCATGCATTGGGATCTTTTCATACAAATGGTTTAGATCCGTGTAACCAATAGTGCTCCACACTTTTTCATTACTTTGACTTCCAAAAATTAAACACGGCCAAAAAAAGTTTATTTCGCTTAATAGACCCCATCAACCAATCATGTTCTTTATACAAATCGAAATTAAAATTTCGAGCATATTCTTTGCCCCTTTTTTGTACGTTGATTTTAAGTTTTTTTAAGTTTGGTGTAGGTCTGCCAGCATCAATAATCGTTTTTTTTTTCGCCATACTTATAAGAACTAAACGCTTTTTCCAATAACTCATTCACGAGAGTTTGATCAGGGTGTGCAATGCACACCTTTCACACCCTGACGAGACGCAACTGCTAAATTCATATTTATGTTTCGTATGACCAACAGCTCTTCGTTCATAAGTTTGGCAGTTAGTTCAGTTGAGATTAATGGCGTTTTCCATTGGTCGTCCGGAAGCATCCGAAACTCTTCTAAAACCATTCCATTGGCAAAAATAACTGTCAACCGACGCTTCTGAGAAGATAATTTCGCTTCTCGATTTGAAATCAGAATTCGCTCAAGAAGCACGAATACATTTCAGCTATAACGTCAGAGCAAACTAACTCAAAATAACTATTCACCATTCAATTACTCAACTTCATAAATCTGTTCTCAAAAGCTTCAAATCCTAAAAGTTCCATAATAAAATCCAAAGAAAAAGCTCCTGAATTTGTTTACAATTGGGAAAGGTAACTCTGTTTGGATGATCACAATTTCAAAACACACATCGTAGATGACGACGACGACCTCACGGGCGGCGGCGCACAGTGGTTCGGTTTGTATGGGAGAGCGGAAAAAAGTCTGTTTTATCTGAACGGTTCAACGGATTTAAATGAAATTTGACAAACGTGTTTAGATTAGTCTTGTACATATTTGGTCAAAATTTTATTGAAAAAAAATAATTAGAAACAAAGTTATTGAGATTTTTCTAAAATTTGAGGGTTTTGATGTTTGTATGGGAGAGCGGAAAAAAAATCTGTAACATCTGAACTGTTTAATGGATTAAGATGAAATTTGATTTGCATTTTAAAATTAGTCTTATACACATTTTGTCAAAATTTGGCTAAGAAAAAATCATTAGTAAAAAAGTTATTGACTTTTTTTTCTAAAATTTGAGTGTTTTGATGTTTGTATGGGAGAGCGGAAGAAAGTCTGTAAAATCTGAAAAATTTTACGAATTTTAATGAAATTTGACACACATGTCAAAATTAGTCTTATACATGCTTGGTCAAAATTTGGTCAAGAAAAAATTATTAGAAAAAAAGTTATTGACATTTTTAAAAAATTTGAGGGTTTTGATGTTATATTTAAATAAAAGTTTTTTTAGTAAAATCTTAATTTTTTATTTTGAATAAAATATTATTATTAACTATGTATGTTATAAAATTAATTAAATAAATAGATAAATACATACAAAAAATAAATAAAAAACAATTATGAAGTAGTGATTTTATAATGCTAAAATGAGGTTTTTAGCGTCTGCGCTGATTGGAAGTATTTTCTTTTTTGCCTGTGGCCTTAAACCTGTTATTATTGGATCTGAGGATATGAGTATATGATGCATGACATCTTCATTCGTCGCAATTCGGCTGCATTTTCTGAAATGAAACCTGCGGTAGGCATTATAATCCTTATTTCGGCATTCTTGGGCTTCCTCGGAGAGCTATCCAACAGGAAATGCACAGATTTTAATTATTTCTTCTCCATGGATCAAAACCTTATGTACGGTTGCTGGCATATTGTACCATTTATATTTCTCAACAAACAGTTCAGCAGTTTCCCACGTGTAAGCTGCATATTTTTTTTAAGTCTAATTTTTCATTCGACGTTATTACTTCAAGGATAACAGCAAACCGCCGAATTAGGGATTCACTAACTCCAGTGATTTCTGAAGTCATGGTTGGATTTGCAAAAAAATCTTCTGGAGGTGTTGCCGTCATTACTTGTACCCGTACCTTGTCTTACAAGATCGACAATGATGCCCAGTTTTTCACGAAACTCCTGCTGAATTTTCTTCTTCTGAGCATACACAAAAAAAAACAAAGCAATAAAAGTTAAAAAAACACTTTTTTTTATTTTACCTGCCGTAATTTTAGCGAAAGATTAAAAAAAAATAAAGGATTATCCCTAATTCTTTTCTTTATTTTGTAGTAAGCTCTATCATATAATTCAAAATATCATAAAACTATATTATTTTTTGTGTGTTGTTTTCAAGAAAATTGAGTTGAAAGTTGAAAAATTTTCCAGGCAGAAATAAATGGTTTCGCAGAAATCGAAATTCTCAGCCTTGGGTCAATGTATTAATTTTGTTTTATTTTTAAAATAAAATTTGACATTTTTTCTTAAAATAATGGGCTTAACCAGTTCTTTCTGAATATTAATACCGAAGTAATAAAACTTTTTGGTAAACACCACCGTCAAGACGGAGTTTTTTGAAATCCGATTAAGTGAAACATTTTTGATCATAACTTCCACATCTGCACGTATCTGCAGCTGATTTTTTCTGTGCTTTAACATGAATGTATGGAGCATATGGTGGCATACTTATTTTCTTGGTATCTTTTGGAGCTAATTTTTTAAATCAAAAAGTTTAAAAAAAAAGCATTTTTTCTTAGTACTAAAGCTTCAGGCTACTTATAGAAGGTATCTTTTATAAATAATCAATATTTTTTTTTTATTTTTAGATCATCGAAAATAGACCAATTAAATTATTTAAGAAGCTAGAGAATTTATCTACAGGAACTTCGGAAAAAAACATCTCAAAATTTGTTGAAAATACGGTTCGCGATTTGAGTAAAATTATTTTTCAACTTTGAGGGCTTGTAAATCAGAACATACAATATATATGTTAAAAAATACTTTTAAATCATACGCTCGGGTTATCTAAGAGTACTTAAACATAAAGTTTAAAACGATAGACATGACTTTTTCAAAAGACTTTTTTCCGCTCTCGCACCACTGTGCGGCGCACGATCGTTCATCGTCAGTATCCCTTCAGCAGTGGGATACAGCGGTCATGGTAGGGTACACGGCTTTTTTTTTAAGAATTACAACAATTCATATAACTTATACGTAAGTCAGTGGCAATAGAACTAGCATGGCATTTCACCGACACGACGATTCAGGAATACAATGACAAAATTTCAAAGTTGAGTAGAATTAGTTAGGACTGTTCCATTGGATTTCATGAGTGAATCCCCGTGTGAAACCAATGGAAAACGACATAAGTTAGTCTTTGGACTTACAAAAATATGAGCGTCATTTCTTTTTTTTTAAATGAATTTAAATGATAACGCTCTTACGCCCAATTTCTTCACAGAAGTACTAAGCCAGCCTAGTACCCAGTCTAGCTAGACCAGGTACTAGCTCTGGGTACTCGGTTATATTTCTTCACATCACTAGTACCGGATCCAAGTTCACCAAGCGGTACTAGGACTTAATACGTCTAAGACTGGTCTAATTCTGATTTTGGCAATATTTTGGCATTTCAAATATTATTTTGATATTTATTTTGACAGAACGATTTTTATTCTATTCTAAAGGGTTTTCCAATAAGAGGTGTTATTTTGATATTCAAAGAAAAATGGCATTTTTTGAGATAAATGATCGGATGTTTATTTCATTATAAAGAGGTTAATAATGGAACACAACATCAGCCAAATGGCGGCCACGACCACGCTTACAGGACCATATCCTTTTCATGAAATTTTCCATAACCAAATCGCAAAGTGGCTGCCCTATGTCCTCAATAGCCTCACGAATTCCATCTTTGAGGTCTTGAATCGACGCTGGGCTGTTGGCGTAAACCTTATCTTTCACGTGGCCCCAAAGGAAGAAGTCGCAAGGTGTTAAATCACAAGATCTCGGTGGCCAATTGTGATCACCTCTTCGAGAGATAACACGGTCCGGAAAATTTTCCCGTAAAAGATCGATGGTTTCATTGTTTGTGTGGCACGTAGCGCCGTCTTGTTGAAAATAAACGTTGTCCATATGAATACCATCCAATTCTGGCCATAAAAAATCATTAATCATCTCTCGATAGCGCAATCCATTGACCGTAACTGTTGCTCCAGCCTCATTTTCGAAAAAGTAAGGTCCAATGACCCCGCCGGACCATAAACCTCACCAAACAGTCACGCGTTGAGGATGGAGAGGCTTTTCAACAATAACTCTTGGGTTTTCCGAGCCCCAGATGCGACAGGTTTGCTTGTTGACGTAGCCTCCGAGGTGGAAATGGGCCTCATCAGTCAAGATGATTTTTCGATGAAATTCCGGATCATTTTCATGCATTTCAAGGACCCAATCAGCAAAGACACAACGTTGTTGATGATCAGCCGGCTTGAGTTCTTGTGTTAACTGAACTTTATAAGCCTTAAGACCCAAGTCTTTATGCAAAATACGGTGTAATGACGTTTGTGGAATGCCTAATTCCAAAGAACGACGAGGAATGGACAAACCTGGGTTTTCTTCAACACTTTGGGCTACAACAGCAATATTCTCAGTTGTTCTTGAGCGACGTGCACGGGTTTTATTCTTCACATCACTAACTTGTCCCAACTGCTCGAATTTGTCCACCAATTTCTGTATTGCGGTCCGACAAGGTGCTTCACGACGACCCAAAAATGTTTTAGTTTTACGAACCGTCTCTGCCAAATTTTCACCATTTTTATAGTGAATTTTAATAATTTCAATGCGTTGTTAAAGCGTGTATCGTTCCATTTTTATTAATGGCGTAGTTTCTACTTGTCAAATGTCAAAAAATGACAGCTTCAAAAGTGACAGCTACCGAAATAGCGGGAAAACCCTTTATTTTCGAATGAATTATGCCAATTTAAACAAAAAGGGGACATAATATCCACGGTCGTCGTCATTGCTTTAAACCTATAGAGAGTGGGAAGATGACGAATGCACATAAAGTCCTGCCGATATTTACAGGAGTGATCAGTGCTGCTCTGTTTTGAATCAGCTTCCAGATGAAGCATTTGATTTGAGAAGAGCATTGTATGTTATTTTTTGCGAAGAGTTTTGGACATTTTTCTATGGTGTTATGTGTGTGACAGTCAGTCTTGGAAAAATGCCCTTTATTGTTTGCATTTCATGTGCGGTCCATGCAATGCATTGGTCGCGTTCGGGGAAATATCCAGAGCTATCAGGATAGGTTTTGTGTTTGTTTTAATCCCTTATGAAAACAGTAAATGCAAAAACAACAATGCATATCTCAAAATTTTGGGATATGTGCGGAAGGCATTTTTAATAGCTTGTCCAAACTGTTTACAACACTACTAATCGATATAATGTCCATAAACAGTGGAAATATGTATTTTTACGATTGCATTAACACACGTCCATCCAACGGATTCATTGAAGAATATGAAAAAAAATACTCTGAATCAGCGTAACTAGCGCCACTAGACTGCCGATTTTAAAGTCCTAGCTAATACCGAGTCCTATATAGTACTCGGTACCAACTTGACAGAACTAGGGCTTAGTACTTATGTGAAGAAATCATTTGGTACCGATTTGAGTACTAACAACTGGTATAATAACCAGGTACTAGCTGATTTTGAGGAGCCAGCTAGTACCGAGTCCTAACTGATACTCGGTACCAAATTGACAGGACTAACACCTAGAACTTGTGTGAAGAAATGAGTTGATACCAATTTGAGTATTAATTTTAGGACTAGTACCGGTACTAGAATTAGGACTTTGTGAAGAAATTGGCCGTTTAAAAGTTGTTTTTTTTTAAATAGCTGAAAGAATAAACTCAAAACAGTTCAATTTATCACACCGAATACGGGATATACAGGGATAACGGGACTCATGCAAATACTGTAGTTTATTAAAAGGCTCACAAATTGGTGCAGGGATCCCCTTCGCCTGACAAAATGCAACTGCGAACGATTTGGCACGTAGTGGTTAGTTTGCACGCTAGTGAGTAATTTGCGTGTTCCAACTTAGCCCCGTGTTTCTACTGGTATTTTGCCAAAAATTCGCATAACGGAATTGCCTAGTTTTTTTTAGTTATTCTCATTCACCTCGTTAATTAAGAATTACTTTTTCTTTTCAAACTTATCACACAATATGCGTTTAAAAATTAAAAAAAAAACAAATTTTGTATCAACAAACAAAAATCTTTTCTTAGTAGGTACCTTCTTTTGATTTTATCATTAAACTTCATTGAACTATGAACAGAAAAAAAAATACTAATGATGCATTTTAAATCACTGATGGGGGTCTAACATATATTTATAGTGGAGTGTTATTATTTTGTGATATTATTATTTTTTTCTTTTTTTTTTCTTTTTTTTTTCAAAATATAAAAATATTCTTTTACTATAACTACCAAAGCACACCATACACGATTCAACTTAGTTGTCAACTCAGTTCGGTTGTTGACCAACTAAATCCGTGTGAGAGTTTGTCATTTGTTCGATTTGTTGGTTGAAAATTAAGTTGAAGAAAACCAAAAAAAATTGATTTTGTTTAAAATGATTTACAAGTTTTCAACTCCATTGGACTGTGTGTAGGGGTAGGCATTACTAATTTGCCTTATTTTCAAACAAAACCCATTTTTACTCAACGCCAGATATACACGCCGGGGTCAATCTGAACTTCAACAATACTTCAAACTTGATACAAATGTCTTTTTTTTTTATTCTTCAGCGACTCTTTCATCCAAACTATCTATTTTTATTTGTATAATATAGTAAAGGTATATATATATACTATATAAACAAATACTCTGCAATAATGATTAAAGTTAATATTTTGCTTTTTTAACAAATTGACAAACTCGAGTCGTGTAACTTCTTTAGACAACAAATGTTTTTGAGAGTTGAAGCAGTAAATGTCAAAGCATCAATTTAGTTGACAGCTGAGTTGAAAATTAAACGAATTATGTATGAGCTGCTTAAGGCAGTGATAAGAAAATAGTCTCTGAAAATTTATCATTTTGAATTTTTGAATACAGGATAATGTCCTGCATTTGTAATTAATTTTTAAGTACCTACAAATTATTACTAGCAATTATGGTTTTTATGGGTAATTATTTTTTTTTTAATTACAAATTACACAATGTGATACATTTTTCGATTTTTTCTAATCAAGTTAATACCTACTCTGTGTAATTGGTAATTAAACAAAAGAATCTAATTACCCATTACCTACTGTTCGTAATTATTTAATTATTTATAATGGACTAACTAAATATTATAAAGGGTCCGCCACCTAACGTTTTTTTTCAACTAGTGCTTATTTCGTGAATGGTAACACTTAGCTAATGTCTGATTTGACAGATAACTATAGTTTTATCCTTCCGCTGAACGAATATGGTTGTGTATACGCTTCGCTAAGTGGGCCTGCGATCGACTTAGAGTAGATGCCGAAGATGAAGCTCATTTTGATCTTGGCGGGTAGTAAACAAGCAAAATTGTCGCAATTGGGGCACAGAAAACCCGCACGCATACATTGAAAAGCCGATACACCCAAAACGAGTCACTGTTTGGTGCGGATTTTGGTCCAGAGGCATAATTGGGCCATTTTTCGAAAATGAGCAAGAAGTGGCCGTTACAGTCAATGGCGATCGTTATCGGGCCATGTTGAACGAATTTTTGTTCACAAAAATTGAAGAGGAGGATATGGGCAACATTTGGTTTCAACAGGACGGCGCTACGTGCCACACAGCCGAAGCTACACTCGATGTTTTGCGCCATTTTCAAAAAAAAAAGAAGTTATTTGGCGGACCCTTTAGTACTATGATATACCTGCCGTTTATTTAATTCTTTTCGTTATTTTTTTGTTGTTAATTATATATATATAATTAATTCCTTTTGGTTGAAATGGCTTACGAAACAAACCAGAGTTTGGATAGCTTAAACCCTATTGACCTTAATTTATTACAATTAATTTTAAAAATTGATAATATTTTATTGAAATTCTTCTTCTCCACATCATAAAAATTCATCTTCTTTCTTGTAGATTGTACCAGAAGGTATTGCTGCAAAATGTGGCAAACTTCGAATGGGTGATAGGATATTAAAGGTCAATGGTATTGACGTTTCCCGCGCCACGCATCAAGAGGCCGTTATGGAATTGCTACAACCTGGTGATGAAATCTCACTTTTTATTCAACATGACCCATTACCAGTTGGATTCCAGGTAATTAAAATAAAAATTAAGTATTCGGTGCATCACTCAAATTTTTTTTTTCTCTATAGCATATAACTAGATAGCATGACCTAGTATAACAATAACTTACATATATATTTTGCTAGAATTTCGTATATCTTAAATTTATTCATTCCATTTAATGCTTAATCAAAAAAAATACCCTTTTTTAATTTTTGCTTCTAATAATCGCAAGCACTACCAAGTAAATTATGTACCAACCGAGGTAAGACAAAAAAATGCATCAAATTTCATAGATCATTAAAAAAAAAACAAACATTAAAACAAACTTCACCTGAAGTGATGTAGCCTTATGTATGTATATTATTTTTTTTTATTACAAATTGTAAGAGCTTATAAGATACTTTTACATCTTTTTTCTTATTTATAAGTACCTACCTACATTTGAAGAACTTAAGTAGAAAGTATGTGTATTTAAAAAATATTTTTTTTTCTTCTCTTATATTTTAAATATAATTATTTGTGGTTGCATTGCAAAGAATATAAACCAGGAAAAAGTGGTGAGCTTTTTTTTCCAAGAGCTCTCAAAGCATCTTGGGTGGTAGACTTCTTGAGAATATTTTCTATGAGCTTGACAAAAACTAAGTACCTACTTATTACTTTCGAATTATTCTTGCTTATGGTACTTTGCGACTTTGGTTTGAGGGAAATTTTGCAAATTTCTATAGCTTTGTGGAAAAAATATACTGAATAGAAGGTAATTGCCTTTACTTGGCTTGTCGTTGCCATGCCATGAAATTTAGGTGCAGTGAAAGTAAAAGTTTTCAAGGTTGGATACGACTGAAATTAGTTTAAGTGTTGCCACAAGGATTCTATAGTTTTACTGCAGCTCAAGAACTTTTCTTCTAAAAAAAATTATAAATACATACCTACATTTCTTGTTAACTAATTTATATTAGTTTTTTGGTTCATTTGAAGCACTGTAAATTTGAATTATATAGACAATTAAGACGAAATTGCAATTTTTAATTAACTACACGATTTGGGTGCCCCAAATAATTTTATACGACTTTATTCTGTATAGTGTGTATATAGGCACATGCAGGTATGTTAAATAAAAAACTAGCTTCTAGTTGATAATTTCATCATAAAATCAAAAAAAAAAAAACTTTGTTGGATATATCTTTTTAAATATTCCAAAATTTGAAATAAAAAATAAAAAAATTGAAACAAAAGTTTTGTAAATATTAATATAACATCCTTGACAATTTTGTTCATCACCAAACCGCTCCTATTTTGTATACCATTGTCAAAGACCATAAAAAGATAAAGGATAGTTTATCAATACATAACCTGTGTAGGTAATATGATTGTCAATGTATATATTTTATTTCAATTACGAACAGAAAACAAAACAAAAGTTTGACTCTGTATTAGGGTGGCGCTTATTTTGTAAATGTTTTAATTTAGCAGGCAAAATTATGAAAAAAAAAATACATTCCAGAATAGATAGCAGAGAAACTATACGTGTACAAAATGGCTACATGACATTTCGGCCCAAACAAAAAATGAAAAATTTGATAGACAATATTATTTTTAAACTTCGTAGAAGCTTCTGTAGGTATAAAATGCATAAATATATTTGGTGGCGCGACAAGTCATGACCTAGTTACTGACATCTCTCAACCATTCGTGTGTGCGGTGTGCGTGTTTTTTTTTTTTGCAGGAATAGAGAATTTTCTGCCAAATCGACTTAGCTTCGTAATAGGCAGTAGGCGGTTTTAATATATTTTTTTAAGACTTCCATGTGAAAAATTTAAATCAAATCAATTAAGCGGATAATGAGATTGTCGAAAATTAAAAAAAAAAAAACCAGCACCTTCTCAAAACTTAACTTTTAAGAGCAAGTGCTCCATTTAGTATGAATAAAACACTTGATAAGGTTTCAAGAATTGAGCATCTACGTGTTTGATGAGCACTATAAGGTATGAATAAAGCAAAGCACGTACTCCATCGAGAGGAGGACCTGCTCCTATTTGTGAGTTAGCTCATTTGATTGCTCAACGGTGAAGTAAATAGTGATAGTAAATAATAAAAGGGTTTTCAAATGATTTTCGCGTTCTATACAGATACAACAAAGAAAATCTTGGCGAATCATTTTCTTGGGCGGTGCCTTAATAAGCATTGAAAAAATACGAATTTTCCTTCGCTTCATAGGTGATCCACGTTTTCAAACTGCAGTTGAAAAAGACATTGGATTATAGACCAGTCCACGGTCTCTTAAACTGTTTCTCTTAAACTGTTTCTCTTGCAAATGCGGCAATAATCCAGAAGTCACTCATGTTCCTATCATCAAACCAGTTGTCCATGGGGGACAAGTGCGTTAACAGAAAAGGATTCCACAGCATTAATGATCAGGCAACATGCATTTCCAAATGAATTTACGAGTAGCCATCTTTCATAGCCAGGATCAGTGCATGATTAACGAATTTGAAAAAATTCTCGCGTATTTAAAATCATGCAATGGAGAAGCTAGTACCATTTTACTTGGTGATTCAGGATGCGGACTTATTCCCTGACTTTAAACTACGTATAAATACTCCTGAAATAAAAATAAAAGTGCAGAACTCGCGAACGGGTTATAATTGAACGATGTTTGGCAACGTCAAGTCAAGCAAAGTTTTGCCATCCTTCACAATAAATTGCGAGTCAAAACAGAATAAGGCCGACGCTTGCACTCCTAATTCTTTAAGAAAAACTGATTTTCAATAAAAAACAATACCGAATGATATAAAAGTCTACGTTGGCTTTTTTTTATAAATCACAGAAATGATTTTCAAATACAAAAAAAAAAAACAATTGAATTTGACTCGGGGTATGAGAACACCTACTCCGTGTGAAGGAGGAGGTGCTCACTGGTTGGAGTCTAGTTTTATTCATACGAAATGGTAGCAGGTACTTCTTTTTTGAGCACCTTCTCTGATTCTTATGGAGCACCTGCTCTGAGTACATGCTTCGTTTTATTCAAATAACTCAATGTCTCAATGTTTAACTCAATAGTGTTGAATGGCAGATCGTTCGAATTTTGACATTCAGAATTTGTTTCATCAAAATCGTAGGAATCGTATTAAAAAAGATTTTCCTTAACGGGTTTTAAACACTTCTTATCGAATATTGAATATTATTTTAATCCAAAAAATATTTTTTTTTTCAAAACTTTAGCTTACAATTCTATTAACACTTTTAAGAAGCTTCTGAATTAATTAATAACAATCTTTCGAAAATTTGGTCGGTGTTGTCTGTAGCACCTTTAAATTCAACAGAATTTTTGTTTTTAAATTGTGGACCCGTTTTTAATAAAATTAAGATTTTCTTTAACGGCTACAAATTTTGTATGGCAGTTGGCAGGTAGCGTTATTTAATTTTTTAGTTGGGAGTGAAATAAAGGGGTTGTGACTACCCTTAATATGATATACACAGCACGAGCAATTAGGTAGATTGGAGGGGATTGAAAAGGAGATACCGATGCACATTGGTTTTAAATGTCTGAAGATCACAATGGGAGGAGAAAATCGGGCTGGGTAGAGGTTAAAAGCTTGTTTTGTTAGTTAATATTAAGAACACAAGCTTGTGTTGTACCATTTTAGAAATAACATGCTGTAATACATTTTTATTTTTTTAAGATGGTCAAACTTTGTTGAAATGAAATATTTTATCATTTTTGTATTAAAAAATTAATTTTAAAAATTAAAATTAAAAAACTGCAACAACCAGAAGTGTTAAATTTGACTACCTATCTATTAGTGCGTAGATATTCTAGAATATTATAAAAATAAAAAAACAGTGCGAATCATTCACTCGTGCTCGCAGTGTTCAGATATTTGAGTAAAGTCGTGATTTTTTTAAATTTTTTTTGAAAAAAAAACGTCAAAACATGTAGGTCACATGGGCAATATTTTTTATATTTTTTTCTGAAAGGTCCTAAGGCCAGCTCTACCCAGTTGCAAGGTTATCCATTATTAACGGGGCACCCTGTATATCGATTTTCAATATTTTTCAACTATCAATTGATAATTGATAGTCGTAATAGGGATGTAAGTCACAGGATAATACTTATCTACCTGCAACACAATCGCGCAAATTCGGTATTGGTACGATAAAGATTTAATGCCTAATTTTTGGGAAGAGGCTATTATTAATTTAAAATCTGACTCAATGAGAAATGATCCCAAACAAAAAATAAAAAATGCCCACTGTGAAATGATGTGAAAGTGAAATAAGACCCCAAAAATCTCAATTTAAAGTAACATAGGTTTGGAGTAATTTTTCATATCTAGGGCTATCAGTACGAGATAAATTTCATGATGATAATTCCATTTTAAAATTTGGGTAGCTTTTATTATAAAAAATGGACCCATGCTTGGGAGCGTTATACATTTTTTGTAGGATAAAATTATAGAGCCATTTTCCATAATGACATTTTACCTCAAATGATAAATGAAAGAATTGAAAAGTGATTAATTGCTTTAAAAATGTAGGTATGCATATGTAAAGCAACAACAACAAACAATTCAGAAAATCGTATGAATTGGGGTGATTTGTTTTTGTTTTGGGCTCTTTTTATGATTTTGAGGTTAAATTTCACTTTGAAAAGTTGCCCCACACTTTTAACCTTAAACGATATATGAAAAAATAACACCTGAGGTTCTTCTTAAAAGACCACTCAAACAGAAATAGGTTTCGACTCTCGAAGATGGCTCTAACGATTTTGATTAAACTTCACACCTGTATTGAACTAAATAAATATAAGTAAATCTGCGTTTAATATTTTTTGGCAATGGTTGAACCAATTTTGTTATAATTTTGCAGTCTGGTGGTCTTAAATAATTCAAATAGTGTTGCATTTAAAAATGAACATAAAAAAATCTTAAGATATCATTACATTATTAAACCATTAGTATGCATCTTCAATGTGTAGTTACATAACAGTTGTTAACCATAAGAGTAAGTTCGTGCGATCCAGTCGTGCATATTTCGTCTCTCTTTTCTGTTGGAATACCTAATGAACATTAACGTAAAGAAACTATTTCGCACGATTTGAAGTTGTGCGCCATCTCTCCCGTAATTATTCTAATCTAAAGTTATCAGTTCTTATAACTTAAGTCTAGTTTATCATTAAAGTATAATCTTCAAATTTAGCCAACATTATCTAACCGGGCATAAATGTATGTACCTACATAAATTGAGCTTTGACTGGTATGAGCTGTCAAAAAACTATCAAAATCTATCAATTCATGCAGTGACAGCCTAGCTGAGATTTTTTTTGTTCATGAGATATAACTTTAAAATAGTAGTTACAATTACTATCTATTTTGTATATATTTATTAAATTATTTAATCCTTGAACAGTGCTATAAAGTAAAATTGTCAAAACACACATAATACAGACTATAAGTTGGTCACAAATACTATAAAACTATTCATAGTATTATCTAGAGTATTTAAAAAATAACTAAGTTCTCTTTAAAGTATTTCAAAATTGTTTTACTTGCCATTATTTTAAAATTTAAAATAAAAAAACACAAATTTGTATTAACAAAAGCACTAACTATACCTCGTCATCTTAATACATATCATACAAAAACCAAAGCAACTCTAATGAAGTATTTTGCAAAAAAAAAAAAAAACGGACATAAACTTTCACAACAAACCTTTTTCTAATTATTTAGTATATTTTTACTTGTAGAAAAGCTTAATTACGCAATCCGTATCCCTGATTCTTAAATGGTTGAAATGCTTAGATGCTTGAATTAAAAAAAAAACTGTATAATTAACTGAAATAAGCCAGCACAAATAATAATTCGAGTAATAGAGTTGCATTTTATGAATTGATTTAAAATCTACCAATAGAGGAGCAGGAGCTTTAAGGTTTTTTTTTTGAAACTTTTTCGGGCTTTAAAAGTTCAGAAAAGAATTATCAATTTAAAACCGGTTCTATCCTATAATAAATCATTTAAAAATGTCTTTTCAGAGAGAGAAGTTGTCAAAACCGGTTAGTTTTTATGTACTTCTCTTTAAAAATTATGAGACAATTCATCTTTGTGAATAAAGAAAAATTTTATTATAGATTTTTAGTAAAATTTTCTGTTTTGAACGAACAATAGCAGTTCATAGTTGGTTTGAAAAAGCATTGAATTTTGTTATTTTTTCTATTCTGATTATATCAATTTATTTTAAGGACTGACTCACTTTCGTTTCTTTAATTTTAAAGAAATTTTCCAAATAACATTTTTCTTCACAACAAAAGTGAATAAATCTTAATGATTCCAAATCATAACTACTTTCTTCTTTAAGAAAAAAACTTTTAATAAAAAAATTAAGAATATAATTTTTTTTTCTCCTAACATGTTCCAAAAGAGCTGAAGTTAAAAAAAAAAACGATATTAAGGTTTTTTCCTTAAACAATATAATAAACCTTTATTGAACCAAAAACATGCAACTCTATCCCCGGGACTATAATCGCAATACAAAAAAATCAACAGAAAAAAAAACATTAAATCCGTTCTCTCATTTGTCAAAGGATACCTTATAATTCTTGTTGTTTCCTTTTTTTTTTATTGTGTTCTTTCCTCACTAACCATTTTTTCGTTCTTTTTATCTCATCTTCACAGACAATTGTTATCAGAAAAACTGACGGTGAACGCCTGGGAATGCACATAAAGGGTGGCCTGAATGGCCAGCGTGGCAATCCGGTAGATCCAACAGACGAGGGTGTATTTGTATCCAAAATTAATTCAGTAGGAGCTGCAAGACGTGACGGAAGGCTTAAGGTGAGTTTCGAGAATTATTTATTTTACTTTGCAGAAGATATCCCTTTCTTTTTTTTTTTGGTATATTTTATATATTTAATGGGTTCCTCTCCTTTCAATTTTATCCTTTTCGGTTTAATTGGGTTACTCGATCATTCGAATGGATTTAGTTCTTGGAGACAAGAAAGAAAAATTGGGAATCAGAATGAAATGTCTTTGTTTTTCTATTCTCTGGGGGTTTTTTTTTTTTTTTGATTCTAGGAGACTTTATTGAAAATATATTTTATTCAATTTTAAATCTTTATGGAGCAAAAAGGTATTTTTATTTTATTTCTATTTAATTTAACTGCTAAATGAATAAATACGTGAGTATGGGTCATGCAGTTGGGTATCTATTATGGTATTTTCGCAAGGTGAAGGGGTGTAAAACCAAGACGTTAATTTATTCAATATCAATGCAATAGAGATATTACATCAAAAGATTGATTTATTAAATTATCTCACAGCAGACAAAATGCTGCTGGTAAAACAAATTAAAGAAGAATTATAAAATAACAAAAATACCTTAAACTCATATTAAATCTACCTAATTCAATTCTTCTTCATCCATATGCAATGGAAAATCGAATTCAACTATCCTTATCTTATATCCAAACACTCAAAACCAAATTGATATTAACAAGAAGTAGTATACTCTCGTTTATATTGAATTCTTAATCAAATCGTTTCAGGTTGGGATGCGTCTTCTTGAAGTTAATGGAAATTCTCTGTTGGGTGCTGCACACCAGGATGCAGTGAATATTCTGCGTACAGCTGGCAATGAGATACACTTGGTCGTATGCAAAGGCTATGACAAATCGAGTTTAATTCATTCCATTGGCACAGCTGGAGGCATGAGTACAGGATTGAATTCAACAAGCAGTGGACGTGGTATGTGATGTTGAAAAATTTATAATAAATTTAATTTATTTAAGAAAAATTCTTTTTTTTTTATTTCGAATTCATTTATCTTCAGGCTCAAGAACTTCGGAAACTGGCTCAGAACTAAGTCAAAGTATATCAAGTTTGGATCGAGATGAAGATGACCGTATGCGACAAGTATGTATCATATTTTATTTTTTGTAGGTTTATGCTTAGAAGGAACTGTAGAAATAAATAAAAAAAAAAAATAATAATAAAATTCAGTCTAATTTACAGGATTTCGAAGTTTTTGCGACAAAAACGAACACGAATAACGAACAGGTGCCGCTGCAGAGCAATTTACATACAGAAAATGTTGTAAATAGTGGAGTTCCTCAAACATCGCAAGATGTTGTTGCTTTGGTAAACTCTGAGCAGTCATTGGTTAGCACGAAAGAAAAGAGCACCCCCGAAAAGGTAAGCTAACTATATCTCAGTCGTATTGAGATGAAACACAAGGCATTCCAAAGCTTCATATTTTTTTGGTGTTGAAAACTTTAGGCTGGTGGTTTTTTTTTTATAAAATATGGTAAAGTCGGGAGAGATGGCATACCTTTTTTGTTTTTCCAATATCATCTAAAATAGACAATATTTCCATTTTTTAATTTTATAAACATATTCTTTATTGAATAATGTAATTTATATTAAGTTTAAAAAGTTTTATATTTTTTAGTAAACAAATAAAAAAGTATTAAAAAAAAACCATCTCCCCCTAAAGGGTGGGGGAGGTGGCATACCCTGGTGGATGAGATGGCTCATGTTTCACTTTGTATTTATGATTGAAAATTTGCATGAGTGCTTGAATGATGTGCCCTGCCCACCTGTGGCACAAAATACACTGCAACCACTCATCATTTTTTTGTGGAACTATACTTCTCTCCGAAATCAACGCAGTTGTTTTGGCCGAAGTCTTCCGGTCCTTCGGAATCATCATGGATGCATATTTAATCTTCGGATGATGACGAGTTGTTGATCTCCACTCTATAATGGGGATTTCCACTGGTAAAATAAATCAATTTATTTTTTTATTTATTAGATCTCTCAAGAAGCCGATTTTGACCATTTTTGAGTTTCATTGGGAAAAATAAATTGATTTATTTATGATTTAAAATCAATTTTGTAGATTTAAATTTTTCGGCACAATTATTTGCAATGGAGATTTGGAGTTTATTTCAGAAGTGAAAATTGTTTTCAAAATATGTGAAAAATAATCGTTCATTATGAATGGGAGAATTGAAAGTGAATCGGTATTTTCATCAAGTTCATCTTTCTCTTCTGCATTAAGGGATGAAGATTTTTTTTAATACATATTGACACAGAAACGAAATTACTCAAATACAATTGCAAAAATAAATCAATTTGAAATCGTGTTCCATTCACTACAAAAAAATTAATTTTTAAATTGAAATCTGAGTTGACCAATGGAAATCCCTATAAGTATCAATCATAAAAAAACTTTAGCGGGTGAGATTGTGTACCGCCGCAGCAGACAGAAGTGAAAAAGTGTTATACGTAATGCGCTAACTCATCCTCAAAAAAACTTCGACATCTCCCCTTTTTTCTCATTTTCACTAAATCTTTAACACAAAAAAAGCAGCTAGATTTTTATCAAAGTTTTTATAAAGAGGTCATAGTCGTATGTATGTATTGCTGTAACATAGGCATTTATGTACCCAACGAAATCAAAAAAATAATCAAGAAAAAAATTGGTGCACGAAAATTTTTTCAAAAAATTCTCTACTTGTTTTTGTTGTAATATTTTTTTATTTTTTTACATCACACACAAACCATAGAAAACAGACTGCTTCGATTTGAAGTGATAAAATGAATAGAAAAATTGTGTAAGGGGTTTGATTGAATAATAAATGTACGAGATATTAAAGGTGCGCCATCTCCCCCGCTGCTCCATCTCTCCCGCTTTTACCCTTCCCATTTTTTTCGTCTGCCCTATATACTTTGAAGTTTGATTAACGTTTCGAGTTCATACCGACATATGCATATTATGTATGTACGTATGTCGTACCTATATATATCGCAAATAAATAACAGAAGGTCAGAAAATGCGTTATTTAATTTGAAGAATTGGCAAGAGAATGTTACCAAAACTATAAAATATAAAAAAATTGCTTATAACGGGTGCTTTTTTTTAGAGATATAGAACTTTAAGTTGGCAACACTATTTTAACTGGCAGCTATTTTTTCAGTTATCAAGTTATTGATTTTTAGTTTGGTTTGGCATTTCAACATGAATAGACTGACGGCTGAACAACAAGGCGTAGATTCGGTGATTGGGTCCAAAACAAGAGATCCCAATTTTCATAAGCAAATTTTGTTTGGCGATGGACCTCACTTTAGGTTGAATGGATACGTCAATTAACAAAACTGCCGTATTTGGAGTGATGATAATCCTCAAGTGTGTGTTGAGACACCGTTACATCCACAAAAACTGACTGTTTGGTGTGCTTTATGGTTTGGTTAAATAATTGGTCCGTACTTCTTTAAAAACAATGCTGGCCAGAACGTTACAGTCAATGGTGACCGCTATAGAGCCATGAAAACTGACTTTTTCGTTCATCAATTGAACAATCATGTGGCTGTGGTTTCAACAAGACGTGGCAACATGTCACACAGCTCTTGCCACAATTGATTTATTGAATTAAACGTTTGCTAACCGCATAGTTTCACGTTAAGGAGCAGTGAATTGGCCTCCAAGATCGTGCGATTAAACGCCGCTCTACTATTTTCTGTGGGGATTTGTGAAGTTGCTAGTCTACGCCGATAAGCCCGAAACGATTGACCACTTGGAGGACAACATTCGCCGCGTTATTGCCGATTTACGGCCACAAATGTTGGAAAAAGTCATCGAAAATTGGACCTTGTCCGAGCCAGCCGTAGCGGTTATGTGCCAGAAATCATATTTAAATTATAATGCCAGAAGATTATCTTTCGAATAAAGTAAATTTCATGTCAATTTAAAAAATCATCTTTGTTTTATTCCATTTCAAAGTTCTATACCTCTAAAAAAAACACCCTTTATAAACATTATTTCTATTAAACAGATTGCTCTTTTCAAGATCCCCTCACTTCCTGTAAAAAAAAAACAGCACGCACACAGGAATGATTGAAAACTTGTAAGACACTAGGCCCTGGCTCCCCACGAGTTGTCGCGCCACCAAATTTATTTATTTATTTAATTGCTCTTTTATGGAACAATTTTCTGACTTTTCAGGTGGTATTAATAGTTTCCGTTTTTCAAAATTAAAAATTACTTGAAAAGCTTTACCAATCCATTAATGAAGCTAATCGACCACTACACCAATTAGTTCACGAGCCCATTTACTGATTTCAAATTATAACAAACTCTTGCGAACGATTTCATTTTTCTTTAAAGTATTTGTATTTTATGTATAATATACCAGCACTTAAAGGGTTACGGCCACGATTGTTGTTTGTGGATTTAAAAAAAAAATAATACGTATACGTACCGATGTACATTCTACATTTATATAAGTTGTACGTGTTTAGAAAATACCTTTGTTCTTGACATTGCATCTGAAATTAGGACTAAAGGGTTAACGATGATTTGAGAATTGCTTATAAATGAATAAATAAAGATAGAGACCACACATTAGGACAATACTCAAGAGACGAAAATACTCCTGTTACTATCCTTCCACCTTTAATTCTTAAAGATCTTTTCTGAGAAGAAATAAATTTCAAGGGACTTTGCAGAAAGGAACAAAAGGTTGTCATTATAATACGTATACACTTTTCATCTCTAGAGGAAAACCAAAGTTACATATTTAAAGGTTCTAAGAGAACCTAATGATTCTAAGAGAAAATAATGATGAAAGCTATTACAACACTTTTTTTTGTTATATTTTACCTTTTGTAATGCTTAATAAAAAGATATTTTTTTTAATGGCCTATATAGGAACCTGTCTCAAGGACTTAGTTGTCTCATATTCAGAGTCTATAAAAAGTATTTACATATAGAAATAATTAAATAAATTAATTTATCAACTTCTTTGAACTGAACTTATTAACATACATTTTTACAAGCCTCTCATTAGTCAACTGTTGAGTCCAAGTGAGACCACCAGGATGAAACTCCATTTTGTTGCGTACTTTTTGTGAATTTAAGGTGGTTAAAAACTATTTAAAGGGTTGAATCTATAATTTAAAAAGACAAATTAAATAGTGCTTCTACTTGTTTTTTTTTTTATTTAAGTTGTACTTATTAAGAATTTGTATTATAACAAAATTTCACATCAAATTTATAGGTAAATGAACACATAATTCGTTTCCATTTATTTTTCCTTGTGATATTTGTATGTATGTACTTGTACAATGTACATACATGTACATACATATGAAATCGATAGTGAGATTTATCAAGCGATGATAGGATAGGGAAGACTTTCACGTCTGTCGTCAGTCTGTCTGTCTGCTCAGCTGCAGCCAAAACGAATCGCTGGATTTTCTTTAAATTTGACAACGACTCTTTTTGTCCCTCGAAACTTTAAAGGAATATATATGCACGACAACTGTGTGTAAGCACACACTGCAGAATAGATAGTGATATGATATATTAATCGAGAAAATATGAAAAGAGTCAAAAGTACTAAAACAGTTGGAAAAAAAACTATTGTATGGCAGCTACTCGTTCTAGATGATCTAAAACAAAAATTCGAGGAAAGAGTCAGATAAAAATGCTCTGTATACCAAATTTGAAGCAAATCGGCCCACCGTAAATCAAATAACATTGGACGGACAACGGCACAGGCTGACGGACGGCATGATGAAACCCACTTTTTTAGACTTCTCGATTATCTGAGGCCCAGTTTTTCTATGGTGAGTTAAATCAGAGTTAGTTAACTCCAGAAGTAAATTTACCCCAAGTTAACTGAAGGAGTAGTTTTTTGGTGGAGAATTCATGCGGAACGACTAAACAAACTCGGTGGATAAAACATTAAAACCATCTGTTTAGTTAATATTGAGTTAACTCATCTAATTTGATGAGTTAACTCGGGTTTAACATTAATCTCGCACTGAAAAACTGGTCCGTAGTGTTAGTTTTGATTACAACCTTGAATTTTTGTTTCTACACGAAACTGCCTTATAGAGCAAATAAAAATGTTTAAATTTTTTTCGAAGTCGTATAGATATTTAATCTGTACTGTGAACTTGAACACATTAAAAAAAATAAAAAAAAATAAATTTGTGACTTACAACTCTCAACCATTCCTTTGGGTGTGTTGTTTGTTTCAGAATTCATTTTTTAAAACTTATTAACAAAAAAAAAACTAGCTGATTCAATTACTCAGACAAGTTGAATTTTTATGACCCTTTAGTGAGTGGCCTTACTGATGTTTTACTTTTTGCCAATAATATGTGGGATATGCTCAAAGATACTATGTATATCCAAAAACCCAACAAAAAAAATCTCTCTTGAAAAGGCATCTACGATTTTCTTATACAAATGTATCAGTGTGCTGAAATTAGTATGATATACATTTAGATAGTAGTTAATTAATGAAAACATTTCTTTATATTTGATTTTATCATTATCAGCTTAACCGATTCAAATTAAATCTTTTATACAGTGCTAGCATTTTATCAGTAGAGTGTTAACTTAAACTCCAAAAATCTTGTATGTCTCGATTTCGATAGATTTCTATATGCGTCTCTCAGAAATACCTATTTAGTTGATCCACAGTAAACTCACCATCAAACTAGCTTAATTATCTCGGGATCTAATTAACTGGGAAACATATTAAAGGAGTTTACTTGGGTTTAATCGCGAAACTGGGATGATCTCCTTCTCAAAAACTGGGCGTAGAAAATCTAAAGTAAGAAAGCATATCGAAAATCATGTTTTTCAATTTAAAAATTCGATATTTCAAAAACGGGTTAGTGTTTCTTTTTTTGAAATTTAATTTCTGTTCACCAATAAAAATAAATAGGTATGTAGGGGAGAGGGGGGCAGTCTAAGACAGGGGCAGTTTTAGACAACTTCAAAAAAGTACTTAATCAAAAACTTTTAACTAAGTATCTACTTTAAAAAAATTTATAGTGGCAACTCTACCTAAGACAATTCTCTGATAGTTATTTAAATTTAAAGTGTTTATTTATAGTGCTTATTGGTTTTGTGATGTTATTTTACAAAAAAATTAACAATTTACATTGTTTTTAAAAAAATATAAAGTTTTGAATTTTGTTTGCACCTTCGGGGCACTTGCGGACGGGGCACATTTGGACATGTCAAAATCTGCCCCTTTTCTATAACTGATCAATCTATTTGATTAAAATGTTAAAATCCGTTAAACTAGGGTAACTGAACATTCAATTAAATTTTATTTGAATGTGAATGCCATTTATTTACTTGTTTTTGTTTTTTTTTTTATGATATTGAGACTAAAATTAAAACATTGATTTACATATAAAACTCAGAGTCCTATTATTATTTATTTTGTATGTTATGTTATGGTGTTATGTTTTTTAAATAATTTGTTTTTTGTTCAATAAATATACCTATATAGTAGGTACCTACCTATAAAAAAAACTACTTGAATGCGTTTTTTTGAGATATGTCCAAAACTGCCCCATAGGAGAGCAGATTTGGACACTTGAAAGACTTTAGTTAAAAAAAAATATATATATATATATATTGCTAATGATTATATATACCTACATAATTGAGCATTAATACGTAAGGTAAAGCAACAAACAAAAATATTTTTTTAAATTTGAAGCGATAAGACGCTTTTTAAAGGATCTAGAAGGATTTATATAAAAATGGTCCTAGAGTGCCCCCCTCTCCCGTACTTCAAATTTCAGTACCATTTTTTTTCTTAAACATTTTTAATATGTTAGAATAACTAAAATCTACTACTACTTCTACATGAATGATTTTTAAATTTTTGTTTAAATATTTTTTCAGGTACTAGATATAGTTAGAGCAGCTGAAGTTTTAGCCTTAGCCGATAATGTTCCACCAAAATCACCATCGGAACATCATGAAGATAAAATTCAAAAAACAACAACCGTGGTCATATCAAAGCATACATTAGATACAAATCCATCGATACCATCAGGACCACCCCAATCACAGGTATGTCCTTAAAAACAAAACAAACAAACAAATCATATTATTGTTAAAACACAATTTTCGCAATCATTCATTATTGTTATTATTATTTTGCCATTTCATTATAGTTGTTATACTTTTATTGCTCCCATTACAACGTGTTGCATATATGTATTACAAAATATCTAAATAAAACACAAAAACAAATTTCATATTGTGTGCGTTAAACATTCATCTTTTGTATTTTAATTCTATTTCTTTCAAAATTCCGCAAATATTGCATTTTATGTAATCAAAATTCGATTAACCACAGGCTGTTCCTACCTCAATCAATTTTATTGTTTTTTTTTTTTTTATGTTGATTTCGTTAATTAAACAAGGATATTGGAGGTCATATACTCGTGAATTGTAAAATGATGGCGACACAGCTTTTACTTCTAGGAAAATGTTGTGTAGCTCCTATTTTTCAAAGCGGTCTTGATATGACCTCTGCCTTCTATATACACTTTTAATTGTTTTGATATAAATTGCACTCAAGTATACAAAAGAAAATGATTCGATATCTTTTCATTATCCTGTGCTTAACTTCTCTTTATCCACATGCACAGTCTAATGTTAGATTTGATAAACAAACAAAAAATTGTTTCTTTTGGTTCTGTTGATGTTGGATTTTTGGTGTGCTTATCTAATTTTCTTTTAATTTGTGTCGTTTGCTTGTGTGTATATATGTATTCAACTTCACTCTCTTATACATACCTACATTATATATTTATACGCATACACTCGAATATTGTAACGTGTATCTATGTGCTTATATATTTTATTTCCCTGTTTAATGTGTGTCCAATCTTAAATGTGATGGAATGGAGCAAAAGGATCTTCTTTATTCTTCTAATTTGTCCCAAAGCAATGGGAAAATTGTCACTGAACTGATGCTTTGGTAATACTCGTGTAGCATTTGTCTCTGAGGCAATTATATAATTTCACAACCGAGTGAATCTCTTTCAAGCTTAAGAATTTTCAATTCCAAACGAATGTTTTGTCTGTTTGTTTCTTATGTCTGGGTATATTGATTGAAGCTTTTGAGGAGTTCTTTTGTCTATCTAGGTTGGGTTATGGCCTAAAACGACTTTTTAATGTTTGAGAATGTGACCCATTTTGTACTATTGTACTTTTAGTAAAATGTAGTTTATATTTTTTTTTTTTTTTGGTTTTGGGATTTCCTTAAAAAAAGTCTTTTTTATGAGAGAATATAGGCCTTCAATTAGCGAAAGGTGGCCGTGGTTGCGGTATTTATAAATAAAATTTGCTTTAAAATCCATACAATTAAGATTAAAGAGAAATATTTGAGGAAAAAACCAAATAGAAAAAAAATAAATTACCTATTACATTCACTCATCAACCTTTGCGGGGAAAAATTAGATAGCTTTAAAGTGGAAACACTTGATATTGGAAGATTGTAGAAATGGAATTCTAAAAATCATCAGTTAAAGTGTTGCCAATTTACAATAATGTATGTTGGTACTTTAGTTAATTTTTTCATTTCTAATTTTTTAATAATAATATTCCATATCATAGCGCTCTCTATGTCGGCTTCAATCGTTGTGACGAGTTTCATGCTGCATGAAATTTATCATACGGTGAAGTCGTATGAAAATTGTGTGTTGAACGACGTGCCCCAACAATTACTGAAGTCGGTTGCCAGCTCCAGCTATACGTGCTCAAATAATTATAACTCTCCAAAGAACGACATCCTGTTTTCTATTATGTTCGTACAGCCTAGAGTCTTACTTTGGATCATTTTTGGAAATTCAAGGTTTTTACAATAAAGTAAAGGCGAATTTATGAACACCCTTTACCTCGTACATACTAGGCAGCTTCTTAACAGATTAGATTCAATTATTGGTGTGAATTTCTTAATGGCGTTTGTTATGTTGGATTTGAAGATATTAATTTTTTGCGATTTATTCGAATAAACCTGCGATTCAAAATAGCTTCATTGGAAGAAGTATAAAAGTCAATTCACGTAACCGCATCACTATTAAACTATGCTCTCAAATTGCTCGGGTAAAACGTGTATGCACTGTGTGCAACGTAATGGCGTCTTGTTGGACCCACATGTTGTCAGTATCCATATCATCGTGTCGACGTTCGCCGTTGATAGTTATTCATTTTAGAAGAACAACGGACCGTTGATTCGGCCAAACCAAAATATGCACCTAGCATTGAATTTCTCGGAAAGCATTTGGTGCTCGTGTGTCTGGTGTGGGTTTGTATCAACCATAAAATTCGAAAATTTTGATTGTTTTCTTTAAAAATTAAACGACTGTTATGGCAATGATATACGAATCACGTAATGCTTGGAACATTTCTCAAATGAAGCACTGATTTTGAAATTATTTGATAATTTTCACACATCAATGGTGAATTGGTATACTGAACAATTAATTACAAATTTGACCGAAGTTGCTTTTACAATATGGCCGCTATAACCTTACATATTTCGAGTACCTCCATGACTCTCTATAACGAAATAAATGCCATTGAATCGGCCTCTACATAATGCTTCTTGTAGTGCTGTATAATGTTTTAATAAAATGTAATCAAACTTAATCACTATTATCACATAACGGAAATAGGGTTTTGATGTTTTGAAAAAAATTTGGCTTATTTTAGGGTTAGTTTTGTGCATCTCCGTTATGGCTGAACCAATTTTGTTGAAATTTCGTAGTTAAAATAATTTTAAGTGTGTTTCATTGTTCCTTACTGTAAATGACTTTTTAGTACTTCCGAAGAGAATGCAAAAAGAAAGAAAGAGGAATTGCAAACCCAAAAGATTTTGCCTGGCTATTAAATTTAGACAAAAGTTCCAAAATATTTAAAAAAAACACATGCCTTGTAAAACGATTCTGAACCTTCTGAATTCTATCCGTAAATGATTGTTGACGAGGGTTCCAGATGGCATTCAAAGTTTGATCTAACTAATGAGACAAAAGTGTTAATGTAGGGTCAACAAAACTAGTTGAGTTTGTTATTATAAATCCTAACATTGAGCTAGCTTTAGTCATGATAGCATCGACATGTAGAGCAAATGAAAACTTCGTGCTAAATGAAGCACCCAAATCTTTTATTTTTACAGTTATCTGAAGATGATTACATTTTAATGAATACAAAACTCGTACATAAAATTTTTCCAATAGAGAGAAATTACGAAACATTTTTAACATTAAGATTCAAGCACTTTAATATACCAGCGAGATAAATTATTAAGATCTATTTGAAGTTTAAGGCAGTCATAATCACACGTTACTTTAAAAAATAGTTTGAGATCATCAGCATTTACAAGACAAGACACTAAAATTAATGTAGTTAACAGTAGGTATATCATCAATTCATATTAATGTACTCTGTAATTTTCACTTTGAATTAATTTTCCATTGAATTAAGTTTGAAAGGATACCAAATACTTCAAGTTTAAAAAGCAATATATTTTGTGGCACACTGAATAAATAGCTAAAATCCGTGTAAATAGCATAAATAAGTGATAGTTGATCTTTCCAAAATAAACTCATGCTGAGCATCATTTCATTAGGTGATGATTTTTTAATAAACATTCAAAAGGCTTTAAAATTGCTGATAAATAACAAGTTCCTCTTAAATTTTCTACGTTGTTCTTCGAGCCCGATTTGATAATTTTGAATCATGAAAGAGGATTTCCATTCGTCCAAAAATGCCGCTTAGAAATAATTAGCAATGACAAGCAAATAGAATTTGAGTCTCTTTTTTTAAACTAGAGCAGGAATACCATACAAATCAGGGCTTAAGACCTTTTAATCCTTCTAAAAATTTAAGGAAATCTAACCTTATAGATCCTGTATCCACTTTAGGCGCGTTTCCATGAGGAACGACAAGGTAATTTAGTATAAACAGACTAAAAAACTGAGCAAAAAGCTCAAGAGTTTTATCAGCATCAGTATAGTCTTTATTTTTGAAATTCATAGTATTCGGAATCCAAAAAGTTTTACATTTAGCATTAATAAACGACCAAAAACGTTTTCGGTCATTTTCTGAGTTAAGCTCAGCGTGAGCGATATAATTTCTGTGCGAGAATTTGCTAAGACTAATGAATTCTTTGCGTAGTTTAGAAAATTTTATTTCAATAGGTATACAAATCGTTCGATTTTTTAAACATAGAAAAAGATTTATTTTTCAGGTGTGTCAACCAACTGGTGACTAACAGATTATAGCTATATTTTAATAAATATAAGCACTCAAAAAATGAGTTGGACCATGCTTATTTTAGTAAATTGCGTAAAGATTTTTTTCACACTTAATAAGTTCCTTCACAAGGGTTATATCATGAATATAAAGAGTAATATTAAGAACAATTGTATCTCCTTCTGGTCCTTTGTTAATACGAAGAGAAAATCTAATGGATTTCCCAAAAATATGTCTTATAAAAATACCGAAGCGTCAAATATTACTTCCATTCTGAATTTATTTGCAAAATTCTTCCAATCTGTTTACTCAACTCCCATTATGAATAACTTTCCATGTATTCCGAATATAGCAAGTAAGGTTGATATTGGCGAATTACAGTTAAGTAGTTGTGAAGTGCTTTCAGGACTTAAATCACTTAAACCTAAATTAAACCCTGGAGCTGATGGTATACCCGCTATATTTCTCAAAGGTTGTGCTTCATCACTTTGCCGTCCTCTAGTTTACATCTTTAATAAGTCTCTATCCGAAGGAGTCTTTCTTAACACATGGAAGATTTCTTACCTTGTGCCGATTCATAAATCTGGGTCTAAGAATATGGAAGAAAATTATAGAGGTATCTCTAAGCTCTCAGCAATTCCTAAATTGTTCGAAAGTATTGTAAAAAATAAAACAGAATTCTTAACTAAAGAATCTATTTCTGAACTGCAACACGGCTTTATATCTAGACGATCCACTACTACCAATATGGCTCTTTTTTCCAGATACGTTATTAATTCTGTAGAGTGTAAGTGTCAGGTGGACGCAATTTACACAGATTTTAGCAAAGCGTTTGATTCTGTGAACCACAGCACTCTGTTGCAAAAACTGGAAATATTTGGTTTCCACTCTAAGTTTCTGTGTTGGATTTCATCTTACCTCACAGGCAGGTCTCAAAAAGTTATCATCGATAGTTCTTTTTCAAGTTCTATTAAATGTACCTCTGGTGTCCCACAAGGTAGTCATTTGGGCCCACTTCTTTTTAACATTTTTTTAAATGATATCGCCTTAGCTGTCGAACACTCCAAGTGTCTTTTATATGCCGATGACTTAAAACTATTTTTGAAGATAAAAAGTGTTGAAGATTGCTACCTCGTACAATCAGATATTAACCGTATTGCGGAATGGTGTTTAATAATAGCTTAATCATCATCGTCGGCTCGACAACCGGGGTCCGGTCCTGGCCTCCTTCAACAAGTCTCTCCACCCATCCCGGTCTCGAGCCGCCGCCATCCAGTTGCGCACCCCAAGGCTCCGGGCGTCCTGGTCTACGCCATCTCTCCAGCGCAAGCATGGTCTACCACGCTGTCGTCTACCATAGAATGTACCACAAAGAACTTTCCGAGCAGGTTCCTCTTCGCTCATGCGAGCTAGGTGCCCTGCCCACCGGAGTCTACCGAGCTTAATTTTTGTCACGATATCTGCTTCAAGGTAGATTGCGTACAATTCATGATTGTACCGTCTCCGGAATCGTCCTTCCTCACATATGGGGCCAACAATTCTCCTTAAGACTTTTCTCTCGAACGCGGCTAAGAGGTCGGAGTGCCTTTTGCTAAGCACCCAAGTCTCGGATCCATATGTGAGTACTGGCAGGACCATGGTCCTGTACAGCAGCAGTTTTGAAGTTATGGTGAGATTTCTGGATTTGAAGAGCTTTGACAGACTATAGTAGGCTCTGTTGGATTTGAGAAGCCGCCCGCGTATTTCTTCTTCTATATTGTTATCGGCTGCTACTATTGACCCAAGGTATTTAAAGGATTGCACCACTTCAAATTCGTGCTCCGCTACCTTGATTGTTTGACCAACTGTTCCTCTCGCATTCGACGCCACCATGTACTTTGTTTTACCTTCACTAATGTGCAGCCCCAGATTTTGTGCCGCCTGCTCGATCTGGATGAAGGAATCATGTACAGCTTGCTCAGTTCTTCCGATGATGTCGATGTCGTCTGCGTAAGCCAGTATCTGGCTGGACCTGTTGACGATGGTCCCTCTTGTTGCCGTGCCAGAGTCACGGATTGCTTTCTCCAACGCCAGGTTGAAGAGGAGGCAGGCCAAACCATCCCCTTGTCGGAGTCCATTAAAGATGTTGATTGGTTTGGATAGCAATCCGGCTATTTTTACTTGGCTTGTTACGTTGGTCATGGTCAACCTACATAGTCGTGTCAATTTATTTGGGATGCCGAATTCTCTCATGGCTTTGTAAAGTTCTACCCTGGCTATGCTATCGTAGGCGGCCTTAAAGTCTATATAATAATAGCTTAAAGTTGAATATAAAAAAATTTAATGTGATCTCATTCTCTAAATCTAAAAGTCACATTGATTTTAACTATTTGGTTGAGTCTAACTCACTTGCTCGAGTGACCTTGGCATTATGCTTGATTCAAGTTTTTCTTTTAAAAGCCATATTGACTACATTGTGGGTAGATCAAATTCACTTGTAGGCTTCATAAAGCGTAATTGCATTGATTTTTGTGACCCTTACGCTTTATTATCACTTTATACATCTCTTGTCAGGTCAATACTTGAATACGCAGATGTTATATGGAATCCGTCTTTTAAGTCTTATTCTAACCGAATTGAAATAGTCCAAAGGCGTTTCACAAAATTTATATTTTTTAAAATGAATTGGAGATTTTCTCCTGATTATAGAGCAAGATGCCTCTTGCTTGGAATTAAGTCTCTAGAATCAAGACGAACCATTCATGATGTGATGCTTGTGAGGGATGTGCTATGTTACCACTTTAGATGCCCCAACCTACTTTCGATAATACCATTATACGCACCGATAAGATCTTTTCGTTCAATGGACTTACTTTTTGAGCAATTTCATAAGACAAGCTATGGTTGTAATGAGCCAGTTTCTAGAGCTATAAACAATTTCAATGAAGTTTGCCAATATATTCATTTGAGTTGTTCAAGGGATTCCTTTAAAGCTAGTGTTTTACTTCTTTTTTTTTTAATTGTTTCATATATGTATAAAACTCATTATTATTTAAGTTATAAGCCATAATCTTTTAGCTGAAAATTTGCTTGTAGATGTAAATAACTAAATATTGTATTATTAAATCTTACAAACATTATTTAAATAAGCAAAAAAGTTCAAAAATTTTTTAGTTCTCTTCACTTGTCCTTCAACAATGCGATTGTATTAATATAAACTTATACCTTATATCTTCAATGCCCATCCACAATAGGTATAGCCTTGAAAAACAAATATTCATATACAGTCGACTCCGCCTATATTCACTCCGCTTAAAGGAAACTTTCGGTTATATGCAACAATAAATTTATCACGGTTTTTTTTGCAGGGCTTTTTCACACAAATTAGTACGGATAACTGCACTCCGCTTATTTGAAAACTCCCTTTAATTGAAAAAAATTTCTTTACCTCAAATAAAGGGTCCGCCATCTAACGTTTTTTTTCAACTAGTGCTTATTTCGTGAATGGTAACACTTAGCTCATGTCTGATTTGACAGATAATTAGTTTTATCCTTCCGCTGAACGAATATGGTTGTGTATACGCTTCGCTAAGTGGGCCTGCGATCAACTTAGAGAAGATGCCGATTTTGCCAAAAAAATCATCTTTTCAGTTGAAGCTCATTTTGATCTTGGCGGGTAGTAAACAAGCAAAATTGTCGCATTTGGGGCACAGAAAACCCGCACGCATACATTGAAAAGCCGATACACCCAAAACGAGTCACTTTTTGGTGCGGATCTTGGTCCAGAGGCATAATTGGGCCATTTTTTGAAAATAAGCAAGGAGTGGCGATCGTTATCGGGCCATGTTGAACGAATTTTTGTTCACAATAATTGAAGAGGAGGATATTGGCAACATTTGGTTTCAACAGGACGGCGCTACGTGCTACACAGCCGAAGCTACACTCGATGTTTTGCGCCATTTTCAAAAAAAAAGAAGTTATTTGGCGGACCCTTTAGTTATTTTGTTCTAAAACAACTCCGCTTAAGTGAAACACTGAACGCATCCATACATTTTTGAACTTTGAATACACCTAAAAAATGTCATTTTAATGGCGAATTCCTTTCAACAAAAAATTCGAATTTTTTCTAAACAGAATCGAATTTTTTCTAAACAAAATCGATTCTTTTCTGTCAAAACAAATCTTGCGTTTTTAGCAAGATTTCACACTGATTTGCACACACACTATGAAGACTTGACATTTCTAATACGTCATAAATTGAAAGTCGCGGAATTTTTGGAAGACGAGTTGTTTATTTTTTAGTTGGGACGAATTCTACATAATTTAATAAAATATTCAACAATATATTCAGTCAATACAGCTATAAAAATAATTTATTGTGCGTTATTGTTCACTATCAAACACAAATTTGACAAAAAAAATAGCTTTCGCGAGTGAAAGACATGTTAAAAACTTTCAGTGCAAGTGATGAAAACTTTTCAATAATAATTTTCTTTAAAAATATATGTGCAAATAGAAGTTCAAACAAATAAAATGCACCGTATAAGCTGGCTTATATCTTTTATTTATTAATTTAATTCTATTGGTAAAACATTTTTCTCACAACAAAAACAAACAACCTTAATAGTTTTGTGAATAATTTCTTGACGTTTTGCGTCAATTGCAGCTATAAAGTAACACAAACACAGTCACACCAAAAAAAATCGATTCTTTTACGAAATACGAATTCCTTTCAATTGACAGAAAAAATTCGATTCTGTTTAGAAAAAAATCGATTTCTTTTTTGAAAGGAATTCGCCATAAGTTTCATTCCATTCTCATCGTTCCAATCCTTTCAAATGTCACAATTATTAAAAATTGTTTTGTTTGTTGTTCGAGGTTATTTATGTTTTTTTTTCTATCTTTTGATATATTACGCACATCGCATTGTTTAAAGGGGAAATAAAGTTGCAGTTATACAAAGTTTGGTTAAGTGCAATAAAGTTGCATATATTTTATATGAAAACTCCGCTTGATTGCAATAAATTTTCTGCATTTTTTGTGTTGCAAATAAGCAGTTAGTCGACTGTAAATGCATTTATATTTGTTGACATTTACAAAAGTCCAAAAAATATGTAGGTACTTTATTTACTTTCTTCATAAAAATCTCCGATGATGAAAAATATTGTCAAATATTTAATTATTTATTGATTATTATAATTTGGTATAATCCAAATATCAGTTTGAAAACAGAAGGTCCCCAGTGTTGGAGCGTTACCCTGAGGCCACGAGAGCGAGTACTCCGTTAGCTAGTTGCTAGCCTTAGCAAGGCGCTCGTCAACTCGCTATATCTACTCGTTTGTCAGCTGGCTTGAATTTTTCCAAGTCAGTTGAGAAGCGAACTTGACAGTAAATGTATGCAGCCAACTCACTAGCTAGTACTCGCTCGTATAATCTGAGGTTTAAAATCAAATTAAATAAATTATTAAAAACATCTAGGTTGTTAAATTGGTGTGTTTCATTTTCGATATATTTTTGTTATTAATTAATTTAGATATTTGGTATTGATTTGAAATCAAATGGGTTTATTTATTAATTAATAAATTATTATAATGGTACTGTATTACTAAATATTATTTCCTACCTTAAACGAAATTCTATTTTTTTTTATTTATTTAATAAATTGTTTATGAATTATTCCTTTTTCGTGACTTTATCTAAAATTTAGTAATTCTAAGTGGACTGAAAGTCTTTCTTGATATTTAGTTCTTTTATTATAACGGGTGATTTTTTAGCTGGTTTGGTTTTGGCAACACTGGTTTTGACAGCTGACGTGTGTTTAGTACCTTGTGTCACTGTCAAACAGCTTCAGTTTGGTTTGCAATTTAACCATGGATCGTCTTACAAATGAACAACGCTTGCAAATTATTGAATTTTACTATCAAAATTCGTGCTCGGTTGGAAATGTTCATCGCGCGCTGCTTGTGTTCAGCGATGAGGCTCATTTTCGGTTGAATGGGTACGTAAATAAGCAAAATTGCCGCATTTGGAGTGAAGATCAGCCAGAAGCATTGCAACAGCTACCAATGCATCCCGAAAAAGCCACTGTTTGGTGCGGTTTATGGGCCGGCGGCATTATTGGGCCTATTTCTTCAAAGATGATGCGAATCGCAGCGTTACTGTCAATGGTGAACGCTACCGAGCGATGATAACAAACTTTTTTTTGCCCGAAATGGAAGTTCTTGACTTGCATGATATGTGGTTTCAACAAGACGGTGCCACATGCCACAAAGCACGCGAAACAATGGCGCAATTGCGAGGCGAGTTTGGTGAACAGTTAATTTCACGTTTCGGGCCGGTCAATTGACCGCCTAGATCGTGCGATTTGACACCATTAGATTATTTTTTGTGGGGGTATGTCAAGGCTAATGTCTATAGGGACAAGCCCGCTTCGATTGATGCACTGGAAGCCAACATCCATGCATTCATTCGTGAGATACCGGCCGATATGTGTGAAAGAGTATGCCAAAATTGGACTCAGCGGATGGGCTACCTGAGACGCAGCCGCGGTCAACATTTGCATGAAATTATCTTTAAACATTAAATTGCAAGGTTCAAACTATCGATTCAAATAAATATTTCATTCATTTTTTCGAATTTTTTGTGTTTTTTTTTTTTTTAAAGTTCTAAACCTCTTAAAAAATCACCCATTAGATTACAATATTTATTTTCATTTCTTAAGACCTTTCCTGAGCACTTTTACTCAATCTATTTAAAGATGTTCTATATGGAAATAAAAGTAAAATTGGTAGGTGTCATTTACGAGAAAGACGAAATCTCTTGAATCCTAGTACATCCTCATATTTAATATTGCAACTTTATTTTTACGAAAGTTTTCTTCCATTCGTCCGGAAACAGTCCGTTTTAAGCATTCAAAATTTGTCACTTGCACATAGTAGATAATGTACATAGTTTGATTTTCTATTCTTCTTCCGCAATTAAAATAAATAAATAAATAAGTTTAGTGTCGCGCCACTCGTTGAGAGGCAGGGCCTAGTGACTTACAACTCTCAAACATACCTGTGTGCGTGTTGTTTGTTTGCGGGAATGAAGGTGACCCTTAAATTTCTGCCGAATCCAAAATAAGACGATTTTTCACTTCCTACCAAAATGGACTAGTCGTTTTTTTTTTGTTACGTGGACGAATCTGGCAGTCGAACCCACATCTTGTTCTTCCGAAATAGACATTTTATTGAAATTTTGTATGCTAGTTAGCCCGCCCGGCTTTGCACGGGTAGACAAACCTAAGCTTTGCATACAAATTACAAAGGAAAATATTATTTCTTGACTTTTTGTCATCAAGTAGATACTACTTTCTGGGTTTTACCCTACTACACGTTATGATAGGCTAAATTTGTAAAAACATGATGCCCTAAGTCCAATTTTTTTTGTCGCATTTCACTCTACAAAAAACTATACAAACAGAATTTTTGGAATTGGATACCACTTTTCGTTTCTATCCCCTTCAACCTATTAATACCAAATTTTTGAAAAAAATATTCCTAGAGCCATCCACTCAAAATATCCTTTCAAACACAAAAGAATTTCTTATATCGGACATTTTTTTAGTTTTACCTTTTTTCCACCTTACAAATACCAAATTTGAAAAAGAATATCCTTAGAGCCATTTCCTAAGAAAAATCTTTCAAACAAAAAAAAAATCCTAAATCGGGCATTTTTTTTATTTTTTTTCCCTTTACACCCTACAAATAAAATAAAAAATATCCCTTAAGCTATTTCCTGAGAAAAACATTTCAAACGAAAACAAAATTTCTTAAATCGAACAATTTTTTTATTTTTACCCAATTTCACCCTACAAATATTAAAATTTTGAAAAAAAATATCCCTTAAGCCATTTCCTGAGGAACACATTTCAAACGAAATGATTTCTTAAATCGGACAATTTACAAATAAAATTAAATGAAAGAGATACAAAACAATTCGACCTTAAAATATGTAAATATAAATAATTTTATTAGACTGCGTTTTTGAAATTAAAGGCACAATTTGGTCCCCTTGAATTTTATGTTTCCTTTCTTCTGAAACAAAATTAAGTTTTTCAGCTAGGAGAGTTTGTACACATAATACCCAAATTAAGAATAAATGGACTAATAATCAATTATTATTATTCGGAACGCCTCCATACTGACTGGAAACCGATGTAAATAGAATATAAAGCATGTTCTTAAATAAATAACAAAAACAATTGCATGATACTATTTTACAAATAATGTGAGGTGTGTGCATCTTGAGTAAATTGTTTTATATACATATATTGTAAATACCGTGTTTTTTTTTCTAATTTCAAATAAAATTATCGCCAGACAAATAAAATATTAAGCTTGCTAAAAATCGATGTGTGTTTTTTTTTTTTATTTTTGATGCCAAACATTTAACTAAAAATTAAAATTTAATCTGCATTTTTTAAAAGTTCAAAACAAAACAAAAAAAAAACCCTTTTTTTTTCTTATTCATTACAGAAATACGATCAAAATATAACTTAACAAGCGGAATTTACTCAATATAAGACTGAAATATTACTTTAAATAAAATAAAAATGTTGTTTATATAAAAGCAAAGAAAAGAAAAAAATTTAATTAAAATCTGAGAATTATTTCCTTCAAAATATACATATATAATTTAAAATTTTATATTTTTAGTATAATACAAATTGTTTTTAAATTAAAATGTTTAACACTCTTAAACTAAACATTGAAAATTAGCTTAATATTATCAAAAAAATATCGACAGTCACTATGTATACTATGTATGTATATGATATAGTCGATTATACAGTCTGTAAATATGTACATGACAAAAGTGGGATAAGAATTAAAATTAAAAAAAACAAAAAAAAAACAGAACCAATAACTAACATCATGGTATATCGGCAATACTTTTTTACAATATGTATACATATAAAGAATACATATAAACATACTCAAGTAATCTCAACTCAAAAAAAAAAAAAACAAAAACACTCAACTCACATGAATGTACCTTAACCAATATACTATAGTCACTATATTTAAACTTTAAAAAAAAATATATCTATTCAGGTAGTAAGTGTATCTATTTTTTTTTTCTTTTTAGATAACGTCTTATATCATAGAAGCACGCAATATTTAAAAATAAAAGAACCTACCTATTTAAAATATAGCATTACTGACAAAAAAAACTCCAATATTTATTCGTCCATTTCTTGACCATGATTTTTTATATAACACCAAACCATCTCAAAAACTGTCCATTTTGTTCAATAGTTTCTTTATGCGTTCGAGTTAAAATATAAAAGTCAGGAATTCATAGCTCTTTTCTTATGAAAGAGTTACAACAAATATTTACACCAGTTACAGATGTCAAATTACAACTTTCAAACAATCTTATTTGTTGGCCCGTAAATAGGTAAGCTGTAGGTTGGTCACATGCATAGCATATTCTTGCCCGTAAATGTTCGAAATCTGTCAACTCAATTTGTGGCTGAACCAAAAGGTCTAGCAACTTTCAAATAGCATATTCGTGATCTGGGAACCGCCACCTTTCCATCAAAGTATCACTTCACAAGTCAAGAAAACATTTTTTTTTTTTGAAAAAACGACTTGTTTTTCACTTCTTCAACAGCAGTTTTCTTGTGAACCAAGCGTCCTCAGACTCAATTTCGATAATAGTAAAAATGGCAAAATTGAGTTATTCTCCAGTTAATTCATCAAATTATATAATCGGGGTGATTAAAAGATATACATACATAATTATACCTTCACTAAACAAAAACTGGTATGTCTGGCACCTGAAGTTATAGGCAAAAGGAGTTATTCTTAAATAATGTAGTTTTGTTGCGTTTTCCAACGGTTCTTCCTTGCCGCATTTTCGCATAAATCAAGTGCCTCTTGAGTTACTAAGACCCAGTTTTTTAGTACGAGATCATCCTAGTTTCCGGATTAAATTCAAGTTAACTCCTGAAACATGTTTTTCCGTCAACTTAGATCCCGAGTTAACTCAACAAATTGTTTGTCAACTGTAGTTAACTCTGGATTAACTGTATAGGTATTTCTGACAGATGCGTGTCAAAAACTTTATCGTAATCGATATACGCCTCTATTGAAAAGAGTTTTTTCCTAGTAGCGCCATTTCGATTTCGGTAGCGAAATCTTGATTTCTATATGGTGTCGCTCTTGGATTTCGATAGATTTTTGGTAACTTGCAGCCGTATTTATAAGTTATTTGATTAGTTAAGCAGTGTCTTAATAGTTGAAAATATCCTTAATTTAATTAAATTATAATGTCACATTAGTCAAGGTATTGACAATCGATTTCGTTGTTTAAGGTCCATTTGCTGAAACGAAGCTTAAATATTTAAGTTCAGCATAAGCTCTTATGTTCTACTTTTTCCTCAGCGTAAACTGTCTTATAAACTCTTATGTTTAACTTAAATATTTAAGTGTCGTTTCAACTAATGGGCCTAAGTTAGATAAGCCAAGCATCAATTAAACAAGTTTTTTAATAACTTGGACGGGTGCCTAAAGTTAGACAATGAATTTATTTCAATACGCCTGCTCAAGTTTAAATCAATACTGCACTTAAAAACTTCTTCTGAGCTAACTCGGTTTAAAGCTATTTTCAGTTCTCTGGTCTATCACAACACAACACTAAAAACTGGCCATAAAAAACTCAGTCCTTGTGTTAGAAATAATAGAGATTATTAGCTCAATATGTAGATAGTCGTTGTTTGAAATTATTTGAATTTTTGTGGCTTCCATTTGCCATGTCTGAAACTCTTTCTATCGTGTGGCTTAATCGATGACTCCTGCATTTTCATTTTAATCATTATTAAACAATGCTCGAAAACCTGTCTTAATTAATTTTTCAAAAAAGCAATTTTAGAAATCCATAAATATTTGAAAACAATAGTTTTTTAATTTTATTCGAAATTTTATCAGCAAAAGCTTCATAAATCTAGAGAAAAAAATTAAAAAAAAAATTATTTTAAACAATTTACCAAGCATCGTTTAATGTAAAAGGAAACCATAGTCCATTAAAATTACGACAAAAATTTATTTTTCGTGTCGATAGGCGAAAATTCTCAGGGAACGATAAAAATGCGAAAAAGTATGCAAAAATTTAAATTAAGGAGAGATAACCTTGAAAATATTGCTCGCACAGAAAAAAATACACATTACGTTGTTCAAAGACAAAAGTTTCGGAGTTATATAATTCAATTCGCGTTTTTTAAAATAGGATAAATAGGATTTCGTCAGGGTTGTAGCGTCCCAAAAACCCGGATTTTATCTATTCTAAAAACCATCTTTCAGGTTTCAAAAAAAAATCAGCCTTCCTGTATTTCGTTCCAAAAAACAGATGCACAGCAAGTTCAAGAAGGCCAACTTGATCATCTTGCGGATAAAATAAAATAATACAAAACTAACTTTAGTACCAATATTATCAGAGGCGCAAAATTTAAGACGACTCAGTAAAGTGTTAAATCATTTTTAATATGATACTAGGTTAAAAAGGGGATTTTGCTAATTTTAAACGTGTTTCACATGATACTATCCCTTAACATTTTACTAAAGTTAAAATCGCCAGATTGCTGTTTTATCTTTTTAACATATTAGTAAATCCATATGTCACTTTGACATTGAAAAACATTAAAAAGGTATGTTTGCTTACTTTTTTTTTGCATGAAATGTCACTGTTTTAGACGCGTTCAACTTGAGTTTCGTAAGAAAATAGGGGTAGTATGATACAAGTTAAAAAGTATTTAAGACTAAGAACATTTTAGTAAAAAGATTTAATGTTAGTAAAGTGTTAACTAGGTAGTATCATGCTAAAACCTTAACATGAGGCTGGTTAACATTTTGCGCCAGAGACTTCAAATTCACAATATTTGCTAAACTGGTCAGGCAAAGGCGCCTTAATGAATTTCAACTCCATAGCATTAGTGGTTTCTGAGATATAGGACTTTGAAAATCGTTTAAACCGTAAATGATTGATTCACTGACTGACACATCATCAAAATTACTGAGCACTTTCCGACTCCTTAGAAACTTGTAATTTCGCGATATAGTAGTACTAGTGTTGCATACAAAAGATAAAATTGAAAATTTGAGGTTTTTTTTTAAGGGGCCGTTGTACCATCCGCCCACTTTCCCAGAATTGTAATGATTTATATGGAACACTTCTGATTGTTGAAGAATGGTGAAAATTGGAAGGGTAGTAAGAATTGCATACAAAGGTACAAATCTAAAACTTGGGATTTTCCATTCAGGGGGCGTGACATTAATTATTGGCAAGTTTGCTTTTAACTACCCAATTACTCACAAGGTTGACACCATGACCATTGAGCCTGCCAAATGTTTGTCAGAAATCATTAAATAACATTTTTATATAAATTGGAGTTGTTTCAATACTACTAAAGTATTTGATATTCTCATTACTTTTTACGAGTGACTTGTTATATTTATATACTGTTTTTTTTTTTTGCATTTATTGTAAAATTTGCCTCTTTTTAACATTTTTATGTGATACTTATAAACTGACCAATTTATTATTTATTGGCCCACACTACTTCATCTTTAATATAGTATATACCTATTTGTTAAGGTCACACTTAAAAAAACATAATCATTTTAAAAACTGAATTATGTAAAAACAAATAAACAAAAAGCGGATATTTGAAAAGCATAATTTTTGTGTAGAAATAAGGCAACATTTGGAAAAGCTGAATTTCGCCTTACTCCCATTAATTTTGTTTTTACCTTTTGTGAAAATATTAATAGAAATGCGTACTCGAGTTTTATGGAACCATTTAGTACATCAGTTTAGTTCTCGATATTTATGATAGTACAAAAAGGTGTCGCCCGTAATTCACGACTGGCTCAAGTCTTTTATCTTTTTATCTTTTATCTTCAAATTTCTTAGACTTTTAGAGATTTAATACAACAAACCCTATTCATGAAATTAGAGCAAAACTGGAAAAGCTTGAAAGTAGTTTTAAAATGGCTAAAATAACTTCTAAAAATAGGTTTTGAGAGATCGGATATTTCCAATAACCATTTAAAGTCTACCATTTAAAAAAAATGTTTTCTAAGGTATTTCAAAAAAAAAAAAATCATCAAAAAGTTTTCCGCAAATAAAATCTTAAAAAACAAATATTTAATTTCATTTTTAAAAGGGCATTTATTTAAACTTTGTAAAAATAACAATCAATAGCTTTTGAAGAGTTTTACAAGAAGCATTTAGTCTGCCTACCTGTTCACGTGATCAACAGGTGAACAAATTTGACATAAAATTGTACCAAAAAGAAGGCAAGTCTAGTTATTATGTTCGCCCAACCAAACAGTGAAACATAAACGCAGACCAAAGCGATGAAAATTGTAACAAAGTTGCCCCTAATGAAGTCACACATCATCATCATCATCATCATCGGCTCGACAACCGGAGTCCGGTCCTGGGCTCCTTCAACAAGTCTCTCCACCCATCCCGGTCTCGAGCCGCCGCCATCCAGTTGCGCACCCCAAGCCTCCGGGCGTCCTGGTCTACGCCATCTCTACAGCGCAAGCATGGTCTACCACGCTGTCGTCTACCATAGAATGTACCACAAAGAACTTTCCGAGCAGGTTCCTCTTCGCTCATGCGAGCTAGGTGCCCTGCCCACCAGAGTCTACCGAGCTTAATTTTTGTCAGATTATTAGATTTTGTAGATTGCGTACAATTCATGATTGTACCGTCTCCGGAATCGTCCTTCCTCACATATGGGGCCAACAATTCTCCTTAAGACTTTTCTCTCGAACGCGGCTAAGAGGTCGGAGTGCCTTTTGCTAAGCACCCAAGTCTCGGATCCATATGTGAGTACTGGCAGGACCATGGTCCTGTACAGCAGCAGTTTTGAAGTTATGGTGAGATTTCTGGATTTGAAGAGCTTTGACAGACTATAGTAGGCTCTGTTGGATTTGAGAAGCCGCCCGCGTATTTCTTCTTCTATATTGTTATCGGCTGCTATTGACCCAAGGTATTTAAAGGATTGCACTACTTCAAATTCGTGCTCCGCTACCTTGATTGTTTGACCAACTGTTCCTCTCGCATTCGACGCCACCATGTACTTTGTTTTACCTTCACTAATGTGCAGATGATATCGATGTCGTCTGCGTAAGCCAGTATCTGGCTGGACCTGTTGACGATGGTCCCTCTTGTTGCCGTGCCAGAGTCACGGATTGCTTTCTCCAACGCCAGGTTGAAGAGGAGGCAGGCCTAACCATCCCCCTTTGGTTTGGATAGCAATCCGGCAATTTTTACTTGACGTTGGTCATGGTCAACCTACATAGTCGTGTCAATTTATTTTTGATGCCGAATTCTCTTATGGCTTTGTAAAGTTCTACCCTGGCTATGCTATCGTAGGCGGCCTTAAAGTCTATAAACAGGTGGTATGTTGGGATGTTAAATTCTAGACATTTTTCCATCGCCTGCCTAAGAGTAAAGATCTGATCAGTTATTGATTTGCCTGGAATGAAACCACACTGATATTGTCCGATGATGGTTTTAGCGTATGGGGTTATCCAGTCTTGTAGGATAGAGGAGAATATCTTATAGGCGGTACTCAACTTGTCATTAGTGTTCTCATGCAAACTATGGGTGCCTGCGTAATGCCTGAATCACACATACTTTTTTATATTTATGATTCACCTCTTCAAAAATAGTGTACAGAAGTGTAGCCTAGCATATTTAGGCTATCTTTAAAGACTTTAACTTTGAAGAAGGTAAACAGTACTCTTTTCTCCACAAAAGCTCGTTAATTGTTAATCATTTAAAAAATGTTAGTCATTTCATGTAGTAGTTTGGGCCAACTTGAATTATTTCTTTTTGGCTAGAAATAATAATCCAGTCATCAGCTACATATTGGCATCCAAACAATCGCTAGTTTCTCTTTAAAAGTGTCTTAATAAAATAAAAAAAATCAATTTTTCAATGACGAGTTTTAAGAAAAGCTATATTCGGCGCATAAAGATAAATATTAGTACTTTCAGATCTCTCAAAGTATATTTTGCAGAACATTTATTTCGTGTTGCAACAATACCTCAAATATGATACGTAAAGATTTTTTTCTAATAAGTGTTTTTACTGATTTTGATTAAACATTTCTGTGCACTAGCAGGTTTGATCTTTGATCTGTCTTTTGGTAAAAATTAATAGAAAAAAAACGAATAGTAGGTACATATTTTTCAATTCCACTTTTATATGAACAACTCAAACGATATTGCTATTTCTTTTATTTATAAGCCTTCGAGTATTATTTTACACAAAAATCTAAAAAAAAATTGGATTTTTATACATAACTTATTTTATTAATGAAAATTCCGCGTTACCGGCTCCCGGAAATTACGCCAGAATTTTTTTTTTGAAGAAACGCCAGAAAATGTTTTCTGCTTCAAATTGGAAAAAGAAGCAGAATTTTTTGTGGAAAATAAGCCAGAACCATTGGAAATTGTGCCAGACAGAAATGGAAAAAAACCAGAAACCAAAATGGAAATTAGGCCAGAAAATCAATTGATATATTCTGGCCTAATTTCCTAATATCAATTTGGAAAAAAAGCCAGAAAATGTTTTGCATTTTAAAAGTCGCTACTTGGTCAATATTGTAGACATTTTATCACAACAGGAAAAAAACAGCCCCTGACATGCACCCAAGGGGGGGGGGGGGGGGGCGGTCGCGGTCGCGGCGTGGCCATGGCGTTGCGGACGCGGTGCGGGCCGGCGCGGTTACGGCGTGGCTGCCACGCAAAAAATTACTAAAGTTTTCAATAATTTTTTTATTTGTAACAATTTATTTAACAAAATAGAAAAGAACAAAATATTTTTACTAAATGTAAACTTGCAAAGTGTCTGCTACGATTTCCCGGCAGCATGGACATTTGTAATTTTCGTTTGAATCTGCAACTGCTTGAGCTTGCAACTTTAAGTTGCACTCCGAGCATATTTTCATATGTCTGCACGGCAACAACACAACGTTTGGTGGAAGGACCTGACATATAATACATAATATTACATCCGCTTCTTTTACGTCTTCAGGATGTTCCTCCGCTTCTTCTTCCTCGTCAGAGTAAACGTTAGTGTCAACATCATTAGAATCTAGAAAAGTGCATAGAAATTATTTTAAAAATACGATTATTAATAAGAAAACAAAAACCTTCGAAAACGTCATCGAACGACTCCATATCTGTGCATATACAGTTTTTTTCGTACACCATCCTGTTGAGAAACATGATTGGTGTTATCTTTTTGTCTGCCAAAAGTTGGCTTGCTTCTTTAATTTTCGGGCTCTTATGTTTGTATTTTTTTTTCTTAATAGAGCCTGTTGCACCACCAGTCTCTACCATATTAAAAAAGTCGCGACTTTTAAAAAACTCCTCCTCTCGAAGAATTTTAACGAATTTAAAAAAGTTTCCCTTATGTTGTATCAATCTACCGAGGACTCAATCCATTATATGCTTCAACAGCTGACGTCGTCCTTATATCCTTACCATAAGCAGATATATTTTCTGGCTTTTCCTGTAATATAATAAAACATATAGACAAAGCGTAATATATAATATTATTATAAACTGTATTACAAAATACAGTTTTCTGGCGTTTTTTCCTAAACATGAAAAGGAAAAAACGCCATAAATTTTATTTTTGGCTTTTTTTCCAAATATTTTTTTTTGGCCTTTTTTCCATTTCTGTAAATGGAAAAAACGCCAGAAAATTTTTAGGAAAAAATGCCTGAAATTCCGAAATTTTGCCAGAAAAATTTGGGATTTTTTCCTAGGAAAAAAGCCAGAATTTTGTATGAAGAATTTTCTGGCGTTTTTTCCAAAAAAAATTCTGGCGTAATTTCCGGGAGCCGCGTTACCAGGTTGTTAAGATTTTAGATTTTATTCTAATTATTTATTTTTAATGTAAAAATAAATTGAAAAATTTTCTTTATCAGCTGAAATGTGTTTAGTAAGAAACTTTTTGTTGTTAATTAAAAAAAAAAAAACAAATTTCTATCCAACATTTGTATTCAATTCTAACAGCTTTCTTCAGTAAGATTTAGTAGTTGTAGGCAATTTTGAATTAATGCCATAAATACCTCCTATTTTTGACTGATATCAGTAACTAGAAATATTAAAATAGAAATCAAATGAAATTTATTTGCCCTGTAATAATCAAATGCAATTTACCCTCGAATGGTTTTCACAAAACTGCCATCATCAATTGAGTAAATAATTTCAAAATTCCCCTTCCCATTTTCCAAAATTTGAATAGATGAAAATTTGATTGATTTGTTTTTAAATAATTTCACTCACTGTATGTTGTTCTTAGAAAAAAAAAAAACTCTTTAGATACTTTGTATCTTTTAATATATCTATAAATATAATAATAAATATCACAAATGGACAAATTTTACAATGACACAAATCCCTCCTACGTAAAACAATAACAAATACAAAATTAATTTTTAAATAATAATACAAAAAAAAAAAACAAGATTAAACATAATAAGGTCCAAAAAAGTTTTTTTTTTTAAATTAACTTAATATATCTACTCGATCATACTAAAACATATAGTAAAATAATAAATTTCAGTAACTTAAAGTTCCATAAATTAAGAATTTAAATAAAACAAACAAAAATATACACTTAAAAAAGCAATCCATGTTAGCTAATTTTTAACAAATAAATTGTTAAAACTTGTTACAGTAATTTTAAAATTAAAAACTAAAATTTAAATTTTTTAACTAAAAAAAAACAAGCAAACAATAATTACAGTTTTAAATGATAAATATTGTATAAAAATGTTTCTTTTTTTTAACTTCAATTTAATATCTTTTTTTTGTTTATATACCTCTTACACACAAAATTGCAATAAAAGAAATAATAGCTTTTTTCATTAAACGGCAAGCTACTAGTGTCTCCTATTTATATATTCAAAACAAAAGGAAATACATTTAATTATTATGAACATTATCAAAAGAAATGTATTCATTGTATAGTGTATAATATTTATAATAAATTATTATTATTATATTAATATTAATTTAAAATAAAACAAAATAAATCTATATATTTGTTAACGTATTCAAAATGTTCTTATGAGTGTTTATCTAGGCAATATTGGAATTAAAAACAGCAACCAATCAAAGTCTTAGTTCAGACAACCTTTTTCCTCAAGATCTCCGATTATGGCTATTTTCGTTTATTAACGCTTGTCATACAGACACACATTATTAGTGACTGCGAATTCGAAGAAACGAAAAAAGAATTTGTTAAAAATATTTAAAAAAAAAAGGTTTTCCAAATTATGTTTTCACACCATTATTTTGCAAACTACATAATACGACAATGTAGTGTTACATTAGACTGTATTCCATAATTGTTTAAGAGTCGTTTGCTGATACGAAACTTAAATATTTATGTTCAACTTAAACGCTTATGTTCTACTTCTTCCTCTGCGTAAACTGTCACATAAGCTCTTATGTTGAACATAAATTCTTAAGTTTCGTTTCAGCAAATGGGCTTAAGTCTTTCAGGGACACCTATAAAAACATATTTCTTACTCACATTCAAATAATAACTCACTGATTTGGACGGATTAACTAACATGAATTCAAAGATGTTATTGGCTATCAATTGAATCTTGGTTGAACCACAGTCAATCCGCCAAAATCGGAGAAATACTATCTTGATGCAAAGATGAACCATGTTTGTACAACTTACCCCAGTCCTTTGTTCCAAATGTTAGAAAATAAAAAAAAAAAAAAAAATTTGAATCGTACAAAATCAATTCGATTTTCGCAGCTTAGTACATTCTATATATATATGTATTTAGACACTAGTACAAAAATCGTAAAAAAAGTAATGACACTCATGAGTCATAATTAATGTACTTGGTGAAGCTTTAATACTTTTTAATGTTTAATTAGACTTCTACTTCGAAAAAAAAAACAATAAAGAGCTTTGTTTTTATGCCCTAAGAATTTTCCATATAAAGGAGCCTAAATGTGTATAGAGATGAAATTCAAATGATCACCAACTTTTTTTAAGATGGCGACTTTTTCCTTCCCACTTCCCCTCCAATTTACAGCGAATTTAGCCTTGATACGAATTTTGGCGAGGCGTTCGCTTATGCTTTTTTAATTTTTATTTATATTTGAAACTCTTGACTTCTTCCCTAAAGCCTCCCTTCAACGACAAATACACATCCAAATTATTGCCACTTAACGTCGTAGTATAAACTCGTTTATCGCGTTTTTAAATATTAGGTACATATATGAATCTACTAGCTGGCCCGCCCGGCTTCGCAAGGGTGGACAAACCTAAGCTTCGGATAAAAATTACAAAAGAAAATATAAATATATATTTAAGCTAATTTTTGCAATCAAATACTACTTTGTGGGTTTCAACCTACTTCACGTTATGAACGGCTAAATATGTAAAACATGATCCTCTAAGTCCAACCTTTATTACTTTACCAACACAGATAGAATTGTTGTAATCAAAAACCATTTTATTGTGTTTATCCCATTTCACTCTATAAATATCAATTTTGTAAATAAGATGACTCTTTTCATTTTACCCCATTTCACCCTATAAATTCCAATTTTATCGAAAAAATCCCTAACGCCATCCACTTAAAAACAACCTTTCAAAAGCCAAAGGAATTTCTTAAATCAGATAATTTTTTTAATTTTTAACCCGTTTCACCCTACAAATTACAATATTAAAAAAATATGCACGACTTGATCGGACGAACTTGCTCTTGTGGTTAAATAATGTGTAAACCCCCACATTGAACAGTCATGATGTACCTATATTTAACGATAAAATATTAAAAGTGTCAAAAGTGCTAAAAAATTGAATTTTTGTTTGATTTTTTTTTTGTTTATAAAAACGTTTTTTTAAAATTTTTAATTGCATTATTGTTTAAACTATTGAGAAGCATCAGATTGCAAAATTATAACAAAATCGGTTTAACCGTGGCAAAGATATAAGCGAATAGCCCAACAAAAAGACCATTTTCTCAAAAAATCGTGGAATACCTAATTCCGTTATGTCAATTTTTTGAGAAAAACCTCAGACGCTGTTTTCATAAAATTGACTTGGTTATTACAGGCGCGAAGTTAAATCGAAATCGTTAGAGCTGTTTTCGATAAAATTTAAAGAAACCAAAATATTTGTATGGCAGCTACCCGTTCTAGATGAGCTGAAACAAAAATTCGTTTTTCCCTCTAGATAATCATATAAAAATCCTCTGTTCCAAATTTAATGCAAATTGGACTACCCGTTTAGACTCTAGCTCAAATTACAGTGGACGCCAAAACGCACAGACCGACGCCGACGGATGGCATGACGACACCAACTTTTTCGGACTTCTCGATTATCGTAGTGTTAGTTTTGATTATAACCTCGAAATTTTTTTCTACACGAAACCAATACTTGCCCTATAGAGCAAGTAAAAAGGATATCTCCAAAGCCATTTCCTTAGAAAAACCTTTCAAACAAAAAACGAATCTCTTAAATCAGACTTTTTTATGTTTGCCCCATTTCACCCTACAAATAACAAAATTTGAAAAAGAATATCCCAAAACCCATTTCCTAAACGCCTACAGCGCCACCTGTTGAACGGTAATTGAATTGAACAGAAAAACGAAATATTTGCCTACAGCGCCACCTGTTGAGATTTTACAGACTTTTCTTTTTTCCTAAACCTTCGCGGAGCAGTTACGAACAAACCCACAGAAGGAAATGTATTTTTCCTAAGAAGTTATACCTAAGAAGTTATAACTATTCAACCATGTAAATTGTTTGCATAATTAAACAAGTTTTTGAACTTCGAAAAACACTTAATATAATTATTTTCGTGGTGCATAACCCACCTTTACTGATATACATACGTAAAGATTAATCAATATTTAGGTTTTAATCAACCGGAAATTCTTAAATTCTTTCACATTGAATATTCATGAATTTAGATTAAATTTTAAAACTAAACAGCTCTAAACATGTATAGGAACCAAAAAAGAATTCCACAAAAAAAAAACACTATACCATATAAAAGAAGTGCGAAAAATACGTGCGACCAATTTGTTTACTTTATTTGACTTGTTTCACACTTAACAAACCCAAAAATACACCTTTGTCCTTGTCCCTTTATCCCTGAATAACTTCTGCATACAAATTAAATCAACGCAAATACACAAGTCCTTGTTTCCTTGTTCCCTGCGAATTTGTGGATAAAATAAGCATTTAAGCATGAAAAATCAAACAAACACACAAACAAAAAGAAAGCAACTCCCAGTAGACCCAAGTAATTTCTTAAGAATTTGTAATCTAACTAACTTAAGAGGGGGCGGGGGGGTCAGTTTGTTGAATGTAAAAAGGTAGGACGAACCCCTAATATTTACAAAGACCAACCGACGGGAACCGAAGGACGAAAAAAAAAACACAACGTACCTACTGGTACTGGGCACATAAAAAAAAAAACCGTGAAGAAGCAATCAACATTATTTCAGAGCAAACGTTATCAAATCAGCGAGCAATTAATTAAATTTATTAAATTGCTCTGTAAGCGCCATTTCATATCTTCCCACACCTCCTCCGATGGCATCTCGCCTGGACGAAGGATATCATTTTACTATTTGCAAAATGTCAGCGCTTGAAATCGAAGGCCATTCCATGCTATTCCTGTTGCCAACGTATACGCAATTTATAGTAAATTGGTTTTTAATGGCATTAAGCTGTCAGATGTCATATTATACATCGTTTTGAATAACGAGTAAAAAAAAATTTTAAAAAAACTGCGCACTTTGAGAGTTGACAGGTAGCTTGTGTTTCTGAAGCAGAAAAAGGATAATAAACATGAAAAATAAGTTCTTCAGTCGCTTAAGCCTTACTTCTGTGGTAGGGCTGGGAGCTGGTGGCAAATAGGTGTAATAAAATATAACTGTATAAAATCTGAATACAAAAAACATAATAAAAGGTCTCGACTTGTGTTAACATCTCAAACGTCGTCATATTGTTCTTTTTGCCGCCGCGCCTTTTGCGTAGAAAAAAAAAGTAATTTTTAATTCTCTTGATGTTTTGAAAGAAATCCATCAACTGCTTTTTGTTTCAGTGTTGTTTTTTATTTTATACGATTTTTCTCATTTTAATATTTAACATTACTTTTTGTTTAAATAAAGGTATTATTTTATTCGAGTAAATTTGAAGTAGCAAAAGGTACTTATTCATCTCGTTCGTGATGGTTGTGACTCATTAAATCTGTTTTTTTTTTTTGTGTCCCCTCATTCATGAAATTTATTGTGAAATTAAATTATATTTCCGATTTAATCTCATTATGATAATGGTGTTTTTTTTGTTGTTGTTGTTGCAATATAAATTGCCTTTTGTCCTTAATGACTTGCGGCTTATAACGTTGTTCATTTGTTTGAATTGATGTGGAATATGACTTCGATGACCAGATTTGTTTGTTCTTTCTTAATTGTTTCCTGGGGGGAAGGAAAATATAATTGTATGTATCTTATAGTATATCTAGGTATGGGTTTTATTTATTTCGTTTGGATTTCTTTCTTTACGAATTAAAATTTTTCCTTATAAAAGGCGCATAACCTGGTTAAAATCACATGAAGAAGTTAACAATATTAAAAAATGCCTAAAAATGTTGTCTTTGTCGAAACTTACAGTAGTCGAGCAGAGGTCTAAAATAATTACCAGCTAGCTTTTGTTAACATTTTTTTCCGATTGATTTTGATGGCGAGGATTCACCTTCATTTCTTTACAGTTCTTTACTTTAAACATAATTAAATGGCGAGGGTTGCCACGCTTTGTAAAAAATATGCACGACTGGATCGCACAAATTTGCTCTTGTGGTTAACAACTGTAATATTTAGACACACCATGAAAATAAATGTTAATGGTTCAATAATAGGTGTGTTTTTTAGTGCATGTAAACACGCTTAAAAAATAATAGTCATGTTAAATACAACAATAATTGCACTTTGTTAATGGCGATAAACCTCTCCGCTTATGAACTAAGATAATAATAAGTATTTTAGCTTTTATACATGGTGTGTTTTTTTGAGCGTTTATTTAAAGCGAACGAGTGAGTTCGAAAAACACACCTTATAAAAGGGTCCGCCAAATAACTTTTTTTTTTTGAAAATGGCGCAAAACATCGAGTGTAGCTTCGGCTGTGTGGCAGGTAGCGCCGTCCTGTTGAAACCAAATGTTGCCAATATCCTCCTCTTCAATTTTTGTGAACAAAAATTTGTTCAACATGGCCCGATAACGATCGCGATTGACTGTAACGGCCACTCCTTGCTCATTTTCGAAAAATGGCCCAATTATGCCTCTGGACCAAAATCCGCACCAAACAGTGACTCGTTTTGGGTGTATCGGCTTTTCAATGTACGCGTGCGGGTTTTCTGTGCCCCAAATGCGATAATTTTGCTTGTTTACTACCCGCCAAGATAAAAATGAGCTTCATCTGAGAAGATGATTTTTTTGGCAAAATCGGCTTCTTCTCTAAGTCGATCGCAGGCCCACTTAGCGAAGCGTATACACAACCATATTCGTCCAGCGGAAGGATAAAACTAATTATCTGTCAAATCAGACATGAGCTAAGTGTTTCCATTCACGAAATAAGCACTAGTTGCAAAAAAAAACGTTAGATGGCGGACCCTATATTATGATACCTATCTTTAATGAGAAAATGTTAAAATGTCAAAAGTAACACAAAAATGGATTATTTTGTTTGATTTTTTTTTTCAAAATTTGTTAATGTAATATTGTTTGAACTATTGAGAAGCACCAGATTGCAAAATTATAGGAAGTGACCGCAGGGCCAGGGCCCTGCTCCGGTAGGCATACTTCAGGCATCCAGAGTTTTTTTTTTCAAGTCGAGCGAAGCGCGTTAACGAACGCCCACTTTAAGTGGCGAAAAACTGTTAAAACTGTTATAAATTGGCATGTCTCTAGTCTCGTCCGAAAATAAGACCATTTTCTCAAAAAACGTGTAATGCCTATTTCCTTTATTATTACAATTACTTTGTTCATTCCAGGTACGAAGTTTAATAAAAAATTATTAGGACTATTTTTGAGAGCCCTTCTCGGTGAGCTTAAACAAAAATTCATTTTTCCCTCTAGAGAATCATATAAAAATGCTCTGTTCCAAATTTCATGCAAATTGGACCACCCGTTTAGACTCTAGCTCAAATTACAGTGGACGCCAAAACGCACAGACCGACGCCGACGAATGGCATGACAAAACCCACTTTTGAGGACTTCTCGATTATCGAAGTATTAGTTTTGATTACAACCACGAAATTTTTTGTTTACACGAAACCTATACTTGCCCTAGACCAAGTAAAAAAACTTTCGCTTATGATTGATTTGATATAAACCAAAAACAAAAAAGTGTGTATGTTAAAATATTTTTTCAAATAAAATTTTGTTTTTTTTTGCCTTCACACTTTTTATATCCCGCACTAATTGGATTTGGTTTAAAAATAAATCAAATCATTATTTACCAAAATCGGTAGAGCCATTTCCGAGATAAGTTAACCTCTTTCATAAGGGTTATATGACAGGGGCATATTTTTGGAGCTAGTAATCACCTAAAAATCTTTAGTTCCAAGCTTGCAAAAAATCGCTTCAGTGGCTTAGAGCCAGCGTAACCTCTGAAAAATTTCAAAAGGAGTCAAAAAAAGGAGTCCTTGCTGAAAAAAAGAGTCCCCTATAAACTTCAAATAAAACACCGAAATGTAAAAAAGTTATAATTCACTAAGTTAACACTTATTAATATCTTTTAAACAAATCAAATAAATAAATAAACAATATTCAAATAAATAGAAAAATTCATTCTTTTGCTAGTTTTTTTTTTTTTTGACAGAAACTGCCAATTTGTCAGTCGTTAAAAATAGCATTAAACACAAAATACACAGAAAATGTAGTTTTCATTTATAGATTTATAGCTATAATGTATAATAGGAATAACTTTTGCAGTTTTCCATACGCTTGGGAAATAACCAAGCTGAAGACAAGAATTAAACAGCAACTGTAAAAATTTTAAACCTGACTTTGGAAGATGTTTCAAATAGATGTTTTTTATGATGTCAAATCCTGCAGACTTTCGTGGTGTTAAAGTAAACAAAACATGTTTTATGTCTTCAGTTGTGACAAAGTCTATTTCACTATTAACAGCATTAGTTTTAATTAAATAGATGGAGTTTGAAACTAAGGATTCAACAGCAATATTACCTATAGTAGTGGAAGCTTGTTGGTTTCCACAAAACGTTTCCGCCAACGAATTTGCCTTTTCGGAACCCGACATCATAAGATGATCTCCTACCTTCAATGCGGGAATATGGGAATTGCGTTTTTTAATTACTTTTACAAGATTCCAAAAGGGTTTGCTTGCATTCTCCAATCCTAACAATTTTTGATTCCAGGAATTATTTCTAAAAGTCGCAACACTATCCTTGATTAAAGCGTTTAGAACCTTCATTTCCGTTAAATAAAAACAATTTCTTGTTCTTATCCACCTGGTTCTGTAACTGTTCCTTATCTTAATTAGTTCTAGTAAATAATTGGGCAGCTTATTTGTGCTACAAAGTTTAATTTTCTTTTTTGGAACTGAATGTTCGATGCTTTCAAATATTGCAGATGTAAAAGATTCGACAGCTTGATCAGTTTGAAATTGATTCAAATCTTCATTGAAAATGTCAGGGGAATTTCTCAATTTTGTTCTCATTTGACTCTTAAAAGATTCCCAGTTAGCATTTTTAAAATCAAGAGTTTCACTTCTCCCACTTAAAGGCGAAGAAAAGGTGCAGATAGCCACCGGAAAGTGATCTCAATTCATTTACAACCATAGGTTCAGTTAACAAAACCCGGCATATTTGTAAGGAATAAATCTATAGTTGAAGGAGTAGCTCTGTTATTTGCAGGATAATAAGTGGGTTGAGGTGGAAACAAAATGTCAAATGCGTGTCTTGTATTAAGATTTGCAAGTATATTTCCCCATGCATTTGCCCTTAGACAACCCCAATTCCTATGCTTGCAATTAAAATCGCCACCAACTAGAAACACATCGTTGAATAAACTAATTTCCGTAAGTCGTTATTTAAATCAAATCTTTTTTGTGGCGAGGTAGTACCCCCCGGAAAGTATGCAGAAAATATTTTGAACGAAGAACCATTAGCAAATGGAAGTTCAAATAGGTAGAATATAATAATTATTATATCGATATTTGAGTTTTAATATTAATACATTGATACTATTTTTAACTGTATATGTATAGGTTTTAATACTACAAATAAAACATCACAAATATGTTGCAAATAATTTAATTATTAGGAACATCTTTTCTAAATTTTTGAATTAAATTCAATTCGGAAACCCATTCCTCTACTTGCTAATCCTCTAATAAATTTAGTGTAGAAAGCATTGAGTGGAAAGTTTCGACTTTAGGGAAGTTTGTAAGTTTGTTTTTAATTAAAGTTAATTTCTAAAAAAAATCATTCAGCAGGAGCGCTGCTATGGAACAATGTTAAAATTTTAAAAACGAAATCGTATAATTTCGAACTAAAACTCTTCCAAATAGTTTTTTGAACTGCCCACTTCAAATCAAAACCTTTCAATTTCATTGATTTCAAAATAAGTTTTAAAACTCCTATCTTGGGCTTTTATTCTCAGTAAAATTATTTGTACTCTTGTATAACTTTTTCTAGATGAAATATTTTCGCATTTTTATTGTATTTGGATCTAGATATATGAGTATTTGGTAAATTATCCACCTAACCACTTTTCGATCAATGATGATAAATATTAAAACGCGAGATAATTTGATCACGGATTGTTTGTGAATATTTAAGACTATTACTTTTAATGACATTCGCTTCATCGATTCAAAATAGCTTTTAACGGCCTTTAGTCCATAAAAATTGGCGTTTCGTCCTGTCGATCTCACTTGGACTCATCAGTTGACTAGTGAGGGCCTTGTCAATACGCAATTTTTATTAAGTTCAGTTCAACTTACATGAACTTTTTCACAAAAATCCAATGTGAACCAGTGGCGATGCGTGAGTAAAAATTCTAGTCGTTCAGTTCATTTTTTCTATTTATAAATTTCTATTTCTAAATTACAAATTGACATTGAAATAGCTACATATCGTTAGGTTTCTAATTCAAACCTTCTTGATTTGTTCAACAAAAGTTTCATTAAGCTTTTGCCTAACTCCTTGTTTGCTAGATACCTATACGTTTAGGTACCTAAGTGTGGAAAACGATACCCAAACAGATGATCTTGTTAAGTGGAATGTATTGTTATTATACCTATCTAATTAGAAATTATTCACATACCTATTACTCAGTACTTATATTTCAGGACAAACGTAAAACATATCATCATTCCGAAGTTTTATCTTTTCAAAAAAATTAAACCTTTAAAATCTTTTCAATTCACTAAAAGTTGTCATTTTTATACCGTATTTCACATTGTACAAGCCTTATCTTATAAAACAAATCAATCCTGGCACAAATAAAATTTCCCATTTCGATCATATTCTTTCAGCACGAATAGAACCAAATCGCCATATAAAGCAAGATACAACCATACAACCAGTGAATATCCACATACAACAATTTCCTTTTCCAACCAAACAACAATCGCAAACGGTTTGAATGTAAAATCTTAAGAAAACACACAATAATTAATTGATTTCGTTCACAAATAGTTTGAACGAAATGGTTCATACGTTTTGCGTTTAATTACATTTCGTTCCCAACTCATTTCAACGAGTTGATGTTTGATGGTTAAATGACAAATGAGTGGAAATGGGATAATTTGTGTGTATCTGATAGTGGATGTGGATATGGGTATCCAATCCTACATTTCGTTGCTTAGGTATTTGAACGAGTTGAAGATGTTGTATGAGTGGGAAGTATTGCTGCAGGTATTATGTTGTTTTGATTTAAATTGAGTGCACGAAAGGGTTGCACGAGTTGAATGTTGGAAACTGGGATACAAAGGTACTGTGGAACTTAATCCAATTAGGAGAAAGGTAAAAATCATTTTGTGGGTGGTTTAAGTTGATGGAAAAATGGTAATAATATTGTCTGAAAGTTAGGCGTTCATGAACGAAATGAACAATAGGACGCTTCGCCAGTGATGTGAACTATATCCAACAAGATTAAAATTCTTAATCATTTCCTTGATATTCGCTGCATCGTCTGAATTTTTTTTTCACTTTTATTGACATTGTGAGCTGCATGCTTGAGATTTTGTTTAAATTTTGTATATTCGAAATGGTCTTGTAATCAACTTTATTGTATTCTTTTTTTTTTTTTTTTTACAAAATTTTGATAAATTAATGAGAGAACTTCATTGAATGATGAAAGTAGATATTTTATTTGAAATGTCTCGCTTTGAAATATTATATTTATCTTATTTATTCATAAATCATAAGTTTAAGATATATGATAGAAAGTGTAGGCAGACAAAATTGACGCCGTTTAATGCATCTTGTATTTTTTGAAATTTGTTCATTTCTTTTTGTGGAATTACCTTCGAATTGAGCTCTTCAAAAAAAAAAAAATGTCTGAGAGGATCCTATTGCTCGATAATTTTTTCGAAATTGCTTTAAGAGATAACCAACGCGTATATCTTTACCAACGATATGGTATATCTTTAAATTATTTCTTTGGACTTAACTTAAAATGATTGTATATGTCTCTACACATTTCTCCAAAATTGCTAGGAATACGTGCGTTTACAAAAATGTGTCCAAATTTTAAAAAAAGAGTCCAATTTCAATGATTTTTAAAAAGATGAATCCTGGAGTCCCAGCGTTAAAAAAGAGTCAAAGTGACTCTAAAGAGTCCCTGGCTTAGACACTATAGGTCGAGACAGACAGCCAACCAACATACAGACAAAATGATAGCTGAAACTGTGGGACTCACTTCTTTTCGATTAAAATCTCGAGTTTGTTTTTTTTTTACCAATGCTATTAGTATCTATTTATATCGGAAGTTCAAAAGACACTACCGATGCGTTGTGTTCAAAATTGACTGTAAGCAGTTTTGGACTCTCCATCAAACATTTTTAAATTTTTCTAAAGAAATATTTTTGTTTAAAACGCGCGTAAGCGTCTCTTGAATTGACTTTTTGTGCAGTGCGTCTTTTACTAGTTCTTGTTTTATATATGTACTTCCATCAACTTCGTGCATACAAAGAAATATTTATATAGGTATACAAAACAGGGGAATGGGGGGGGGGGGGGGGTGGGGGGTTGGGTCCGGAAGAACTACTTATTACTTTTGCAACAAAAGCACTAAAATATATTTGGCTCTCAAAATGTTCAGACCGAAATATCCATAAAGGAGGAGGAAAAGGCTTTTCTCTATAAGCTTAAAAACGAAGCCTAATTTAATAACCCTACATCACTGAATTTAATATTTGCGTAGAGCGCAGCGCAGCCATTATTTTCGCTACATTTTAGAATCTCGTATTTGCAGCATACATTCACTTAAATTTTCCATCAAGCAAAGACTTTAACTACCTCGGATTCTTGAGTGAACTGACATGTATCGTACTGTTTTCACCGATGTAAATGGAAGCTGAAATGAACCCTAACCCACTAGAAATAATACCTACTCTCGTGTGTTAGATGAGGAAATTTGTCGATTGATTAATTTGTGGCGTAGTGAAAGAGTTCAAAACGAAATTTTGACAGACATTCGTATATTTCCATCGTGCCATCCACTTAGTTGTGCTCTGTGTATAGCCCATATGAATGTATGAACAGGAATCTGAAATTATCACGGCTAATCCTAGATTTATTTCCAAATAGACCCAAATTTGTATACATTTAATACAAAAATAATTTAAAACTCAGAAACCAACCCAATAGCTATAATACCTACATGATTCGAAGACATTAAAAATTAATTAAATTAATTAAAATATTTATTAAAATTTCATTCACAAATCAAAACTAGTTTCCACATCGTTCAGTTTGTTCATTTATTCTCGAAAATGTTAGCTTTTTAATGTTTGTCATGTGAAATGTTTGTCTTGTCTTCTTTCTTCTTCATATTAGAAAAGTATATAATCAAAAACTTCACTTATGTTAATAAAATATATAACAATAATTGGAAAATACTCATTCGTCTAGATAAAACCAATTAATAAAACTCAAAATATGATGTCATCTCACATCCAGCACCGATCTCATACACAAAAAGTTTTACATTCATTGTCAGATGTGAACAAAATATCACAAACGCTAGCAAATACATACCTTTAATATCAGTGTGCTTTTTATAGTTTGTTCAAAAAAAAAAAAACATTTCATCGACGATATTAAAACAAAACAAAAATTAAATAATATTTTTATGAATAAACTTTTAAACTAAATAATAAATTTATATTTTTCTCTCTCTTTTTGTATAACAAACAAAAAATCGATACAACTTAATTGAAATGATCAAAAACAAAAAAAACTTTAGACATTTAATAAGCAAATCAAAGAGAAAACTCCACTATCACCAAAACCACCAATTCCTAGTAGTAGAAAGCAAGATGACACAAATAAGCGTGCACCGGTTGATCCCAGGTTTGAATACAAGCAAATGGTTCACAATCAAAGCGTTGCACCTGAAAGGCCCAAAGTTTTGCCCATCAACAAGGTCGAAAAAGTATTTATTGAAGACGTGGATGAAGATGATGATGACGATGATGGTGACGAAACTGCCTCACAACGCCACCCATTTGAATCCGATTCAGAGGACCAATATCATCATTCACAGCAGAAATTTGGTTCCGGTCGAAGCACACCTGACTACAGTCATAGAAAATCAGTTAGCTTTGACCTGAGCGCAGACGAACGTTCTAAGTCAGACTTTGAAAGGCCTAGAACACCCGATACGTCGGTAATGAGCAGTCGTCAGTATGACTCCGAACAGGAATACAACTATCGGCGACCTCCACGCAAGGGAATTCTGCGGTCATCGAGTCCTTCTTCTTCGAACAATTCCACACTGGAAAAGTACAAACCTGAAAAACTGCCACCACTAGTGCCTACGGTCGCCCGGATCAAAGAAATCGAATCGCCTGTGCTCGCAGAAATCAGACAAGAACAAAGTTTCGATTATGACATTCCCGGCCGGCGAACGCCTTCGACATTCGAAGAAATCGAACGTGACAATCCATTCCGTCAAGCATTCCTTGAGCAGAGCCAACCTGATGAATACGAGCAAATGGCCAAGTTGTATTCCCAAAAACAAGGATCGCGAGTTAATTTCGTTTTGGGGAGAAAAGACCGTTCGCTGTCTAAATCGAACAATGATCTGCTCTCCGAAAGCAACCCGTCGATAAGTTCTCAGACTCATTCAAAGTCAACCGATAACTTATCGCAAAAACAATCGAAACCCCTTCCACCTCCGAAGCCAACAATTAAACATGCCGACATTCGAAAAAACGAAGCCCTTGAAACATTCCAAAAAGCAGACGTTGGTCACGGTGATTTTGCCGTGTTCGAACACAATGCCAAAACTAATACCATTCATGAGGTTGTGAAAAATCCAAAAATTCCTGCAAGAATCGGTCTGTCGCGGCCAAAAGAAAGCCCCCCACCACCACCAGTTAACTATGACACTCTTCCAAAAAAATTCGATTTAAATCCGCAGTACTTAGAGGTCTTACCGCCACTTGCCCTGAGTAGTCCGTCGCCAACACAGAAGCCGCAGCTATCACCTCCCTCTCCGGCCACGGCTAAACGACCAAAGGACTTTGTCCATGAAAACTCGCCCGATAGCATTCTTGTCACGGAAGAAGTACACCGGACCATCCTGCTGCAAGAGAATGAGCTTCGCAAATCCCTTGCATCATCATCCTCGACCACAGGCTCTGAATCGTCATCAGCAACATCAACAACCCGAAGGAATAACGCCGTAACCAGAAAACATCCGGTAAATCCGTTTCTAGATTATGATTCCGACCCTTCTAATGTATCATCCGATACGACAATTTCCAATTACACTAATCAATCCTTATTGTATCAAACCGAAAACAACTTCCAAATGTCGGCCTCGTCGTCGGTGTCACAACAGCAGCAGCAGCAGCAGTCATCATCCCTTCATTCTCATCACGGACCTATACTAACATCCACACAAATATTCCCCACGCCACAAATCCTTCCTGTACAGTACAACAGTTTGCCCATTCCACAACACACATCACATTATTACAATGTCCAACCATCCCCCACCAACACCGCCACCACCACTCCTCAGTCGCCTTATTTCCAACATCTAGGCTATCCGACTATGACGAGCTTTGCATCATCATCCACAAACTTGGGACCTATTTCAATGTCCCCTATTGTCAGCGGTGGGGCGTCCTCTCCGTTCCAAGTGCAACAGCAGCAGCATCATCACCATCACTACCAGCTAACACCAGGACGTTTAATGGTGAGTGACAGTGCAACGGTGGTGAGTCCTACGACAGAAAATGGTAATGCTGTGGCGACGGTGATGCCCTCTCTAGTGCAGCCGAACATGTCACCAATAGAACTACCACCGCTTCCACCACAAACACCATTCCCACCATCCTCATCAAAACCACCATTCATCTTGAGTATTCAAAGCAGTGAATATTTATCTGCACCAATGCATCCTGCTCCTCCGCCGCCCTTAACTCAGCCTCTTCCATCCCACACCATGTCTCAAAATCTTTTCTTTGAAAATACCTACCATAATATATCGAAGCAAGCCCTACCCCTACCCCCACCCAGTACACCCCCAACAGCCCAATCCTATAATAATGTCAACTCGTATTACGAAACTGCCGAGGAAATCTATTCGACCATAGAGGAGGAATCCATTTATAGTAATTCGGCGGCCATCTTTGATAGCATGAACTTCGGCAGTCGCAGCAACAGTGCTGCATCTATGTTGTACTCTGCCCAATCCTCCCCCTCTACGCCTCCGCCGCTGCCGCCAAAGAAATTTGCAAAAAAATCAGGTGCTTCTTTAATTCCGATAAAAGTTCGTTCCCTGTCGCAGCCTCAGCTGGACTTTATGATGTCACAAGCGTCAGGGTCGATGCCATCACCACCGACCACGCCAACAACCCCTGTAGGAAAGGAGACAACTGTCTGAGAGTCAAATCCCATTCGCAATAATTGACAAAAAAAAATTCTGTTGCACACGGAACGTGTCCTTAATTCAGTGATGAAAATTGACAAATTCCCTTTGCCATACTCTGCTGTCGCCTTGTTCTTGTCTCTTGATTGATTAAGCTCTGCCACTATTGCCTTATCCAATTTCAGACAAATACACACATACATATACCTACTTGACTCCATTTTGAATAAATAACTAGATTCTTACAACCAATTCTACATTATCCATATACACAAGCATAACGAACACTAGGAAGAAAAAAGTTATAGTGACATTATTTGTTTTCTTTTCTTTAATTTGTTTAATGGAAATTGAAAAAACACAGTAAACGACACAAACATTTTGTTTTAAGGTACTGATTTCACTATTTCAATTAATTTTTATTTAAAATTTTGATTTATCTTATTGTTAATAAATCTTACAAAGTTTTTATGGCCTAAGAGTGTTTTTTTTTGTTTCGTCCCTAAATGTTTTTAAATTTAATTTTTTTTTAATAATAAAATAAAATAATATTTTTTTTTTAAGATTTCAAAAGGTTCCATAGCCTTCAAATTAAAAACAATAATTGTAAACCTAAAAATTTTCATTTGTACACTTCTAATACATTAAACTATTATTTCGTGAATTTATGTTTCACGAATTAGAAGTAAGTACTTAAAACATTTTTGTTCCATTTGCAACCAACTTGTGAGTGGAGCTTTATGCTATGAACAGTTTTCCATGCTTGTAGTTGTAATGAGATGCAAGGACAATTTTATATATACATATTTTAAAAAATTAGGTTATTTAAATTTTGTTCACTATTTTATTGTAAAGTGCTTATAAATTGCAATGAAAAACTTGTCAAAGTAGTATGAGTTCCAAAAGCACTTGTGTCCTTTTTTAGTGGAACATAAGATCCAAACCCCTTTCAGGTCTTCTGTCCCTTTGCGTAGGCTAGGCATACAAGAGCCCACACAAAAATTTGTTGGGACTTTCGACCCACATATCATTGTGAATTTTTGTTTCAGCCTAACGGCTCCTATATTTGAAATAAGAATAATATACCGAAAGAATCTAAGCTTATACGGCATTTTTCCCTCTTGATTTGCGGCTTTTTTTCTACTTTTGAAGAAATTAATTCCTAAAATTGATTCAGGAGATTATAACTCTTTTAGGCTAAGAACCTTGTTCACAGTATCCAAGTTAAGTTTTGATTGGTTACTCGACACATAAATATAGATACAGGATCATTAGTTCACAATTAAAAAAACAAATTTTTTACATTTATGACAGGTGGGTCAAAGACAACTGCGATTTCTCTCTGGTGAATTTATGGCCTTGTGCCATTATTTATGTGTCGAGTAACTATTTGGGACTTTTCTTGTTTTATTGTGAAATAGACCATAAATCAACTATAAAATACAGGGTGTTTTAAAAAAGATGCGATGAAAGACAAGGTTGCGTGCGAGGTCCAAAACTTTTATTAGTCATTGTAAACAACTCATTAAAAAATCAGAACTATCGGATCTGATGCATAAAGTCAATCGACAATAAAAATAAATTAGTATTTCCATATTTCATAAAGAGCTCTGTAAACACTCGAATATATGTGTGGCGCTTTTCTTTTTTGGATCTGAGCAGATGCTGAGCGATCAGAGCAGAGCTCTGACCAGATTATGATCAGAGTCCTCAGATTTAATTATGAAACACACTTGAGAAATTTTAAATTTAAGTATGAAAATAAACTGATATGTTCGAGTATCCGCAGACAGTCAACAGGTAGGCCCGCCCTCGTGCATCGAACAAAATTAAATTTCTTTTGATTTTGTTAAAATCAAACTTTTGATTTGTGGTAGCAAAAAAAAAAATTCGTACTCGAACCAGCCCGCAGACAACTCGAACATAGCAAAGAATCAAGTTTAATAGCACTATGTTCGAGTCTTCAAAGAGCCCTTGACCTACTTATAAACAAAACTATAGCTGATCTATGTGAAAACTCTCGTATTGTTTTTTCAATACTGCAAAAGAGACACTTAATGTAATGTTCTGCTATTAGTAAAGCGGCTAATAGTTCCCCAAAACGTCAAATGCGTCCAGCATGTCCTGATGTATTTCTATATTATTAAAGATTTCCAAGTCTGACCAATGCAAGATGGTCTGGCCATTCGTCTACAGCCAAAAAACTAACTTAGAGCTTGAAATATTAGCTGTTTTACAAATTGTCTAATTTTTTATCTGACGTCAAATTTCAAAAAAGGCAAAAAATAACAAGTTGAGTTAAATTTTAATTTTTTGAGTCGATGACTTAAAAGTTGGTTGGCATTTTTCAATTATTTTTAAATTTTATACAGATTCGAAAATGAATATCTCAAAAACAGAAGTCAAACAGAAGTGTCATACTAGAATTAATAGAACGTACATATGAACTTGAATAGCAAACTGCTCTTACAGACGGCGGAGTAACGACTCCGACCAATAGAATCCGTCAAATACGTTGCGGCAACGGATTCGTTCACGAGGACGCTCTTTCGTTTGTTTGTTTATTTTCATTCATAAAAATTCACAAAGAAATGTAAACAAATCCAAATCGTCAAATTACTATTGGCAACTGATGTCAACTTCTGCCAGAAAGAAAAGTTAAAAGTTCAGCTAATATTTTGGGGTTGCGTCCGGCATATGCGTTGACTATCGGTTGCTTCTAATTAGATCGAGCTTTCAGTTGCTTACGGCGACGCAACGCATGCAATAGATTTTATGGGTCGGCCTCTTATGCAAAAAATATATGAATTCCATTAGTATTAGAGTAAGCTAAGTTTTCGTTAGTGAGTACTGAGTACCATCGTATGTATTTCAACTTCGCGTGTTTCGGTGTCAGCTTACAGGTTATGTACGTAAGTTGGGAATATTTATTTCATCAAATGTCAAACGGCCTAACATGCACTACGCACACTTAAGTAATTATAAACTTAAATAATTATAAAGTAATAAAATAGCTGTTGTTTAAGTCAATAAGTGTAGACGGTAACGGTTATACCTCGACGTACTCTTACTCTATACTGCATAGCCATATAAGTATACACGAAGCAACAAAATTACAATGCACTTTTCTTGCAAATTTTGTCGAATTATCAACTTTTGTTCTTGTTGTAACCTTAATAAATGTTGTTAGTTTCTGAACGGTAATGATTTGGATTCAGTTTGTTTGGAATATATTATATAAATTTACACGGAAAATTTTCTACGACATCCTTTTTAAATTCGATTAGAATTTTTAAGACAATCGTCGTTTGGATGGTTATAATTGTCAATGAAATCAATAACAGTTGTTCTGTTCTGCATTTTATACAGTAAAGAAAACTTTTGAGATCTCAAAATGTGAGCACGTATTTTTAATTAAAATAAAAAATCTCCGAACAAAACATTCTTGCCAAGATGTGTAAGAAAAATATTGTAGATTCTTCGAAAATATAATTTTAGATTCCATTTATTAGATGAAAGTGACTCTAGACATGCAAATTATAACAGTTTTGGTTAATAAAAGTACTGTTTATGCGGCCCCGCGGGGCCAAGGCCCTCCGCCGTTGGGCATACTTCAGGCACCTAGAGTTTTTTTTCAAGTCGCGCGAAGTGCGCTTTTAAGGGCGAAAAACTTTTATATTTAGATATTATTATTTATTGTACTATTCATAATAGAATGTCAGTTTATTAGATTTGACCATTCTTTTTTCCGTCAATTTCATTGAATTTTTGAACAACAACAACAACAATTATTATATTTAGATATTATGTAATGGCCTTTTTAAATAGTTCTAGACTAGAGAGATACCAATTTTTAACAGTTATAACAGTTTTTCGCCACTAAAAATAGGTGTGCAACAACGCGCTTCGCTGGGTTCCCGAAGTATGCCCACCGGTGGAGGGCCCTGGCCCTGCCGGCCGCATAAATACAGGGTTTTTCAATTTTCGCGGGTAGATTTTGGCGGCCTGTGGCGGCCATGTTGGTTTGAAATACATAATTATGTTGTTTATTATTCAGTTACTGATGCCAAATCACCATGGCAAGTTACATGATTGAACAGCACGTCCAAATGATAAAGCTTTGTTATCAAAATCTCTTGTGTCAACGATGCGTGCGTTGTGCCAAAATTATGGTTTATTGTGGTTGGCCCTCTCAGTCGACTGTTCAATGTTTGGTGGCCACAATTGAATCAACCGATTCAGTGAACAATGAACCAACACCCGTACGTCAACGAAACGCAAGATCTACCGAAAACATCGCAGATGTTGGTGAGAGTCTGGGCTTCTTCCAAAACGACGCTGCCGATCGATGATAAACAATTTATTTTAGCCCAAATAGGATGTGAACGACATGTGGTTCCAACAGAACGGTACTAAGTCCCACACAGCAAACGCTTCAATGGACACTCTGAACTATAAATTTGAGGGTAAGGCTAACTCTCGCGGAGGTGCCTTGAATTGGCCAGCCAGATCATTCGATTTGACCCTGTTAGACTTTTTCTTGTGGGGTTTCCTGAAGTCGAAAGTCTATGCGAATAAACCACAATCAACCGATGCCCCTAAGGTGAACATAATGCAGGCCATCGCTAAAATTTAGCCGGATCTATGCCGAAATCTTTAAAAATAAAACCACTTGGATCCGTGCCACTACCGTAAGAAGCCGAAGCGGGCATTTGAACGATCATATTCCATACATATGGCATACATGTGCCTTCCAAATAAAAAAATATTTAGTCAATACCGCACACCCAGCTTGTTTTATAACATATCAATATCTACCTACCCTTATTGAAACAAACCCTTTAATACTCTTCAAAATAAAACTGTTATAAATTGGAATTTCTCTAGTCTCGTCCATAATTAAAATTTTACCATACATTTTTTTTCTTTTCATTTAAATTAAAAAAAAAATTAATGAATTTTAAAAGTCGTATGCAGATTCCATAAGTTGCTTAGGAAACACTTTTTGTACTCCCCAACTTGAAATATTGCCATATTATTTTGAAATATAGCTCGTTAATTCGAAAAGTGGGGACAAACTGATACTTTCACTTTCCATATATACAATTCTTTTCTTTTATAAATATTTCTCTGTAATTTTTTTCCGGAAATATAGCTTCTCTGTGTCCTATGCTTTTGTTGAAGTTCGACAAATCTTGGATTATTCACCCCAAATTATGAAATTCGAACATCGTATCGGATCTCAAAAAGTATTCGTATCGTATTGTATTTGAAACGCATATTATGAAAGTCGTATGCGATGAATACGACTCCTTTTAAAACCAATGCCTATCAATGTATGTTTTTTAATATTGAAATGTCAAATTTTTGATAGGTACCAATAATTTAATTGTTTTTAGCTCAAATGTTGTTTGTTTTGCTCAAATAATTGTGATGTGATTCCCAAAATCAAATAAAAGAAATTTATTCAATAGAATTGTTTTTTTTTTGAAGATGGTAATGAAGGTCGAAGGGAAGACTTATTAACAATTCGAATAACGATTCGAGATAACTCTGATCCTATGAGCTTAGAGGATTCCTATAGTGGGAAGTATTTTGTGATTTTTTTTTTTAATTAAAAAAATTAACTGTGGATTCATAATTAAGCTGTAAGGCTCTTCCTCTGTCTATATCTGCCTTTAGTCACCAATGGGAAGATTCGAACATCCATGTGAAAAGTTGTTCATATTCTGAACTTGAATATTTAATGCATAAGACATAAGTCATGAATTCGAACCCAAAATATCAAACGAGAAAAGTGACAATTTTTACGAACAAAATACGACTGTCGGCGAATTTCGTAATAGAACTAAAAACTGTCACGGGTATGCGATGAAATGCGTTCTCCTAATTTCAAAATCATGACTTTATTTATTACGACTAATTGAAAGGAAGATGAATCAAAATGACTTTCATAATAAGGATGTTCGAGAAAACTCGTATATTTTTGCTTAATACGAATTTCATAATTGGGGTGATTTTCTTTTTTTTTTTCTTTAGAAAACTTTTTTTTTCTCTTTTAAGAATTGTTACAAATTGCACACAAATTTCAAGAAAAAGGTTGAACACTATATGTACATTTAGAAATTATCTTATTTCCCTTCCATCCTGTCTCCACAGTCAATTTTATTTATAAATTTATTTCAGAATTAATTTCAAAAATAGGTATTCCTATTCATTTTTGCCTTCAATTTGCAGTTCGACTTCGATGTAATCTCAATCAATTGAAATGTTTCCTTTAAAGTAGCAAAAAGAAACATATTTCGATCTGACTTGTAGATATAAAAATAAAACAAAAGCACCAAACAAAAAAAGACAAGTGTATTTCTCTTTAAATTGTATACATAATTTAAACAAATATAGGTAATTTTTAAATTAAAATAAAGTAATCAATAGTAATTTAAATTCAAATGCTCCTCTTATTTTTATCTCTTTATATTCTCGAACCAAAAATATTGGTAAATTCTGTAGATATAATGTAATTCCACCCTCGAATTTCGAACGATAACTGAAGTAGGTATACCTTTGGCGTCAAAGTAAAGTTAATTTAGATTTCCACGAATTGCAAAATGTGTAGATACCAGCAAATGTTGTTTATGAAGTTTATCTTATCTTATTCTATACTAACTTTATGACACACAAATGGAGAACTGCAGAACTCAGACACGACCGAACATTCTGTACAATTTTGTGTTTTTATTTAAGCTTGTGAGAGATAAGATACGAAACTGTTGTGTTGAGCAAAGTGCTGTCGTTTCAGTAACCTTCTTAAAAATCACAGAAGAAGTATTGAGTTGATTTTTTTTCGCCTGAAAAGAGTTCGTTAAAGTATTTAAGAGTGAATTTCAACTGATTTAATCAAATTTTACTCAAATATATTGACGAGCTTTTAAATTGCCTTCTGACAAAATCAACAACAAATAATAATTCTTATAGTTGTTAAAACAAAACTACTATACTATCAACTAGATGATTTAAACTTTAAAAAGGAACAGAAACTTTTTGTTGTTGTCAAAGTAAGATGAGTGCTTCTTAAACGCTAAAGTATCTTTTAAGTCATTTAAAATTACCAAAGAGTCGAGTCTTACTCTAAACATGATTTTGAAAATTATTTGTGGATTCAGTCTAAAGTTGTTCGAAAGTTTTTTAATTTTAAACAAAGTATGCTTGTCATTGTACAGATTGGGTTTGTTTTTTTTTTGTTGCGAGAATGAACGAAGACGTAAAGTCAAAGTACCTACGAATACTTTCTTCTAACCATATATGTACATCCACATGTTCATTCCGACAGCTCTGATCTCATGTAATTTATATAATAGAGTCAAAGCATTGTTATTTTCTTTATGTGGCCCTCTGGCAATTCGCTTTGTCAACAATTTAGCAGGTGTTAGCTTAAGGCTATGTCTGCATTGTATGATAATTATGGGAACAATCCACTTGCACAATATTCACATCAACCAAGATTGTTTTTTTTTTTTATTATTTCTTTCTTCTTTTCACGATAAAGTATGTATATAAATGTTTTAACCGCACAAAATCTGGATTTTAAAGTTTGCCATTTGAGCGCACAGAGTTTGTGTGGTAAAATTGATGAGTTTAGAAATTTGTTTCAAGGTGCCGAAGTTGATGCCATTGCTGTTTCAGAAACATGGTTCAGAAACGATGTTTACGATATGTTTTATTCCATTGCTTGTTATAGAATGCATAGAGTAGATAGATTTGAACGTATGGGTGGAGGTGTAGCATTGTATGTCAAGGATACGCTGAAAACCAAGGTAAAATTCTTAACTCCACCCCATTGTTCCTTGCAATGTCTTTTTGTTGAAATTACGAGTCAACATGATAACTTCTATTAGGCGTTGTTTACAGACCCTATTGAAATATTGATTTATCCCTTTTTTATTCCTATTTAGAAGGAAATTGTATATTATTTCTAAACATCGTGATTTGTGGTGATTTCAATTGCAACATAATCGTAGACAAAAATTTGACTGACAGTATGAAAACATTCAACCTATACATCCAGTTAACTTTAGCAATCCAATCCACTTCACGCAAAGTTCAAGTACTCTTTCTTCTTTTTTTGTGACCGATATTCATAAAGTAATCTTATATGATTAGTTATCAGCACCAGGTTTCTCACGTCATGACCTAATACACCTATCCTTTGACTTTTCTCCGTGTAGACCAACAATTACCTTCGAGTATCGAGATTTTAAGAACCTTAATGTTGTATCCCTTGAGTCTGACATAAGATCAGTCAATTGGCATAATGTGTATTGCAAGAGATCTCCTGATGACCAAGTTGAATTTATCCAAAACAATGTGATTATAGGTTATTTGACGTCCACGTCCCACTGAAAACAAGAACTGTTAAGCATGGTGATAACCCTTGGTTTACTTTGGAGATACGAAACTGCATAAGTCAAAGAAATCGCATATACGCAAAATGAAAACGTTTAATGATAGCCGAAGATCGCCAGCAATACCGGCAACTGCGAAATAAATGTGTCAGTCTTATAAATGCAGCAAAAACAAAATGGTATGCAAATCATTTGAACCTCTCAAAATGGGCGCAAGCTTTGGAAGAATATACGTAGTTTAGGAATTGGGAAGCAAAGTCACGAAGATTTGGATGTAAACTGCAATGAATTAAACAATTTTTTTATAACTTCAGTTCCCCAACCAGCATTGAATAGGTCAATAGGTCGTCATACAGACACGAAGATGTCTTCGATTTTTCAAAAGTTACACCGGAAGATGTTGTGCAAATTTTGATTCCAGTTAAATCAAATGCGATAGGCTTTGATAAAGTGCACCCTACATTTTTTAAGGCAATAATACCACATATTTTACCATTAGTTACTCATACTTAGTATAAATACAATCTTTACTACAAGTATTTTTCCCTCTCAGTGGAAATTTTCGGAAATTATTCCAATACCTAAAAACAAACAAAAAACCGAATATTGGCCTATATCAATTTTACCCTTTTTTTCGAAAGTAGTTGAGAAGTTAATGCATAAGCAGATTGTTCGATATTTTACCTCAAAAAGACTCCTTTCGTCAAAACAGTATTGATTTCGGTCTCAACATAGTAGCACCACTGCTCTCTTGGATATTATTGAGCATGTTAGGAAAGCCTTAGATGAAGCCAAAGTCTCAGTTTTGGTTCTTCTTGACTACTCTAAAGCCTTTGATACCATTGACCATACCATTATGTGCCAACCGACTTTGGATTTTTACCTCTAGCAATTAACCTCATATTCTCATACTTAACGGGACGGAGTCAAGCTGTGGTCTCTGGATCTCAAGCTTCTGAGTTCATTTCAATATCGCGAGGTGTTCCACAAGGATCCATTCTGGGACCACTATTATTCTCTTTGTATGTAAATGGCTCACCAATTATTTTGAGGCATGGTATGCTGATGATGTACAGTATCTCGGAAGTACAGCACTGGATCTAGTCGAGAATTGCATTCACAATATCAACATGGATCTGAATGCCTTGTTTGAATGGTCTGGTGCCAACGGTCTTGTTCTTAATCCGCTTAAGACTAAGAGCCTCGTCAGTTCAAAGAAGACTTTAGACTTAAGTTATTCTCCGGTAATATACCTAAATAACATTCCAGTTGAGTACTTTAGTACAGCGAGGAACAATCATGTAAATTCGCTAGTAGGAAAAGCTTATGGTGCACTGAGAACACTATCTGCTACAAGGAAGTTCACACCATTAGAAACTAAGAAAATGCTAGTTAAAACATTGATAGTCCCAATTTTAACGTATGGGTGTGAAATTTTTTGTAGTTTAGATGCTGTGTCCCAGAGAAAATTGAACGTTGTTTTTAACAATGCAGCTCGTTATGTTTTTGGACTTCAAAGATTCGACCACATTTTGAACTTTACGAAAAGTTTGTAACGCTAACCATGTTATTTAAGATTGTCCAAACTAAGCAACCACCAGACCTTTATAACCGTATACAGTTTCTAGCTTCTGACAGAACCAACCAAATTTGTATTCCACGTTTTACTTGTCAGATTTCTGAGCGACAGTTTTTCGTTAGTGCAGTTTGTATTATTATTTGTATTATTAATAAAATAAAATTTAAGCAAACTGCCATAATTACACACAATTTTATTCTGATTTAAACGTATTGTTTGTTGAAAAAAAAAACCTTAATATTCATTAGTTATCCAAAGTTCCCTTCAAATAAATTATAACACTTTTCTTGACAAACGAAAAAATACAAAATTAATAAAATTATTTCAGTTTCATTAAATATCATTCAACAGTTTTTGTAAATATTTTCGTAGTTATCTACTCTTTGAACGTTATATACCTACTCAAACACCCGTAATTGTCTAATCAATCTATAATGAAACCTAAAATCTATCTTATCTTAATTTGGGTAGGAGGAAGGTAATTTTGCTATATATAGTTGGCGTCGTCATTAGCAAATCATCCACATAATTGCATCCACATCAATAAACGGCTAATTGACATTTCACCACGGAAATTTGTTCCTTTCGTTCCTTCGTTTAGAATGTGTTTGCCATCATGACGAAGCTTCATCAGAAGCACCAACCAGCCATCAAGCCAACCAACCAACATCGTAGCAAGCTAATCAATGATTTGAAATTTAATTTTCCCTGGTGTCAATTCAAGAGAAAGAGAACGTTATGTTGACAAAACTAAGAAAAGATATCCCACATCTGAACCCTTGGTATCGGCTTGTTCTATATGAGAATTCTACGTAGGTAGAACTGTAGCGCCCCCGTTTTGCGATAACCAGCTGCCACCATTAGCCATTAAGTGACACGATAGCATAATTAAAATTTCGTAAAATATGCCGGTGTGTAACAATTTGTTGAACTCCTCTAACCTCGAATTCGTCTCTGATGCCACTAACCGTATTAAAATTCCCATAAATATGAAATTAATTCCCATAATGAGAGAGAAAATCCTATCAAGATGTATAGGAGATGGCTTCTAAAGGAGCAAGCAATACGGTATACGGATTAAACGAGCTATTTTCAGAGATAGCGTTGGTTGTTCTTGGTGAGATGCACTCCGAAGGAGCCCTCTGACAAACGCAGAGTGCCTCCTCTTCATCCTTTTCATCCTTGATATTGAATTTAATTGAAAATTCTAATCTGATGTGAAATTAATTTTTGTTCGAACAGCTCTAATTAATGGGAAATGGTGGTGATGTGGAGGCGTCGGCGTCGGCGTCGGCGTCGGCGTCGGCGTCGTCGTCGGTGAAGGCGGAGGTAGATTGGAAAATTGCTGCAGCAAAAATCGAAAACGACTGCTGAGCATTTGCATTCTTTCTTCCCTCTTCCCTCTCCTACTTTATGATATTCCTGGTACTGCCACAACTTCGCCAGAGGATAATACGTTAAGTCTTGGAAAATAAAGTTCCCCCTACCAACCCCCACCCCTCTCAATGAGCAAAGATAACATACACCTATACGAGTTTTTGCTCTGTTTCCTTTCTTTATCTTTGGTGATTAATGGTGAAGCATCTGTAATTTTACACTGACTTATGAAACTTGAATTTATTCTTTATCCTTGTTTGGTATTTTCTGTTTTTCTTTTTTTTTTTTTCTTTTCTGTTCTGTTGTTGTGAGATTTGTTTTCGTTTTCCCCTCATTTGGAATATTTCGCGTATTATTTATTAAATTTTTGGGTTTATTTATTCTTTTTTTCACATTATTTTATCATTTATTATGTTTTTTTTTTTTATATATTTTTAAATCGCGAATTCTGCTGCTTGTGTATTATAATAATTTGATTTAATCATTCTTCCAGTCTCCGCCAACATCAGCTAAAACACCCAAATCAGTTTCGGATAAGAAGAGGTTCTTTGAATCGGCTATGGAGGATCAACATAAGCCCGCACAGAAAGCAGGTTTGTTCTTAAAATAGTCGAATAATAATAATGTACTTATGTAAGTAATTAATTAAATTCTGTATGGAATATGTGGCGCGGTTTTGAGTTTTTTTTATTAATGAATATTTTTTCATTTATGTATCACAACTTTAGATTATATTTATGTAGGTATGTAGCTCAATTTCATTTTGTTTCTGAGTACAGCAATGTCTCTAACTATCTACATATTTAGATGAAATTATAAAAATAATATTTTCACTTAATGTTTAAAAATACATTTTCAAATTTTTCTTTATATTAAATGGCAACTTTTGTCTGGTATAAGGCTCAACTTAGTTAAAGAATCTTAAAAGATGTAACTATAACTGAGTAATTTCTTTATGTCGATTGGTGTCATCAAAAAAAATAAACAAACAAAAAATTAAAATTAAACAAAAGTATGTATACGCCACAGTGGCCCATTGTTTCTCAGGTATCATCAATGCCAAAACTGGTTTTAAAAAGAAAGTTGTTTACGTCAGAATTTTTATGTACAATAAGAATGATAGTGGGTGTTTTTTTAGAGGCGGATAACTTTAAATTCGAAAAAAAAACAGAAAAAATTCTAATATGAAATATAATTAGCTTTATTTGACAGATTTTGTGGTACTAATGTTTAAATATGATTTCGGGCATGTTGCCGCCGTGGATGGCGCGTACATGGCGTGATCTGGGGGCTCAACTTTCACAAACTCTTCGCAGAAAATAAGGCTGTATTCCGGGAATAACTCGTCAAATGTTGGCTTCCAAGTTCTCAGTTGTTTCTGGGATGGTTAAATCTTGCGATCTTGCTGGCCATGCCAAATCGCTTTATGCTACCAGGAAACACTTCCTTCACAATATCCATTGTAGCGTGATGTGTGTGCGTTGTGTGCATCTTGTTGAAACCACATATGTTCACCAAGCCCCGCTCATCCAATTCCGGCCGTGTGGTGTTCGCCAGTAACAGTGACCGTATTGCCGATGCCGTCCTCAAAAAAATACGGCCCAATCACTCCTCCCGCGTGAATGCCGCACAACAAAGTGGCTTTAAGTGGATGTAATGGCGCTCCGTGCATCACACGTGGATTTTCAGTGTCCCAGAAACGAAGATTGTGCTTATTAACGTAACCACCTAAGTGGAAATGCGCCTCGTCGTTCAAGATGATTTTCGACACAAAATCGTCCTCGTCGTTGTTGAGATTGAGCTTGACAGCGGAGGAAAGCGCTCCATTGCTTGTCTATATGTATTCTGCAGCTGTCTAGTTCACAAATGTCAATTATGATTGACGTTCGACACCATTTGCAAAAATTATAAAATTTTCCGATAGGACGATTAATTTTGCGCCGCCTTAAGCCTTAAATCTCGTGCTGTGTTTTTTGATTAACTAAGCAGGTCAAGCTATAAAAAATAGAAATAATTTTAAAACTAAAAAAAAAACCTACATTTCCACGTGCCATTCAATTACTGGAATCTTTTATTCCACTTTAATCCTGTCTCAACATTACGTTGAAATAAAAAAAAAACTTGTGAAAAGCTAGAGCCATTTAATTCCCCCAAAAACGCATTTAAAAAAACATCTCGATTCCTTCTTATTACATTAATGTCCATCCGGTGGATATAATTTCAATGTGCCTTTTCCAGGGAACTTATTTCAATTCAAATTACTCCCACCCACTAGCTGTTCTTATTGCATATTATTCTCTTTGAATGGCAACTTTTAGTTATTTTACTGCTTCCACCATTCACAATTAGTTCCTTTGTATTAATTGAATAGCAAAAAAAAGAAGCAAAAAATGGCTAACACCACTCAAAAAAATAAACCACCCAACCGAGATATTCCTTGTGGGTTGATCCTGAGTTGAACCAAAGAGCACTCAGCAAAACAAGATGATTTTTATTTTTGTTGTTTTCGTTCTCCTATAGAAATAGTAGAAGTAGAAGTCCTTTTTATGATTTGATGCTCGTAACGGTATCCCTCTCATTTACTTTAATTTTTCTTTCTTTTCTTTTTTGTTTTTTTTTCTATTTTACCAAATAGAAAAAGTTTTCTCTTTCCTATCGAAAGATGAAGTTGAAAAGTTGAAACAAGAAGAAGAGAAAAAAATCGCAACAATAAGACGTGATAAGAAGACGAGATTACTGGACGAGTCCAATGACATAATGGAGCAATACGAACATAACCAGGATGATGTGGATGATAATGCAAACAGTGATAATGATGGTGGTGATGATAATGACAACTGTGATTCCGAGGATACGAGGTGAGTGCATGATGGTTTTTTTTTTTTTCTAATGACGATGATCTTCGTCGTTGGTTCTATGCCATCCTTCAATCAATTTATTTTCCATTTATTCTCTCATTTCGCTTTGTTTTTCCCTTCCTTTACTTTTCTCTGTAAATTGCGGTGAAAGTTCGAGTTATTTTTAATTATTTATTTTATTTAGTTAAATGTTTTCTTACACAAATAATTGTAGGTATACTTACTTACTTACACACGTACTCAATTTGTATGCACATAATATATACACACACATACACAATTGGCACACTGCACTGCTAAAAGTATAGTCTTTTTGGATCGCAGAAAGAGAGAAGTGGTTTCGGGTTTCAGCTTCTGTTTGATTTTAATTTAATTTTTTTTTTTAACTTTGCAATTAGAACTTAATTTTTGGTTTTAAATACTAATATTTTTTAAGTTTAAATTAAAATTAAAATTAGAATTAAGGTTGAAAGTGTAATATCAAATCAAGTACATATTTAGAATTTAGGATGCTTTTTATTCGTGTTTATGTACTGAAATTTATATTTTCTAATTTTATATCTACAACAAAATTGGAAGGTATTATAAGTAGGTACCAACTAACAGTTTGAAATGTATTTATTTTAAGACTTATATTACAGTGGTTTACATTCGGTTTCACTAAATCTCAGTTTACTAATAGACAGAGTTAAGGACGAGTGTATGAGCTGCTCTGAGCGGCACTATATGCGAGGTTGAATCAATAAGTATCTGCGTTTGATGAAAGATGACGTTGCTGTGGCAATATGGCATAACATATACATAGATATGTACCATGCATCAGAAGACGACTAACAAAATTTCTAGTTCAGCCGGAATGCCCAAGTGCCGAAAAAGTGCTGAGATAAAGAAAATTAGATAATTTTTTTGGATAATAATAGGGGTTCACAAAGAATCTAAGGTGCCCTTTTCGTCCACTTAGCTCTATGGCTTTGGCCGCCATGTTGAATTTAAAGTAAAATTGTTTTTGTAAAATAATTCAATCATTTTCATTTTTTGACTTCTCTATAAAGTCATGATAGTTTTTCTCTTTGATTGATATTTTTTGCCAAAAAGTTGAAAATCAGTGAGAGTTAACAAAAACAAATTTATTTTAAATTCAGGATTGCTATAGGCAGTCGAAAAGTTAATGACATTTGTTAGCGGATCACGCAGTTAAAGTTGCCGGTAAATATTTCTGAATATGACGTAAATCACGTGAAAAATAAATTACTTCTAGCAGGGGGGGGACTTTGACCCCCCATTAGGTGACCGCTCAGTTCAATATTATGGAAAAGTTCGATCAAAGGTCATACGGAATTGGAAACTAGCATCATTTACCGTGACAATCATCTAGTGACGAAAAAGTTATTTATGATTTGATTGCGTCCTATTTTCATTCTTATTATGTTCATGATACTTTCCCGTTCAATCATGGAATTCGATGTGGGGAAACTATTAAGCTTGTCAGTTGATCAAGTTTTGCTTCAAATTTTATCAACTTTTGCTACTATCACTTATCATTTTCCAATCGCGACTTTTTGGAAGAGTGGAAATGATCAATGATTATGATCCGATACATAAATCTGGCTCAAAACAAGATGTTATTAATTACAGACCATTTTCATAACTGAAATTAGTACCGAAAGTTTTTGAAGAAATTGTCAAAAAATGCATTTATGACGAGGTTAAGTACAGAATATCTATGGACCAAAATGGTTTTGTAAGGTGAAGACTGTTACAAATCTAGCTCGGTTTGCAAATGTTTGCATCAATGGTATTCAGCGTGGTAACCAGGTTAACGCAATTTATACGGATTTATCTAAAGCATTGAATAAAGTTCAGCATGATATTCTGCTAAGGAAATTGAATGTGTTAGGTGTTCACTCGAATCTACTTCATTGGTTGGAAAATTATTTGACCAACCGTTAGCAAAATGTAAAAATTGGAACATTGGTATATAGGAGATTCTGAACCATTCAAATGTCCCCAAGGCAGTCATCTCGGACCTCTTCTTTTTATGCTCTTCATCTTCATCTAGAATTTGATATTCTAATTGTTTGCTTTTTGCTGATGACCTAAAGTTATTTAGCTATATAGAATGTAAGTCGGACTGTCATCGACTACAAATTGATTTGGATGGAGTCTCAGCTTGATGTACTGAAAATCATTTATACTTGAATATAGCTGAATGTAAAAGCATCATCACATTTACAAGATCACTTGGTGCTTTTAATTATAATTATGAATACTGTATTTCTGACTCACCGCTTGAATCAGTGTACACTCAAAAGGACCCAGGAGTTATTTTCGATTCAAAAATATGTTTTGAATTACATCTAGATAAATAATTTCAAAAGATAATAAATTACTAGGTTTTATTGTGAGGAACTCTAGACAATTTTCACACCCTCACCGTTAAATTTTTGTATTTATCTCTTATACGACCAATTTTTGAGCATGCATGTTGTATTCGGAGTCCAAAGTAGGTATAAATCGTCTAGAATCGATACAAGAACAATGCATTGCGTAAACTTAATTGGGTTGATATTATCTTGCCCTTGTAAGCAGACAGATGTCTCTTGATCGATTTAAAGTCTTTGGAAGCTATATTCTGTTCTGTTCAGATAGGATATTTTCCTCTCAGTCTGACCATTATGGATTTCAATCTTTATTTTAAAGCTCTTACATAATTACCGTAGTGAGCACTTAAAATTTCCGCAAATCTTACAAAAATATTGCTATCAAAAGCTCTAAAAAAGCTTAAATCCTGAAAGTTACATAGCAAAAACCAAAGAAAATGCGATATGAATTTCCATCAACTGGCCAATGGTAACTCTGATTCAACACAATGTCAATAAGGGTTGGTTCCGAATTGGCGATCAGCGATCAGTCTTCTTTCACCCGGGGAGCAGATAGGTCAAGATGGGATGTACGTGAGCTCAAAGAAGATTACACAGACAATTTAAATGTAAGGCAGTGATTCTGTTTCTTATTTCAGTGGCAATTTCTTAAGTTAAGGTACCGTGCAAGCAGTGTTTCTGAAAAAGCTCTCCCATTAGGCCTGTACTGCAAATATATAAATTGAACAGAGTATAGAAAGTAGTATTATCTAGTAATGCTGGCTAGAGATACTCTCTGTTATAGTACTTGTATCTCTTTTCTTTTTATATGCTCCCTCAAGGCGATTGAAGATACGCAAACACATAAAAAAGCAACCTTTTTTAAAACTAATGTCTTGAGTTTATTGTAGTATTTATATTATATTATAGTTTTATAAATTATAAATTTTAAAATTGTTATGTTATATTCCATTATATTATACTGTAAGTCTGATAGAGTTTGTTAACTCAATATATATGAATAAAAAATAAAAGTAGGTACCTCAGATAAAAGACTTTACACGTGGCAACTCCTATATTCTCATGTGGAGCTCCTACGGTTCCCCTGCATAATGGTCTTAAATGCAAACAGCAAGTCTTTTCTTCGAAAACGCAAATAATAATCTAAACTGCTTACGTGTTCGATAAAATACAATAAGACCAAGTCAAATGGTCGAAAACATCATAAATGCGGCGCCATATTTAGCCCCCTTCTCCACAAAAGAAAAAATATTGCAAATCATAAGAACACACTAAGTGTAACTGTGAATACCACAAAAGACCATACTATTTAAAAAACCCGGATTTACTTAACGTTTTGATTTTGTTACCTAAAAGTACTAGATGAGGCATTGAATCCTATTGAGCATCACTGAACATTTCAATAAAGTTATCATTGACTTTAAAACTTTATTTCGATATTTGAATCTAAACAAATAGATCCACTAATATGTATATCATTCAAGCATTTAATTTCTTCTAAAGTCTTTCTGCCTACTGCCAAAGTTATACCCTGACAAAAATATCATTTTGGAATCCATGCGAATATCCATGAATAAAATTATCTCCTTATTAACAAGCACAAACAAAAAACAAAGTTTTTCAGCAAACACATTTTTTTTTATATATCTGAGCATAAAGATTAATATACATTTTGTCGGTCTTATTCAGAAATTCCCTTTTTCCAAAAGTGTGAGTATTTCTTTTTTGTTGTTGCGTATCATCTGTCGATTTGATCCCAAAAGAAGGCGAAGTTCATCCGTTACAAAGAAAAAAAAAAAAAATAAGAATGTTCTCCCTGACAAGTAAAGTTGATTAAAGAAAAAAATAAGAAATAAGAAGTAGAAAAAAAAAACGATATTACATTCCACTCTAATATTATTTGCGAATTGTTAACTTTCTTATTTTGATTTCGACGAAAGGCATTTGAATATTCTTAGACGTATAAATGAGAAAACTTTCTTTGATTGTTTTCTTTGTTTTCATTAATTTTGCTGCTTTGTTCGCCAATACTTTTTACTTCTTTTTCTTCTTGAAATTAAAGAATATTATTTTCGTTTTATTAAATACATACTCGTACCATCTTTAAGAAAAAAAATATAAATATATTTATATTTTTAGAAATTGTTTTTTTTTTTTTCGGGTTACGGATTCGTTATCTAAGTTAAACGAGATAATCATTTTTAATACACAAGATATCAGTCAGGATACTTAAAATTTATATAATTGCTTTCAAGATATTTTTTAAATTCGTGGGTAGTACCTACCTACACTGCGTTTGAGTGAAAATTAAATATTCATAGAAAATCATGTTGTAAAAAATTCAATTTAAAAACCATATATGTACATATGTATATTCCTTATTTTGAAAGAAAAATTATTATTTGAGAAATGTTAAGCCCTTCAGCGCTACCTCAGTAATTTCCTTTGGGATAACATATTTTTGAACTTTCGAGAAATTTTATTAGATGTTCAGATTAGGTACATTTAAAAAAGATTTGACAGCATTTCTTTTATTTATGTTCTTAGAGTGTTGTGTGTTTACGTTTATAGGTGTCAATTTTCATATGTTTTTATATACATTTCTACATTTCGAATGAACATAATACTATTTATAAAACATCAGATTTTTGGCTTCAAAGAAAACTGAATGACATGCAGTACTAAGCCAAAACTCAATAATAATAAGTAGACACATTTTGCTCTTATGTTTTTACTAGCTGGCCTTAAGTTTAATGACCTTATCGGCTGCATTATTACTCTAACACAGAAAACTCCTGATAGAAAAATGTTACATCCTTCATTCAATAAATTGCATCAAACACGAATTAGTCTTTGACAAAAAAACTGTATTAAAATTCTTCACAAAATTAATAAATAATTTAAATTATCAAATCGGAGAAAAACAGTGTATGAATAAAAGTTATTTATGTTTACACAACTCCAGACTCGATGTGTCTATTACCTCACTTTTGTAAATCACAATTTTCTGGAAAAATTCACAAAATTCAACACCAACTCCTTGAATTTCACTTGGTCACTGAGTAAATACCTTTATTCACTTCATTCATCACAGAATAAAAAACTTTAAATGATTTAAAAAGTAAGAAAAAACAATAATCAATCGTGAGTGTGGAAAGATCGAATATAAATACTACTCAGCTGTCAAACGTGAGTCTAAGAGCGTAACGCCATCTGTTGGCTGTCCCATTTTCGTCAGTGACAAAATTAGCCGATTGTTAATCCCGTAGTATTTGTCATTCCCTATAATCAATATTTTCTCCTTCCCACACAAAATGGAATTTTCAGACATCCACTCCTGAAAGTATGCAATTTCGAATTTTCACGATTTTCCACCTTTTCCGATCTAAATTTCCAATTTTAAACTCCGTAGTTTGTTTACTTGGTTCAATACGAATCCAACAATTGCCATACAAATCGAATGATGTTCAGCCGAGTTATGTGCATACGAACAAAAAACCAATTAATTTTTATAACTATATTCAGATAAGAAAAAAAAAATAAATAAGCAAAAAAAAAACATCACATTTTGAACTTTTAATCCACATTTTTGGTACAATTTGCGGTTCAGGTTTAAAAATAAACCTTTGTCTACGGTTTCAACCACTTATACTCATATTTATATTTACAAACTTGGCAAAGTGCCTCTTCAAAATTTTGTCAACTGATGTTCCTAGTACTTTCTATATAGCAAGTGAATTAAATTAAATTCAATAGTAAATAAACAAATAGTAACATAAATACATTTTTTTTTTAAGAAAATGATTTTTAAATGAAAGGATAAAAGTATTGGGGCATATTCATAGTCATTTTTAAATTCCAGTTTATCTTAGGATGGGGTTTATTCAATGTTATTTAGATAGGATAAACCCAGGTCTAAGATAAACTGGAGTTTAAAAGTGACTATGAATATTTTGTATTTGTATTTGTAATTGTATTTGTATTTGTATTTTATTTCTTTAACATTAACATGATACAGCAAGATTAAAATCTCTAAATAGTATCTAAACAAGCTTACCAAGTGTTTCAATTTACAAAATAAAGGGTCCGCCATCCAACCTTTTTTTTCAACTAGTGCTTATTTCGTGAATGGTAACACTGTCTGATTTGACAGATAATTGGTTTTATCCTTCCGCTGAACGAATATGGTTGTGTATACGCTTCGCTAAGTGGGCCTGCGATCGACTTAGAGAAGATGCCGATTTTGCCAAAAATATCATCTTTTCAGATGAAGCTCATTTTGATGTTGGCGGATAGTAAACAAGCAAAATTGTCACATTTGGGGCACAGAAAACCCCACGCATACATTGAAAAGCCGATACACCCAAAACGAATCACTGTTTGGTGCGGATTTGCGGCATAATTGGGCCATTTTTCGAAAATGACCAAGGAGTGGCCGTTACAGTCAATGGCGATCGTTATCAGGCCATGTTGGACGTCCAACAGGACGGCGATACGTGCCACACAGCCGAAGCTACACTCGATGTTTTGCGCCATTTGCAAAAAAAAAGAAGTTATTTGGCTTACCCTTTATAATAGCTTAGAAAAATAAACCAAGTATTTAAAGGCATGTATAGTATTAATATAAATACTTACAATTTGAAGTTAAAAATAATAATAATAAAAATGATAATAAAAATAATTATGAGTTAAAAAATACACAAATATCTTCTTCTTTAAAATGGCTGATGAGGTAATTCTCTGCAATTCGATTGGAAGGCCTTTCCATAATCGAATAGCAGCTACAAAAAAGATCGCTCTCCAATGGTGTGCATAAAACGCGGGACAATCAATCGCAAACCTCTTTGTGACTGGGCAAATTGAAGTTGTTCCCCTAAATACTCTGGACACAAATTATGAATTATTCTGTGAAGATGGATAACATTTCGAAACCTTAGATACTTGTCGAGGCCTAGTCCTAACAACAAGGAGTTTAAGTTTGATACACTAACATATCTTGGAATATTGTGAATAAAGCGCAGGCAGTCATTAAACGCAACATTCAGTTTACGTGTGCACTCAGAATCAAGGACCAGAACAGTTAAAAGTAAAAAAGGTTAGGATAAGACTTTTAACTAGATGTTTCTTCATATCAGGATTCAATACATGTGATGAATACCTTAAAGAACGAAGACCAAAATAAATTCGTCTTAAGATACAATTGCTCTTAACCGTACGCTTTCGATCTCAAATTCTTCCTTATCAACGTCATCCGTGCAAGATCTAAAATCCTTTCATAGGATTTATTTAATGTCTAAGATTTTGGCCGGGTTGAGAAAGTCAAACTTTGTCGCCAAATTTCATAGCTGCTGAAATCTTTACTGTATTTTAACACTGACCTTGTCTAAGGACGAAAATAAGTTGCAGTTCATTTTCATAAGATAAAGCAGCATTTATATTTCCGTCACCAAAAAAAGTTTCTTTTTTTTTATTTTCCATTAAAATTCCAAGTTTTTGACGTAAATCTTAGCATATATAAAAGCACCTTCTACCAATTCATCTCGTTTTTCTGTAAGTAAAATCTTAAAATCTGTAAAGAATTTATTTTTTGAGCACATTGATGAATGCTGAGTCCTTCTGTTTGCAAGTATATTTGGGCATCATTATCTTCGTGCAGTACTGGTTTCCAAAAGCCCAAAAAAACAGAAATGAAAACGATTCCAATGCCAATAACAAACAATGCTCCTTCATCCGTCCATGTGTTGAGGCTTTCGTCTACCTCCGTCAGTTGTGCAAAGGTATTTAAATTGCCCTCATAATGGTTCCAGGTATTCTCGACTGCATCAGTTCTTGCGCTCTTCTTCACTGGAGGCTCTTCAATGCTTTGTCTGAAGTACGAAGCAGTACTTCCCAACACTGGGGAAGTTCTGATGCACCGACAAAAGTGACCGAATTTGTCTCAACAGCAGCAGTATAGGGTATAAATTCTGCTTCGGTGTTCATGTTTTTCAACCTTTGCTGCACTCCTGTATATTTTCCAGACATGACAGCAGCATTGTCATTTGCTTGACCTCTGCAATCCATTATATCACGAATATCAACTGTGAGCCTACTTAAAACCATTTCAGAAATGAATTACATTTTTTTTACTTATTAAAACTACCGCTCCAAATTGCCGCCCCTAGCAGAGTGCCGCCCGGGGCCTGTGCCCCCCTTGTCCCCCCTCGCTACGCCTGTGTCACCACTACCCTATATTATAGGAAAACAAAACTCCCGACACGATGTTCAGTTATTTTTTTTCATTAACACACGAATACGAATACATATGTACTATTAGAACTATGCCAGTTTCACGAATAAAAAAATTGTTCATTTCGCCATGTAATGCACATTTATTGCGACAATTTTGTTTGCATCATATAAATCTTCTAACTAACAAAAAACGCTTTTAAAGAAATTAAAAAAACTAAATTACTTTGAATTTACGGTTCTCTCTCTCTCTCTCTCTCTCTCTATTGCGTTCTCATATTTGAAATTGCAGAGAAATAAAAACTCATCATCACGATAGAAAGCATACAAAAATCTGTATAGGTATAATTTTAGTCAGGACTTCAAAAACAAGGGCATTAACCACATTGGGGTTTTAATTTATGAGTGACTGGAGGCAAAATTTACTACCCAGATTCATTCCAAAGCCTGTCCTGCACACTGAATCTAATGTGTGTTTGACTATATAGTAATTAAAGTGACCATATTTTCTAAAGTCCAGTAAATACGCTCTTGTATTTTGAGAGAACAAAAAAAATTAACCTTCGAAAAATATGAAACACCAATAGTGTGTATATTAGTTTGTTTGTAAATATAAAAACAGTTAAATTCATTGAATAAGCAACAATAATCCTGGCAAAATTTTTAACCATTTTAAAAAAATGAACAATCTTAAAGGCGCACATGTGTGGCATCGTGCATCGTATCGAATATATAGAAACACATACTTTCTATTTTTTCTGGTTAAAGATTCAACCAATTTCGACGATTTTGAAATGAAGATAAATAGGTACTTTTTTTTTTGAAATATCGATTGAAGGATTTTCACTTTTTAAGGGCGGATGGTCACTTTATTCTGTAACTATAAAATATGTATGTGCTTTCGCAGGCATATCTAGGACATTCGTGTTTTTGTGTGTGTTTTTTTTCTCGCTTATTTTGAGAACTATACATATGGCTAAGTACGTATGTATAAAAAATCCTTAGAACAATCAATGAATACAAAAAGGACAGATTTTCAATTACCCACACAGTCAGCAGTAATTATTGCTTTTCTTTTTTTATTCTTTTGTTTGAGTAAATTTCAAAAGAAAAATAGTTAAAAGTCAATTTAGGTAAAATTGAAGGAATGAATGAGGGATGATAGAATTCAGTAATAAGAAGATTTCCGCCAATTCTAATAAAATTTATGAATAATCAATTAAGGATGTCTATTGGTTGATGGTAATGGAGTTCGGGTTGGGGGTTGCCAGATGACGGCGCATTTTAAATTTATTTACCATTCTGCTTCTGACATCGCTGGGGCAGGGTGCGTCGCCGGCCGCCGTGCCGTGCCACCTCCAATCCCATCCCCGCACTATGCGCCATCAAATTGAGATTAAGATTATTTGATACGGGGGAAAAAAAAAACGGTTTTGAACATTTAAATAATTAGGGTTATTTTCTGTTCTATCGAGCAACTAATTTGAAATTTTGCTCTTGAGGGATTTAATATTTTTAATTTGATTTTCGACGTTTAACTGTTATTGTTGCCATTCCTACCTTTTTTTTTTTGTTTGTTGGTTGTTATTCCTTGTTGATAATTATAACAAAAGAATGTTTGAGTAAAGTCTAATTATTATTTATGGCATTTTTGAAAATGCGAATTTTTAGCTGAAGGGTTATAAGCTGGCATGCAATTAATGCTCCCACGAATGGGTTAAGGCACGGATATGAATAACAAAAAAAAAAACATCAATTTGGGGTGAATCATGTTGCTTTGATTCTCGTCATTATCAACCAAAGATGGAAGTGAGTTTAAATTTAAACATTGTATCGGTAAGACCATTTAAATAAGACATTAGGTCGTACTGATAAGCCCAAGCAATTGCTTTTACTAGATAAAAATGCCAAAGTTCTGGCAAGTGCTTAGTTTCGCAATTATAGGTAAAAAATATTTGATTGAGCTATTACTTTTTCCTTGTTCGAGAAGCGACCTATATCAGTATTTATAATTCTACATAATTTTAGTGTTTAATTTTCACGCTATTCAATCAAAATTTTGTGGACATTTGTTTAATTATAAAATATATAATAATAATAAGTATCAATTTTGTGCTTAAAATTCCTTAAATATTCATTTTTATTTTGTATTAATAGATACCAATGGGTCTTGTGAATAAAAAAAAAAGCTAAAACTTGGATTTTTAAGTAAAAGCTAGGTTTTTGGTTAATAAGCTTAAACTAGCTAGTTAAAGATGTCTTTTAGTTATAGCTATTTTAAAGTAGCCAACGCTAAATTCATTCAGTTTTAACTTGTTGTTCCAGCCAAGGCTTCAACTAGAATATTATAGTTAAAGCTACAAAAAAATCAAGATTTTTTTTACCTGCCTAGAAAGCTTTGACTAATTCTTATTTTTAGTTGAAGTGCGCATATGGCCGAGTTTATGCGCGTAAGACAACCAAAATTGTATAAGAAACGGATGGCAATTAGTGATAAAGATTTTCAAAGTTTATTTCAGTGGCTTTCTGATTACTTTTTAGGAAATTCAACAGAGCGTAGAGGAGGTGCACTGGCCTCTGAGCAGAGAATGCAGATATTTTTGAGATATCTGAGTGAATCTGGATTTCAGTGCGGTGTAGAACATGATCTTGGAGTTGAACGCTCTACTGTATGCAAGACTGTTAAGCCCGTGGCCAACAAGATTATGGAAAACGCTCAAATTCGTTTTAGATTTACGTCAAGTCAAAAAATCGAAACACAAAAGGCAAAATGGGCGGAAAAATATACGTTTCCCGGATCTTTTGGGGCAATAGACTGCACCCATATTGCTATCTCCAAATCCCCAAGATTTTCTGATGAATACATTAGTTCCACAGCCTTAATGTACAAGGGACATGTAATGCAGCCGAAGAATTTACAAGTTTGGACGCCCAGTGGCCAGTGTGAGTTCACGACTCACCGGACCTTGAAAAGATCATCAATTTATGCATCCATGATAGAGAATTTGCACGTAAATGCTATAATTCTTAGAGATTCTGGGTATAAGAATAGTTAAAATTACAAAGATAATGGAAAAGTATGAAGCAGGTACTAATAACTTTTGCGAGGTGTTAATTAAATATTAGTGAATAACTCAAAAATAAGACAATATTTTTCGAAACTTTTTTAAATATCAGAACTGTTTTATTGGAGCTAGCCGGCCTAGATGACGTGCGAATTTGAAACCAATTGGTCCACAGAGAACGCATAGATGCAGAGACTGACGGACAATATGATAAAAAGATTTTTGACCCGCAACCAATACTTGCCCTATAGAACAGATTAAAAGTTATGGCTTAACAAAATGCAAAACAACCTTCCTTTTCGCTTTGGTCTATATAAAGGGTCCGCCATCTAACGTTTTTTTTCAACTAGTGCTTATTTCGTGAATGGTAACACTTAGCTCATGTCTGATTTGACAGATAATTAGTTTTATCCTTCCGCTGAACGAATATGGTTGTGTATACGCTTCGCTAAGTGGGCCTGCGATCGACTTAGAGAAGATGCCGATTTTGCCAAAAAATCATCTTTTCAGATGAAGCTCATTTTGATCTTGGCGGGTAGTAAACAAGCAAAATTGTCGCATTTGGGGCACAGAAAACCCGCACGCATACATTGAAAAGCCGATACACCCAAAACGAGTCACTGTTTGGTGCGGATTTTGGTCCAGAGGCATAATTGGGTCATTTTTCGAAAATGAGCAAGGAGTGGCCGTTACAGTCAATGGCGATCGTTATCGGGCCATGTTGAACGAATTTTTAGTTCACGAAAATTGAAGAGGAGGATATTGGCAACATTTGGTTTCAACAGGACGGCGCTACGTGCCACACAGCCTAGGCTACACTCGATGTTTTGCGCCATTTTCACAAAAAAAAAGTTATTTGGCGGACCCCTTATAAACAGTTCTAGCTTAAGCTATCTGAGTAAAACATATGAATAAAAAACCTAAATCTTAAATAACGAAGCTAAAGCTAAAATTTTCCAGCTCAAGCTATTAAGCGTTATCATTTTTACTTGCTCTATAGGGCAAGTATTGGTTTCGTGTGAACAAAAATTTCGAGGTTATAATCAAAACTAACACTACGATTATCGAGAAGTCCGAAAAAGTGGGTTTTGTCATGCCGTCCGTCGGTCTGTGCGTCTGTGCGTCCACTGTAATCTGAGCTAGAGCCTAAACGGGTAGACCGATTTGCATGAAATTTGGTACAGAGCATTTTTATGTGATTCCCTAAAGGGAAAATTCGAATTTTTGTTTTAGCTCATCTAGAACGGGTAGCTGCCATCCAAATATTTTGGTTTCTTCAAATTTTCTCGAAAACGGCTCGTACGATTTTTATTAAACTTCGTACCTGTAATAACCAAGCCAATTTTAAGAAAACAGCATTTCAGGTTTTTCTCAAAAAAATTACATTACGGAACTAGCAATTAAGCTAGAACTGTCTAGCTTTAGCTGCTAGTAAAAGCTATGACTAGTTGGCTTTAGCTACCTTCAAAAAAATTCTTTTTTTTTATTCACAAGACCCAATATCAAGTAATTGTTAAATGATTTTACTTGGAGCAATTCCTCTAATTTATTAATGCTTTTTGTTTTTTTTTGATGAGAGCATTTTTCACATTTTCAAGTTTCGAATTACATGCCATCCATTATCGTTTACCAATTCACAGAACTGGTCTTTCTACAGCTCCTTTTCTATTTTATAATCCACATAATATGCAAGAAAAAAAATAATATTGGAAATCCTGTTTAATTCAATAGAGATCTAGAAATCAAGGAATTTTAAAAAGCTACAAAAGTTTATGCGAAATTTCGTTCATTAGAACACGATAGTCCTTAATTTTTGAATTGCGCCTCTTAAGTCTATCTCCTTTAAGAATCTCTCCTTTAACATTATTAAAATTAAATTCCCTTCATGTTTCTTCAGTAAAGACGAGGACAAAATTGCGTAGGTTAGGTAAACCAACTCCTATGTAGCTGCTGGCAATTTTTCCTACTTTTTTTTAATCATCATAATGTACCTATTGCGTTAAGTATAGTAGTTGTTCCTACGCATTCGTTACACCTGATCTGTATCAATTTAGGGGCAAGTTCCAGGTCGCCGGTATATATAGGAACGAACGCGATGTTATCAGGTTGCGGATGGTGTAGAAGATGGCAGTTTTTTGTAGGACTATTAACAAGTGCTTGTCACGTTTTAACGGATGGCAAAATGAGAATGAGAACGAGAAGGTCTCTAAGTGTGCTTGAAAGGAGAGCCCACATCCTTTTATACAAGTATAAGTTCTGTTTCTAGCAAATTTTATCGATGGGAATTTTATACCAACAAAAATAAAAGAAAACATTTGTCAAGGGTACGTAATGATAAGAACTAAGACGTTTTATTTATTTTAAGAAGTTGTTTTTGAGAGTTCATAAAAATTAATAGCACTACGTTATATATGTATGTATATACATATGTATTTAGAAAGTTAAATAGATGTCTCAGAATTCAAAGATACATTTTCGGTGCTTTGGGCATTTCATGAGTTTTAAATTTGGTCTTAATTGGTATATATAGTCATCACGGAAAGAGTTTTGAAAAAAGGTATTTTTTGCTATATTTTCATAGCCCTTTAGCTGGTGTCGAGTACAAAAGAATTCAGTTCAGTCTTGTCTAAATTTATTTATTTATTTCGACTACAGACAATCACGTCAAAGTAGTTTATGTAACTATATATATACAAATACATGTACCTATATACAGAAATACATTTTTTTTTAATGTGTAAACATCTATGTCCGGGGCGGTAGAGTGAAATAAAAACGTGGCCTTTCCTCTGTGCGACGCACAGTGGTGCGAGAGCGGAAAAAAGTCTTTTGAAAAAGTCATGTCTATCGTTTTAAACTTTATGTTTAAGTACTCTTAGATAACCCGATCGTATGATTTAAAAGTATTTTTTAACATATATATTGTATGTTCTGATTTACAAGCCCTCAAAGTTGAAAAATAATTTTACTCAAATCGCGAACCGTATTTTCAACAAATTTTGAGATGTTTTTTTCCGAAGTTCCTGTAGATAAATTCGCTAGCTTCTTAAATAATTTAATTGGTCTATTTTCGATTATCTAAAAATAAAAAAAAATATTGATTATTTATAAAAGATACCTTCTATAAGTAGCCTGAAGCTTTAGTACTAAGAAAAAATGCTTTTTTTTAAAACTTTTTGATTTAAAAAAACAGCTCCAAAAGATACCAAGAAAGTAAGTATGCCACCATATGCTCCATACATTCATGTTAAAGCACAGAAAAAATCAGCTGCAGATACGTGCAGATGTGGAAGTTATGCTCAAAAATGTTTCACTTAATCGGATTTCAAAAAACTCCGTCTTGACGGTGGTGTTTACCAAAAAGTTTGATTACTTCGGTATTAATTGTCAGAATGAACTAGTTAAGCCCATTATTTTAAGAAAAAATGTCAAACTTAATTTCGATTTTTGCGAAAGCATTTACTTCTGCCTGGAAAATTTTTCAACTTTCAACTCAATTTTCTTGAAAGCAACACACGAAAAATAATATAGTTTTATGATATTTTGAATTATATGATAGAGCTTAATACAAAATAAAGAAAAGGATTAGGGATAATTCTTTATTTTTTTTTAATCTTTCGCTAAAAGTAAGGCAGGTAAAATAAAAAAAAGTGTTTTTTTTAAGTTTTATTGCTTTGTTTTTGTTGTATATGCTTAGAAGAAGAAAATTCAGCAGGAGTTTCGTGAAAAACTGGGCATCATTGTCGATCTTGTAAGACAAGGTACGGGGACAAGTAATGACGGCAACACCTCCAGAAGATTTTTTGCAAATCCAACCATGACTTCAGAAATCACTGGAGTTAGTGAATCCATAATTCGGCGGTTTACTGTTATCCTTGAAGTAATAACGTCGAATGAAAAATTAGACTTAAAAAAATATGCAGCTTACACGTGGGAAACTGCTGAACTGTTTGTTGAGAAATATAAATTGTACAATATGCCAGCAACCGTACATAAGGTTTTGATTCATGGAGAAGAAATAATTAAAATCTGTGCATTTCCTGTTGGATAGCTCTCAGAGGAAGCCCAAGAATGCCGAAATAGGGATTATAAAGCCTACCGCAGGTTTCATTTGAGAAAATGCAGCCGAATTGCGACGAATGAAGATGTGATGCATCATATACTCATATCCTCAGATCCAATAATAACAGGTTTAAGGCCACAGGCAAAAAAGAAAATACTTCCAATCAAATCAGACGCTAAAAACCTCATTTTCGCATTATAAAATCACTACTTCATAATTGTTTTTTATTTATTTTTTGTAAGTTTTTATCTATTTATTTATTTAATTGTATAACATACATAGTTAATGATAATATTTTATTCAAAATAAAAAAATAAGATTTTACTAAAAAAAACTTTTATTTAAATATAACATCAAAACCCTCAAATTTTATAAAAATGTCAATAACTTTTTTTCTAATAATTTTTTCTGGACCAAATTTGGACCAAGGATGTATAAGACTAATCTTGAAATGTCAAATTTCATTAAAATTCGTAAAATAGTTCAGATTTTACAGACTTTTTTCCGCTCTCCCATACAAACATCAAAACACTCAAATTTTAGAAAAAAAGTCAATAACTTTTTTACTAATGATTTTTTCTTAGCCAAATTTTGAAAAAATGTGTTTAAGACTAATTTTAAAATGCGAATCAAATTTCATCTTAATCCATTAAACAGTTCAGATGTTACAGATTTTTTTTCCTCTCTCCCATACAAACATCAAAACCCTCAAATTTTAGAAAAATGTCAATAACTTTGTTTCTAATTATTATTTTTCAACCAAATTTTGACCAAATATGTACAAGACTAATCTTAACACGTTTGCCAAATTTCATTTAAATCCGTTGAACCGTTCAGATAAAACAGACTTTTTTCCGCTCTCCCATACAAACCGAACCACTGTGCGACGTTACGAGATCACACTTTACGGTGTAGCACATTACGTTTAATTATATCATTTTTATTTTATTTAACATAATAAATTATTTTATATATTTTCCTCTAACTTCTAAACCTAAAATTTTTAATGAAATTAATACAATTTCTATAAGTTGAAAATGATAACTAATGATGAAAATAAAGCATTAGGGATCTTCGTGAAAACTGTGTTGTATACCTATATCTTTTCTCCTTACGTTTAGTCATTTTTCATTTAAACGTTGTCTTTTTTCTTTACACAACAGTTCACAATTTATAACCTTTTGCAAAGCTGAGAAGCAAGACCAAAAACTAAACATTTGGTTCATGCCACCAGTGTTACCGTAGGTGAAATTATTTATGTGTCCCTCTGAATGAAAAAAATTTTCCTTTTGAAAATAAATAAATCCTTTTGAAAATAAATTCATAACATTTAAAAAATACGAATTCCAGTAGGTAATACCTATCCAAAGTTTTTTTTTATGGTTTTATAAAAGAAAAACTTAACAAAAACATTTTAATGCTTAATATTACTCAATGTAGGTAGGTAATAGTCAGTCTTACATTGCATAAAAAAAAAACAAGTTTATAAATATCCTTATTTATTACTTACTAGCTGGCCCACCCGGCTTCGCACGGGTAGTCAAACCTAAGATTCGCATACAAATTGTTTTAATCGAATACTTCTTTCTGGGTTTTAACCCACTTCACGTTATGAAAGGCTAAATTTTTAAAAATATGTATGATCATCTAATTCCAACCCTTATTGCTTTCGCAACACAGAAAGAATGTTTGTATACGAAAACCACTGTTATATATTTACCCGATTTTACTCTACAAATAGCATTTTTTTTTTTAAATAACCTTTCAAACACAAACAGAATTTGTTAAATCAGATATCACTTTGCGTTTCTACCCCCTTTCACCCTATAAATACAAAATTTTTGGAAAAAAATATTCCTAAAGCCATCCACTCAAAATAATCTCTCATTTTTTTTTCTATTTCACCCCACAAATAACAACATTTGAACAAAAATGCCCCTAAAGCAATTTCCGTAGGAAATGCCCATTCAAACATCCTACGAATAGCAAAATTAAAAAAAAATATCTTTGAAGCCATTTCCTAAAAATAACCTTTTGAACGCAGGCAGAAGTTTTTTTATGCGGATACGTCTTTTTTCATTTTACCCCATTTCACCCTATAAAGTGAATTTTTCTGATATTCTAATAGTTATTCTGGTATTTGGGGTGGAGATCAGAGATCATTAAAATCGGTCCAGCAGTTATTGATTTATTAACTAACCGACCTTGTTTTTTATATTGACATAGAAATGTGTTCAATCAAAATTAGAGCTTCATTGTGAATGTCCCCTTTCATTTAAAAAAAAAATTATAAAAATCCACGCATTGTCAGTCGTATTCTAGATAAATATAAGGTCACACACAAAAGTTAAACTCATTTTTATATATATAGATTGCTTGTCGTTTCCTCACCAAAACATTGGTTTAGGCCATTAATTTTGAATTGCAGCGAATGTGTTGAAAAACAAGAGAAAATTATTAAAAATTAACAAAAAAATGTTGCCGGTGACAGTAATTGAACCTGAGACCCCTCACGTCTAAAGCAGAGGTCTCTCTACTGCACCACGAACTCTATTATTTTTGGGTTGCGCAAATTACTAAATATTGTTCAAATCAGTGACCCATGTGACCAATTGAAATTTCATTTCTTTTTTTAACACATTTTCTTTATTTTTTTATAATTTTTTTTTGTCCTAAACCTTCTACCCTTATTCCTCTTCAATTTAAAAAAAAAAAATTAAGAAAATCGGTCAAACGGTTTGGCTGGTTAGCGAACGTACACAAAACCAAACTTTAATTTATATATTTAGAAGATTTCATATTAGTTCTTGGTTTTTTTAAATAAATTGAAATGTTCTTGAAGTTAAATGATCGTGTAAAAATGTGTCCCCGAGTCCCCTAAAGAAAAAAATAGTCCCCGGGGACACTATAGTGTCCCAGTGGTAACTCTGCATGACACGTTATCCTGATAAAGAGCAGGATCTCATGTTGTTGTTGTAATGCATGTAATTTGATGAACTATATGAATCATCTCTGATAATAAAAAAAATTGCAATTAGATACGTTCAGTGACCAAAATCTGAAGATCTTATGTTACTGAATTATGTATGAGTTTGGCATTACTGCTCACGTTTTGGAGTCATCATCCCCATAGGTTTTACTCGTTCATTCGATCACTGATGTGAGTCCCGGCACTCACACACCTTTTATTTTCTTTCGTACATGCATATTTATTTTGTTGGATTTGCATTGAAAATTTCAAATTTCTACGGGGAAAGCCTAAATTGAAAACTTTCAGTGGTGAATGGTTGTTATATCTGAAAATTCCATTTTCTAGGGAAGGAGAAAATACTGATTCTAAGCAATAACAAATACCACGGAATTGACAAACGGCTTATTTTTTCCCTGATGAAAATGGAAAAGATGGTCTGGTATAACGCTCTCAGATTCGCACGTTTGACTGCTGAATAAGACCTATATATTCGATCTTTCCACATTGACGATTGATAAAAAGCTCAAATTATTACTTTTAATTCGAAGAAAGTATTTTGTTCTGTGATCAACGAAGTGATTCAGTAGTGGCTAAGCGATATTCAAATGGATTGGTGTTGAATTTTGTGCTTTTTTCAGGACATTGTGAATTTAAGAAAATAAAATGGATTCATTTCTTGAACTGAGATAAATGGTTTGTTTCCAAATATTCGTCCATCTCGATTTTTTTCTTCACAAAGCAAAATACAAACAAAATTCAAGATTTATAGAATCTGTACAAATTTAGCTCGTGAGTTAATGTGCCGAACAATTATTTCATGCTCTATAAATTTTGACACATATTTATGTACACTACGCAACAAAAATTTAATTTTTTTTTAAGTGGAGCTGCGTACCACTCGGCTAAAATGCATGACTTAATTTTAGATTGGCTAAATTTTAGAGAGAATTTTGTATGAAAACTAAAATTTAGCGCGATCTGCGTTCTTAGCTTTACCGCCAGTTTTTAGCTTGCAAGGTTGCTGCTTACTGAGTTTGAGTTCACATTGAAGTCGGCGGCGGTGCAAAATGATGTTTTTTTTTTGTTTTATGAGGACCTCATAAAATTTTGGCTCATAAAAATGTCATGTTGGCCATTTTTTTTCTTGAATTGCCTGGTTTTTGATAACAGACTTCGCATGACTTAACAGTTTATGCGATTACACCCACTATTTGATGAACTGAAAAATCCGGAATTAATGCAAAAAACACTGCAAATGGTCTAGATGAAAATTGATAATTGATAAAATGATAATTTTAAAACTTCCTGCTAAAAACTAAAAAAATGTTAGCCAAAAAAAAAAGATATTTTATTTAAAATTGTATCGCGGTACTATATTACCTTTTAAGTTTTTTTTTAATTATTTTTTTCTTTTAAATTATAAATCCAAGACCTCGAAATCACTTCTCATCGCCCAATCATACACAAACCTTCACCGAATTTCACTGTTTTTGTACTTAAACTTAAAAAAAATAAATCATCCTCGTTTTTCATTCATTTTAGTGCGTGTTCTTGTCAGAAATTAAATTTTTCGCATTCACACAATCTTTTTTTCTTTTACTTTTACATTGTTTCTAGGAATCCACTCGAAGAAATTGAAGCAGTATTTAGAAGCTAAAACTTTTAAATTTAATTTTTAAACTAAATTAACAATTTGTTTTGTTTGTTTCTTTAAAAAAAAAAACACACACATTATTGATTATTTTGTTTTGTTTTGTTTTGTTTATTTTAATCAAAAATAACAATTCTCTAATGAAACATATTTAAAACAAAAATTAAATCAAAACAACAATCCATTTCAACGAATAGTATTTTCCTTCTGTGCTGTTTTACAAAAATTTTTACTAATTAATATTTTATTTCTATATCAATGTAAAGTTAACTTTAATTGAATTATAAATACATACATACATACAATTAATTCATAGCAATAGGTTATAGGTAGCTCAATTTGTTAAAACAATAAACAAAAAACACATTAAATTAAAACTTTTATGCTAGTGGTAAAAGGTATTCGTATATTTAAGCATTTTATGTACACAATGTTGATAATGATGTCTTTTTAATACTAACTTTTTAATAATGCTAACTCTATGCTGTTTTATATATGACAACTCTACATATTATACATATATATCTATATATTTATATTTATAAATGAAAAACATATTATAACATTTTTATCACTCTTTTTGTAAAAAAAAATCAAGTAAATAAAATATAACTTTTATTTGTTTGTTATAAATAAAAGCACACAATTTAAATTAAAAAAAAAAGATTTTCAGAAACATGTTTTTATTTATTTTTTTATTTCTACTGCACTGCGCTTTTAATAGAAGCATCGTTTATTCAATGGGAATGGGGAAAAAATTATCAAAGGATAATCATTTAGAATGATGTTTCCTTTGATAGGTCTTTTCGAGATTAAGGGCGGTAATTATCGATCACTAATAACGTTAACATGTTATTAACAAAGCTCTTTAAGCTATGAGTTTTATCGACGACTTTTTCGATAATATTCCGTGTAAGAGACGAAAAATATTTCAGTTATGACTCTAAAAGGTGTTTTTTTCTTTTACTTGTGGTTTTCAAGAAGAAATAAAACGCATATAATTTAATGTTATGGCCAAGAATTTAATTTTATTATAAAGATAAGGGTTTGCCATTATGTTTTAAAAATGATTTCGGGCAAGTTGCGGCCGCGGCTGGCTCGAATAAATTCCAGCCGAGAGGCCCAATTTTTGTTCACTTTTTGCAGCAATTGGGGCCGTATGTCAGCAATAACGCGTCGAATATTCTCTTCCAATGGCATGTAGCGCCGGCCAACGGTCGTCCACATCAACATCCTCCAATTCAAGCACGAAAAAGTAATTAATCATGGCTCTATAGCGTGTCCCACTGACTGTAACATTATGACCGGCTTCATTTTTGAAGAAATATGGACCAATATGATTCCCTCTGCCCATAGAGCACACCAAACTGTGACTTTTTGAATATATAATGGCGTCTCAACAATGGCTTGTGGATTATGATTACTCCAAACACGACAATTTTGCTTATTAACGTACCGATTCAACCAAAAATGAGCTTCATCGCTAAACAAAATTTTCTTGTGAAAGTCGGGATCAACAGCAATCTCGTTTCGAAATAAATTTGCACAATTTGCATGCGTTGTTCAGGCGTCAGTCGATTCATGATAAAATGGCAAACCAAACTGAGCATAAATCATGTGACAAATGTCAAAAAGACCAACTTTGAAAAAAGTATTGCCAGATTGAAAACCACACGTCTAAAAAAAACATCCTTTATAAACTAAATAAGGCTCGATAACTACCACCCTTAATAAAGTGCGATTCCAATTAATACGGATTTTGTAGAAGGGGTTCTATTCGGTGGATCCAGTTCCCACTGTTGTTGGTGAAAATATGTCTTAATTATAAATATGGCTTTGCTTTCATTTGTTTAACAAAAATTTCACCCTTCACACTAACTCTATATCTAAGTATAATGAAACTAGGTCAATTGCAATTGCAAACTTCTATCATTCAATGCGCATTTAATTTGTAAATTAAAAGCATTTCAATAATAAATAAAAGAACCGCTTTGCAATGGATTGTATCTCTTGTTCTTGTAAATTTATTTTTCAAAATTAAAAAAAAAAAAATTACAATATTAACAATTAAAAGCCGATTGACGCTGTGGAATAAGTTTTGTTCGTGTGTTAAAGTTGTACGAAAGTTTGTTACTTATATAGGTTTGTTCGTTCGTTGCTTGTATTCATTTATTTGCTCGTGAATCGTGAATATTGTTAGAAAGGACTAAGTTTCAATTTTAATTGACGAGAGTTGTTTTTGGCAGATTTATTTTCGGAAATCCTTTTTTCTTTTTTGTATTCTTTTTCATCCTTGTTCCTTGTTCGTTTAAGTTTTCAATTGAAAGTTTTCACCCATTTTCTCGGTTTTTTTTTTTTTTTGAAAATTAAAAAAAAAAAAAGAGTAAAAAAGTTTTATTTTCTTGCACTTGGGAATTGAAGGTTAAATGTCGTTTGTGAAGCATAATAGCAGGTAACAAAATGCCACTAACTCTTGTGGTTTGCCAAAAGGGGTTTAACTATATAAATGTGCGAAAAGAGTGATTTTCAATCGAGATTGTTCGAATTGATTTCATGTCGGAAATTTAGGATTAGAAATTGAATTCACAATAATGATTGATTTGAAAGGATTGCATGTTATTTTTTTAAGTTTTTATATACGTGTCGGATGGTTTTGTGAAAATAGTAAATTTCCCGTCTCTGATTTTTTTATCATTAGATAAAAAATTCACATTTATGTCGAAAGTGAATATACAGGTTGATCCATGAATTAGTTTTCTTTAAAATATTAATACTTAGAAAAAAAGGGATTTTTTACCAACTATTACCAACCAACCAACCAGGTATTAGAAAAAGGGAAATAATTAAGGAAAAAAAGGGAAATAATTTAGACCTTCCAAATAACCAAAATGTAGTAGCCGATAGCGTTATGGTTAGTGCGTGTGGCTGTAATGCCAGTGGTCTGTGTTCGATTCCCAGTCTCGTCCATCTTAATTTATTTATTTATTTAAATAACCAAAGATGCTTTGACATATAGATACATGTCATACATATAGTGTATGTCAACTAGTGTATAAAGGTTTCTTTAAGTATTCCCAAAAGAAAGAATCATGTGGGAGGCAAATCGAGGCTCTTAGATGTCCTGTGAATATCCCCTGTCCTGGAACTTTGCTGCTCTGCAGACAATGATGAGTAAATAATTGTTTTTTTTTTAAAGATTCCCGCCTGGAAAAATTGCAAGGTTTTGCCAGGTTTATACTCAAGGCCCTGGAAAGTTATCAGTAGGGAAAATCTAGACTAAGAAAACATGTCAAATACTCGTGAGGCCCTTACTAATAAAAATATGCTGGCAAAGATATGCTATCTCCTAATAGTAGGTACATAACTGGCGAGGGACCAGCTAATTTTGATAGTCAGTCTTGGTAGCCCATTATCAGTATCTATATGCAAAATTGTCTAGGGCCTCATTGAAAACTGTTATGTTTATCCAGGTGGGGTTTTTACACAAAACACGTACTGTAGACAAAATTTTCTAGAGACTATCTAGCGGCTAGTACTGTACTCAAATGTATCATCCATATTACGATTGTCAATCACCAATTGATAGTTGATAAATATTGATCTGGCGTACCTATCAAGCAAAATTAGACTTTAAATTCGAAAAAAAAATTCTTTAAAAGCTGGTTTTTGGTGAAGGGCTTTGCTCTGACATTTAAAGCCTAATCATAAAAACACCCTTAATTTGCGCTAGGTACTGCTTTTGATTTTATAAGGCGGTTTATTTTTTATGTATCAGTTTTTTTTTCGAAAAAATATCAAAAATTATAGCTTTTAAAATTATACACAAAAGATTTCAAAACATTTTTTTCTTAAGAGCAACAGATTCCGAGAAAACGTTCATAAACTATCCCAGTAGGTACTTTAATCCAGCACAGCAGGGGGTGCACATTTAAAAAAAAAACTGAATTGAAACGTTTCCACACATTTATCTCAAAATCCATTCCTTTAACGAAGAATTTTTGAAATCATTTTTGTGTAGAATTGCTTTAGTTAAAATTTTTTAATATCTTTTCAAAAAAAACTGATGTTTTTTTTTTTAAATATGAGTAAATCAGAGAACGCTAGTGGCAATGTTTCGCTTACAGAATTTACTTTGGATGAGTAACTCTGCTATATTTGCCAACGTATATGAGTCAAAAAGAAATCAACATAGATGGCCTAATATAAACTAGGCGAAATAGTTTTTATTCAAAATAGGCTCAAATATTTAACTAATATGATCTGTGATCAAACACACACATTTCTCATCAAAGTTCATAAAAATTTAACTAGATGGCGCCTACTGTCCAACATGGATTAGGGCCTTAACCAATAAGCCCCCTAAGCCCCCTAAGCCGTCCAGGTCCCTATCTAGCTGCCTTAAGTTACACACACGAAATTAGTTGAGGCCGTTCTTCATTTATGCGCGCCACCCAAGTTGGGGTCTTCCTATACTTCGTAGTCCATTAGTGGTAAATTCAAAAGCTTGTCGGCTTGTCAGAAGGCTTCTTAGATTTTGAACAGGCTGATGTCGCTGATGTATAGCCCATAAAATTCTTCGAATATTCTCTGACCGAATATCACTTGAAGAATACGTAGAAAAATAATATTCCTCTCAAAGCAACCAAGAAAATTTGTATCCGTTCTTGACTTGACCGTTCGATGCTTCATCAGTGACATATAGCAAGACATGGCTGATCAATATCTTGTACAGGATCTCCTTGGTTCTTTAGAAGAAGGCTTTACTTTTCAAATGCCTTCTTATCCCGAAGAAATGGGAATTGGCATACTCGTTTAATATCTTCTCTGATGTCATTTTGCTAGGTACTATTGGAGCACAGGTGTACAAAGTTCTCAACTTCTTCGCACCAGAGACAGCTCGTTTCGATCTTCCGATAATATCATCAGTATATTAAGCAAGTAGTTGAACGGATTTTTGAAAAATTGTACCTCTGATAGTCTTAGAGCTGACAGCATATTTTTGGTTTGGAAATATACCAAAAGTTGAGAACGAGGGTTTGTAGGTGTATGCTTCGTGATATCGAAAACAAGCCTGGCAGGTTTTTTTTTGGCGCCGGTGGTGGGGGTGAGGGTTGGAAAATGGCAATTTTTACAATATTTTTTCAGAAGAATTATCACTTAAATTATTTTTTTTTTTAAATGACAAATGATGCACTGTCATTTTTCCTAAGTGTAAAGACTTTTATCTTGACGATCCGATTAATAGAACTGAAGATATAAGCTCTTTAAGCGAACCTTATCGGCTTTTTTTGGAGACTTTTACTGAATTTATGCATAACAAAATATAAATAACAAAAATCTCCAAAAAAAGCCGCTTAAAGAGCTTATATCCAGATATTGCTAACCGCCCTTCTTATTGGTCGGGTGGATAGAAATGTTGACTATCATTCTCCAAGTTTAATGGAGTGTTGGTTGTATTCGCCGAATAACAGTCTAGAAAAGTGCTATTTCCTAAAATATCAGTACTGTGGGTATCTATACACGATACTACCGTAGTTCTATATTGTCATCTCGACAAGCTTCTATTCTGGTCTTGTAGCGACACTTGTTTCACTCTTTGATGGAACATTCGAACATCACCTCTCTGCCGCTATAACTCTCAATAATCTCAACTGCGGCTATGGGATCTTAGCACCCTATTGGGATTATCCCGAAAAAATTATACCGCCTAAATGGTCTTAGTGACCTCATAAATTGTCTACTAGTTTCAGATATTGGTAAGCCATATGTTCGTTACTGCGAATTTTTAAAGTTTTTTTCCAAGGCAGTATAGAATGTGACCTTGAAAAAATCTTTCAAAATTCATTAAAAAAAACCTATGGCTAACCAATTACTTAAATTAAGTGACCTTTTTTGACCAAATAATGAACTTTTAAATGGAATACTTTTTAAATTTATTAAAGAAGAACTATACTATGGCTGACAAATATCAGACATTGATAATTGAATATCAAACTTTAACCCTATTTTAAAAATTTCCTATTGCTTTTAGAGCTCCTAATCTGTATAATATTGATGTTCGCTACATGCGCCAGCTGGAACTCTTCATCGAACAAGGGTTTTCATTCTGGTCAGCTAGTGAAACCCCGCACATCAGTGGCGGTGCTTCTGATCACAAATGTTGCCAATGTTTCCACTGGTCCTCTACACTTAAGGCTGTTGACGTGAAATTGATGAAGTTGCCAAGAATTATCTTCACTTCGTATGCGCATATAATGTCTACTTGAGAAAGTCGTAGTATGCTTCCTTAGTTGAGTCATTTTTGATCTGTGGGATGGGGAATTGGCAGGAGCACAGATCAGAAATATGAACAAAGGCGTCAATCGTCTGGGGCTTATCTGCGTAGACAAGCGACTTCCCATAACCCCACAAAAATTAGTCCAGCGGTGTTAAATCGCACGATCTTGGAAGCCACGCACAGGCCCACGACGCGAGATAATATGTTCACCAAAAGTTTCCTTCAACAAATTGATTGTTTCGTTGGCTGTATGGCATGTTGCGCCGTCTTGTTGTAACAACGGTCGTCCACATCAACATCCTCTAATTCAGGCACGAAAAAGTCATTAATCATGGCTCTAAAGCGTTCCCCATTGACTGTAACATTATGGCCGACTTCATTTTTGAAGCAATATGGACCAATGATTACCTCTGCCCATAGAGCACACCAAACAGTGACTTTTTGAATATGTAACGGCGTCTCAACAATGGCTTGTGGAGTATCTTTACTCCAAATACAGCAGTTTTGTTTATTGACGTATCCATTCAACCAAAAGTGAGCTTCATCGCTAAACAAAATTCGCTTATAAAAATTGGGATCAACGGCAATATTGTTTTGGGCCCATTTGGGCACAATTTGGAAGCGTTGTTCAGGAGTAAGTCTATTCATTATGAAATGGAAAACCAAACTGAGCATAAATCAAGTGACAGCTGTCAAAAAGACCAACTCCGAAAAAAGTATTGCCAGATTGAAAACCACAAGTCTTAAAAAAAAACACCCTGTATAACCTTAGTTCAATTTTCTTGCCATATAGTAGGAAACAAATCAATTATGGTTGCCTCTAGATTAGGTAGAGTTAAATAATTTTCTAGTTTGATTCATTAGGTTCATGAAATCATCTTATAATTAAAATATACTTTTAAAATCTAGCTATTTTCCAAAAAATTGAATTTCATTCATCAATAATAGATCCTCTTAGCATGCTAAAATATATATTTATTTAATAATGTATCACAACTTTCGCATTACATCCATAAACATCGCATCAATCTCAATGTATGTAAACACAAACAAAAAAAATAATACTATGTAACTAACCATCAGCACTCAAACGCAACCTTCAACATGAGATCCTTGAAAACATTTCACCGAAATAAAGGATTCCAATTTTGAAACTACAATATTTACTATTTTCTTTTTTACTTTTTTCTATATTTTTTGAATTTCTTTGGGCACTTTTCTTACAATGTTCCGTAAATATAAAAATCTACACACATTCACACAAATACAATACACAATTTAAATTGGTTCACCGACTATGTATGTGGTTGGAATATAATTAAATTCAACCCAAAAACAAAATGCACATAGTACAACCACTTCCGCAACAACAACAACAACAACAAGCACATCATCAACAATTTCGTCCCAAGGATCGGCTAGTTCTAAATCCCCGTTGAACAAGCCATCGTTGTTGCCCAAGCCCAAAGTAAAGGTACCAGTATTTGCATCACAACAGCTAGACACCACACAGCTTCCGATAACAAGTCGTATTCCCGTTCGCACAGCAAATGCTGAAAAACGCGCCCGACTGCTTGAAGAAAGCTTATCAACAGCAGACTCTGGCGCCAGTCAAATTGATGCTTCGACCACTACGACCACTTTGACCGCGACTCGTCTAACTAAGGCGCAACAGAAGTAAGTGCGATATGCTTCTATTTATTTACAAAATTGCTTAAATTTACTTATTTAAAATTAATTGTATCAAATTTCGTCTGCACAGTTGATATATAGTGTTAATAGTGGTGATTGAAAATTTGTAAATATATTTTTTTTTCGATCTTTCTCTTTCGATATATTATTTTTGGTGATTTGCATTTTTTTCTTTTTCTCTGATGATAGAAACAAAATAAATAATTCTTACAGTTTTTTTTTTTTTTAGACTGAAAGCATAAAACTTATAATTATGATTTTATTTTCACTTAGTGCCGAAAAAAGAGCAGCATGGAGAGCAGCTCGGCTCAAGTCGCTCGAACAAGGCGCAGTCCAGGCACAAGATGTCATTAAGAATATGAGCAAAATGGCGGATGATCTGCTGGAGGAGACACAATCTCAGGTATGGATTTTAATATCAAGTAGAAAATAAATAACCGTAACAGACAGAAAATAACACTTGTTTTTCTTTAAATTAACAAAATGGTGTCGCATGTGTTTGTTTGATTTAATCGCTATACATACAAGCAAAACCAAGTGAATTGCTACTAACACGATTCCCTAACACTTAACAACAACATATACCTAAATTTTATAGTCGCGGAGTTGGCATTGTTATTTGGGAAAACTTTTACTTAAATGAAGTTCAGATTCAGTGTCATTAGATGGAATGACCACCATCTTGTATTGAAACATAAAAGACGAAAAATAATATTTGTCAACATCTGAAATGTCATGTTGAAAAAGTGATTTTTTTAAGCCAAAGTCTTTTTACTTTGGTAAAGCTATTTTATGGAATTAATAATTTCAACGCAAGAAGGTCGCGTTGATGATATGCATGCAGGGAAATCTATTTCCCTATCACAGGTACATATAAGAACCCCTTGGAATATATAGATTGATAGAATTCCTTATAAATTGAAAATCTACTGCTGCGACTACACGTTAATAGAAAGGACGAGACTAGAGACATGCCAATTTATAACAGTTATAACAATTTTTCGACATTAAAAGTGGGCGTGCGTTAACGCACTTCGCGCGACTTGAAAAAAAAACTCTGGTTGCCTGAAGTATGCCCACCGGTGGAGGGCCCTGGCCTTGCATGGCGGCATAAAAATAACCAAAAACTGTTATATAGGGTCGGCCATCTAACTTCTTTTTTTTTCAACTAGTGCTTATTTCGTGAATGGTAACACTTAGCTCATGTCTGATTTGACAGATAATTAGTTTTATCCTTCCGCTGAACGAATGTGGTTGTCTATACGCTTCGCTAAGTGGGCCTGCGATCGACTTAGAGAAGATGCCGATTTTGCCAAAAAAATCATCTTTTCAGATGAAGCTCATTTTGATCTTGGCGGGTAGTAAACAAGCAAAATTGTCGCAATTGGGACACAGAAAACCCGCACGCATACATTGAAAAGCCGATACACCCAAAAAGAGTCACTGTTTGGTGCGGATTTTGGTCCAGAGGCATAATTGGGCCATTTTTCGAAAATGAGCAAGGAGTGGCCGTTACAGTCAATGGCGATCGTTATCGGGCCATGTTGAACGAATTTTTGTTCACAAAAATTGAAGAGGAGTATATTGGCAACATTTGGTTTCAACAGGACGGCGCTACGTGCCACACAGCCGAAGCTACACTCGATGTTTTGCGCCATTTTCAAAAAAAAAAAAAGAAGTTATTTGGCGGACCCTTTAATTCGCATGTCAAGAGTCACTTCCTAATAGAAAAGCTATCATAAATTTAGCTTTGATTCCAATACTACATTTAGGCCCGCTTAAGTTCCACATAGGGTTCGTTTTACTAGATATTTAATTCCATTATACTAAAAATTGACAGTAGTTTCAAAAATTTTTTTATTTATTTTATTGTTTAAGCTATGTAGTTATACTTATATGCCTGTTTTATTGGGTTTGCTAGTTTTTGACACGATTATACGATTCTCACAAAATAAAATTGGAAGAGACTAGAGAAATTCCAATTTAAAACAGTTATGACAGTTTTTGCCATTTAAAGTATGAACATTTCACCCGGAAAAATTGACATTTCAGTTTTCGCCTATTGTGAGTTTCACCCGAAATTTCATGATCGAAAAATTTCCCTTATTGTGAATATTCATTTCGGGCGGAATGTAATGTCATTTTCACTTCTTTTTTGTAAGCGAACGAAATTTCATTCGTGCGAAACCACAACTGCTTTTAAAATTCCGGGCGAACAAAAAATTTTAAGGTGAAATATTTTTCGGCTGATTATTCGCACTTCGCGTGGCTTGAAAAAAAAAAAAAATGATGGGTGTATCAAGTCTGCCCATCGGAAGGGGGCACTGCCTCTCTGCGGGGTATTCTTTTATAAACTGTTATAAATTGGAATATCTGGAGTCACTTTCTTTAAAATTATATAGGCTTCGTCAACTTGTAGCGGCTGTATAGCATATAATCTTGAAAACTTGAAAAATATATCAACTACAATTTGCATAGTAGAACTATTTATACGTAAGCTTTTTAATGAAAGAGAAAAATATGCGGAAATGTAAAAAAAAATTAAAATAAAAACGTCATAACCTTCCCACTCAAAACAAAACTGTATGTAGGTACCTACAAAAAAAGATAATTTTATTGCTTACAACTTTTCTCATGACAACTTTTTCTCTGATACCAATAGTTTCGAAGCCAGCTTTCCATAAGTCACCAGAAAATCTGGACCTGAGTCCCTCTAATAGCTTGCTTTCAGGAATGAAAAAAATCACCACTTCTAAAGTTTGTTCCATTGAAAAATCCATATTTGCTACATTTGTATTGAAATTTTATCGAGCAAATTAAGAGCAACACCCATCATTCAGTCATTTCAACATTCGGATGAGTCTTCTTTTGAGTAACAACTGCTTTATAAATAAATCACCAAATTCCACAATAGTAATTTGATATATCATTAAAATTTCTTGAATATATGTACATATGTACATATCAGTAGGTTTGGTTATAATGTTGAGTGTATACGTATAGATGAGTTTTCTTTGGAAAATTCTTTCGAAGTTGATACGTTTTTGACAAGTTGATTTGCTTTGGAAATAATTTTCCAATTACGCGAGGCGTAATTGAAAGTTGTTAAAGTACAACTGGTTAATGATCGAATGCGTATGTTAACCAATTTTTTTTTTAGCAAGGAATCCATAAAGTGAGTTGTAATCATGAATATCGCTAAATCAGCTGATTTTCGCAGATTAGCCCAAAGGTAATAACTTTTCATGTAGAACTTCATAAGCCAAAATTTTTGCTGTAACTTTTTTTTTCCAAAATCGGTACAGGGTGTGTCATAACGCGCTTCCTATACATAAATAAAACAAAGTGTGTGTGTGAGATATCATCGAAATTTTTCATTCGTTTGAAAGACCTGTCGATGCCATTATATGTATGGAATATAAAATCGTTCGAAATGTCCAATTATCCATGACTCTGGCGCAAAAATCAGTCTGAATTCGACCGATGGCATGGGTTATGTTGGCTTTGAGGGCCGCTGTGGTTTGTGGCTTAGCCGCATAGACCTGCTACTTCAGAAAACCCCACAAGAAAATGTCTAACGGGGTCGAATCGCACGATCTCGGTGGCCAGTTCACATCACCTGCACGTGAGATGACCATGCCCTCGAATTGCTCGTGCAGAATTTCCAATGTGGCGTGAGCTGTGTGGTGCCGTCCTGTTGAAATCACATCTTCTTGGTGTCTATATCATCCAAAAGAATTTTGTAATAATCGACATTTAGCGCTCGATGTTGACGGTGACGGCCTGGCCAACGTCGTTCTCAAAGAAATATGGAACGATGACACCGCCAGCCCAAAATCCACAACAAACAGTGACTTTTTCGAGATGCATTTGACGCCCTTGGATCTCATCTGGATTGGCATCGTCCCAAATTTGACATTTTTGTTTGTTGACGTACCCATTCATCCCATTCATCATCAAATGGGTCTCATCGCTGAAGATGACCGTAAATGGGTGAAGCAGGCGGAACGTTGCCCGAACAGAACACCCGTTTTGATAAAAAAATTTTATCATTTGCTCGTGTTGTTGAATGCTATATCCGTCCATGGCGATTTGGCAAAACAGACTGAATAAATAACAGCCAATTTGACAGATGTAGCTTCAACAATATGGCCGCTATCAATTAACAAAGTTCGGATGACCTTTTATTTATAGTTTATCCGTATCTTGCAAGAAACTGAATTTCCCCTTTCACCCTATTCAACCCCCTTCCCACCTCATCACCTAAAAAAGTTAGCCTTGCTTCAAATTTAGGAAATTTTTAAGAAAATACTAGACCTCAAAATAAATATTTCCACCAAAACTCATTTTCGTCGAGTTTTGTTTTCGATGTAAAACTTTAATTTTTGTAGTATGAAGTAAGATATTGCTATCAAGAAATTTTCTTCACGGCTAATTTATTTAAACCCAACAAGATTAATTGATTCACAAGCTGGCCCGGCCTGGATTCCCAAAAGCTCCTTTATTCAATATATCCATCCAATACCACACTTCACCTTAGCAACGGCTATATTTGTGCAAATATGGAGTCCTCGAATGATCCTCGAAGTCCAACATTTATTACTTTCCTATAAAACTGAATGAATTTTTCTAATCGAATACCACTTTTTCCACCTACCTTCACCCCATAAATAGATATATTTCTAAAATATATAGTTTTCAGTGATGCTCGAAGTCCAACATTTATTAGGAAGAATTTTTTCAATCGGGTATTATTTATTGTTTTTTTTTTCCGAATTGCACCTTAAGTAGCAAATTTTTGAAAAAAATATCCCTTAAGCCTTTCCACATATAAAGCCTTTCAACACAAAAACAATTTTTGAAATCGGGTAAGTATGGTTTCTGAGATAAGTCCGAATAAACAAAAAAGACAACCAAAGCAAGATTTCAACCTTTTTTATAAAGTTGGTAAACAATGGAGTAAAGTCATGTCAATTATTAGTAGTTTATCAGAAAGTTACACCTGGAAATATTATTTCATGCGTCATTTGCTATAATTGCTTTGACTTCTGACATTTATGATTAAACTAACCTATTAAAGAAAATATGAAAAAATATCCTTAATATCCATTCAGAGTTTGAACTTAATTAAGTAAATAAAGCACTGCCAATATCTAACCCGTGGAGGTAAATTTAAAAAAAATAAACAAAAACCAAATGGAACACCGTGCAACAGTAATTTACGTAGGTATACCTCGAAAGAAATGCACTCAAATTGAATTAAATCAATTGCAGGCTTTTTCAATTTCCCTATAAAACTCTGATGGTCAGGCGTGTTGCAGGTACTTTACATATAAATGTACTGTGATGTGAGAGTCGAGTATGTACATACGTATGTGTATGAGTCGTATCAATATAATTTGATCGAAAGTATTTCAAATGTATTAACTGGGTCAGCAAGAGTGAGTACAGCTAAATCTACCCCATTTCGACTTGAGTGACATTGTCTATTCGAGTATATGGAAGTATATTGGCCCTTTAGCCGCAAAGTACAGTGTGATTCAAAAATATTTATGATTAAAAACCAGAACTGAGTATCGCTTAGAAATGTTGCTTTTCGCTTAATGCGTGACCGAGCCTTAAATCGTAGAGCTGAAAATTTAGGATGAGACTAGAGACATGCCAATTTATAACAGTTAAAACAGTTTTTTGCCATTCAAAGTGGGCGTACCTAAACGCGCTTCGCGCGACTTGAAAACTGAGTGCCTGAAGTATGCCCACCGTCGGAAGGCCCTGCGGGGCCGCATAAACAGTACTTTTATAAACCAAAACTGTTATAATTGGCATGTCTAAAGTCACTTCTAACAATTTATTCATAAAAATGGGGTTTCCAACAGTTTTTCACAAGAAAATGAAAACATATTAGCGTCACAAATGATTTTATAATTCAACTTGGGATTTCAAATCACTAGGAAATGATTTAAACCCATCCAAAATTAATTCCAAAATCGAAATTAATAATTTAACAAAAAAAAAAACAAAATACTCACGTTTATAGCGGTTGATGTTTTACTAAAACGACAGTAAAACGACTGGGCTCTTGAGACTCTATTTGGCGTTACATAGAAAACAACTATCATGTTATAATAGTGGGAATAATAAAGAGCGGTAAGAATACATAATGAAGTTTTACTTATATTTTTTCGTAAATTGTTCCTTCTAGAGCCATGTCGTTTAACTGTTGTTTTAGTAAAAGACAACCATTATAAGGGTGATTGAGCTCAGTGCTTCATTCTAAAACTCTGGCTTTAAAAAATCAGTTTACGTATTTGTGTTACCCTATACAATGTATCCATACACATTCACATAGTGCAGAGTTTTTACGTCAATCGATGACGATGGTGATTCATTTCGAAATAGGATTTATCAAAGTGCAGCGAACTTAATAAAAATAAAAAAATGTGATATATTTGTTTTTACTTTCGATAAATCTTTCATAATTTTCTCCTATACCCGAGCCGCACCACTTTTTCACTTTATTCTCTTTTATTGATTTTTATTACCTTTAGCTTTTAGCTTGATTGTAAATTATTAAAAAAAATATATAAACTTTATTTTTATTTTATAGCAGATAGTTATTTTTCCAAAAATTGCTATTAAATCAAGTCAGGGGCCAATTGTTGTTCGTGAAAGGGAAAAGGTCCTTGATGAAAAAGTTGTACGACGAACTGAAGAGGTTCCCTGTCCATTTACTGGACGACCTCAATTCCGAACTGTTGAATATATTGAAAAAATCATCGAAACAGAGGTTAGTTTGGGGTTCATATTGTATTTTTTTTTTTTTTTTTAATTAGTTTAGTTAAAAAGCTTTGGGCTTACCATAATTATTGTGGTTCTGAATATTGTTTGCCTCTTTTTCGTAGACAATTAAAAAAAAAAAAACCAAAACAAATTTCAAGCTTTTGTAAAAATTTAATTCTTTCTCGAATTTGATAGTGTAATATGATACAATCATATTATGTATATCTTGTACAGTACAGCACCCATCATAGAACATTCATTTGCACAATCACACACACATATCATCGCCCTCGACGCACTTGCACATACAATATTTTAAGCACATCATACTTTTTTATGTTACAAATGTTTGTATTATCTATACACACCTTTTATGGAACAAACAAAACTCAAGAAAACAAAAAGCATGACCAAGTGATTGTAATGGTTATCTTTGTATTTTTTCTTTTTCTTTTGAGAAGTTGATAAATTAGAACGATATTCATTCTTTTGATATTTTTAAGGTCTCGCTACAAACCATATATAGGCATGTATAAGTATATAGAAAACTATAAACAAACTCCGGCTATTAAACAATTTTAATGAAAAAGTGAAAAAGAACTACGGCTATGGCTGCAGTTCATGGTTGTGGTCAAAAGTACTGAAAATGATACCCAACTAAAATTGAAATTTTGTTGACACAAAATAACATTCTGTACAAATTGCTTTTATAAATTTTGTCCAATATAAGGAAGTTCTTGCAAAGTCCTAAAGATGAAATCAGTTTGTAAAGGGTGTTTTTTTTTATAGGTATAAAACTTTGAAATGGAATAAAACAAAGATGATTTTTTTAAATTGACATGAAATCTACTTTATTCGAAAGATAATCTTCTGGCATTATAATTTAAATATGATTTCTGGCATATAACCGCCACGGCTGATGGCTCGGACGTAGTCTAATATGGAGGTCCAATTTTCGATGACTTTTTCCAACATTTATAGCCGTATATCGGCAATAACGCGGCGAATGTTGTGCTCCAAGTGGTCAATCGGCGTAGACCAGCGACTTCACATATCCCCACAGAAAATAGTCAAGTGGCGTTAAATTGCACGATCTTGGAGGCTAATTCACGGGTCCGTATAACGTGAAACTAAGCGGTTACCAAACGTTTCCTTCAATAAATCAATTGTGGCACGAGCTGTGTGACATGTTGCGCCGTCTTGTTGACACCAAAGCTCCTGCAGATCATGATTGTTCAATTGATGAACGAAAAAAAATCATGGCTCTATAACGGTCACCATTGACTGTAAAGTTCCAGCATTGTTTTTAAAGAAGTACGGATTAATTATTCCACCAAACCATAAAGCACACCAAACAGTGAGTTTTTGTGGATGTAACGGTGTCTCAATACTATATACTTGAGGATTACCATCACTTCAAATACGGCAGTTTTGTTTATTGACGTTTCCATTCAACCAAAAGTGAGCTTCATCGCTAAACAAAATTCGCTTATGAAAAACGGCAATCTTGTTTTGGGCCCATTTGGGCACAATTTGGAAGCGTTGTTCAGGCGTCAGTCTATTCATATTGAAATGCCAAACCAAACTAAAAATGAATCACTTGACAGCTCACAAAATGGGCGTTAGTTAAAATAGTGTTGCCAACTTAAAGTTCTATACCTCTAAACAAACACCCTTTATTTATCTCTTAAACAGATATAATATGATAGAGACCAAAATCGTCCAAAGGATATCGGCCGACAGTTTTCTGTTTGACGTATCAGCCACCCGGCATTTTCAAGCTCAAAAAAAAAGTATTGCCAAAATATCTGAAAGTTGTTTGGTAGAGTTTAAATCCAAATTTTCGGATCTCAACCATTTTTCAATACTGCCGCTGTCTTTATTTGAAGAGTAAGCACGCATTTCGCAAACAAATAAAAATAATGCTTTTGATTTTTGACAAGGTAATTTGGTTCACACTTGTGAAAAATGATACTTTTTTCAATATTGAACGAGTCAAAACAGATTATTAAGAAGATTTGGATGTTTTGTTTGGTCAGGTAATATTTTTTTTAGCACAATTGCATTAATTTAAATTGGTTATTACTCATTAAATACTCAAAATATGAAACAAACCCATATATACAATTTTATAGAAATAATTCATCTTGTCAAAAATGATAAAGAATGTTTTTTTTTTTATGAAACTATCTTTAAATCAAGATAGCGGTAACCCTGTACAGGGTAGGTAGATGGTCGAATATTTGGATTTAAGCTTCCTATACATATAATACCCTAACGAACTAAAAAAAAATGTTTCCCTAGTAAAATATCTTTAAAAAAAACCTGAATAAGGTTTGGAAATAAAAAAAAAAAAAAAACAAACATCAAATAGTAAAACTTTAGAAAACACAGCAGCGTTGCTCATTTCCATTACAAAGAACTTTTTCATTGAAATAGATGATAATCAAGATAAGGACAAAGTTATTTTAAAAAAAAACATACAAAAATTTCAGCAAATAACAATTTTCACAAAACAAACTCACCATATCATCCAGGACTCGTATTGAGTGCACATGTGCTTTTGGTCTACCACTAATAATAATTAAGCTCATCTGCTCATACATTAAACCTACACACACACTGGCTGTTGTGAAAACGAAATTAAAACATCAAAATCCCTAAGTCGTCCTTTTTCAGGATTGGATATGATGTTATTGTTGGTTGCATTATTTTTGTTTTAATTTATTTTTTAAATTTTCAAACTCAACCTGTGAAATCTCGCATGTTTGATTGTTTGTTGTTTTTTTGCACATAAACAAATAACAAAAGGTCTCGGTTGGTTTTTACCATTTCTGAATTTAATTACCACACAAAACCCCCACGGAGTATTAAGCCCTAAAAGCATTATTTGAGAAGGGTCAAACCTGGAGAAAATAATAATTAAACTTCGAATGGTTTTATTTTATTTTATTTTTTAGATGAAAAAAGGTACTCGTATCTGCAAACGTGGGTTCTATATATTTATGTATGTAGTAGGTACTTGTATGTCGTTTAGATTATTATACAGCTTAGCTCAGATTCAACTTATAACCACCACAACATTATACCTGAAAGCAGAGATTTGAATAACTGTTTTTTTTTTTTTTTTTTGCAAATATTCGAACAAAGACGAAAAGTGTCGGTGAAATTAAATTTTTTGAACAATTTTATAGAACAAAAATACATATAATATATAATAATAACGAATTATCTTTTAATTTATTCGAATCAGCAGCGAAGTAGACAGGAATTTTCGGTAAAAAAAATGGGTTAATTTACTTCTGACCCTGATTTAACTCACCACTCAAAAAATGGGCCTTAAAGGGCAAGTATTGGTTTTGTGTAAACAAATCAGGATTTTAATCAAACTTAACATTAGCCGTGTTTTATTATCGCTAATGATCCATATATTTAGATCATGGAAAATAAAACGATGCGGATCATAGTGGCAATTGTGTTGTATACCTATCTCTTTTTTCCTTACGTTGGTTTATTTTTCATGCATATGTTGTCTTTTTTCTTTACACTCAACCCTATTACCGGTGTCGTCTGTCATTTTCGACGACTCTCGTTTTCTCTGTCGTGTCGTTTTTCAAATGGCATTCTATAACTTTTTCGACGCGACAGATGTGTAGTAGATTTTTGAATGAGGAAAAAGGCCTAAGAATCTGTCAAAGCTTGTCACAATTGAAAGAAATCATCATATTCATAATATTGCAGTAGGTAATCATTTGTGGTAAATTTTTTTTTATTTAAATGAGAAGTAAAGCAATATAAGTATAGTGATTGTGACGACTATGAAGAAATGCAGAATATTTATTAAAAATTGATTAAGGATTGTGTGTGAGGTGATCAACACTCCTGCAGTTATTGTTTGTCATGAAGTCGGCAAAGGAATTCGAAGCAATTTTCTGATGCAAAACTTTCGTCCACCACCTCCATTTCTTGCATGAGGACCTACATACATATAATGTTTCTGAGTTGTCCAGCTACCAACGTGGCAACGTCCAATGCATTCTTTTCAAGCACTTCAAAAAACCTCATGCAATCTGCATTTTTGTTTTTGTTTCAATCAGTTCAACAAGCGCCCAGAAGTGTATCTGATTTGTTTTTTGCCATAAATAATAAATATAAATATATTAACAACAAACTACATATTTTATAAATTAAATATTTTAACAATGAAAATTTGGACTTTGTTTCCTTCCATTTGCTTGTCGTTAGCAAAATTTACAACGACTGATACTCAGTCCTATCACGAATTCCATCGTAATGGAAAACTTATTAAGAACCCCCAACAAAACGATCACAGAATCCATCTTAGTGAAAAATCTCATACAAATGGCCACTACGAACGGATTCAATGATAGTTTTTTTTCAGGATTAGGAAAAATTGCGATTACGATGGAATTACAGAATGCAGAAGATAGTCGTTCAACGGCCGGCGTTTGACATTTACATACGACAACCGAGAGTGAATGATTGAAAATGACAAATGGAATACGAATTTCTGCTCGTTGTATTTTTTGGAGTCGTTTAAGACCGATGACTATATTTTACACTACCCTACCATGAGAAGCCATCTACCTGCAAGAGCTAGAACTAATTTTCGGATCTTTAAATAAGATCCAGATAGAGAGCAGGATCCGAAGTTGTATTACGTGTTATAAAATGATCCTGATCCAGATCCATAGATAATAAACACGGCTATTATCTTGAAGTCGAAAAAGTCAAAAAAAAAAAATCCATCTATGGTTTAAACCCTTTACCTTATCGTTATGTCCCGCATATCCACAATATTATGGTTTTGAGTTTTTTTTAATGAAATTTGTTCAAATTTTGTGTTATCCCTGTTTTATTTTTAAGGTTTTTACTAATTTTGTTCTGGTTTTTTTTAACCAATAATAGTATCTAGCCCTAAGTAATATTAAATTTTAAATGTTATAATTTTTAAATGTTTCTAACATTTTTTTTAAATTTTCTCGAAACAGCTCTAACAATTGTGATTCATGAAACTTCATTCCTGCAATGATGTCGAAAATAATAACAATAAGGCTTTTGGCAATACGAAAATATGAAAAATCTTTTAATAATCGTCATAATTTTTTTTTCTTTATTAACCGTGCACAGTGGGGCAGAATACTCTTAAAATTGGTATCAATTCAGCATGTAGAGCTAGGAACATGTTATTTTGGACGTTTGCTTCTGAAACTGAATTTTTCTAGTCAACCATTTCCTTTTATAATTCAATAAAGTTATTTTAAATGAACCAGTTTTTAAAAAATCTTGTAAAAAATTAAAATAAAAAAAATTTAAATACAAATTTATTTGGATTTTGTTCAAACATTTCCATAAATAAATAAATACTAGCTTGTCTCTTAATATTCAAAACTCTTTTTAATTTTGAATATTAAACTTAAAAAAATGGTTGCAGGACTTTAAGTTTTTTTTTTTAATTAATTTAAACTGACGAAAACTTGTTTTGTCTTAGGATGGGTTTCTGTGGTTAAAAAAAAGCTGTAGCATAACATTGTGAGTTTCTTAAAAGTATTTCTAAAATACCCTTCCCGCCTAAATGAGTACAATTAAACCTTCCCTACTAAAGGTAGGTACATAATATGACTTTCTTCTAGAAACTGTCAATTAAAGGGCCTTTAGTAAAATAAAAAAAAATACGAAAAGTGCAGAAAACTAGCTGGATTTTTTAACAGAATCCTTAAAACATATCACACACTTTTTAATGATCCATAAACTTCTCCTCGGAATAGCTTGGAACTCATCTAAAAATCTACAAAATTCAACAAATCTTTAAAAATATACTTTTCTTCATTTTTATTTTACTGATTTCTTAATTTCTTTTTTGTTTGCCTCTACACATTATTACATAGGTACCCGAACTTGAAGGCTCCATACTAAGTTTTCAAATTTATTTGCAAATAATTAGCTTTGCTGGAAAATATAAAGCTAAAACAAATTTGCTTTGCGTCGAATTAGAAAAGTCTATAAATAAATGATTTGCATTCAAAAAAAAAGTGGATATTTCCTAATCGAAAAATTAAAATAATATTTATGTTAGATATCAATTTTATTTTTTGAATTATTTCCAGCTTTTTGGTCACTTTGCCCCGTTGTATGTCTTATCACCCGTTATAAGTTATACCGATTTTGTAAACGCATAACACGTATTTCTATATAAATAGTTGAAGAAATCGTCTGAACATTAAAGGTCAATTAATGATCTAGAATAATTTATTCCTGAATCATAAAACACCGAAAATTTGTTCAAAGAACTAACGCTCAATTCTTGCGTGCAAAGTCATAGTCCTACACTCTTCAACATTTAAAACAAGACGATTCATATTGTAACATTCCTAAAATGTTTTTGTGAAAATTTACACAAGGGTGTACGCAAGGAAGGCAGGCAAGGGCGCTTGTTCCCTAATTTTATAAAAACCTTCCATGCTAAGTCGACGTCAAATAAAGTGTTAATTTCTGACAAGCTGATTTATTCACTGCATCGTTTAATATAATAAATTCGTTTAATTTTTATTTTGTTTTAAAACCACCTTAAAGCTATTCGCAAACCAACGGGATGACGGTGGCGATCGCGATAACAATATGGATGCCGCACATGTGAATCAATTGCATGGCACACACGCACGCGATATGTGAATTCCGTTCACGTTCCACTGCTTCGTTCAGTTACATGACTTTTATTGAACGCAGCAAGCACCATTTGCTTTCCATATCGCACGATATTTCGATTTAAGTTGAACCTGGCAGACTGGTATGTGAAAACTCTAATTCTTCTTTAGGGAAATAAGATATGCAAAGTTCTTTTTCTTATTCGTTTTGTTTGCATTGCAAAACCTTTTCCATTTTCTTGTGTTTAAAACTTCAACGTTTAAACTTTTTTTTGACAAATCGCCCTTCGCACAATTTATAGCAATATCGCATTGATGTGAGCAGGTTTTTGATCGCATCATTATCGCGCGATATACGTTATTGTTACTGCCACCGCCATCGCTTGGATTTGCACATAGCTTAAATTTGGTAAATACAAATGCTATGCCATCCATCTGGATTAGTTCCAGGATTTTTGGACAATCCCATACCTCGTTTAAAGAAATGAAATTCAAATTTAATATGCCCTCCCTACCTCAGCGAAATACTGCCTATACGCCCTTGAAAAACAGCCTATAGAAGATTGTATTTCTTTATAAGGTTTAATGTCATGAGCATTATATATGTACCTGTTCAGGTCTTCAAGTATATGTTATTTGTATATATAATAAAATAATGTGTTATAAGGTTGAGAGAGATGTTGTTTATTGTATGGCTATGCAACCACTGCCCAAGTACTGTGGATTGTATAGAGAAGCTAATTTTTAAACTCTACATACATTCAAGTATACACTCAACAGTACCTACGTATATATGATAGTATGTATAAGAACAAACGAATTTTGCATGATCGAAACCAAATCAATTTTAAATAAAATAAACAATAAAGGACCCAAATGGCTGACTTGCGGAATACCTAAATTATCAAATAATTGATCTGAGCACTCATTACGAAAAGTTACACTATTACATTTTTTTTTTTTTTAAGAATAACAAAATCTATTTTCAGTGTCGGATTTAGGTTTTCTGCCGCCCTAGTCCCGGTTGAGTACGCCGCCCCCCTTATTTTGTTTTAGCTAAATTCTTTTAATTGCCTTTATTCTTAACCGTTCTTGCAGAGCCTTTTTCTGTGATCTGCGTGATCTTGAATTTTTTTTTTTAAATCTAAAATTTCAAATCTCCTAAATAATCTTAAAAAAATTCTGGGTGTCAAGTTTAATAAGTTTAATTAATTCTCCACAAAAAATTTTAATTTTAATAAAAAAAAAGTATACAATTCATTTACAACTTTTTGTAACATTCTCCATAAAAAAATGATCAAAATCAGTTGATACCTATGTTTTTTGAGAAAATCGGAAATAAAAAAAACTAATCTATGGGATGTATCTAACTATTGCATTTTTCGTATATTTTTTTTTCATAAAATGGTTAAAAATCACTGAATTTTTTTTTTAGTTGTGATGGGCAAAAAAATGATATTTTTGCTATAATCGTAATGTCAAGTTTGATTAAAATCTCGAGTTCGATTTTTTTTACGAAATCATAACTTGCCATAATGCCACAATATATCACAATCACAAGTAAAAATATTCTGACATGCAATGGGTTTTTTCTTACATGTTCATATTGCTTAGAGATGGAAGTTGCAAAAGAAAAAGAAAATAATATGTAAAAGTATGTTAAAAAAACGCCAAACATACCTTTTTTCTAAAATTTGAATAGGAAAACCTTTGAATATATTATGGTTTTATTATTGAATCTAATATAAAAACGCTCAAAAAAATAATTTAAATAATTTCACATGTTGATACATTAAATTGCAATTTTTAATGTGTAAATATTTTTTTTTTTTGAAAGTTCAAACTTAATTCATTTGTTGCCCACTTTGAGAATCAATTATTTTTCAGCGCCCCCAAAGAAGGAGATAAAATATTATTTTTCCATTTTTTCAATAAAATTTAACTTTCTCAACAAATTATCCATAGTCCTCCTAAACTACTTTTTCAACACAAAAATTATCAGGTCTGATGCCACCTCCTGTGGCCCACTAGCGCCCACAAGATTTTACCGCCCTAGGCCGGGCCTCACGGCCTAAGCCTAATTCCAGCACTGTCTATTTTACGACGGAAGAAAATCATTTTTTGAAAATTTTTAATGACATGTTTTTTTATCAGAGGCGGAGAACTTTAAATTAAAATAAAACACAGACAATTTTTTTGAATATCCATGAAATTGGCTTTATTTGACAGATAAATTATGGAATTTATATTTCAATGTGATTTTTTTTAGGCCTGTCGGAGTTGGTGCGGATAAGGCGTAATCTAGATGTCCAATTTGTACACTCTCATTGCAGTAAATCTGTAGGCTGTATTTCGGCAATAATGCGATGCATGTTAGCTTCAAAGTGTCAAGTTTTGCCTAGTTTTTCAGAGTAGACATGCCATTTTCTATAACCCCAACCCAGAAAAAATATTAATATAGCAGCGTCAAATTGCAACAACGAGGTGGCGATTACAGTGTTACTGCAGGCGAAATTATTTATGTGTCCCTCTGAATGATAATATGTGTCCTTTTGAAAATAAATGCGTCCTTTTGAAAATAAATTCATAACATTTAAAATAATACGAATTTAAGTAGGTAATACCTATCCAAAGTTTTTTTTATTGTCTTATGAAAGAATATCTTAACAGAAAATTAAGAATAAAGTTAAAACATTTTAGTGCATAATATTACTCAATGTAAGTCAGTCTTACATTTCATAAAAAAAAAAACAAATTTAAAAATAACCTTATTTATTACTTATTTCATCTTCGTTCTTTGTTTTTAAATAAATTGAAATTTTCTTGAGGTTAAACGATCGTGAAAAAATTTGTCCTTTTTAAAAAAATATGTCCCCGAGTCCCCTACACTATAGTGTCCCAGTGGTAACTCTGGAGGCCAATTAGTCTACCCAGGTCCATTTCATGACATCAATCGTTCGTGAAAGGTTTCTTTCAGTAAATTGTAACCGAACTGTCAAATCGGCTGTAGAAGAAAACAGTGTTGCCAATTCATAGTTTTCCACCCTGAACAAAAGAACACCCATTTAATATTGTAATAATAGAATTTTTTAATAAACTTCAGTTAAGGTATTCAAAGAATATTTGGTTTTAATTAGTAATAAATTTCAAATCGCACGGTAAATCATTATCAACAGTATAATTAACTCGGCAAGCAAGAGGTATTTTATTAATAGGGCTGATAATTTCCAAAGTGAGTGTAATAAGATTGAGTTTTGGTTATTTGGGTTAACATTCAGAAATTAGAAAGCGCACGTTAAACAAAACTTGGCTGTATTTTTTTTTATTACAGTACTTCTTTTTTGTTAATGGGTTCATCGATTTAGTTAAATTTTTGAAACATGGTCTTATTTTCAAGTCACCAGAAAAATATGTAAATCAATGTTGTGTTTTACATCCTATAGCTTTGTATCTTTAACGTTTAGAATACGTTGTATATTATATTTTATTAAGAGGTAATTGCACTACGACCTAAATATCTATTGTGCCCTGCCTTGAACTATAAGAGCAAGTTTTTGCAATCTATAGTCACATCACTTATAACCCTAAAATTTAACAGAATTTGTGGTTGTAATGTCCAATCATCTTTAAATTGACTGGTCTCTCTTTTTGCCATATCTAATTTTTAATCATTTATTTCAAAGTCTAAATTATACATACTTTAGAAGCTGGTTAAAGGGTTAAAAGTTTTTTTTTTGCCCCGCCTCATAGGATAAAAATCCAATTTATATTTAAGATTTTTTGCATGGTATTTTTAGTCTTCTTCAAACTTGCATGACGTGCTCTTCAGTATTCACCTATAATATTTGAATTAAGAAAATAATTAAAAGTTGACTTTTCACTCGCCAAAAAGTTATTATATACCAACAGCAAGTATATTTTTTTCCTTCTATAGTTTTCGAATTTTATCACAAGCTTCTATTTTTTTTGCTTCTACTTTCGGAAAGGGGACATCTTGAACTATGTATATTTTATCGGCTTTATGTTGTACAGAATGCTTTGCAGTGTAAAAAAAAAAAATAGTTATTTTATGTGTTTTGTATATATAAATATTTACCTCTCTCTTCCACACCAATATTTTCGTCGTCATTATAATTTAGGTAGAAACATGCCGAGAGAAAATAATCTCTTTGGAATTACAAGATCCCGAAAAGGAAACCGTAACCGTATCGGCGAGCGAGGAAGATGACGATGATAATGCATCCATAGTAACGGTCCATGCAAATTCTGAAAAGTTATTCCTTCTAACAGATGACGACCAGAACAACGGCAGCCATCACCACAACGATAATAATGACGATGATGATTACGAGGACAAAAACGAGAACGATAACGAAGATAATAACGTCCTCGAGCATGGCGATATCATTAAAATGAACAAAAACGGCAATTTTATAGAAGAAGATAGAATATTTAAAACACTAAACACCAGCACGGTTGTAAAAACAACTACTAGCACCACATTAACAATGCAGCAGAATCCATCTGAGGCAGCAACAATGATTACGACCAATTCGTCGTCGTCATCGTCGGTGGACGGCGCCTGCTTCCCCAAACACACAATCGTCGAAGTTATAAACCCGATCATAGCCGGAGACGGCTCTGCCCAAAGTATATCGGTAGGTCGACCAACAGATTGCAGCTATCCATCATTCGATAACGACGGGGAGGATACACCGCCACCAAACGAACAACAGGGCGAGCTCGAGGACACTCCCCAGCACTCCAAACGATACACCAAAATAATTTCACACCCCAAGGATTTCAGTTATTCAATGTCTACGTATACCGCAATAGCACCATCGCCATCTCTGACTGAAGTGTACGACGAAGATAAGCCTGAGTTGTCATTAAATGCAAAAATGAAAAATGTCCTTGAGGAACTTTTGGAGAATAAAAGAGTAAAGTTGAATTTATCGAGGAGTCTTGAGGAGAAATCCTCGGATGATGATGATGATTTAGATGATGATTATGGGGAGTGCGAAGACGACGAAGTGGATGGTGGTGATGAAGGGAGAAGTAACAGCTTTATCAATTACAGGGATAAAAATGGAAATGGTAATCGAACCTTTGTGCTATCATCGACGACAACGGTAACCGATTCCGAAGATTCCAATCGAAATCAAATTCAAATGAAATTGAAACAATTCCTGGCTCAAAGCAAAGATGATGAGGATGAGGATGAAGATGAAGATGATGATGATGACGATGAGGACGATGATGAGGACGACGAGGACGATGAGGATGACGACGATGATGATGATGACGAGGAGGAGGAGGAGGAAGAAGATGATGATGGAGAGGATGATAATGAAATTTACGGTTGCCGAGTGTATACAAATCCAAATACAATAACACCCACCCCCGCCCTTTCCACCACAACTAGGATGACTCCAATAGATCTCAGTGTAACAAATCTAAACAAAACTTTCATACCCGAACTGCAGTTGGCTTCCAAAGCAAATAGCGGTGGAACAGATGCTAAATCTGAAAACCAGGAAAATATAGAAAAACCATCATCATCTCAACCTCTCGATCTCAGGCTTCCACAACCACTATTACCACAGCTACCAACAACAGCTCCAACTTCCGAAAATCTAATAAACCAAAACAAAAACCTTACGAATACAAGCGAAAACAATGGAAACCACGAAGACGAAAACAAGAAAGACGATGTCATGGCTGCTGCTTCTGGAGAAGATAAACAACATACGACAACGACGACGACGACGATGACTACGACAACGATGGAGATATGCCCATCTTTGTCACAAGGACATTCAGAGGACTTGAAGGCAGAAGAAGCAGATATTCAATTTGAAAATGATGCTGCTGTTGATAACAGGCACAGGCATGTCAGGCGAAGTGATGAAGATTTGGCCGAAATAGTTGCAGAGACCAAGTCCAAGATAAACACAAATCTAGATAAAGTTATTGCAGATGACGATGATGATGCAGGCCAAAAGCAGGAGGATGATGACGATGACGCTGACGACGGCATAGCAGAAGATGGTTACGAATCATCGTCCGAAATACGAAAGACAACCAAATCTGTGAGCACTACGAATGGCATCACAACAACCACAACCACGGTAACAAAGGTCACCACCAGCAGTGGTATACCACGGAGCATAGCTATGGCAAGTAGCAGCACTAAACCAATGTCCTCCGCCTCCACCGCCGCATCCTCATCTAGCACCTCCTCCACAACAGTGGTAAATAATTCCAATAACAAAGGAAAAGCGAAACGAAAGGGTCAAAGGAAGGGAAAATGAATATTCTTCGTCCTCCACCACCATTATACCGCCCTTCACCATCATCCTACTCGTCAAATCCGGTGTCTAGCGATTCAATACAACTCAAAGGATAACTCAAACATCTCTCTGCGGAAAATAAAACCACACACAACAAATACTCTGATAAACAAAAGCCATTCCAGAAATTGATGTAAACAATTTTCGTTTAAAGAACAAAAGCACAACAAAAAAAAAAAAAACTAAAACAAAAAGTATAAAATTGTAAACTAAATTAAATTAGACGCATATACTCGTAAAGTACAAGAAAATCAACAAAAATCTAAAAGGATGGAACAGAAGAAAAACCAATACAAACAAACCATATGGATTATATGCCCTCAAGCTGCTTTGGGGGAAGCGCAGAAGTGAGTCATTTCAAAATATAGGTAACTTTGTTTTATTGCATATTTATTTATTTACCCACAGGGTGTCTCAAATTTAATTTTTTTTGATGAGAATTCTTTGATTTTAAATTGAAAATAAGAATGCCATTCTATTAATAAACGACAAACAGCGGCCTGATAGAACTAAAAAATCCGTCAACTTGTAGTTTATATTTATAAATGCGGAATAGTCTGTGACTTGTTATAGCGAGCGGATAACTTTAACTCGCTTATTTTGGCGTTTAAGATACGGATAACTTTTAAACACACACATGCCTACATCTCATGGATCCGTTTACTACTACAATCATAGTTTTCATAAATCAGGGCATATACATATACATATGTGACACACGTATTGGCATGTTGGTAGACTTTGATGAAGTAATGCCGTGCTTCCAGTTATAAAGACTGGAAAATGTCATAAAGCTTAAATATGTTTATTGATAAGAGAAGTTATCGAGCACACAAGTTCTCTATCCGTGTGCCAGCTAACCCGTGTGATAACGAGTGGATATATTTTTCTTTTATTAATAGGAGTATGTGTTTTATTGTTTTTAGTAATTTTTTCTTGTGTAGATTTGCGAGGGAAATTTCTTTATTCTCAAACAAATATTCCTTGCTTAGAGCATACATTCCAAATTTCGATCTTAATTTTCCAAATGAACCTAATTGATTGATTAGCAATCAATAGTAAGGTTCCTACTTGGCACCAAACCATAAAAGAAAAAAATCAATAAGCCCTCATAAATATTAAATAAGAAGCTCTGCCCACTTTCAAGCCATAATAGCGCAACATATATTTTTTAAGTTATGAACCTTAAGTGCGGTCGATAATTACCACCCTTAGAAATATTTGTCAAGATTTATTTATTTCTTAAGTCATTTGTTGTATGAAAACTTCTATTGATCTTGATTTGTCTTACGCAGTGGAAATTAAGAACAATTCTTAATCGTCTGTGCATCTCACAGCGGTTCACATTGTATGGAGAAGCCTGTCTTCCCAGTGCCACGCTCCCTTTTAGCACGTATGAATTTAATATGAACTGAACAGATACAAACTACATGCAACGCCCACTGGTGTCTTTTTTATAGAATCACTTCAGTTAATTATTGGGCATGACAACTCAACTGAGTTAAATCAATAATAATTTATTTTTTCTCTACGAGAGGTGAGCTTTAAGCACAGGTGATTTCATGTGGAATAAAACATGATAAACATCAAGTTTATTAAATAAATTTCTACACAAACACGACTGGCACTCTGAGCAAAAATTAGTTCCGAAATAAAATTCAATTTTCGGTGGAAATATTTACGGTAAATAGAAAATTCAAGGGCACACAACGTACATTTTAATTTATCTTTCATGAAAGAAACCTAATTTCAGTGTTCAGTGTTGTAAAAATACATGTCATCCTAGAAGGCACTTATTTTAGTTCAAAATGTTGTAGAGACAACTCAACTCATCTCAGTTGTAATTGTCACCCATAAAAGGTCCATACATATCCCTTAAATTATACGAACAATATCGTCAATGAGTAAAGATCGAATATACCTACTACTCAGCTATCACACGTGAGTCTGAGAGCGTTACGCCATCTGTTGGCTTTCCCACTTTATGCAGAGACAAAAATTAGCCGATTGTCAATTCCGTAGTATTTACGCCGTTTAATATAGGTTTAATTTCAGAAGTCGGTTTAAAATTTTTATATCGACTAATCGGTAATATTCACTCACTTAATCTGACGTTAACCAAAATTTTAAACCAAATGATCGGTTTAATTACGATAAACCGATTCCAACTTAAATGAGGCAATTTCCTGTCGTTTAGGTACGGTTTAAATGGTTTTAGCTAATACATATTCAATAATTTATTGGTTTATTCAGTCAGTGTTAGTATTCACTCTAGCAGTAAGTTATCGTAGCGTCACTGTCGTCGATGGAGAACAAGCCAGTCTTTGAGAGATGCACCGTTCCTGAAACAGTTAGTCAGTTTGAAAGAAACCGAACATTCTTTATTAGCGTTTTGAGACACGGTACCGCCACCACAGTAGACAGATCTTGATTGGGAAGTTTTTTTTAAGGTCTCTTTTGATGTTGTAGCACCGTTCTCGCAAAGACAAAAAAAAAGAGGATGAGACTACACTCGGAAAAAGAAAGATAGAGAGAAAAGTCAAATACAAGAATTATAGATACACCATATAAAGATGACAATCTCGGCTATCATCCGAGTTTGCCTACAAGCTAAATCAGGGGAAATTCAGGAGAAACACGCACACATATGCACTTGGCGTCCATTCACCACGATTATTTGCACACATATACAGTTGGCGTCCATTCACCACCAAAATGCCGGTTATTTTAAAAATGTCATGAGTATGTTCAAAAGTTATGATAAATGGAGCAACGAGGTATCAAGTGCTAACCCGACCTTATATGGATAAGTTTGTGGGAACAAATTTTGAAAGTGAAAATTTATAATCGATTTAAGTATATTCGATTGTCTTTTGTTTCTTACTCTCAATTTATTTAAACAAACAGTGAGTATGAAAAAAAAAAAAACAATAATAAATATTAGAATGAGAAATCAGAGAATCAACGCAACTGTCGTAAGACAACTTAAGGCGTGTTTTTTTGCAAGCCCGGAGGAAATTAGTCGAAAAAAACAACGGTGGGGCTCATAAATTACATGTTAAATGCAACAACAACTAATCCCTCCGGGCCTAGCCAAGGGCGCAGAATTCTCGGGTCTTAACTTAAGCACGGAGAAAAACTCTGTTATTGGCTTGAATTACATTACTTATTATCAATAAGGGGATTCATGCAACGTCGTTGAACACTAGATAAGTTTATCTTTTAGTAAATGAACTGTCAAATTTTGTATGGGAAATGGTTTACGCAAATTGGATAAAATTATCTAAGGATTTTGCTGCGGAAACCTATTCAAATTTATTTGCATAAACTTATACAAACTTCATTGTGACTTTTTCTTTCTTTCTGTTTATCTATTGTTAAAAGTTAATTAGAAGGATTTTACCTTTGTAACAGAAAATGCACAAACCATCATTTTTTCCGAATAGTTCTAAAATGAGTAAATCATTAAAGGCAATTTATTCATATAATTGCACTAAATTCTGTTTAGCTTATTTTTGCGTGTTTTATTTAACTTTTTTAAATTTTTCAGGAAATAATTTTTTTGCACAAATAAATTTTTGACGTTTGACATTTATGATCGTTATGCTATATGCGGTACCAATAGAAAACTATCGAAGACCGAAATTTCAATGTATAAATAATCCTAACTAATCACGTTACTTATGTCGTTTTCGTTTGGATGTACGGAGTACTCCTTTTACACTCCTTTTTCACTCCTACTACTCCAAAAGCCTTCGATTGGCTGTTCCGAGTAATGTTTTCCGAGTGTTCTTCTGTCCCCAATTTCATTTTGGAGTAGATGAGGAACACACACATACATTTAAAGTTTTTCGTTGGATTACTTGTCAAAAGTGATAAATACTTGAAGAAGCCATTTTGTTAAATGGCAGCTTTGGTAGTGTGTGTGTAAATTTAGGAAAGTCACTCTTTTCATATTCGATTGGAATTGAAAAGGAGTACAATTTACCGAAAATCCAATCGAAAACGACATTATTGTATTACTGACTTTTCCATGATTTTCTGTTCAAGAAATTTCTTTGGATAGCTAATCACAGTTCAGCAAAATGTCATTATGATAGTAAAAGAATGAAGGCCAAACATGGTGTCATTCACGGCAATACGAAATACTGCTATTATACACGACTAGTTTTTACTTTTTAGTCATTACTTCTTTTGTGCGTAAAGAGGTGGTCATGTGGGTCGTGAGCCAAATTTTGACCACTGATTTTTGACATTTCCTATTGTATTCCTTGTTTTTTTAACAAGTCGCTTCATTTATTTCCGTTGTTTGTAGATCGCACATGTTAATATACATACATACATATAACGGGTGATTTTTTAAGAGGTTTAGAACTTTAAAAAAAAAAAAACACAAAAAAATCGAAAAAATGAATGAAATATTTATTTGAATCGATAGTTTGAACCTTGCAATTTAATGTTTAAAGATAATTTCATGCAAATGTTGACCGCGGCTGCGTCTCAGGTAGCCCATCCGCTGAGTCCAATTTTGGCATACTCTTTCACACATATCGGCCGGTATCTCACGAATGAATGCATGGATGTTGGCTTCCAGTGCGTCAATCGAAGCGGGCTTGTCCCTATAAACATTAGCCTTGACATACCCCCACAAAAAATAATCTAATGGTGTCAAATCGCACGATCTAGGCGGCCAATTGACCGGCCCGAAACGTGAAATTAACTGTTCACCAAACTCGCATCGCAATTGCGCCATTGTTTCGCATGCTGTGTGGCATGTGGCACCGTCTTGTTGAAACCACATATCATGCAAGTCAAGAACTTCCATTTCGGGCAAAAAAAAGTTTGTTATCATCGCTCGGTAGCGTTCACCATTGACAGTAACGCTGCGATTCGCATCATCTTTGAAGAAATAGGCCCAATAATGCCGCCGGCCCATAAACCGCACCAAACAGTGGCTTTTTCGGGATGCATTGGTAGCTGTTGCAATGCTTCTGGCTGATCTTCACTCCAAATGCGGCAATTTTGCTTATTTACGTACCCATTCAACCAAAAATGAGCCTCATCGCTGAACACAAGCAGCGCGCGATGAACATTTCGAACCGAGCACGAATTTTGATAGTAAAATTCAATAATTTGCAAGCGTTGTTCATTTGTAAGATGATCTATGGTTAAATTGCAAACCAAACTGAAGCTGTTTGACAGTGACACAAGGTACTAAACACACGTCAGCTGTCAAAACCAGTGTTGCCAAAACCAAACCAGCTAAAAAATCACCCGTTATATAGAGAGCATTGAAAATTTCAATAACCAATCAAACTAAATGTAAATTCTAAATTTGTGTCAAGATTTAAAAATCAATGTGTAACAGCGCACGACTCACAAGATGAATTTTCAAAAAAGAAATTAATGAAGTTCAACGCTAAGGTCGTAGTTTAATAGCGGACTTAGCATTATTAAATTTGTGTTTCTTTCAACACAACCCGATATCCCACCTTACATCCCTCATTTTCATGGTGAAAAGCTGGTGAGTTGGAATTTTTTTAAAGATGGCTGCCTTATTTGCACATACAAAATGGTCGATCTAGCAAAACAGAACAAACCCACCCCATTAAATTGTTGTTGCAATTCACATCTATTCATCGACACGGGATGAAATTACAAATACAACAATGTAAACAAATGGGTTTTGGAGGGTGAAACGTACGAAAGATTGTCATCTTTATATGGTGTATCTATGACAAGAACATACAACGATACAACTCTACTCAATGTAAACGTCTGAGTCTCTGGGGTTGCATTGAAAATTCAGGCGATGTCCTCCCATCCCATGATTCGACACTAAAATACAACAAAGAATTCAATAAATCTGAAAAGATTAATAAATAAATCAACAAAAAGATGCTCAAAAGCCTTCTGGTTTTCGAGAAAATAACAACAGCTACCTAATTATGGCAAGAAAACTCTTTTTTTTTTTAAATTTTTTTTTTCATACTTGCGATGCTATGCGACGTTCGGTTTAAATCACAAATTTAAAGCGACGGAAACTGATTGGCATTTTTTGCTTAAACGGTGTGAATATTACCAACTTAAACGAGATTTTGTCGTTTAAATTCTATCGGTTTACTTCGGTTGCACGTAGTCGGTTTAAGGGCTTTTAAACCGAGTCTTAAACGGCGTGAATACTACGGCGGTTAGAATCAATACTTTGTCGTTCCAATACAAAATTGAATTTTCAGATATCACCACCATCCATCTCTGAAAGTATGCAATGTTGATGATGTTCAGCCGAGTTATGCATTTAGCGAACAAATAACCATTTATTTGTTTACATTTCGATATCAAGTCAACGATTCCATTTCAATTTCGCACACAGGTATTTTTAAATAGTACAAATAATATTGCATTCCAAAATTGTAGAAACAATTTTTTCTCAAATAAAGAACAAAATTTAAAAACGAAATTAATTTTTTAGCATTATTGACTTGAACGTGACTGAATAAATAATTGAATATTTTATGTCTTCAAAGCTTAGCCATCACGTTATATGGCCTTGAACCACAAGAGGAATTATTTCTTTCCCCTGCATTCCATCGGACAACTACATGTACGTATAAGTACACGAGCAACCTCCTCTTTCACCTTACATTGTATTGTTTTTATTTTGTTCGACTCTTAGATACTCTTTCGTACCAAGGGATTAATTTGATTGACTAAGAAAATAATGCAATTGAATGATTGAGAGATTGTTAACAGAATTTAATTATTTTCCATTATATACAATACATGCCAAGAGGGTTTTTTCTTCAAAGAATGTCTGCTTTATTTGGTGAAGTAAAGTTTGCAAAAAAGAACTTGTTTTTAATGAAATTAAAGTTTTTTTTTCAACTAATAATAGAAGGTATAACGAAAGTAGAAATCAATCCTTTTATCATCCAACCTGACTGCACATCAATTTTTTTTATTTATTTTAGAGACCTCATTAGAAAAACGCCAGTCATCCTTTCTTGGTAGAATTCGCTAAATACATACATATACCCTTAACTCCTATTGGTACTTCCACTTAGCAGTAACAATATGCTAACTTAACCCTTACCAATAAATCACATCCAGTATACTCGTACATATCTTAAAGAATCTTAATAATTGTATCATATGTAATTTATATTTTTATTGTTATATGCTAAATTATTATTTTATTAATTTAAAATTTATTTATTTATTTGCTAAAATTTTAGAAATCGTAAGCTGCGACCATAAAATTTTCCTTGTAGATTTTTCCGCACTCAATTCATCATGCCGAGGACAGACACTGTGAGAATCAACATTCCAATTTGGAAAAAGGCTTTCGAAATTTCAATATGTGTTGAAAAAATAACAAAACGAATCTTTTTTTTGTGTATTATTCAAAAATGTTTCTAAAATAATATTTTTTAAGGTACACTGGTCTTTATCATAAAAATATATAATTTAAATGAAATATTTGCGTCCCGTAGTCAGTATCCATACGACCAAGTCCTTTTTTTTTTTTAATGTTTTAAATATATGTATTATTTTACATTCTTTTCATATTTGATATAAATAAATTTTAAAGAACAATTATTATGTGTTGCTACATGGCTCATTTATTTTGTATTTTAATATTTTCTTTATTTCATTCTGCTTTTTGTTTATTTAAAATATTAAATATTTTATTTTATTTTTATTGATTAAACAAGAACAAAAATCAATATTATTGTAGTGCATAATTGTAATTTTACACAATATTTTATACAAAATTATGTAATGATTAAATAATTGTATATCTCTATAAGCAACCAAATGTTATACATATTATGTATGTTTAATCAATATACATATACGAATAATATTAGTAAGCTATATTAATATTAATTAAGATATTTGTACGTAGATGAATATTTAAAAATTAAATAATGCATTTTATTTAAAAAAAAAACTTAGTTTTGCTTTGTGTTAATGGCTAGAATCAAGAGAAAAAATTAACGTCATCGTGTCAGTGTAAAGGTAAGTATAAAATTTCTTATTTCAATACTAACTGGTCGCAGTTGATTGCTTTCACATAAGCTGCAAATAAATCTGTTAAAGCAATTTCTAGAGCTCAATTTTATTTTTATAAATTTTCAATTAACAAATTTAAATATAAATAAGTTTAAATTGCAAAACTTTGTATTTTAATATCTTCTACGTTCTACCCGACCAACAACTTATCTTCTATGTGAATTGCAATACGTAAATTCCGAATCCAATACACTAGGGGCCTATTTCACCAAACACTTTTCACTTTTCACATTGCAACTTTGCAAAAAAATAATTTCAAAGTAAAAGTGCAACTGCACTTTTCAATTTATAAGACTATTTTTGAAAAGTGAAAAGTAAAAGTGTTTCACTAATCTAAAAGAGAACTTTGCATTTGAATTCGTAATTTACAAAGTTGCAAGCAAATCGCGTTTTAAAATAAACATTGGTTTTTTGTTTCATGCGATACGTTGATTGAAAGGTGGCACTCCCTAGACCACGAATATGCAATTCCCTAAGATGCCTAGTTCAGTCAAAAATCACGTTTGAAGATGTCAACTTTGGGGGGTCTACGACGCTTAGTTTAGCCGCAAATCGCGTTTAAAAATAAACATTGGTTTTTCGTTTCATGCGATACGTTGATGCTTTCCATGCATATTGACAAAACAAAAATTGCAAGGCTATTTCTAAAGAATTTTGTGTCCAGCAAATGGTGTTTGGGAGAAATTCATCTACTATGATTACATTCGATACTCGATGAACTACTCTACAGACGGTAGCTTTGCTTATATCGCGCATAGATGCAACACCGCGATATTGGGTTCCATTCTCAGCCCAATGTAGTGTACTCAAAATTTGTTGAAAAGGAAACATATTCCTTTAACTGTTGAATTGAAATATATGTCCAATTTTAGACAAAACAAATTCGATGGAAAAATTATTTTCACTACCCTTTGGTCACTTCTATTTACTTCTTCATTTTCCAAAAATTCTTCAAAACGGTTCATTTGTGTATTATTATTTCAACTTTTCAAAAAAAAAACGCTTATTTGCAAATAAAAATTTCTCTTTGCATATTACTGAAAAACTTTTCAAAATTCTGAATCAAATTTGCAAAGTTTGTTTGTTTGGTGAAACGAAAAGAACATATAAATACTTTGCAAACTAAGAAAACTTTTCACTTTGCAGAATAGAACTTTTCACTTTGCAATTTTGCGTTTGGTGAAACGTTTTTTGCAAAGAGGAAAACTTTTCGACATATCATTCCAATAATTTCCTCTTTGCAAATTTGCGTTTGCTGAAAAGAAATTTGCAAAGTTGCAAAGTGAAAAGTGTTTGGTGAAATAGGTCCCAGGACGTATTTCACAAACTGGGAAATAGAAAATTCATGTTTGTGTTTTAAGTGCTTTACTTTAGAAAAACAACGAGCGATGACAACTTTACGTCGCTCGAAATTTTAAGGGTTAAGAAACGTATAAAACTTTAAAGGAAGAAAGTAGGTAAGCTAGCAGTGATTTGTATGATTAAAAAAGAATCCACCTACAGTTTGAGTGATTATGCTGACAAAAATTTGAGTATAGATCAGCGTTGCCAACCACTTTGGGCAAAAAAATGCCTCACTTTCGAAAAAAATATGCCTTTTTCAATTAAAAAAAAAAGCCTCAACATATTTTTTTTTTAAATTAAACACAAATATGATTTAAATAACGAAACAATACTTTATTAAAAAAAATACTTGGATAAATCACAATAAACATCTTAATAAGGAACATCAACTAAATCAGTCATAAAAATTTCAGATCATACCCTTTTTAAATTTTAAAAAGTTTTATGAAATGAAAAAAAAGCCTTTTTGGCTTAAAAAAAAAACCTAAAAGCCTCAGGCGGTGAATTAATGCCTAAAAGACATGAAAAAGCCTCAGTTGGCATCGCTGGTATAGATCAAGAGTTGATAGTGGTGGGGTAAAAAACGGAAATATTTCAAATGTCGCCAGCAAAATGGACAATTATATAAATGAAAACCTCGTTGATCGTTAAAATGTCGACTGAAGTCGTATCGACACCTAAAAAAGTTGCCATTTCTGATTTGATAAAATTTCAACTGGACTATTTTTCTGAAATTGACATCGAGGTGACCCCGAGGAAGTTCTGGAATTTAACGTGCCCTGAAAAAAACGCTTCAGTTTTTGCTGCAAAAATTAAAAAAAAAAAAAAATACAGGAATCTTTAGGATTCAATCAATGTGAATTTTGTTTGAACCCTCAATAGACGTTTTAAAAATGCTGTGAAACCTATTTTGCAACATTTCCCGGTTATGCTCCCAAAATATAGAGATTCGTTTATGTTCATTGATTTATCGAAAAAGCTCATACAGTATATGAATTTCTATAGATACCTATATCTATCTTCGTCGTACAGAAGCTTCACTGAACTATCTTCGCCTTCGTGACGTAATTATGGTTAATTCATTTATAAGCAATAAAAAAGGATATTTGCAAATGAATTCTTCCTGATCATCGATGTGCTGTCGTCAAACCGTTTGAACAGAGTGTGATGGTCTAGACTCTAGACCCTCGGTTTTTAAACTGTGTTAATTTTTCCAGGATTCTGCGATTTTCTTGAAATAAAAACACAATAATTATTTTTGTACGTATGTTTGCTTATGATATGTTTGCAATGCAACTCGATGAAAGGATTTTGCCGGCCTTTCAATACTTCTTGTATTTCTGAATTGTGAGGTATCCATTCGATACATCTTTCCAGAAGATTTGACAAAAATTGTTTTATAAATATATTTACAATAAACAAAGGATTAATTGAGAAAAACGTATTGACATATTATGTAGCGACGACGACGCGACGGAGCCAAAAAGGTGTGTCAAAAATTAAAATCATTGCGCCAGGAAGCAGTCATTCTATTTTACATTTTTATGCACTTGTAGTAAAAAGAATGCCATAACTGGTTTGAAAAAAGTTTTTTAAGAAGCTGTGAAGATTGTAAATTTAGTGAAAAGTCCTCCTCCCAAGTCGAGATTATTCAAAAAAGTGTGCAACAGGGTGACATTTTTTTTTTTTTTAATTTCGATTTCGGCTACTGACAGAAAGTTGTTGCTATCAAATACAGTAAAAATTGTATATTTGATAACTCTGAAATATTTCATTTTGTACTGCCCCAAACCATTTGAAAATTTGTAAAAATATGGTTTATTTTTCATACAAATCATATGGAAAAAATAGAGTAAAAGATTTATTTTTGTATCTTTGATTGACGAGCCATATAATATGTTATTATAAATTATGGACTTAGGTCTCAGTTTGGTGAGAACCAGGGCTTGGTGACTTACACATCTCAACCTATCATCTTTGTGTTCTGTCAGCACCGACCTACAATTTTCTGCCGAATACGAATGGCTTAATTAACAACAAGACATGACTAGAGATTCTATTGAAGGATAAATAGTTATTATAGTTTTTTTTATAATGGGCGATTTTTTAAGAGGTTTAGAACTTTAAAAAAAAAAAAAACACAAAAAATTCGAAAAAATGAATAAAATATTTATTTGAATCGATAGTTTGAACCTTGCAATTTAATGTTTAAAGATAATTTCATGCAAATGTTGACCGCGCCTGCGTCTCAGGTAGCCCATCCGCTGAGTCCAATTTTGGCATACTCTTTCACACATATCGGCCGGTATCTCACGAATGAATGCATGGATGTTGGCTTCCAGTGCGTCAATCGAAGCGGGCTTGTCCCTATAGACATTAGCCTTGACATACCCCCACAAAAAATAATCTAATGGTGTCAAATCGCACGATCTAGGCGGCCAATTGACCGGCCCGAAGCGTGAAATTAACTGTTCACCAAACTCGCCTCCCAATTGCGCCATTGTTTCGCGTGCTGTGTGGCATGTGGCACCGTCTTGTTGAAACCACATATCATGCAAGTCAAGAACTTCCATTTCGGGCAAAAAAAAGTTTGTTATCATCGCTCGGTAGCGTTCACCATTGACAGTAACGCTGCGATTCGCATCATCTTTGAAGAAATATGGCCCAATAATGCCGCCGGCCCATAAACCGCACCAAACAGTGGCTTTTTCGGGATGCATTGGTAGCTGTTGCAATGCTTCTGGCTGATCTTCACTCCAAATGCGGCAATTTTGCTTATTTACGTACCCATTCAACCAAAAATGAGCCTCATCGCTGAACACAAGCAGCGCGCGATGAACATTTCGAACCGAGCACGAATTTTGATAGTAAAATTCGATAATTTGCAAGCGTTGTTCATTTGAAAGACGATCCATGGTTAAATTGCAAACCAAATTGAAGCTGTTTGACAGTGACACAAGGTACTAAACACACGTCAGCTGTCAAAACCAGTGTTGGCAAAACCAAACCAGCTAAAAAATCACCCGTTAGTACCACATACTAATTCAAGTTAGATAGGTTAAAAAACAAAAATTAAATTTGTCTCTTCCCGCTAAGAGACAGTAGCCATGAAAAAAACATTTTTGTTTTTAGGTGGAGAGGCAGCTCTACCGTCACATTCGAACGCACTTACCATAATTATTACGCCAGGAGCAACTTCTAAGTATGAGGCGTTTAGAACATTTTGATCCGTGGCTTCGCGGAGCTGCTTTTATTATCAATATTTAATAGGAGAATAAAAATACCAGTGGAACTGACTTCAAGGCTTTGTTTCATGAAACTTATTCGTTTGTCAAGGTTGTGGACTTCTGACCTATATTCAAAAAAATTAAACATCTGTGGGTCCATTCATAGTGAAATAAAGGCCCAAAGGCCCACGGCTTATATTATTGAGTCAAAGGGTGACACTCTTGGGGATGACACTTGAAATCTTCTCAATCTTTTTCCTTGTGCCCTTAAAAGATTAAAGGCTCTCCCAAACCAACTCGAATACTTCCGAACGACGACGAAACTTTCGCCTGTCTTTATTTACATGGAGATTAATGGAAACACCCACAATGGCGCGATGCGAATCTTCGAACATTATTCATTCGTCGCATATTCACGCTAATGCTTCGCGTTGGTTTGGGAGAGCCTTTTAATGCGTTATTGTGAGACGAGTTACTGTATTGGGCTTTGAATTTTTTGTTCATAGTATCGATCGTATCGCACTTAACTTAGGCTGTAGGTCCTGTATTGACAAAAGTTTCACTTTATATAAAAAATGAGTTTTCGCAGTCAAAGCACAAGAAAATCACGTCATAGGTCCAGAGGTCAGGTGGCTAATAAATCCACAAATCAATCATTGTGGTTGGTCAAAAGTCCTCATAAAATTCCTGTGGACTTTTGAGCCATCCATCAGCCCATTTAAGCAATGTTTGCACTATTTTTTTCAAAATATGTACTTATAATGCGTCCTTTATACAAAGCCATATTACTGCCCAACATACTAGCCAAACAAAATTGAGTGGAAATTGGCCGCCGTTACACTGTGCAATATTATTCTCCAATATTATAGCCTTTCTGCCTTTTTATTTTGTATTGGTTTATTGCGTGAAGAAATCATATTAGAAGCTGCAACACAAATTTTATTTTTTTAAATATCTTGCACTATCCGCAATAATGGCGCAATACAGCTCCTACACCGTAAATATTACTGCACAATACTTGATACTGACAATTAATATTGCAAATTCTTAAATTTAGTTGTATTTAAAGTAATTTTAATAGAGCTGATTTGCTTTTGTTTAGATTTCAAAGTTTCGGTGAAGTTGTGTTCTTTTAAATTTGTTTAACCAGGCAATGAACCTATAACCCACAAGTGGTTTAAAGGTAAATTAGGGACTTTTGGCCTATGAACTTATGAGCCTGTGCTGATGCACAAGCTACTGGTATTCATAATATTAAAATAATTTTGTCAGGCCACAGGATTCAAAAAATTAGTTACATATTCATATTTTTTGTTTAATTCTACTGAAATAATATTACTGAAAATATAGAGTATTAAAACTTTTTTGATTCAAAAAATATTTTGGATTTTTTCGATGCAAGTTTTGAACGTCGGTCGAAATCGATTTTCCGAAAAAAATATTTTTTCATACTAAAACAATCCACCCTTGTGTGCAAAGATATTGGAACTCAGTAAAAATCACTTCGTCGCACTCCGATAGCCCTCCAGAGGAAAGGAAATTTGGTTTGGTATTAAGAGTGAATACCCTGAACTTGACAAGAAGGCTATATTATATTTACTGCATTTTGTCGCATACGTATCGCTGTTAAGCAGGGGTTTCTGCCATGGGCGCCGGTAGGGGGTTGCAAGGGGGTGCACTTGCACCCCCTGGCATGTAGGAAAGAAAATACATAGGTTTTTTTGTTCTTAATTAATTTTATTTGAATAGAAACTGAAGGCGTCTAGGTTGCTGTCCAAATATGTAAATCGCATTGCCAATAAATTCAATGTCCTCCTCTACTCTTTTCCTGTGATTACTGAGCATATACAGGTCGCTTAGTCTTGCGTCTCCCATAGTTGAGCGATTCCACGTCTTAACACGCCTTAATGTGCTAAAGGTACGTTCAATACTACATGTTGTTGCTGGAATTGTTAAACCAATTTTGATTGCGTGACATATATCTGGGTAAAACGGTGTGGCTTCAGCAATTAGATCTGCGTATTCAACAACAGATTCATTTATAACCGCATTATTTGCAGAGGTTCTGTATATCTTCTGCTTTCGCTATAAATGCTGATTTGTCTAATTTTCTCATATTTTCCGGGTGAAGCTGCATAAGAGAAAACGCTTTGTTGTTTGTTGTAGAAAAACGATTTTTTAATGAACAAGTAAAACAATCTATATATGGGATAGATATAGATGATCTAAAAACATCTTCCATATTTTCAAATGGTTGATTTGATCTATAAGTCTGTCTTGCCACTACTAGAGGACGCTTAAATTCAACATCGATTTTTTTGCAAATTTTCCGAGCTTTCTCGAAAATTACCGCAAACTCTATAGAGGCATTATCGCGGTGAGATTGAAACACATCAGTTAATTTATTTACGTGATCGTGTATTACTTTTTGCAATTGATTGCACATGGGTTCAAGTTTGGCAGAGTAGGCAGCAATTACTAAAAGTGTCACAATGTATGTTGAAGTTGTTGCAATCGTGTAGAGCTGATACGCTTTGGTTTTCGTTTTAGAATTCGGTGCGTCCTGCGAAATTTCTTCTAAAACTTTAACAATAAGCAGAAAGTTTTCAGAAAATATTCTGATACTTTTATACTTTGCTGTCCAACGCGTTTCACAAAATAAAGGTATATTTGGAATTTTATTTCGCCGCAACGTACTCTCTCTAAAAAAAATTATAATTTCTTTTGTAGTCCCAGCAGTATTTCTCACTTCACTGACAGTATTCAGGTGATTAACGACAAGATTCAATACATGGCTTGCACAGTGGAAAAATAGTGCTGATTTATCGTTAATAATTTCCTGAACACCACCTATATGACCTGTCTTTGCGGCACAACCATCGTTTCCTTGGCCAACAAGTTTATTTAAATCAAAATTGCAATCTTGCAGGAAGCGAATAATAATTTCAATTCTTTTAACGGTACATATCTGAGGAATTCTTCACAAACAATTGGTTTTTTATCATCCTTATCAGAACGTAGATAGCGTACACCAATCGATAATTTCTCTGTTCCACTAATATCAGAAGTCTCATCAGCCAAAACCGAAAAAGCCGAAGTATGTTTCACCTCCTCAATTATTTTGCTTTTCAGAGCATCGGAACAAATTTCTATCAATTCGTTTTGAATTTGATACGATGTGTTTAAAAATTTTTTGCTCCTGATTCTAAATGATTCTTCAAAATCTCGTCTCCAGAGTCAACTCGAAAATGTAGCAGGTCTGTTTAAACAGAACCCTCGTCGACTTTCCCACGAAGTGTAAGGTCATGTCGTCCGCAAAATAAAATTGTTGATGCGATAGATCGAAGTTTTAAACGATTTGCTACAACTTCTTTGTGATATGCCACATTTAAAGATTCATGAACGCTTAGCCCCTTTCTATCCATGATCTTTTCAAATGAATGTCGCATGGAACTGTGCAGCTTCATGAATCTTTTGATATATGAGGCAAAACGGGAAACTATAAACTGTCCTCTTAGACCGCGGTGCACTGGAGGTTTAAATAAAACACATATTCTAGACAGAGGTCCCTTTGCTATAGCTGAGTAGGCTAACCACGGATATGTTGTAAGCCATTCATGTCGAAAAGCTCGTTAAGCATCAAGGCTAACGTCATTTTTAAAATTGTATGTTTTACTAGGGTTCCAAGGATGTCTTAGTTAGTTCAAACGTAGTTCATCATTGACTTGATAACCTAAGTCCAAACACAGCCTAATATCCAATGATGAATAAGTTGTGCTTCTGGCAGAACAATCGAGCGATTCATCTGCTTGAAAATCTTTATGCTCAGAGCCAGAGCTTGTACCTTAAACCAAAAAAGATTCTTATATAATAAATGAACTATAAGCAATTAAGTAGGTAACACATTCAAAAAAAAAAAAATATTTCATGAAATGATATGATGCATGCTTTAATCAATATTTGTGATAACAAATCAGGTAACATTTCAAAAAAGATTTTAAATGTTTTTAATAATTTATAACATAAAGCAATTTTGAATGTATATATGTTTTTATAACTTCTACATAATTACTCCGGCGAAAATAATACAGGAGTTAAAAGAGCTTAAATTATGAATGATAAGTTGCAAATTTAGTTGAGTTACTGCAATTGCAGATTACATTAAGTAAACTGGCCAAATAAATTAAGCAAGTGCAAAAGGGAGGTATGTATGTTTAAAAATACGGTTTGGAGCGGATTGCAGTTATATTATACCTATTCAAACAAATACCTACCCGAACCGCGCGATTTGAATTTGACATAATATGCCTAGGTACATTATGTGCCTATAATTCTGTATTTTGCATCAGTAAATAGTATAATATGTAGTTGCTGATGCAAATGCACTTTATGCACCCCCTTGAAAGAAATCCTGGCGGCGCCCATGGTTTCTGCGTATACTTATGCAAAAACTAAATACAGATCGAGAATGGATGCTGCTATGCCAGCTATGCAAATATAGCTTTTGGACATGGAATTCAATTTTAAAACAATTATTTTATTCACACTAACCTTGATAAAATATCTTAAATAAAATAAAATAAATTGATTTTGAAAAGTGTTGTTTTTTATTGTTCGCTATCGATAAGAGTTGGGGGTTCCAAAATATATTTGGGCCTTGTTAAGGGTTCCAGAGCTTAAAAAGTTTGGAAACCGCTGGTCTGCACCAGGGAGGTGCCTACAAAATTCGTACATATTACCAAAGGCAAAGGACATAAAAGCTTCATGACTATTCTTCAGTAGGTATATATACCTACCCGAGCTATATCTACATTTGGAGGTCGTAAGGCGTTATGACGACTGAAAATACAACGCGGATATAGGGCGGATACGTACACGTACAGTAACTTTGCAACCACATAATTTGTTGGCGCCAGTGCTATTCTCAAGGACGATTATTTAGCAGTGAAGAATAAACTGGAAGCTGGTGCACAAATATGGTATCATGCGTAGAGTTCTGGAAATACATTACGGAAACGACGATTTTTCTTTTCTTTTGTAAGGCATTGGGCATGGTGAATAATAATGTCCTTTGTACATATAGTAAGCTAATGAAACAGTTTAACTTTAACTCTTTTTCTTGGGCAGTTTTAATCCAGTCACATCATAATTGCAGATATCAGGCAGTTGTTGCAAATTGATCAGTATCTGAGCTGAGCTTCTAATGTTTAACAGAGGATTCACAAAGGGTTCAATGCTGGGTCCATTTTTGTTCCCAGGTACATGAATGATCTGCCTAATGATGATGTTCATATGCGGAAAATCTTTCCCATTGTGTACTGTGATTGCGAGGTATATATCTTATCTTTAGATTAATTAAATATGGCCATATTTCTTCATTATTCAAATAGATATATGGAAAAGGTCTAAAAAAGGTTAACTTAACAGTACTTAACAATTGAAAGTTCGTTCTTGTGTAATAACACACTCAAAACAACAATCACCTGAGTGAGCTACGCCACCAAGACCAAGTCATTATATGCTGGAGTTATAGCTATTTCACGGCTGAACGTCAAGCACCTCACGTTGATAATTAGATCTAATTTTCGCGTTCTCTTAAATCTTTGAACCTTTTGCCAGTACGTCTTCTTAATATCGATAAGTCTGTGGAATTCTCTTTCCCGATCTAAAGGGTTTTTCAATTGACATGGGTACATTTTGGTGGCCTGTGGCGGCGGCTGTTTTGGTGACATGGACATCTGTCAAATCTGTTGTTCATTATTCAGTTACTGTCTTACTGATGACAAATCACCATGGCAAGTTACACAATTGAAGAGCACGTGCAAATGATAAAACTTTATTATCAAAATGGGCGTTGGTGCAAACGTTGCGAGCGTTGCGCCCATTTTACGGTAGACGTAAGGTTGCCCTTCACAGTCTACTCTTCAACTTTTGGTGGTCAAATTTGAGACAACCGGTTCTGTAAGCAATTAGACAAAATTCGTACGTGATAGGAATATAAGATCGGCCAGGAACAATGCCACGGTCCGTGAAAGTGTACGGCAAAACCCGAGGCAGTCGATTCCCCGTCATGCACAAGAACTCGGCCTTTCGCAGACTTTAACTTAGCGAATTTTGCGTCGAGACTTAGGCCAACATCCGTAGTAGATCTAAATGACCCAGGAGCTCAAACTTCATGACCGTAGACAACGCCGTTTGTTCGCCGACTGGGCTGCGGAGCGTTTGGAAGATGACCCCAATTTCGGCCACAAATTCATCTTTCGCGATGAGACGCATTTTTGAATGAATAGCTATGTTAAAGGCAAAATTGCTGTATATGGAATGACACCAACCCACACGAGGTTCACCAGATGACAATGCATCCTCAAAAAGTTACCGGCTGCATCATTAGGTAAGGTTATAGGTTAGGTTAAGGTGCCTGCCAAGCAAAAAGCTTGTCACACTTAGACCATAGTTGTTCCATTGCGATACCACAAGAATCTAGGAATTTTCGTTCCTATTCGTTGAACCACTTAGAGCTCCTTACGGAGCGGAGATTAATTATGTCAACATTTACCAGATCACTACGATTGTTGTAGTAGTACTCTCCGAGATGGAGTTTACATCGTTGGGATAGAGCAGGACAAGTGCAGAGTAGATGAGGAATCGATTCTTCCTCTTCTTCATCCATACAGCTTCTGCAGAAATCGTTTGAGAATATTCCAAGCCTCGTTGCAGTACCCGGTAATGACACCTATAACGGAGCCGATATGCAGTCTGCTTAGAGATATTAAACTCTTAGATCGCTTCAGGTCCAGCTTTGGCCATATCTGTTTTGTCGCTACACAGGTGGTGATGTTGTTCCACCTTAGGTTTGTTTTCTCACTTGCATCTTGCTTCAGCATAAGTTTACACGTAGCAAATTGGTATACCTATATTTGACCTATTTGGTAAAATAGGTAGTATTGTTCCACTTCTGGCGAGTTCGTCAGCCCTGCAATTTCATGGAATGTCCCTATGGCCCGGCACCCAGCAGTGGTGAATATTAAACTGCTGTACCGTCTCAATTCGATCATCTCGACAGTTGAGGGCTGTTATTGCGTTGGAAGATACAGATTCCAGGGATTTTATGGTGGCTTGGCTATCCGAGAAGATACGGATATCTGTGTTTGATATCACGTTTTCTTTAAGCCAAGACAGAACTTCTTTTATCGCCAAAAGTTCCGCCTGGAACACGCTACAGTGATTGGGAAGGCGAAAGGAGAGATTTAATTTCATCGTGTCTGAGTACACACCCCCACCAACCCCGTCCTCAGTTTTTGATGCGTCCGTATATAGAAGTGGATTGATTCATCTTCCAGAATTTCCAGATCCTCCCAGATAGATCTGGAGGGTATGGTGACCTGGAAGTTTTTATCGAACTGTAACTGGGGGATATTGTAGTCATTGTAACTTGAAAGTGTTTCGAATGAATTCAGAATAATGGGTTGACGAATATCATTATTTTTCCACTTTGAGGAGGCTTTAAGACGAATGGCTGTGCGTGCAGATGTTTGTTTAGCATATATATCGAGAGGTGCTAAATAGAACATAATATCTAATGCAGCAGAACGGGTTGTATGAAGTACTCCGCCCATGCAACGGGAGGCTGACCGTTGGACCTTGCTTAGTTTTTCGCAGTTCGTCGTTTTATCTAAGGCAGTCCACCATACTGTCACACCGTATGTAAGAATCGGTTTGACAACCGAGGTGTATAGCCAATGAGTAATGCTGGGCTTAAGACCCCATTTGTTTCATACGGCTTTTTTTCATGAAAAGAGTGCAACAGTTGCCTTTTTGATTATTTCTTGTATGTTGGGCTTCCAACTTAACTTCTTATCTAAGATAAGGCCCAAATATTTAGCTTCGTCTGAGAATTTAAGTGAAATTTCTTTGATAGACGGAGTGGGTCTATGTGGGGGATTTTGTATTTCCTTGAGAAGAGGACAAGATCTGTCTTATGAGGGTTAACACCCAGTCCACAGCGATCTGCCCAGTTTATTAACTTGTTTAAAGCGTCATTGGTCCGTACTTTATGCAAGCTACGTTGGTGAGGTACATTTCTATGTTATGCCAATAAATGCATGAACTTTGTTTTACTTTTAAATTGACAGTATTTGTCATTTGGTTTGATTTTTTAATAAACCCAGAAGTCTTCTAACGCTTCAACGTAATCGGAACCAGTCTGAATTTTGCTCCTTAAAATAAAAATGTAACAAATCCAAATCAAATGCAATTACGTACATTTACATACATTATGTACATATTTATTAAGCCACATTATTTACTGCTAAGACAACTTTTAACACAACTTTGTAACTATGCAACACGTTAAGCAATCAAAATTCATTTTCGGGATTTTGAAACTGAATCAAAAATCTTAACAACATATAACATGGCACATTTTTAATTCAACAATGTCTAACTGTGTAGTTAACATGATGCCATGTTAAACTAAACATACGGCAATGCAAAACTTGTACATCAACCAGGATAAATTACCATGGGCACACTGCAATTTTGAAAAAAATGTGCAACTGTGAACCTTTTTAACAATTGACAAATTTAAATGGAGCTTCAATTGAAATAAAAAGGATTAACGTTTATTAAATCTTTGTATAATAGATTCTGGTAGAATACATTCTATTAGGTAGATAGGTAAAATGGCGGTTTTAAGAACCCAATAAGCGCTGTTATGCGCCGTTTTGATACCATAACTCGTTTGACCTGATTTGTTGGTTGATATAGGGGCCGTAGTTGTGATATTAAGAGTGACTATTAAAAGACGTGTGCTCCGTATAGTTGTCGTTTATTCAATGACGTTAATTGTCTCACCAATGTCTTAGGAAATACAAAATACAATGCTGGCAACTGTTAAGTCAAATGTTACAATAAGTGAATGCATTTTCATTTGGGCAACTGTTACATTGATACTACAGTAGTGTTGGTAATCTATACAGAGTTGCTTATGGTTTTTTTACGCAGCCCTAAAAGAGCACTAAGCACACAACTGCGTGCTAGGTGGTTCCGGAAGGGTTGAGTTCCGACCATATAACCCTTCACCAGATCTACCCGTTCCAAGCAAGGTAATACCTACTAGGTATATGTCAATGCTTTAAGGCTTGGGCCAGCTATAGAGTAAGTGATTGTCCGAAAAGTTAATTACGTATTTGTTGATTGATGGGAACTAGGTTTTGGTATGTGCCCGCAACCTTAATGGAATATTAAGCTCACACTGTGTGCTAGGTAGTTCCATTGGGGTTGAGAACCGGCTGCGTATCCTATCCCTAGATCTACTTGTGGTTGGGGTTTTTCAAAGTCAAGGCAAACCTACCTAGGTTTTGGCAAAGCTTTAAGCCCTTCACCAGTTATAGATTAAGTGGTTGTCCGAAAAGTTAGTGACGATTTTTGTAAATGAATTTATATTTGTAGAGTTATTACCTAAACTTATGAGGCCAACAAAAGTCCACCTAGAATTATTTCGAAGCAGGTGTCAATAGCGATACAGTCCATGACTTCCGATCCACCGAACCTATCGGTAGACCATTGCTAGTCCTTGAACTTCGAATGCAAGAGTTGAGGTGAAGATATTGTTTGGTCTTTTAGATACATCTGGTGATGTTTAGGAAAAAGATAAAATCGTTTATCCTTTTGTTCGACAGCACGTTTAGGTTATCGAGAAAAAGGCTTACAACTGCTAGGAAGCGAGACCTGCCCAGGGCTGGGCAGTTACAGAGAAAGTGTTCGATGGTTTCTTTCTCTGGAGGGTTGTTGCAGCTACGGCAGAATATATTAAAAGGTATGCGTAGCCTAGCCGCATGTTCTCGTATTGGCCAATGGCCAGTGATGATTGCAATGATCCTGGCCTTATCTGTTTTGTTTTGCTGTATTAAATCATTTGATCTGTTTTGTCATATCTTCCTAGATATCTTTCAGTTTGACAGACCTTGACACCTTTTTATTGATTCTAAAAGGAAATGGTCATATATTCCGCCCTTCACGAATCCCAGTGGAAGGTCGACTTCTTCTGCCTGAGAGACGAGAAGGGCTGATCCCTGCCTGGCAAGCTCATCCTCTTGCTTATTACCTTCGATGTCACTATGGCCAGGGACCCATATGAGTGAGATTTTAGTAGGTACTATCACTTAAGCCTGCGAGCTCAACTCTGCAGGGATTTAGCTTCTATTAACTAAGTCTCAATTTTATCAACAACTTGTTCTTATCTTTTTTGGAATATCTGCTTTTTTTTTTAATTGTTAAAATTTGTATTCACTTTTCGCCGATCTGATCTCAAACACGACTTACTATGACTGTAGATGAAAGGATTAAAGGATTTCATATAAAGGGTTTTCCAATAAGAGGTGTTATTTTTATATTCAAAGAAAAATGGCATTTTTTGAGATAAATGATCGGATGTTTATTTCATTATAAAAAGGAAGGTATGCCGTTAATAATGAAACACAACATCAGCCAAATGGCCGCCACGACCACGCTTACAGGACCATATCCTTTTCATGAAATTTTCCATAACCAAATCGCAAAGTGGCTGCCCTATGTCCTCGATAGCCTCACGAATTCCATCTTTGAGGTCTTGAATCGACGCTGGGCTGTTGGCGTAGACCTTATCTTTCACGTAGCCCCAAAGGAAGAAGTCGCAAGGTGTTAAATCACAAGATCTCGGTGGCCAATTGTGATCACCTCTTCGAGAGATAACACGGTCCGGAAACTTTTCCCGTAAAAGATCGATGGTTTCATTGCTTGTGTGGCACGTAGCGCCGTCTTGTTGAAAGTAAACGTTGTCCAGATCAATACCATCCAATTCCGGCCATAAAAAATCATTAATCGTCTCTCGATAGCGCAATCCATTGACCGTAACTGTTGCTCCAGACTCATTTTCGAAAAAGTAAGGTCCAATGACCCCGCCGGACCATAAACCGCACCAAACAGTCACGCGTTGAGGATGGAGAGGCTTTTCAACAATAACTCTTGGGTTTTCCGAGCCCCAGATGCGACAGTTTTGCTTGTTGACGTAGCCTCCGAGGTGGAAATGGGCCTCATCAGTCAAGATGATTTTTCGATGAAATTCCGGATCATTTTCAAGGACCCAATCAGCAAAGACGCGACGTTGTTGATGATCAGCCGGCTTGAGTTCTTGTGTTAACTGAACTTTATAAGCCTTAAGACCCAAGTCTTTATGCAAAATACGGTGTAATGACGTTTGTGGAATGCCTAATTCCAAATAACGACGAGGAATGGACAAACCTGGGTTTTCTTCAACACTTTGGGCTACAACAGCAATATTCTCAGTTGTTCTTGAGCGACGTGCACGGGTTTTATTCTTCACATCACTAACTTGTCCCAACAGCTCGAATTTGTCCACCAATTTCTGTATTGCGGTCCGACAAGGTGCTTCACGACGACCCAAAAATGTTTTTATTAATAGCGTAGTTACTACTTGTCAAATGTCAAAAAATGACAGCTTCAAAAGTGACAGCTACCGAAATAGCGGGCTATTCAAAATAACACCTCTTATTGGAAAACCCTTTACATAAACAGGAAAGAATCAACACTGCCATCAGATTAACATCAGACAAAACCAAAGGTAGGTAACTGTATGTATAATACTAATGTTTAAAGCCTATGTAGTAAAATTGAAATTGAATTTACAAGAGACATGGTTAAAATGACGAAAACTTGGTACGAAAAGAAAACATTTTTTTTAATTAACAAGAATTATGTCTTGCATGGCATCTTCTTAAATTTATTGATATCTGTCGTCTTAATTTAAAATTGAATTGATTGAAATCGTGTTAGCTTATAAGATCTCTACAACTTTATAAGGGAAAATGCATTTTGTAAATTTAAAAAGATATTTGTTATGTTCTCACCTAGCGTTTTTCTCTGCTGACTGTTAAAACTGTACTCCTAAAGTTTTTATTGACTTAAATGCTATAGGTATCATTAACGATTAATATTATTTTACAATTAACATAAACAAATCAAATCAAATAAGTACCTTCCGATGGCAAAAACAGTACCTATATCCTGTTAAATTCCTTGATTTAACTTTATGCACTGACAATATGGAATGCTTATGGCAACATGTTGGAATTCGCTTTGATGGGTTGTTAATATACCTATACTATATTTCCATAATGTGGGAACTCAGGCGAAGCCAGATACATATTCAAATTTATTTTTCGGTTGGAAAATTGCGACATTCAAATTTTAATTTAATTGACAATGTAAATGCAAATGATTCTTTTGTTAAGTATGAAATTTTTTTTGTTCTTCTTTTTTTATGCAAATTATCATGAATACGTATACGCAAAACATTGGGAACAACCAATTCAGCGCCAACATGATACTACAACGCTGGAGTGGATTCGGGATGTAAATTGGAGGAGATTTTAATAACAACAACAAAAGGAGCACCCTAAAAAATGAATAAGGATACCAAAGGCAATGAATTATATGTACAAGTACATACATACCTATTTTTAGGGGGTTAGTATTCATAAGAATTTTAGTTGTGGGACTTGAATCGAAATAACGATATAACGAAATAAAAAAAGAGTACCTACCTACCTAGATTTTTTATAATTATGTGAGAAAAATGATTTAGTTTTGATTTATTTTTGTATGTTAGAGGTGTTAATGGTGATGTATTAAAAAAAAAGATTTTCAACATTATTAATAAATGCATAACTGTTTTACTTCGTTTTTTTTTCAATCAAAAGAAACATATTTGGTAAGTATATTATTCTTTACAGATAAATAGAGTTAAGGCAGAGTTAAGTCAAAAATGATTAATTAAGAAATAAGAATCATAAAGTCCCAGCCACGCTTAAGACAGCGGGCTTTTTGTTTCTAAGGATGTTTTTTTTTAGAGGTATAGAACTTTAAAATGGAATAAGAAAAAGATGTTTTTTTAAATTTACATGAAATTTACTTTATTCGAAAGATAATCTTCTGACATTATAATTTAAATATGATTTCTGGCATATGACTGCCACGGCTGGCTCGGACGTAGTCTAATCTGGAGGTCCAATTATCGATGACTTTTCCAACATTTGTGGCCGTATATCGGCAATAACGCGGCGAATGTTGTCCTCCAAGTGGTCAATTGTTTCGGGCTTATCGTCGTAGACTAGCGATTTCACATATCCCCACAGAAAATAGTCAAGCGGCGTTAAATCGCACGATCTTGGAAGCCAATTCACGGGTCCGTAACGTGAAACTATGCGGTTACCAAACGTTTCCTTCAATAAATCAATTGTGGCACGACCTGTGTGACATGTTGCGCCATCTTGTTGAAACCACAGCTCCTGCACATCATGGTTGTTCAATTGATGAACGAAAAAGTCAGTAGGTAATCATGGCTCTAAAGCGGTCACCATTGACTGTAACGTTCTGGCCAGCATCGTTTTTAAAGAAGTACGGACCAATTATTTCACCAAACCATAAAGCACACCAAACAGTCAGTTTTTTGTGGATGTAACGGTGTTTTAACATACACTTGAGGATTATCATCACTCCAAACATGGCAGTTTTATTTATTGCGACGTATCCGTTCAACCAAAAGTGAGCTTCATCGCTAAACAAAATTCGCTTATGAGAATCGGGATCAACAGAACCACGATTTTCAAAATAAATTCGCACAATTTGGAAGCGTTGTTAAGGGTTCAGTCTATTCATGTTGAAATGCCAAACCAATCTTAAAATAAATCAGTTAAAATAGTGTTGCCAAATTAAAGTTCTATACCTCTAAAAAACACCTGTTATAATATTCTTTAAAGACAATATATTTAAGAAAGTATCTACAATAATAGTATTCTCCAATTGGATATTTAAGGAACACCCTTGTTAGGGAAATTCATCACTAATTACTTAAATAAATATACCTACCATAAGTTAAAATTAAAACCATATACATATGTCAGTGTACGCATTTTTTCTTAAAGGGTTTTAACTACCTGCCTATTCATTTGAATATTTTATGCATAAGATTCATCATATAATATTCATTTTCATCATACATTTTTGGCTTTTCAAAACTATTATGCCTACTAAAGTTGCCAATCTAATTTTGCATTATTTAACCATGAACCATCACCCAAACGATGATGTTCATCAGATTTCAAATTCTGAATTAACATCCTTAAGTTCAAAACTTTAGTGACATCACATACCAATAGAGCAAAACATTTTCCAGTTCGACCAAGTTCTACTCATCAAAACAAATAACAATCTCAACTCTCTTCATCATGTCGGTATGTCAAATATGTCAAACCATATAATGTCACCAAAGTCTACACATATTATCCGACGACCGATAGAAGCTGCATATCTGATATGTATGTATGCATATGTACCTAAATAACTTTTGGAACAGTTTTTTTCATGAAGTTAATTTTATTGAAAGGATACAAACACAACTCAGGTGATATCAGAAGGGAACTCTCTTTCTGTTCAGTCCAAGTCCACCATTAATGTGTTATTTTTATTTTGTATCCTGCATGTTCAATACCCTGATGAATTATTAATTCGTGTTCGGAGTTATATTTTTCTCCTCAACATCCATTCCATTTTGTCAGTGCTGACGCTTGGATGTCAATCAAAAGTTTATAATGACAAACGAAAAGAAAATTCAGCAAAGCAAAAAAGTGTTAAAGTGAAACTTTCTTCAAGACCCACAGCAGAGTGAAGTGAAAAATGTTTAAATGAAGGGAAAAAAGGAAGTCGTCCTCCGAAACAATTTTTAATACATATTTCACGTGGGAAATTGAATTATACTTCTTTACTTGCAACAATTTGCTTTTAAAAGAACATGACCTACAGTGGGGAATGTTATATGTGAAAGTAGGAATAAATTTAAGAAGTTAATATTCACCAAGTTTTTCTCTTCTTCTCTTGCGATTGTCTTTCCCTGGTGCCAAAGATTTAACGAACATTTTTTTAGATGAATAATGATTAAAGAGTGTTTGTTATTTTGGTAGTAGTTTTGTATAGATATAAATATTTTCTAAGGGCTGAAAACATTTTACTTTACTTAGATTACAGGTCAAGAAAGTAAAAAGGGTGAAATGTTTTTGAAATTGAAATTGTTATCAAATACAGTCGACTCTCCCTAAGTCGTACTCTCACTAAGTCGAACCTCTCTCTAACTCAAACACGTTCTCTTGATTACTGACATTTTTTTCACCCCTTAAGTCGAATTTTGTTTAGCACAAAACGAAATAAAAAAACATTACCCCTTCGGAATTCGTATTTGGATACATGTATGTATGTTTATTTTGTATAATGTATCATTTTTTGTGATGTTATTTAATTTTAAATAAGAAGATGTTTTTTATTTTGTATTTTATATTTTTGTTTTGTTTCGATGAATTCATGAGTCCTTATTTTATTGTTATTTTTTTAAATAAGCAAGAAGCTATATTCTTTTGTTAACTTTTTGTAAGTATGTTTATTCACCTTTTTTGATTAAATAAAAAAAATCTTTCTCTCTATAACTCGAATTTTTCCAAAACTCTCTCTAACTCGAACAAATCTTGGTATCCCGCGAAAATTCGACTTAGGGAGAGTCGACTGTAATTAAAAATGTTAAATTTATAATAATATTATAAATAAAAATCTTAAGAAAGATTTTTATGCTAATTTTCATAAAATACAATTAGTAAGTGAGTAGCAGCAAAATTGCCAAGTTAAAATGATACGATAAATCGAAAATCAAGTGGTATGCTTGGGCAATAACATGGCGCATTTCGGTAATGTCTGGAAGTTCCACTGACAGACACTCGATGCAGCTAGACGAATCAAAGAGTACTGTTTTCGACTTCATATTCTGCAATTCATCAAAAAATCATTCGCGGTAGATAGTCACTCAGGTGAGAAAACTATCTACAAAAATACACGAAAAACTTTTTGCAAGATAATTGCAAAAGTGGTACAACTCACGAAAGCGAAAACAGGATTGTGATCACTGTTATCTATGTAAAGTTGTTTCAAGCATACTTTAAGCTTAAAAATGGTATTAGGGAAAAAAACTATGCCGCAAAATTTTAAACAGCCTCATGTTAAGGTTGTGGCATGATACTAGTTAACGCTTTACTAACTTTAAAGCTCTTTACTAAAATGTTCTTAGTTTTAAACACTTTTTGACTAGTATCAAAATCAACCTATTTTCTTATGAAACTCAAGCTGAATGCGTCTAAGACAGTGACATTTCGTGTAAAAAAGTAAGCAAACAAATTTTTAAAGTATTTCTATGTCAAAGTGACATATGGATTTAGTAATATGTTAAAAAGATAAAACAGCAATCTAGCGTAAAATGTTAAGAGGTAGTATGATGTTAAACTCGTTTAAAATTAGCAAAATCCAATTTTTAACCTTGTATCATATTAAAAATGATTTAACACTTTACTTAATCGTCTAAAATTTTGCGCCAATGTTTTCTATTATATGTACAAAAAAAAATTGTTTATTGTGATACAGAAAAAACCCAACTTCTATAGATACAGTCTTTAACATTTTTTTAATTTTAACTTTATAACGAATGTGCTTAATTTCCAAAAAAAATATACTTTTAAGATGAATTTATTTTGATTTGTTGACATGTAACTTTATTAAAAAATTATTTACCCAAAAAAAAAAAGAAGAAATTTAATACTCTTCACTTTTTGGCTTACAAACTTTTATGTAGTAGCTACCCAAAACGCGGTTTTCGCAAAAATATTGGATTTGGCATGAGACCCACATCGAAACACAAGTTTTGACATACACTTTTGTAAGCCAAAAGTTTTCGTAAACTACAAGTTTTAGATGAAACCATTTCGAAAACTAGTAGGGATTCATAGTTTAACTTAACAAACACACCTTTCGATACATTCAGCGCTCAATCAAACGTCAATCAAAACGAAAGCCGACGTATGGAATGCTGTAACGAAAAATTAAATTTTGACTGTCCTTGAACACAGTAGACACGATGGGACGAGCGTCCTTACTAATAAACGTGAAAGTTCGCTTGCGAATTGAATTAAAAAGCCAGGGCTTCCAAGTTCAGTTATTTGCTTATTATGTACAGGGTGGCGCACGAATCGTGCTACAAAAATAAAACGTGAGACATTTATTTCTGTGTTACTAATCGGCTTATTTTTTTTATTTTGCATTATACCTACTATTTAGGTTTATCAAAACGAATGCTTCTGAACGGTACCATGCTTTGCAGTTCGTTATTTCCGCCCAAAGGGAGTTTGGTGGCACTCCCATGAGTAGATGGACCATTATGAGGCTGCCGAACATGTTTGTCGAGTCTGGAGGTATTGCACGAAGACCGTACCATCGAGATCCCAATGTTCGGGTTAACGATACAATCGCGGCTGTAACATCGGAAATACAGGCAAATCCCAGCGTTTCGACTCGAAACTTGTCGGGGCAAATAGTAGTTAGCAAGCGGACGGTCATTACAACGGATATTTCATGATGTCTTAACCTTGTTTCCGTACAAAGTCCAAATTACAAGCAAGTTAAAACCTCAGAATTTGCCTGTTCGTGTGGAATTTTGCCGAAAAATGATTGCAATGGCCGAAGAAGACAACACATTGATAAATTGTTTGTTCATGTCTGATGAGGCCCATTGTGATCTAAACGGCAATGTAAACGGTTTACCAGTAACTGTCGATGGGAACCGATATTTAAAGACACATCTATGCTGGCGGTAGAGTGAAAAAAAACGTGAACGTTCGTGTGAAACGTTACGTCGTGCACTTTGCGTTGTAGCACGTTACGTTACGAAATCTGATTTGCCCCGACCAAAACAAATTGATTTTAACGCGACCGCGATATTGTTTTTTCCAAAGACAAAAGCAAATTGTTTTTAGCGCGACCGACGATTTTATCATTTTAACACTTATATTTTTATATTTTTTTCTTTAATTTTTAATTATTCCCCGAACAAAATGGACGCGACACTAGTAATTAAAAAGAAAACAAAATCAAAACAAAAATAATAATAGTCAGCTGTAGGGATTGACAATTGACTGTAGGTATGGTAGATCAATGGCTGTGGGTATGGTAGGATATCGGGTGCGTTCAGTGATACAAATCTGAACTTAAATTCTACGTTTACATTATACCGCTTTTAAACGATGCAATTTCTTCTTGCAATTTTTTGGCAGGTAGGCGAGGGACGTAGGTGGCTGGGATATACAAAATAGCTATGGTTGAACAAATTGCAGAGTTATCGGCTACTTTTGTACTTGCACAAAGTTAACATTCATTAAAAATCACAGCGTCCAATTCCATAGGCGATTGATGGTGTCAATCGATTGAAACTGCGATTTTAGGGATTTCCACTGACAACAAATGCAACTAAATATTCTAAAAACTCAAGATATATAATTCGCCGGCTATCTCATAGTGACATTCATTTGAGGTTCGTGCAGTATAAAATTAAGATTGAACTTTTTGTAAGTTTTACTCTTCATAAGGGTTGCAAGTTCGTTGACAGTTCTAACTGGATATTTTAATTCAGCCCCTGTCAGTAAAACCATTAAGTTCCTTTGGAATTTGGGTACAGTGTCATTTAATTTAAACCACGATTTTAGTGCTCTCCGCTGACAGTTGTTGTTTGTCGATGCTCAGAGAGTGATTACCATAAACAATAACCATGTGTAATGTGAAGTCATCTTAAAGTTGAGAGTGTACTACGAAGCAGGACCTTTCAGTACCGAACCTTCACCGCTCGTTGGACACTTCACCACCAGCCTTTTAGTGCTTGGAAATTTCGTTACAGCGGTTCCCCCACTGGGTATTTCGCTGCCGTTCTTTCAACACTAAGCTTTTTAAGCACTGCCAACAGATAGGTAATGTTGTGTTTATTATTCAATATGTTTCTTTTGATGACGTTCAGTAACAAAAATCAGGCACTTGGACAAACGTTGATGTTTACACATATTTAACCGTGAGTCCCGGCACTCACATTTTTTTTTTTTTTACCAAGAACTGCGCCGAAGACGTATCCCATTAAACAGCATTTGGTTCCAGCAGAAGTGAAACAGCACACATAGCTAGACCAGTTATGGCGGAGCTCCAACAAAAATTCCCAAACAAATTAATTTCCAGGAACTCCACTTTGGCCACAGCTGGGACCCAATGTCACCTGACCTGACTGCACCAGACTTTTTTGTATAGGGTTATGTCAAGCTGAAGGTGCACAAAACGAAACGCAGGAATTTGACTGAATTAAAGCAGTCCATTATAAGACAGTAATTGAGGCTATCCCAATTTCAACCCCTTAGTCCGCAATAAACAATTCTCTAATGAGGTGCCACATATGAGTGGGTGAGCGTGGAGGTCATATGCGGTCTATTAACTTTAAAAACAATTAGTTATTTAAAATAAAAGTTAATTTTCTATCCAATAAAAACATAATAAATGAAATACATCGATTAAAAAAAAGTTATTTGAATTTCTTATCGTAGCACAATTGCTGCACCACCCTGTACAAGAACAAATGTGGTCAAAATTTTCATCCGATTCTCGTATGTAATCTCTCGTGCTTGTTTGTTTAATTTGAAACTGAAAGAGAATTTGGATGACTGTATCAAAATTAAAAATCGAAATATATGAAACAATGAAACAAGAGGCTGTAGTTGCTTAAGCTTTCGTTTGATTGCTAGAAATGTATAATGTCTTGTTTTTCGCATTTTTTAATCATTTTTAATAAAATGTATGTTCACAAGGTTTTATATGATTTAACTTCTTTTTTTGTATTATAGATTTAGCGTCACATCTCTACGCTGCTTTATCTGCTTTGAAACTTTGATTCCAATTTTGAGAGTATTTTTTCCTACTGTGTGACATCAACACAGTCACTTCTGACTACTCTGACACAAATATAGGTACACCCCTTTCAGTAAAAACAAGCAAGGAGTGCCGAGTTAAAAGTCTATGAAAGTAGGTCGTTTGCCTGACGAGGTTTTATGGAGCTATTCTTACTCCCCTTTTTTTCTAGATGACAAATTCTTATAAAGTGCGCTGTGAGTTTGCATGGAAATTGACAGATTAAGGAACGGTTATAAATTCAAAGTATTTCAATCAGGAATGAAATTTTACCCTTAGCATATCTTTGAAAGTGACAAATATTTTTTTTTAATATATTTTGTTTTTGTCGGAATGACATTTTTTTTTGTTTTTACTTTTTTACTGCGACAAGAAAATTGAAGTTAGCCATGTAGTAGAAGGGGTTTAAACATTTTATTACACTATGAAGGTTTAATAATGGGTGCATTACGCTGTTATAAGATCCTGATATTGGTTTAGTTTTTTTTTATAGAATTGCCGCATGTAAATGAAGATTTTATAATGGGAATGTTGTATGTATAGATACGTTGTATGAAGGTAAGATCTTTTGAAAAGGATGATTTAGGGGTCGAGTTTTATTGCTATAAAGTCTAGAAATGGCTAAGTTCACCAGAACACCGAAACTTAAGCTATTGAAAAGAAGTCTTAGTTTTTTGTTTTATAAATTCTGTCAAACGATATATTAGGAGGTGAAAAGAAAAAGGTAGAATGTAGAAAAATTAGTGTAGCGGTCAATGAGGGCAAGACCATCAAGAAAATACACCCGAGACCCGACACCAACGCCTTGGACAGAACATTACTATAGACAGCTATAACTTTGAGGTAATAAGGGACTTTGTCTATACCCAGAATCCGCTATCAACACAGAAAACGATACCAGAGCTGAGATCAAATGATCGAATCGCTGCTTCTTCGGGCTAAGCTGGCAATTGAGTAGCAAAGCCCTCTCTCGCACAACTTAAGTATCCCTATATAAAACGCTGATAGTCCCAGCCCTGCTATATTTTGCAGTGGCATGGACCTTATCGAGGGCGGATGAGAACATTTTAGGATGTTTTGAGAGGAAGATTCTCTATGTGATTTTTAGTACCGTCTGCAGAAACGGGGAGTGGAGAAAGTACCACTACGAACAGTCCGTACAGCGACACTGACCTAGCCGCGAAAGAGTAAAAAGACAACGACAGGACACCAAAGCTTCTGCCTGAAAAGTCTTTGAATCCAACCCTGAGGTTAGGCTAGGTTAAGGTGGCTGCCAAGCAGGAAGCTTATTGACACACTTAGACCATAGTTGGTCCAATGCGATACCACAAGAATCTAGGAACTTTCCGTCCTATTCGTTGAACCACTTGGAGCTCCTTACGAAGCGTGCGAGATTAACTATGTCATCATTTACCAGATCACTAGGATCGTTTTACTAGTACTCTCCGAGATGGAGTTTAAGTCGTTGGGATAGAGCAGGACAAGTGCAGAGGAGATGAGGAATCGATTCTTTCTCTTCTTCATCCATACAGCTTCTGCAGAAACCATTTGAGAATACTCAAAGCCTCATTGCGTTCTTGCCTATCAAGCAGTGCCTGATAATGACACCTATAACGGAGCCGATATGCAGTCTGCTTAGAGATATTAAACTCTGGGAGCGCTTCAGATCTAGCTTTGGTCATATCTGTTTTTTTCGCTATACAGTTGGTGAAGTTGTTCCATTTTAGGTTTGTTTTCTCTATTGCATCAGCATAAGTTTACACGAAGCAATGGGTATACCTATATTTGACATATTTGGTAAAATAGGTAGTATTGTTCCACTTCTGTCGAGTTCGTCAGCCCTGCAATTTCCTGGAATGTCCCGGCACCCAGCAGTGGTGAATATTAAACTGCTGTACCATCTCAATTCGATCATCTCGACAGTTGAGGGCTTTTATTGCGTTGGAGGATACAGATTCCAGGGATTTTATGGCGGCTTGGCTATCCGAGAAGATGCGGATATCTGTGTTAGATATCACGTTTTCTTTAAGCCAAGACAGTACTTCTTTTTTCGCCAAAAGTTCCGCCTGAAACAATGCTACAGTGGTTGGGAAGGCGAAAGAAGAGATTTAAATTCATCGTGTCTGAGTACACACCCCCACCAACCTCGTCCTCAGTTTTTGAGCCGTCCGTATATAGAAGTGGATTGATTCATCTTCCAGAATTTCCAGATCCTCCCAGTTAGATCTGGAGGGTATGGTGACCTGGAAGTTTTTATCGAACTATAACTGGGGGATGGTGTAGTCAATGTTCCTTGGGATTGTTCCGAATGAGTTCAGAATGATGGTGTGACCAATATCATTATTTGTCCACTGTGAGGAGGCTTTAAGACGAATGGCTGTGCGTGCAGCTGTTTGCTTAGCATATATATCGAGAGGTGCTAAATAGAACATAATATTTAATGCAGCAGAAGGGGTTGTACGAAGTACTCTGCCCATGCAACGGGAGGCTGACCGTTGGAACTTGCTTAGTTTTTCGCAGTTCGTCGTTTTATCTAAGGCGGTCCACCATTCTGTCATACCGTATTTAAGAATCGGTCTGACAACCGCGGTGTATAGCCAATGAGTAATGCTGGGTTGAAGACCCCATTTGTTTCCTACGGCTTTTTTGCATGAGAAGAGTGCAACAGTTGCCTTTTTGACTCTTTCTTGTATATTAGGCTTCCAACTTAACTTCTTATCTGAAATAAAGGCCCGAATATTTGGCTTCGTCTGAGAATTGAAGTGGAATTCGTTTGATAGACGGAGCGGGTCTATGTTGGGAATTTTTTATTTCCTTGAGAAAAGGACAAGATCTGTCTTATGAGGGTTAACGCCGAGTCCACAGCGATCTTCCCAGTTTATTAACGTGTCTAAAGCGTTTTGTAAGAGTTCTTTTAAGGTGCTGAGATGCTTTTCAGATACGGCAATAGAAACATCGTCCGCATAGGCAATCATTCTGTAGCTCTTCGTTTCTAGGCTTGTCAGCAGCTCGTTTACTACCAAGTTCCAAAGAGGGCCTTGCGGCGTACCTCTATACTGACAGATCTTCTTGTAGAAAAGCCGCCTAGCTTTGAATTATTCATCCTGCTTGTCAACCCTGAGGGACGGCCGGCGCAGTAGAGGCAGACAGCGACTCAGGTTGGTTGAGGCCCTGGTCCACTCCGGACCGTAGTGCCACCTTGAGTAAGCAAGTAAGAAAGTAAGCAGGTTTGGCTGAAATAAAAAATATACACGACTCAATCCCACGAATTTACTATTGTGGTTAAAAACTGTAGATATTGTTGCGACATTGGAGATGCATGTTAACGGTTCAATAATGTTATAATGATTTTTACCAGAAACTTTGAAATAAACTAAAAAATAATGAAGGTTTGAATGAAACAACAACCCTGAGTGAGTTACCACCAAGTCATCATAGGCTGGAGTTATGGCTATTTCACGGCTGTCAGGCCGATCTTCAGACTCCTTTCAGTGGTGTTTAGTCTATTTACGTTCAATTTTAATTTGAAAAACTTTGTGCCCAGCTGAGAGTTGAACATAGACTAGAAATACTAGATACTTATGTACTACAAAAATTACTTTTTTAAATTCAAAATTTAGAACTCACTTCTAGGGAATCACACAAAATACTCTGTACAAAATTGAAAGCAAATCGGCCCATTTCGACTTTAGCTCAAATTAAAGTAGGATTACGGCTAACGATAAGCTGTTTAATTATTAAGTTGCTATGGCATTTTATTAGTTGTTTTTCTTTAAATTCAATAGCAAAAAAAAAAACATTCAATATTCGTAGTTCAGGTATTGTTGTTTTATATCATTGAACTGTTGCCTTAGACTATATAGGTTAGGAAAAAAAAAAGCTTGTTGTTTTTGAAAAATAAATTTTCAAACTCAAAGTAAAAAAATTAAAATTAAAATTAAATTTTCAATGCTCTTTTAAATTTTTAGTCAGAAACAGAAAACCGAATGCTAAAGTGTCTTGTACTTTTTGAGAAAATTGAAAATTACTAAATCTACTTTCCTCTATACCTATAATGGAAATAGGATTTTTAGATTGGATTGGAGTCAAATTAAAGGCATTTTATTTCTGATATTTTAAATTTTCTAAAAATGTAGAAGAGGTTTTAGCATCTCGTTTTTGGTATTTAACCAAAATTAATAAGAACATAGAATATTAAAAACAAAGGTATGCACCTATAGGTAGAAGGTACATAAAATTGCATTTGTTTCTTTCTTGCTTGGTTTTGTCAAATCTAGAAACCAGTAAGTATACCTGAGTTATAAAACACACCTGTCGTAAAGTGGAGCGATGCAGTAAATGATTATGAGTGAGGATATGATTTATAACTTCAAAATCTAGCTCTACTTAAAACACTGAGTAGTTTTCCTGTTTTTTGATATTAATGTCAATCAATTATTATTATTATTCGATAAATAAAACTGATAAGTTTCTTTTCTTTTGGCACTGGATTTCGACGAGCTCCTTAAGAACACAAAAGGTAAATGGGTAAAAATGCTTTTACTGTCCATATTTTTTCTCTACTAGCTGAACTATCGACAACACCTTAAAAAAACCATAATTTTATAAAATTGGAACTGGTTTATATTGCGCTAAAAATCTGCAAAAATTTGGAACTTGCTCCAGGCGCAATTTGGCTTTGGACAGGCCCTTGTTTGGCCTTACAAAAAAAAGAAATTTCTTTTTCAAAAACAAATACCCAATCCATTTAATTTCACAAATCTACCTAAGTATAACTGTTTACTCATCACATTGGCACAATGGCATCACCTATTAGTTTTTGGAGCTTCTGGGTTAGTATGAGTTATATTTGAAAATATATTTCCAGCAAATTTAGGCTACAAAAATGGCCTCACTATAGGTATATAGATCTGCTGTTTCACGAAAGTCTGTGCTGTTCAGCGAGTAGCAGACGTACATATACAAATGTTCGCCTTAAGCCATAAACATAGTTGGTTGCAACTTTCCATTTTCCTATACTTCCACAGTAACGTGCTCTGAAATTGGGATATCATTTCCTGATGCCACTTTTTATTTGGAAGACGACGACAGACCGACCAACCACAACGACCCTGCGCCTGAAGGATTTTGTTATACAATCGGGTTAAAGCTACATACGTGGAATAAGGATGGCGAGTAAGTAGATAGTGAACCAATACCTACCTACCTATACTAAAACGTAAAATAGACACATTTATTCGCACTCGTTTCGTTAATGGATTTTCAACCTTACCGTACATCCTACTGCCACTGTTAACCCTTCAATATTTAGAATGCAATCTTTGAATATAGGAAACCTGCAAAACGATAAAACGAGCCATATGTAAAAGGTCGAAGAAGGTGAGCTTTTTATCCGATTAATAGCAACCGGAGATACCAGTTATTCAGATGGGCGGAGCAAGCATTTTCCTACAGCGCGTTTCCATTCGGCCTATATCAACCCACCCCCCGATTGATATTGAATATTCTAAGAAACATTATTTGTGTGTAATGCAAGAAACGACGGACATCGGTTGGGTTGCAGAGAAAAAAAAAACCCGTCTTAAATATTCAAGTCACGTTCTTCGAGTTCGAAAAGGATATTAAAGTGCGTGTGCAGTCAATACTGCATTGAACTAACACTCCTCGGTCACGTTGCGTTTATTCGATCGTGCAAATGGTGACATATAATACATTTTCGGGTCGTGTCACCTGTTTAAGTGGGAGGGATTTCAAAGTGTAGGTATGTCTTCTAAAGTTCTATAACAACGTGTTCCATTTTATACTCAATAGCTTATTATTATTGTCTGTTGGTATTGGTATCCGTATTGGCATTGCGATGCTGAGCTGAGGGTTTACTCAGAAAAAGACGTCTGATGCCAAAATAAATAATTTTATTCAACATTTTTAGCTGTAGGATGGTAAATTTTTCCGTTCTGACATTATAGACTACGTGCAAAAAGGAATACGTTCCATCCATAATGGCCTTAACACAGAACTGGTGGAACACATAATATTTATCGTAATAATGGTGGGGTTCCTTGAATTTCCATGGTCCCATTACAATGAAATGGAATTGCTCCTTTGAACGTAACGATATCGTTTTATTATGTCTGAAAAAGTAGAGATACCCACCTTACCTATGTACTAGATAAATGAATTTAACTTGCGATACTTTCTCCATTTGGAAATAGGTAGACGATTGTGGAAAATTGACCCAAAAACATAGGGAAATTTAAAGAAAACCTCCTAATGTTCCTTTAAATTGTGTTGTTATATTTAAATAAATAACTATGAATATCTTATAAAACAAATTCAAAATTTGAATATAAAAGTCAACTTGGTACCTATGTACATTTTAGTTTTTGTCCTCAATTCACATTTATGGAAGAAGTGACGCTTTTATTTATTTTTAAAGTACAACCTTTCCCCTATGTCACTGTCCATGACCAATAAGCAGTTTTGCCATAAAATATATTTTGAAATCGGGAGAGTACCATTTCAGAAATCGGTGTTAATCGGACTTGATTGCACTAACTTGCTCTTTTGGTTAAATATTGTGTGTAACCCCACATTGAAGATGCATGATGTACCTATATATTTAACGAGAAAATATTGAAAGAATCAAAAGTACTAAAAAATTATTTTTTGTTTTAATTTTTTTTTGTTTCTAATAAAATATTTTTAACAATTCTTAAATGCATTATTGTTTATATTATTGAGAAGCATCAGATTGCAAAAATTTGAAGAAACCAAAATATTTGTATGGCAGCTACCCGTTCTAGGTGAGCTAAAACAAAAATTTAAATTTGCCATTCAGGGAATCACATGAAAATGCTCTGTACCGAATTTCATGCAAATCGGTCCACCCGTTTAGGCTATAGCTCAAATTACAGTGGACGCACCGATGCACAGACGCACAGACGCCCAGACACACAGACGCACAGACCCACAGACGCACAGACCGACGGACGGCATGACGAAGCCCACTTTTTCGGAATTCTCGATAATCGTTGTGTTTGTTTTGATTATATACATTTTTTTCACACGAAACCAATACTTGCACTATAGAGCAAGTAAAAATAAAATCAAATTAATAACACATGGTTAATGTCCTTAGTCCTTACATTAGAATTTTAATATGTAGCCTGGAATTTCAGCATAACCTTGAAGATCAGACAATTAGAAACAAAATTATTATCAGTTGATTTTTGTGGTTTTTCATAAAAAAACTTTGTTAGATAAACTTTTGAAGAAAAAGATTAGAAAAACGTGGAAGGATTTTTCTAATTTCTCGCTCATGAGAACAAACTGAAAAATTCATCCAAGTCCGAAAAAGTGGGTTTCGTCATGCCGTCCGTCGGTCTGTGAGTCTGTGCGTCGGTGCGTCCACTGTAATTTGAGCTAGAGCCTAATACCGTTTTCACACCGAACCGAAATCTCGGATTTCGGCAACAAGATTACTAAATCTCGTTGAATCGTTAAACTAGATGTTGTTTCACATTTCAAACGAATCTCAGTGTTGATAGAAACACCGAAAAAGAAAATCCATTGCAATTAGGGAAAAAAGTCCCAAACAAATTAAACACATTTGATTTTCTTTTTATTCTTCCTTTGAAAACCCCAGAAAATGGAATAAAATCCCACTACCTGAGTACACTTCACTCAAAAGATGTAATAAACTCTCTTTTCATTAACTCTTTTTTTGTGACTGAACTTTTATACTGAAGAGAAAAATGAGTAATTCATGCCGATTATGGAATTCGCAATAATGGATTCGCGGTGATTCGCAGTGCTGTGTTCTCTTTTCTTTTCATGGCGAATGAGTAGAGAGGAACGAGTGCACTGCACTGCGAATCCAGAATTGCGAATTCCATAATCGGCATGATTAATTGCGTTTGTTTCACATTCAAACTGTCAAACTGTTCCAAGAAGATTTTGAGGAGATTTAGCAGTAATCTACCATCAGATTATGAAATCTGACAATGTATGGGAAATCTAATTGATTTCGATGAGATTTGGTGCTTTTCGCTCGAAATCTAGATTTTGAGGCGGTGTGAAAAGGCTATAAACGAGTGGACCGATTTGCATGAAATTTGGTACAGAGCATATTTATGTGATTCCCTAGATGTAAAATTCGAATTTTTGTTTTAGCTCATCTAGAACGGGTAGCTGCCATACAAATATTTTGGTTTCTTAAAATTTTCTTGAAAACGGCTTTAACAATTTTGATTAAACTTCGTACCTTTAATAACCAAGTCAATTGTAAGAAAACTGCACTTCAGGTTTTTCTCAAAAAAATCACATTACGGATTTAGGTATTACACATTTTTTGGAGAAAATGGTCATATATTTGGGTTATTTGCGTATATCTTTGCCCCGGTTAAATCGATTTTGTTATAATTTTGAAATCTGGTACTTAAAATTAATTAGATATTAATATACGATTTAATAAAATATTGAGGTACTTTTCATAAAATTGAAATTGGGAAGAAAATGGAATATATTTACATACAAAATCGGGTGATCGCAAGTAGCCTCAAAAATCGTGAGAAATAAGATAAATTGGTGATTTTGGCAACACTGCCAATGAGTAGCACTTGCATTTCTAACATTGAATAACTTCCCATTCTCGGTATAGTGTTATAGGAGTATTTTATGAAAATTGCACTTTTGTGTGCAATTTAAAACACTAAGTTTGTTCCAGATCTTTATGGGCAGAAATGGACAGCCTATCAAATTCTCAGTAGTTGGGATGAAATTTTCTCAGAGACTGACAAAAAATTTTTGAAACTCTTTGTAGGCAATAATTGTTGTTACATTTTAAATGTCAAAACAAATATTTTGCTTGTGATTTTTTTTTTGACTCCGAATTCTTATATATCCACTTTAAAAAATATTCAATGGTAACACTGATTTAACGAGAAAGTGTCATCAGGTAGATTTTTGTTCGGCTTTTTTTCATTTTGCAATTTATTCGCAAGTTGTTTTCGTTTCAAAAAAAACGTGTAATGCCTATTTCCGCTATGTGAAATTTTCGCCAAAAACCTGATACGCAGTTTTCTTACAATTACTTTGGTCATTCCAGGTATGAAGTTTAATCAAAATCGTTGATGCCGTTTTTTAGAACAGACGCACAGACCGACGACAGCTTGACGAAACCCACTTTTTCGGACTTCGAGTTTATCGTAGTGTCAGTTTTGGTTATAATTTTTGTTTTACATAAAACCAATACTTGCCCTATAAAGCAAGTAAAAATAAAGAATGAATCTTTCGCTGTAAATAAAATTTAAATCAATAAAAAGCTATTGCATGATGTTGTGTGTTAGCGTTGCCTTTGTTTAATTTAATATTTTCTCATTCATTTAAAGTCAATGTTTTGTAAAATTGGCCCTCCCGCATAAACGGGAAGAAACTGACCCGCTTTCTGCAACAGTTTTTTTCTCAGAACATGCCGAAGAATCTTTTCAAAAATATTTATTAATTTTTATTTATTAGGCAACACCCAGCAAAGTATCTGTGGTAAGAGTTTTTTGCTTGGAAAACCTTATGCTTCGTGTGAAGTAATCTAAGGACTTACATTATTTTCGGAACGTTTATACCTTAGTTGAGGAAGGTACTGGCGTTTAATGGAATTACTCGGAATTCGGTTACACAATATGCTTTCAGCATCATTTTCATTTCGTCTACATCATTGATGCTTTGCTACCATGGCAGCACACAACATATTGATTGGAAAAAAAATGTATTGGCCTTTTTTTTAATCAAGATTGACATCAAATATGAACGTCAAAGTCAATGAGGACAAACCCCAGAACAGTGGTCGACAACTGAGTAAATATTTGATAGAATATAGGTTAGTTTTGTTACATAGACTACTACTTTAAGTATTACCATTATAGCCTCCGATATTATTGAGTTAAGTGGCCCAATCAAGTTGTTTTGCTGGGGTAAACTACCTTACCGATGTATAGAGACTGCAGTCAGGAAGACTTGCACTAAATTCTGACAAATTATCATTATGTCAAATACAGGTAAGACAAAAACATATTTCTTCTTAAGCTTTTCAACAATGATACCTCCGTCAATTTGAAGTTTCCAAATTCATATTATTTACAGTTCAATTAGTTTTGCTTCAAATTCAAAAAAAAATTACAGAGAAGCTTATTATGAAGCACCCACGGGCTGTGTGGGTTTCAACATCAGACGATAGAGTTCATTGACTTTCTTGTTGCTTGCTGGCTTACAGGAATGTTGGTTCACCATTGCCATACTTTTCTTATAGCGAAAACTCAACTGCCTGAGGTCTGATGTTTATCAATGGAACTAAAAGGATTAATTCATGAGCCGTCTGTCAAAAACAATATACCTATACATATTATGCTTCATTACAGTTCTCGTGTTTTTGTTTATAGGTATGTTGCTTTAACTGTTGGTTTTGAACAGAAAGTTTTCGTTTTTATTAAAAATAAAATCAATTTCAAACTGTTTTAGATTGTGTTAAACGTTGAAGTACGTAAACGAAATTATGAGATCCAACTGTCAACCAAAGCCAAAATATATTTAAATTAAAAAACCACCAAGGACATGGAGTGTATCATATATATTTTACTGTTGATGAATTGTAAAATAACAACGTTAAACATAAAAAGTACTGCGTTTTCCATTTTTCAAAACTGGATTTTCATTTTCATAAACATGTATACATAATATTAATATGTACATAATATACCTACTCATGAAAAAAAAATTCAAGTCTATGTTTTTGGTATACATGTTTCAGCTGGATCATTTAATGCTGTTCTTAATAATGGGTGATTTTTTAAGAGGTTTAGAACTTTTTTAAAAAAAAAAACACAAAAAATTCGAAAAAATGAATGAAATATTTATTTGAATCGATAGTTTGAACCTTGCAATTTAAAGTTTAAAGATAATTTCATGCAAATGTTGACCGCGGCTGCGTCTCAGGTAGCCCATCCGCTGAGTCCAATTTTGGCATACTCTTTCACACATATCGGCCGGTATCTCACGAATGAATGCATGGATGTTGGCTTCCAGTGCGTCAATCGAAGCGAGCTTGTCCCTATAGACATTAGCCTTGACATACCCCCACAAAAAATAATCTAATGGTGTCAAATCGCACGATCTAGGCGGCCAATTGACCGGCCCGAAACGTGAAATTAACTGTTCACCAAACTCGCCTCGCAATTGCGCCATTGTTTCGCGTGCTGTGTGGCATGTGGCACCGTCTTGTTGAAACCACATATCATGCAAGTCAAGAACTTCCATTTCGGGCAAAAAAAAGTTTGTTATCATCGCTCGGTAGCGTTCACCATTGACAGTAACGCTGCGATTCGCATCATCTTTGAAGAAATAGGCCCAATAATGCCGCCGGCCCATAAACCGCACCAAACAGTGGCTTTTTCGGGATGCATTGGTAGCTGTTGCAATGCTTCTGGCTGATCTTCACTCCAAATGCAGCAATTTTGCTTATTTACGTACCCATTCAACCAAAAATGAGCCTCATCGCTGAACACAAGCAGCGCGCGATGAACATTTCGAACCGAGCACGAATTTTGATAGTAAAATTCAATAATTTGCAAGCGTTGTTCATTTGTAAGACGATCCATGGTTAAATTGCAAACCAAACTGAAGCTGTTTGACAGTGACACAAGGTACTAAACACACGTCAGCTGTCAAAACCAGTGTTGCCAAAACCAAACCAGCTAAAAAATCACCCGTTACATCTATCTGGCCTGTTGGAGTCCAGATAAAGCAGTTTATAAGTCGTCCAAAAAACGAGTCACACCAAAAGCAACAAAATGCCCTGACGTAATCAAAACTTCTGTTGCTGCTGCCTTGGATGATTGTTTTTCCATGTTTTACCATAATGTTGGAGGTATGAGAACGAAATCCAATGACTTTTTTATTTCTGTTGCCGATTGTTGTTATGATATTATTGCTCTGACCGAGACATGGTTGAATGATAGTTTTTTAACAACCGAATTCTTCACATCTGATTTCAATGTTTTTCGAAAATATCGCTGCTGCGAACTGACGGGTTTAAACAGAGGAGGCGGTGTTTTATTTGCAATTCGATCTGGTTATATAAGTAGAGAAATTATTTTATCTGATACTAATATTGAGTAAATGTGTATCTATGTATATGTGTAGATTTATCTATTTTACAAGCTTATAGAACTATTCATATATATTTTTTTCTTTCATACATTCCTCCATCTTCTCAATATTCTGTTTATGATGCTCACATAAAAAATATAAAAGATATTGCGAAAAAAATAGATGAAAATTGCTATATTGTAATTCTTGGTGATTTTAATTTACCTAATGTAAAATGGTTGCTTTCAAATGATGAGAAACAAATTTTTCCTTATAATATATCTAAAGATTTTGAATATAATGTAATTGATAGTTTAATAGCTTTGAATATGTAACAAATTAATGATGTTTTTAATTCTATTGGTCGTATTTTAGATTTGGTTTTTATTGATAAAAATCTTGAAGCTCAATTAAATGAAGCTAGTTTTAATTTATTAGAGAATAGTATTCATCACAAAGCACTAGAAATAAAATTTAATTTTTCTGTTTTTAATAGAATCGCAATTTTCTTCCAATGTAGTTCAAAAATATGATTTTAAAAATACTGATTTTATCTCTATGAATAGATATTTTGAAACAGTGAATTGGCAAACACTTTTAAATTGTACTAACTTAGAGATGGCTTTTACTATGTTTTGGAACATATTAGATCGTGCTATTTTCAATTTTGTTCCCGTGAAGACAGTAAACAATTCAAAAAGACCAATTTGGTTGAATAGAAGTTTATCCAGGCTTAAGAACGTCATGAATAAACTTCATAAAAAAAGTAAATTTTCGGTTGCTTTTCGTGAGCAATTTATTAGAACTAGGAAAGAGTATGAATTTTTAAAAAGATTTACTCATAAGCAATATATTTGGTCTCTCGAGTCGAAAATCAAGAGTAATTCAAAGTGTTTTTGGTCATTTTTGAATACTTAAAGAAAATCGGTTGGGATTCCATCTAGTGTATCATACAAAGGGATCTTTTCCGAGAATATTTGTGATATTTGTAATAATTTTGCATTGTTTTTCAAATCAAATTTCTCTGACCTGAGAATAAATTATGTTCAAAATATTAATAATTTCAATTCTAATATAAATGCTGGTAGCCTATGTTTATCTAAAGATGATGTTTCTCTGTTGCACCGGATAATATTCCGCCACTTCTTTTAAAATTTTGCAAATATTATCCAGCAGGTCCGCTATGTTATATTTTCAATATGTCTTTACGACAAGGTATATTTTTAGATACTTGGAAACATTCTCTAATAACTCCTCTGCACAAATCTGGATCTAAGGGATCTGTGGAAAATTATAGACCTATTGCTAAACTTCAGCTTATCCCTAAGATATTTGAGGCAATTGTTAAAAATAAACTATATAGTTTAGTTCGTAATCATATTTCCCAGCACCAACATGGTTTTATGAGTGGGAGATCGACGTCAACTAATTTATCAATATTTACAAATTACTGTCTTGATTGTTTAGAAAATCGCTTGCAAGTCGACGTAATTTATACCGATTTTTCGAAGGCTTTTGATCGCGTACAACACAATATTCTCATAAAAAAACTTGAGCTTCTTGGTTTTCACTCTTCTCTCCTTAATTGGATTGAAAGTTATTTGGTTGGACGTAAGCAATATGTCAAAATTGGAGATGTATTATCAAATGAAATAATAAACTTTTCCGGTGTACCTCAAGGCAGCCACCTTGGACCACTCCTTTTTATTCTTTTTATTAATGATTTGACTTTTCATATTTCTTATTCAAGATGTCTTTTATGTGCCGATGATCTCAAGATTTTTAGCTGTGTAAGATCTCCATTGGATGCCAGTAAAATTCAACTTGATATTGATTGCATAGTTAAATGGTGTAATATAAATGGGTTATATTTCAATATTAAAAAATGCAGTATTGTAACATTTTCAAAAATACTGGATCCATTTTGCTTCGATTATAAAATTGAGAATCATTCATTGGAAAGATTAATGAGCCAAAAAGATCTTGGCGTTATTTTTGACTCTAAAATGAGTTTTTCGCTTCAAATTGACCATGTAATTTCTAGAGCTAACTCGATGTTGGGTTTTATTTCTAGAAATTCTAAGTCTTTTGAAGATCTATATACTCTTAAAACTCTTTATGTATCCCTTGTCAGACCTTTGTTTGAGTATTGTTGTATTATATGGAATCCCTTCACACAATCTAGTATTCATAGGATTGAAAAGATTCAAAAAAGATTTACGAAATTTGCCGTACGAAAGATTTTTAGAAATTCAATTATTCCGTCTTATGAGACCAGATGTATCTTAATTGATTTAAAAACTTTAGTGTTAAGAAGAAAACTATATTCGGTACTCTTTGCTTTTGATGTTCTAAATTGTAACATTGATTGTTCTGTTTTGCTATCAATGTTTAATATTTATGTACCTTCTCGTAGTTTGCGACCTAGAGTTGGAAATTTTCTGTATGTTCCTTTTCACAATACAAGTTATGCAAAACATAATCCAATCACTGATTCTTGTATTGCTTTCAATGAATTTGCTCTTTATATTGATTTTAATAAAAGTAGGTTAGATATTAAGAAAGATTTATTACAACTATTGTAAATTATGTATTTTAAGTTATTAAAAATCTTATTTTTTTTTTTGATTTAAATAAATAAAAAAAGAATAAAAAAGTTTGATAACCGCATATAGTTTCACGTAACGGACCCGTGAATTGGCCTATAATATCGTGGGATTTAACGCCGCTTGACTATTTTCTGTGGGAATATGTAAAGTCGATAGTCTACGCCAATAAGCCCGTAACGATTGACCACTTGGAGGACAACATTCGAAAATGCGACCTCCATATTAGACTACGTCCGAGCCAGCCGTGGCGGTCATATGCCAGAAATCATATTTAAATTATAATGCCAGAAGATTATCTTTCGAATAAAGTAAATTTCATATCAATTTAAAAAAAATCATCTTTGATATATTCCATTTCAAAGTTCTGTACCTCTACAAAAAACCCTTTAGCTACTTACTGGAATTAGGATCTTAAGAACAACTTAAGCAACGGATTAGAGTGAAGTTAAGGGATTTTTATTTCAGTTATTTTCAATTTTCTAGAGAACTAGAAGAGATTTTAGCATCCGGTTTTTGGTGTTTGACTAAAAGTTAATAAGAGCATTAAATATTAAGAACGTACAATTTTGAACAAAATTTGCTTGAACTAATATTTTTGAATTTTATATAGAGATAGGGAAGGAGCTTTACATCTGAAGGAGCAAAAACTCTACAACCCGTTGTGTTTATAATTGTTTGGATCAAAAATGGTGGTTTGAATTAACTTAACCCATTTCCGGTGGCTACGAGTTATTGAAATTTCGCATACTGTCTATTTTTAGTGTAATGAGGAAATCTGAGAAAATTTTTTTGGGAAAGCATCTGGTTGCGTTTTCTCAACGTTTGCCGAAAGGGGTATCAAAACTATTGAAATAAAATGTTCTTCTTACATGGAATAAATGAACTTTATTTGAATACTTTTATGAAAAATGAGTTAAATAAGTATTTGTAGATATGGCATGTAGGTAGTGAAAATATTATTGAAAATTAAAAGTGAAGAAATTCATAATAATTTATATATTATATTTGGAATATTTTACAAAGAATGTTTTTTTTGTGGTACTCACCGAAGCATTATGGATGAAGCTCGATATTACATTTCTTGCTTGAAAAAAAAAAAACGGTTTGGCTGGAACACTTGATGTTTGATGTTATCGAAACAAAATAAATCGATGGAGTTTCCTTCCGTTTGAATCACAGATTGAATATTTATTTCTGATCGCATCAAGGATTCTACAACTAATGTCATAAATTCAAGTTCTCCTTAGCAATTTTTTGCAAGTGAAATTTATTCTTCCATGTATTTACCAACGCTGCACCCAGTGTATTTGACAAAAGCAATACCACTTCTTTCCTGAAACTTGAATACGATAGTTGCTTGTACCGTAATAAAACAAATCAACTCCACCCATTGTTATGTTGTACTCACGAATTGCATTTGGAATTTGGAAAATTGTTGAAAGTATTCCAAACTGCATAAATCTTTCATTATAACCGTATTTTCGAGCGTTGTTCTTTAGAAAACTTTTTTTCTGGGATCGATTGTACTCTTATCGTAAACGTGAAAATATGACTTGATACTTTTGAAACTATCTCGACCTATGGTATCTCTTATTATAACGCATTGAAATACTCGTTGATTCGACCAATATAAATCCAACTAGGCACTGTATGCAATTTAGATCTTCAAATCTGTATTCTAGCTAAACTTCACCAGCTATGTAATTCATTCAAACCGCACATTATCATCAATTTCTTCATTATCACTCACAGCATCATTTTTTGGAGGCAAAATTATATCGTTTGTTTGAACTACTGCATCTGAATTCAAATTTATTTCGTGCTCGTCATCAGAACTTGTATTATTCAACAACTCTTCGAGTTCTCTAGCAGATAAAAACTTTTTGCTTTCATCTCACCTGTCAGGCAGGCAACTCATATAAATTGTGTCAACATTTTTTTAAATATAATATTAACCTTTATTTAACTGTAGTTGAAATTATTTTGAAAAATTATAATTTTGATGACATTTTTTAATACTTCAAAAATGCTACCTCAAAATTTTCAAAATTTCGTGATTTGAAGGTGCTAAAAAACACGAAAAAAATTTTCAGAAAAAAATCCAAAAACAGGTCGATTAGATAATTCAATTAGCTCTCAAATTCACTATTTAGTTCATTATTATCAGTTAAGTTCCAGAACTCCTCAGATATGACATTGCGTTTTCGCAACGTTAGCTGGAAATGGGTTAATTCCAAAAACAAAATAACCTTATTAGAAAAAAGTAGTTTAGTAGCCCATAAGTTACACCGTCTGTATTTTACTGTTAGACTAAAAATTAACACAAAACATTGAATTAGTAAGTTTTTAAGAAAATCCGAAGACAAATTTGTTTCCTACTTTATTTTCCAAAATTTTGAGTTTGAAAATATTCAAAATTTGTTTATTAAAACAATTTTACTGAAAATAAAACAAAATAAAATTTAATAAAATTAAATAAAATAAAATAAAATAAAATAAAATAAAATAAAATAAAATAAAATAATAAGAAATATAGTCGTGTTTGCTGATGATGGAATGAAGGTATTCCGAAATGCATTAATAATAATAATAATTATTGTGATATTATGTTAATTCATTTTTCGAGTCAATTTTGTGTAATTAATTAAAAAAATCAATTGATATTTACCTACTGACCTCAACCGGTTCAACTCCAAAATTAATTTTTATTAATAAAAAAATTCCCTCCCATATTTACAATGAGAAAAGAACCTTCCCTTCTAAGCGATTCTTTCTTGAACATATCCTAGAATAATGTACCAAAGTACTGTACCTACGTAATATTGCCCTGCATATTGTGCTTGTTAAGTTATCTAAAGGGGTTTTCAACAGGGACGCTACAAAAGTAGAGCAAAAGGGACAGCAAAGGACGCCATATTTCTTGCCGCTCTCTTGACATTTCTCTTCAGTAAGGTTTGCCATTTCATGATAGAAAGATATACGAGCCAACAACGAGTCGAAATTATTAAAATTTAATACCGAAATTCGGAGTCAGTGGCCTCAACGTTAAGAGCGCTACGTCATCTTCAGGAATGAGGCTCATTTCTGACTGAAGAGCCTCGTCAATAAACAAAACATGCGGTATTGGTCAGGCAACAATGCACACGTACTCCATGAGTCATCATTGCATCCCGAAAAAAATTACGGTTTGGTGTCGTTTATGGGCCGGCGGCGTCATTGGGCCGTACTCCTACGTGATGATCAAGACCGTTGAACCTTATCATATAACAATCTCGCAGATTGTGGTTTATGACTCACATCTGTAAGCATTATGTTATGAACAAGGGATGCGTCGGACATCATCGTCGTTATCCACTTTACAACCCTTATTGTTAATTAAGAATTATATGAAACTAGAGATAAGATAGAAAATTGTAAATGTATTTGCAAGATCGGTTTATATTTTGTAAAAATAGTTAAGAAATAAAGGAGTTCAATTTTCGTCTTTAAAGAAGGAGGACGTGTTTTTTCTTTGCCTTTCTTCGGCTCGCGCGTGATTTCAGGTTGTTCAGAGAGTTTGTTCAGTGTTCAAAATATAATTATGGTGTGGGTAGCTATTAAAGTGCACTATTTATTAATTATGTATATTTTTGCAAATGTGATTAAGATGCTTTATGTTTCGATCACTTCTGGTTCTAGGAGGGTTTTAAACGTCTCCTAAGAAAAAAAAAAAAAAAAAACAAAATATGCACGAATGGATCAACCAAACTTGCTCTTGCATGGTGTGATGTAAAATGGTTTAATAATGTTTTATTCAATAAGTGTTAAAAAGTCAAAAGTCCTAAAAAAAATGATTTTTCGTTTGATTTTTATTTGCATGCAGTATTGTTTTAATAGATTATAAACACAAGCTCGCAAAATAATAACAACATCGGTCCAGCCGTTTAAGGGATTTACGCGAATAATCATAAAATAAGACTGTCTCTCAAACAACCTGAATTTTTTTTTCCAAGAACCTAAAACGCACCTATTTTACAATGAAACCAATACATACAGGGTCATTTATTTCGAGGTTTCAAGTTGATAGTGCTGGCATTTGACACCTGTTAAACTCGGTTGTCATTTGAAGTGTCATAATACAAGTTTAATGTTTTTAAATTTACGACAATGGATCGCTTAACAGTCGAATAATGCTTTAAAATTATTAAAACTTAGTACAAAAGTGGTAATCAAATCACGCGCATGACGTGATACAACTACGCAAGCGATCGGTAAAATTGTGAAAAAATTTGAAGAGAGTGGAAACGTTACTGATCTTGTAAGGCCTGTGCATTATCGTAATGCACGCTCAGTTGAAAATATTGCTGCTGGGAGTGCAAGTGATGCTGATGATCCGAACTTATCGATTTCCCGGCGTTCGCAGCAATGACTTGGATGATATGTGGTTTCAACAGGACGGAGCAACAAGCCACACAACACGAACAATTACGGTTTTATTGCGTGAAAAGTTTCATGCTCGCGTAATATCACGTTTTGGTGGCGTCAATTGACCACCAAGATCATAAGAAATTCAACACCGTTTTCTGTGGGGCTACGCAAAAGAGCTTGTCTAAGCGAATAATCCCCGAACTTCAGACGCATTAAAAACCAAAATTACTCAAGTTATGGCGAAAAAGGGGTTAAAAATTACCTCAAAAAGAATCGCATGCTGCGAATCTTTTTCACACTTAATGTTCAATTAAAGTCCAAACTTTATAATTAAATAAAATTTTCATCAAAAATGTATTGCTGTCTCTGTTTTATTTAGCTTTACTTTCGAAACCGAAAAATAAATGACCCTTTTGCTTTACTTGCTCAATAGAAGAAGGTAAACAAAATGGAATGAAGAATTTTTTAATACTCGATTATAAAGGGTCCGCCACCTAAAGTTTTTTTTTTCAACTAGTGCTTATTTCGTGAATGGTAACACTTAGCTCATGTCTGATTTGACAGATAATTAGTTTTCACCTTCCGCTGAACGAATATGGTTGTGTATACGCTTTGCTAAATATGGGCCTGCGATCGACTTAGAGAAGATGCCGATTTTGCCAAAAAAATTATCTTTTCAGATGAAGCTCATTTTGATCTTGGCGGGTAGTAAACACGCAACATTGTCGCATTTGGGGGACAGAAAACCCGCACGCATACATTGAAAAGCCGATACACCCAAAACGAGTCACTGTTTGGTGCGGATTTTGGTCCAGAGGCATAATTGGTCCATTTTTCGAAAATGAGCAAGGAGTGGCCGATACAGTCAATGGCGATCGTTATCGGGCCATGTTGAACGAATTTTTGTTCACAAAAATTGAAGAGGAGGATATTGGCAACATTTGGTTTCAACAGGACGGCGCTACGTGCCACACAGCCGAAGCTACACTCGATGTTTTGCGCCATTTTCAAAAAAAAAAGAAGTTATTTGGCGGACCCTTTATAATAAAATATTACGGAAGGCCCAGTTTCACACTCTGTGTAATTTGGACACAATTGGCAAATATTGAGATTTGAGTGTCTCTGAAACATTTCATAAATGATTTCTTCTAAGTCCCAGTTCTCCCTCACCACTGAAAATAATTATACTAACCTCAAAACCAAGAACAAGAACATAATAATACAACTGGCCTAGCTAATTTTCATAGTTATGGAAATTACTTTTCCATTTTTTCTCATTAATTAAATAAATTAACTGAACACACTTGATTTTTTGGAGTCATTAACGAAAATTGGTTTGATTTGACTCTTTTTCCATATTTGTTTTGCCACTATGCCAAAAATAAATGCCTCTACATATAAATAAACATAAATGTTATTTGCATCAGATAATAAAAATAAAATAACGAAAAGAATCCTCTTCAAAGTTGTAAACATTCAAAAGCAGCTGCAAGCAATCAGTATATATCCGTTGTCTTTGCATAAACCCTTAAACCCTTCCTCAAGAAATTATTAGACACCTACATACCCAGATAATTTTTTTCTTAACTTAAGGGAAGTTGTTATGAAAAAAAAAATTAATACTAATAAAATAACAAAACTGCCTGTTGCGGTTTTCCCATCAACTGCGCAAGACCATTCCCACCAATCGGTTCAAATCCTCTCCTCAACTAAAATACTGCTCAATTTCGAACTCGGTCAAGTGAAATAGAAAGCAATTGTTGCTTTATTCTGAATTAATTGTCTCACAAACATTGTCATAGCAGGTAATAGGTATTTATATTTCAAAAAGAGGTTTTGGGCGTGGAAAGGAATTTTATTCTCCTCTCGTTTTCCAGATTCCATGAATTTTGGGACACCCTGGAAGCTTTTTTTTTCTGTCGTCCTTTCATGAACTAGTTATCGTTCGATATTTTACAGGATGCATTTTGTTTTATGTGATACAAACAAGGTGTCTTTAAGGATTTCACCCTTAAGGATATACTCTGCTTTGCAATGGAAAAACATTATCAAAAGCTTCAATAAGGAAGCACATAAAAAAAAAAGTATTTTTTTCTTTATTTCGTAATCAAATCAATAGTTTTGTGTATAAGAAGATTTATCTCCAAATTTAGTTGCTTCAAAGTAATTTTCAAAACACATACCACACTGTTGCTGCAGTTTTGGAGTCGAGATAGGTGGCATAAAAGGTGCAGTTAGCATCGTGGTTTTAGAAATGCCCTAGCCTTAAGCGTTCCATGTTGCAGTTATATCACCCAATTTAAGAATATTCAGGGTGAACAGAGTTGAAACATACTTACTATAATAGTGATATGCTGTTCTGGTCTTTAAGTGAAGGCACTGAATGTAGTTGAGTAGATTTCTATGCTTAAAATGAAGACCGCAGATAAGCACTAAAATCAGAAAAATCACAAAAAAGAGTTTATCCCAGGATATTTACATGTAAACCTTAATGAATCGAGGCATGTTGGCTTTTTATCTTCACCTCTTAAAAAGTAGGGCAAGGGAAAAACGCCTTCAAATTGAAATTACTTAAAAACCAAATAAAGTTGGTGACGGTACACCCCGTGGAGGACCAGGCCCAAGTGTCTTACCTTACAAGTGTAGTAAGGTACCATTCCTGTGTACCTTTCTACCGGCAGAAATGGAGGGGGAGAATTTTCTGTCTAATCCGAACGGCTTAAAAACAGATATTGTAACGCTTTCCCATTCCCATGTTCCCTAAAATTTGTTGATTTAGAAGTCCAGAAAAGATGTTTTCGGCATACCGTCCTTCGTTATGTTTGTCTGTTCATATACCTATGTAAGTGCAGTTTAGCATTAGCTAGAGCATAAACGGAGGAACGGATTTGCTTGAAATTTTGTTCAGAGCTCTTTTATGCGATTCTCTAGACCTTTACAAATGAATTGTATCGCGTTCACATAGATATGACTCGATCCATTTTGCTGAGTTGAAATGACTTCTTTCAATGAGTGACTTAGCTTTTTATAAATTATTTTTTCGAAAAGTTTTCGAAAATATATTTTCAAAATTGGGCGATTGTTACTTATATGTATCATTATCGACCCAGATTTGTGAATAGGACTTAGAAAAGAACATTTCCATTCTTTTAGAAATATACCTGACTCAGGAGATCAATCAATTATTTATTTTACCCGGGGGGCCGGGGGTTTGTTGAGATTCTTACTCCGTTTCCTTCCTTTCCGTAAAATAAGAATACGCTCACGTATGTTAGTTTGGTATTGCTTAAAACAGACATCTAATCAAAAGCATATTTTTGTTAAATGTTCAAATGCAAAATATTCTTTATACTGTTAAGAAGAATCAGACTGCAAAATTATAACAAACACAATCAATTATTTCCGTTTTGTAGACTTTTTCTCAAAAACCTGAAGTATACCTAATAGTTAAATTTTACTTGCCATGGGAATTACAAAAACAAAGTTTAATCAAACTCATTAGATACGTTTTTGAGAAAATTAAAAAAATCGCTTGAAATAGCTATATCTCCAGCAAACAAGAAACGAATTATAAATTAATTCTTAAACAATTAATTCTTAAACACCTTTAAGTTGTTGTTTTTGTTCAAAAATTCAATGAAATTGACGGAATAAAGAATGGTCAAGTCTAATAAACTGACATTCTAATATGAATATCGCACTAAATATTTAATAATAACCACCTAATTCCGTTATATGATTTTTTTGAGAAAAACTTAAAACTCAGTTTTCTTATAATTGAATTGGTTATTGCAGGTACAAAATATATAATCAAATTCGTTACAGCCGTTTTCGAGAAAATTTAAAAAAAAGAAAAATATTTGTATGGCAGCTACCCGTTCTAGATGAGCTAAAACAAAAATTCAAATTTTTCCTCTAGGGAATCACTTAAAAATGCTGTGTACAAAATTTGAAGCAAATCGGTCGATCCGTTTAGACTCTAGCTCAAATTGCAATGGAAGCACAGACGCACCGACTGTGGTACAAAATGACTTTTTTGTTTGAAAAATTAATACTTTTGAACGCATAAAGATATTGCTAAAATATTTTTTCTTCATAAAGGAAATTTCCAAGGCTATAAAATTAATGCATTTTGAGAAAATATCTTCACAGGGTGTTTCTTAACCAAGGGCTGAAGTAAGATTTTCTGAAAAACAGGAATTAACAGAGAAAGAAATTAAAGGAAAACTATAAAAATTGTTAAAATATTGAGAATTTTTTTAAAAAAAGTCTGCGACAATTTATTTATTCACAAGGTGTTCCAAAATAATTCTTGTACAACACTGGATGCATCAATTTAACGAACCAATTTTTGAAGTTTTAAGCAAATATTATAACAATATTTTTTTTCATTTTGTGACTCATCAACATATCTTATAAACTGTTTCAGCGACCAATTTTATTTAGAACAGTGTGATAAAAAAGTAAACGGACCAAAACATTAATATATGTATATTTATTTTTATTTTTTTTTTTAATATAAAATAGAATACAAAATGCGTATTTTTTTAAATTAATTTTAGATTTTAATTTTCAGAAAAAAAATCATTGACATCATCATTTATCATTGTCCATAGTTTATATAAATATGTTCAAGAATTATTTTACCTTCCACCTAATGTACATTGCACATAACCTCTTTTTTTGGAGTAGTTATAAAAACTTAATATTTTCTGCTACCTGTTTTGTTTGACCACAAAATAATAATCCACAGTTATTTATTTCTTTCAACATTTTATGGAGCAGGCAAAAACTCTTAATTTCACTTTTATGGTATTGATAAGGCAATAAAGAAACTAATCTCCTGCTTTTGGCAGGTTTTTAAAAACAAGAAGGTTTAAGGATTACAGTTTTCTTTCTTGTCTAGGTCCATTCGTATTTTCCTACTTTTGTTTAAAAAAAACTCTTAATTTAAGAAGAATTTATTCAAAAAGGGGCGTGAAAGTGCGCGGATTACAAAAATTGAATGTTTAATATAACAATCAGTAGTTTAATTGTAGATTTTAAGTCCATTTTTTTAACAATTACCATTTAAATAAAAAGGGGCGTGGAAGTGGGCGTATTTTTGTACGACCTTTTTTTTTGTAGCTCTATTCAAACCTAAAAAACTCATTGCCATAATTGCAATAAAGAAAATAAAGCTATACAAACCAAACTTTTTACTAGAAAATTATTTTGTTTACTGTTTTTGAAGCCCCCTCCTGTCTATGTATTTAAAAAAAAAAAAAACGAATACATAAGAAAAAAACATCGGCTTTTGGCTTTTTGGACCACAGTGCGACGTACAAACGCACAGACCGACGGACGGCATGACGATTTATAGAGTGAAACGGGTTAAAAAATTAAACGCGGTTTTCGAATAAAAAAATTCTTTCTGTTTTGGACTTAGAGGATCATATTTTTACAAATTTACCCATTCATAACCTGAAGTTGGTTAAAACCTAGAAAGTAGCATTTGATTACAAAAAGGAGTTTAAATATCTATTTATATTTTCTTTTGTAGTTTGTATGCGAAGCTTAGGTTTGTCTACCCGTGCGAAACCGGGCGGGCCAGCTAGTTAACAATATTTCCTTAACTGAGCAAGAACAGGCCTCACTGACTTGACGCCAATTTAGAACGACACCCCATTCTCAAAAATACATTAAACGATCAGGAAGTGGATATTTGTTGAATATTAAATAATCGCTAATCGTTACGCAAAAATGAATATAATCGCACTTTCGATTTCCGAAAAATTAGGTGTCCCGCATGACGTAAACTCAACAGGGCATCTGTCGTAAAAACTAGACGTCATTTTTTTTTGGAATCCGACAGATCAATCAATTTTTTTTTGCGTAACTAATTAGCAATTAAGTGGCAGCTTATTACTACGTACCTTTTAATCTGAATTTTCGAAAGTGTCCTGGATAACTTTATACCCCTCCTATGCTTTTCTATACAATTCCCAATATAAACCTAACATATAAGTAAGTTTGTATGTGAAAATATTAATCAGCTTTTATCGCTGTAGGCAACTACTCCTACTTTACCCATATCTACTGCCAATCGAAAATTTGAAATATAATCAAGAATAAGAAAGTAATCACTTTCTAAACATGACACATTTATTTTAAATATAATATTAAGTAGAAAACTGTTATGGTATGTGAATAATTTAACAGCATCCGACTACCTGGTTCCGAACATATTGAAGACTATTTCCTAGAATGTCAAACCATGAGTTTAACACAAAAACAATCTCCTCCCGTTATGTTATACAAATATTAACTAAAAAGCAAACATTTCTACCAACATAAGCTAGATCCGTTGCTGTGACATCTTCCTGTTAGAAGAGGAAGAGAAATAATAATTGAATTGGAATCCAGGCGTCACATTTATGATATTATATGAGATGAAGACAAGGATGTATCCTGTTTTAGTATTCACATTTATGTAAGTGCCACCCTGTATGTTGTATAAATACAAGGACTTCTGTTTTTAGTTTCATCTATGTGCACATTTTTTACACGGTGACCATCTGTTCTGTATTATTGAGAAGAAATGGAAGTTTTAAAATTATTTTCTTGCCATAAGACGTATTTTTTTTTTTGCAAGCCCCGAAAATATTGGTCGAAAAAAACGACGTCAGGGCTAAGCAATTTACATGTCAAATACAACAAAAACAAAAACTAATTCCCTTTGGGAGTAGCTTAGCGCAGAGAATTCTCGAGGCTTAACTTAAGCTCGGAGAAAATCTGTGTTACCGACGTATTGCATACTGATATAGATAGTTTGTATGAAAACTCCATTTTGTTTCAGTAATGGCGTCGCGAATCCCGGATGTAGCTACAAATTTGGATGCCAATCATTCTTCAAAATTCTTATTATTTCAGATTTCGTCCGCTAACTTCAGACTTATTTTAGCGGAAACTTCAATAACTAAGAAACTAAGCGACTTACAAATTTTTGGTTTGCGCAACAAATTAGCATTTAATTAGCTACAAATTCAGATATAAAAATTTTTCCATTCCGCCACAAAGTGTCCGCCAAAGTAAGGGAGGTGAGTACGTACTCAGAGAAGGTGCTCCATAAGAAGCTGCTCAAAAAAGAAGTACCTACCTGCTTCCTTTTCGTATATGAATAAAATTATAATCTAAGCAGTGAGCATCTCCCCCTTCACACGGAGTAGGTGCTCTCATACCCCGAGTCAAATTCAATTGTTTTTTTGTATTTGAAAATAATTTTTATGATTTATAAAAAAAAGCGAACTCAGGCTTTTATTGAGCTTGAGTTGTGCAAAACATCGTTCAATTATAGCTCGTTCGCGAGTTAGGCACTTATACTTTTCTTAGGAGTATTTATACGTAGTTAAAAGTCAGTTAGTAAGTCCGTACCCTGAATCACCAAGTAAAATGGCACTAGCCTTCATTCCATTGCATGGTTTTAAATACAGGAGAATTCGGGAATCATGCACCGATACTGGCCATGAAAGGTCAACACTCGTAAATTTATTAATCTCTTGAATTCCATGTTGTGGAATCCTTTTCTGTCCTCGTACTCGTCCCCATGAACAACTGGTTTGATGATAGGAACATGAGTACAATCAAATTGCTGAAGGAAAGTTGTATTTTTCTTGTCATTCGAGTTTTGCGTTCTGCAGTTCTTCAGTATAGTTGTAGGGAATTTGATCCAATGGTTTGACTTCTGGATTATTGCCACACTTACAAGGGAAACAGTTTTAGAGACTGTGGACTGGTCTATACTCGAATGTCTTCTCCAACTCCAGTTTGAAAATCTGGATCACCTACGAAGCGAAGGAAAATTCGTATTTTTTCAATGCCCGTTAAGGCACCACCCTATGTTTCTGAACTATTCCAAAGAAAATGACTCGCCAAGATATCCACATTTCGTTTGTTGAATCTGTATAGAACGCGATAATCATTTGAAAATCCTTCTCTTCTTCTTTTAAAAAAATTGACCTTGCGGTTTAAAATTGGCATTAACTCTGCCATTTACAAAAAAAAAAAAAATAGGTGTAAAGAGCTATTTACTTCAATGTTGACCAATAAAATGAGCTAACTCACAAATAAAAGCAGGTGCTCCTCTCGATGGAGCACATGGTTTGCTGTATTCATACCTTATAATGGAGAAGGCTTTTAATTTGAGGAGGTGCTCATCCAACACGTAGATGCTCAATCCACCTTCTCAAGTGTTTTATGCATACCAAATGGAGCACCTGCTTTTAAAAGTTGAGTTTTCAGCAGGTGCTTATTTTTATTCATATCCAAAAATAAAATAAATAATAAATTCCATTATTCTTCCTTTTTGAACATGTGTCGTGAGTACATAAACCGTTGAGTACCTTTTTATTTCGTTCATGTGTCCTGTATGAGAACGTTTTGTTTGCGAGCTTGTGTTCCAGTTTATTTTTTAGTTACCGTTGTACTTATTAACTTCGTGCTTTCTCACACTCAACCACAGTAAAATTCTGAAATTAGTATTACATTAATCATAGCAAATGCTGTACCTAACTAGAGAACTTCTCTAGGTATTAAGCTAATGTAAAAAATAAGTACGTACTTTACTTTCTTTTAGTAAATACTTTATAAGGGATGCATGAAGGGTGCATCGGACCCTAGCATCTCAAACTATAAAATGAAAAACTTTTTAAAATATTTTTAACGATGGTCACCGTGTATTCAATTCATACTGCTGTATTTGTTCTTAGAATATTTCAGTGGGTTATACAAGAAGTGGATTACGCTGTTGATAATTATAACTTCTTTGGAATTTATCCTTTAGTTAAATATTCCGTAGACAGAAGGAAAGTGGTCATAAGATGTCAGGATGGCGAAAATATGATGTTTTTACTTTTAAGGAGCTTTAATGAGATAAATGTCGGGTGTAAGCAGCGCGCATTTCCTCGCATAATTTATTACCCAGTGAGTAATTAGTTTTTGCTTTTTTGCTGCTCCAAAGTCATTGTTTTAAACATTTTATTAAAATGTTATAAGCATTTTGCCATTGGCTGGAATGTTAATATTATTTCGAAATAGGGGAAGAGTGAGAGGGTGTTATTTTGTTTGTTGCAAAAGGGGAGCATCTAATTGATTTATTTACAAGCGACTGGTTTCGCGTGGAATATATATAAATAGTATAGTATTGAATGCTTAAAAGACAATGTGACAATTGAAGCACAACTTGATGCTAAAGTAAGTGTAATTAACATTTTATTATTATGAAATAATTTAAATATAATAAGCGTGTTTGACATTGTAATTAATTTTAGCCGAAGGGTGCGTTATTTAATGGATACCTAAGTCCTAGCTCCTAGGTAGGTATATTATGATGTAATGCATGCTCATATTATCTAAATAAGGTTTCAAGGCTTTCTGTTGATGGAAAAAGGTTTTTTAAGTTTATTTTGAATTAATTTTAAATAATGTGTTACTAGGGATTCCTATATGATGAGGTTGTTTTCTAACAAAAATATAACGAATAAAATTTTATGATTGGAATTTGAAGTGAACTGCAATTTCGTCTCATATGCATATTTCTGACATTTAATTGGTTGAGCTATAACAATTTTCGTCCAAAATGACTCACTATGTGCATATTTTGTATAAAAATAATTTTTAATATTTAAAAGTATGGTTGATGTACAAATTAAGAAGATAGTTATTTTCTTACTTCTATTTTATTTTTATTTTTGACCCCATCGGTGTAGGTATACACTGCTATACTCTGTCCAACAAAAATTGGCAGTGTAGGCAAGCTAGGAAGTTTGCCCCTCATTCTGGCTTCAGTGGATTGCATAAATTCTGTCCTTCATTAAAGCTTTCACAGGGTTGTCGTAGTGTACACGATAAAACTCATTATTAAAAGCTTTTTCTTAAAGCTCGAAAATCAAAGGGACCTTAACAGAAACTCAAGGAGGAAAAGCTAAACGAATTACCAATTGGACAAGGGTAACTCTGAATGTACATCAAGCAGCAGCTAATCGCCATTGCCCACAGCAATTCAGTGCACGCACACTCAGATGTGCCTTGAATAGGACGTTGGGTCTGTGTCGGATGCTATTGGGAATTCACGAGCGGGCAAACACTTTTTGTGGAGGAGTTATTTCAATTTAGTATGGCGCAAAAATATGGCACGCTACTGATTTTGAAAAAGCTTTCCCATAAGACGTGAACTGCCTATTTTTGTTGGACAGAGTATAGTCACTAGGTTAGAAGTAGGCAAATTTAAGATGTGCAACTGATATTACTACCGTTACATGATCGAACAAAGAAAAAAGAGAATAGTGGAAGAGAATCTATTTCAAGTAGGTACAACAAAATTTAAGATTTGTTAATTTTAAGAGTGCAAGTTAAAAGGACTTTGAAGGCTAGTAATAAATTAATCAAAAAAAAATGCAATTAAATTGAGTCATAAGATAAGAATCAGTCAAATTAACAATAATTTTGGTGAAGCATGGTTAGGACTAGGTATTTCATTACAAAAGGTAAATAATACAAATTTGTAACCCTTAATTGTGTGTGACTGTGAAAATGAGAAAGAAAAAGTGTTTGAGTGTTGAAGAAACGAGATCAATACGAGGAATACCTTGAAATTCGGCCCTTTCAGTAGCAAAGATCAGGGATGAAGCAAATGTTACGAGAAGTGTATCCACTGTTTTGCGCGTGATTTGTAGTTATAACCATTTTAAGCGACGAAGAATTTAAAAAAAATACCATTAAACGATGCACAGAGGTCGATTTTAAAAATTTAGGAGGCCAAAATAATTTTTTTGTGTAATTTAACTTTAGATCATATATTATAACTGAAATTAACGGACTTTGTAAAATATGCATATACAGTATGAACTCGATTTAAGCAACCCTCGATTCTTGCAACTCCTCGATTTACGCAACACTAAATTTGTAGCACGTCTTGACTCTATAAGTGCAACTTTTCAAAAATGCTTCCTCGATTTGTGCAACTTCTTGTGTTTATCTCTTTTCTATTTCCATGCTCTCCTTTTGATTCTGTATTCCTGCCGTTAATTTACAGCTCGTTCTTTTGAACAAAATTCCTTGTAAAAATAATACACAAACACATAAAATGTATCTGTGTTTATTTGAATGGGTTGCGATTTCATTAGTGTCTACGGAAAATTTGTACAGGATGGATGTTACAAGAAATATTACAAAATTATCTATTAAAAAAAGAATTGATATTTTATCAGAATTAGAAAAGGATTTCGGTGCTGAAAAATTATCTAATAAACATGAATTCAGCCGTTCGTACAAAAATTAAGAAAAAAAAGAGGAACTTAACTTGAGTGCAGATCAGATCTGCAATGCAGACGAATCTAGCTTATTTTGCAGAAACACTTGTTTTTTTCAAAGAAGCGTCAGCGCCAGGACTAAAGTTTTTTTTCATAACATTGTCGTTAGGTTTCTATAAAAAATAAGCTATTTTAACTATAATTTGTTTATCAAAAAACTACAACCCAGTAAGTGCAACAACCTCGGTTATTGCAACTGCCCCAATTTCTATTAGTTGAGTAAATCGAGTTTGTACTGTATTTAACACCGAAAATTGACTAAAGTAACAAATTTAAAAAATAATAATTTTTATTTTCAGAAACTAAAAAAATGAATTTCAACAGTTGAAAAAGATAATAACAATGTATGTTATGTAAAGGGTGGTTTTTTAAGAGGTTTAGAACTTTTTTTTAAAAAAAAAAACACAAAAAATTCGAAAAAATGAATGAAATATTTATTTGAATCGATAGTTTGAACCTTGCAATTTAATGTTTAAAGATAATTTCATGCAAATGTTGACCGCGGCTGCGTCTCAGGTAGCCCATCCGCTGAGTCCAATTTTGGCATACTCTTTCACACATATCGGCCGGTATCTCACGAATGAATGCATGGATGTTGGCTTCCAGTGCGTCAATCGAAGCGGGCTTGTCCCTATAGACATTAGCCTTGACATACCCCCACAAAAAATAATCTAATGGTGTCAAATCGCACGATCTAGGCGGCCAATTGACCGGCCCGAAACGTGAAATTAACTGTTCACCAAACTCGCCTCGCAATTGCGCCATTGTTTCGCGTGCTGTGTGGCATGTGGCACCGTCTTGTTGAAACCACATATCATGCAAGTCAAGAACTTCCATTTCGGGCAAAAAAAAGTTTGTTATCATCGCCCGGTAGCGTTCACCATTGACAGTAACGCTGCGATTCGCATCATCTTTGAAGAAATAGGCCCAATAATGCCGCCGGCCCATAAACCGCACCAAACAGTGGCTTTTTCGGGATGCATTGGTAGCTGTTGCAATGCTTCTGGCTGATCTTCACTCCAAATGCGGCAATTGTGCTTATTTACGTACCCATTCAACCAAAAATGAGCCTCATCGCTGACCACAAGCAGCGCGCGATGAACATTTCGAACCGAGCACAAATTTTGATAGTAAAATTCAATAATTTGCAAGCGTTGTTCATTTGTAAGACGATCCATGGTTAAATTGCAAACCAAACTGAAGCTGTTTGACAGTGACACAAGGTACTAAACACACGTCAGCTGTCAAAACCAGTGTTGCCAAAACCAAACCAGCTTAAAAATCACCCGTTACAATGATTTTAAGGAAAAAAATAAACATTTTAACAGGTGAAAAATAAAACAAAATAATAATTCATATTTCATATCTATTGTGAGGAACCAAAATAGGTGAACAAAATATAAAAAATAATATTTATACATATTTATTTCGTTATCAATCTTGATATTTGTCAGAATTATCAGATTCGGTGTTAGGGTTACCAGGCAGTAACATTTGGATCGTTTCTAGTAAAAATGATTTTGATTTGATATTTTTTAATATGCTTCGTACTACTTATTAAAGGATCAGATCTTAATAACTGTCTATTGTATATATCAATATTACATTCCTCCCTCGAAAACTTTCTTGCATAGACTTCTCTATATAATCGGAAGTGCTTATTTTGAGCTTTAGATGCCTCTTCTTAAAGCTGCCCTATGGGTAATATGGTATTTTCAATTATAGCGGAACCATGAATTAATATTTTCTGCACGAGTTGGAGAGTTTGCGATTTTAATATTTTCGATGCATCACGTTTTCCTTGAGCCTTCAGTGTGGTTTGAGCTGCTGATATTAATATTAAAGTATCTTTGCTCAATAACTTGTTATTAGGTTTGTATAATTTGTATGTTCCATTAGTTACTAAAGAACAGAGGTTAAATAGATGCCCGTGGTTTACTTATGCTCGAAACAAAGTCAATTCTACTTTTCGTAACTCCAAACGTTCTTATTTGTTACAGAAACTTGATCCATCACTTAGCTCCAGAGAACTTTGGAGAAACTTGAAAAAAATTGAAGTAACAGAAGACAAAAGCAAAAACAAATATCCCTTTCGCCCTGAAGTGATGGTTGAGGCTCTGATTCCGCCCTTCTCAAGTTCAGAAAGCCCCCAGAGTATTTTTGATATGCCTGACAATGAAAATTCATTTTTTTTTGTTTGTATCGGTGTTTCTGAGATTCTAAATTCAATTAAATCAGTTAAATCTAATGCGATTGGTCCAGATGATATTTCACCTAAATTTGTAAGGCTTATTTTACCGCTTATAATGAACTACGTGCTCCATATATTTAACTTTTGTTTATATGGTGGTGAATTCCCGGAGGAGTAAACATAATGCCTGTACCCAAAAAAGTTAACCCCTCCAAGGCCTCTGAGTTCAGGCCTATTAGCATTTTATATTTTCTAGGAAAGTTACTTGAAAAAGTAATGCACGATCAAATGCAGTCTTACCTTAAGGAACACCGCTTACTGTCTGAATGACAATCCGGGTTCCGCAGCTCGCACAGTTGTGAATCTGCAGCTATCAAAGTTATAACTGATATCTGCTTTGCGCTCGACTCTGACAAGTTTGCAGTCATCGTTCAATTCCTGATACAATAAGGAAAATTTACTATGGACTACGGAGTTTGAGATCTTCCTCGAACTTCTTGTTATTCAGTATAAAGAAACATCTGATTAAGTCATTAATAATGCCTTATTTTACTTACAATTCAAGTGTTTATCCAGCTTTAGATTGTGTATGTAGGAGAAAACTGATTGTTGCTTTAAATGATTGTGTTCGATTTGTTTACTCTATACCTAGATGTTATAGTGTTTCACAATTACGTCACAATATATTGGGTATAAACCTTGACGATTACTTGAAAATCAGGCTTCTCTTGAGACTTCATGAAATCATCCATGATCGAGGTCCTGGGTATCTTATTGAATTTCTCAACTTTGCTCACTCGCAGAGAGGTTTAAAGCTAATCTTACCACGCTTCTCACGCTGCACTGCAGAACGCTCATTTTACGTAACTGCAATTCGTCTATGGAATTTACTTCCTAATGAATTGCAAAGCACTATCGCACCTGCAGCATTTCGGAGGAAACTATTTTTGCACTTTTCAAATTAAATTTAAAATAATAATATAAATATATTCTATTCTTGAGTTCTGGAATTCTTTCATAATTTCTTTCTTTTACTTTATTATTTATTGAATAATCTAGCTTATGTATGTACATAGTTTCCTTTTCTTTTTCTTTCTTTTGTAAATCCCTAATCTTATCAAATGTATTTAGATGCTCTAGAAGATATAAATCTTAATGTGTCATTGTAAATTTTGATTGAAATAATAAATGAAAATGAATGAAATGAATGAAAACGATTATTTCATCAAGAAAGAGTAAAGAACGTACTTCTTCTATTTTCCTTTTTTTTAGTCCTCTATCTGGAATCTTCAAACGGCTTAGAAGGCTGACCCGGCAAGTTTGGCTTATTTCCCCAAAATTAGAAAGGTTCCTTCTATCCACACCTCATTGTTTTTACAAAAAAACTGCTTCCTTTCTTTGAGCTTTATACCGTTTTTAATTTTTTTTTTTACAACTTTTCCGTAACTTTGGAAAACTCACTTTTGGCCGGCTAATTATTACAAATCGTCGTCTGTGCGATGCCTGCTAAAAATAACGGTTGTATTTTGTCAAAGAACACATGACGTGGAATGTGCAACAGAGACATCTAGCTCAGATGACTGGCAAGAAGTCTTTTTTTGTGATGAGAAATAATTTAACTTGGATCCTTGGATGGGCCAGATGGTTAAAATTATTATTTTCGCCATAATAGCAAGGAGGCTTATTGGTTTGAGTGCAATTTTGTATTATGGAACAATAGACTTAGTTTTTCGAAGTGCGAAGATGACCGGAAATAGCTACAAAACGAACCTAGAATCAGTGTTTCCGAAAGTAAACGACATTTTTGGACCAACCTCATGGATTTTTAAGCAGGACAACGCTCCTATTCATACAGCTCGACTCTTTAAATCATTCATTGAAAGACAAAATGTTCATTTTCTGCCTTGGCCACCGTATTCACCGGACCTGAACATAATATAAAATGTATGGGGCTGTCAAACACGGAAAGTGTATGAAGGAAGGAAGCAATACAATGACAAAGACAAAGGCCATTAGGTTAGCCTGGAGTGAGATTGAACTGTATTACTTTGCATCACTGTATAATTCTCTAAAAGATCGAATTTTTGAAGTTGTTTTGAAAGATGGTCGATGTAAACATTATTAAAAACACATGTTTAACTATAGTACAACAAAAAAAAAAAAAACATTAAACAAAATTAATATCAATCCTTTTCTTTATGACATGATTTTATTTTCCAGAAAACTGAATAAGCCAATATTTTACTTTCTAATTAGCCACTATATTTTTTATTTGATGCAGAATCTCTCCTGGTTACTAATTTTTTTTGTTCTCATTAGCAGAAAACGGCAGAAAGTTCAGTTTAACTTTCTCAAAAATCCCTGCTTCTTAGGCTGAACAAACACATATTAGAGCTTATCCAGTGACTAGCAGTGTATTATTTATAAACTTCGAATACCTAGATTACAAACTTCTATATCTGAGAAACAATATATCAATAAGATTTTCAATTCTGACTTTCATCACAGCCTATTTTTCCTGAAAGCAAGTTCTTCAAATTAATGATTTTCTCTTGGTACAATCTAGAATAATTTGTCAAATGACTCATTTTCATCTCACTCCAGTCAATATTAATAAGAAATGATTAATGAATGAAAAACTTAAAACAACAAAATATTAAAAAAGCATTAACCCCAAATATAGTTTTCCCAGCGTGCGCAACAAACCAGAAACGAAACATTCCAAACTTTTACCCATTATTTTTAAGTGTCGTTAATTTTTCACACTTTCTCAATTATTATCCACCATATAGTCATACTCAAAGTCAAAGTATAGTTGCCACCATTTCCAGTTGTATCTACACTTGTGCCTTACACTCTGTCGCCATTGACGCCGCTGTACAATGTCAGAGTCAACTTAATTTGAATTAATTTTTAATAACTCAAACATTTTTTTTTTTTTTAATATATTTTGACCTTTTTTTTTGTTAAATGGGTTAATTATAGCAGGAGCAGGTTCAGACAATAGTCAGAAACTGCACGGCTTGATGCACACAGTCAGTATGGACTTTTCAATTTGGCGAGAAGCCAACTTTTAATGGTCTCTATGCTCGGCGAGAGTCTGGAGCAATCCGATGCCGATGTCGTTTTGAAGGAGGGCGTGCAACAATTTATTTGCACTACCAACGAACTCTGAGCCAATTTACACCCATCACTGACCACGACACCGCCGCCACCGCTGCCACCGAATGCCAGAGGAAAAAAAGCAGCCAGACTATAAAGATGGACTTAAAAAATTTACCGAAAAAGGACGATTTCTTAGAGTAGACACCTTTCATGAAAATTTTATCGGATTATCGTCCGGCTGAGAGAGAGGCGACCAAGCATGCAGCAAAAATAATTGTTGCTTCTTGACAAAAAGGATACAAAGGATTTATCGTTTATTTTGCAACTTAATTAAGATATAAGCTTTGATTAGAGACAGCCCAGGTCATATTATACTATGTAATCTGGCTTTAATTCATTTTGGCACATATGGGTATCGGTCGTCTCATTGTTGGCAGGAATTTGCAAATTTTGCTTGAAACTTTCAAAAGGTTAATGGATTTATATTTTTTGTGCTAACCACATAGCTCCTTCTCCTTGATGGTATGGTGGTTCGTCTAAGAGCTTAGGATGATTGCAAATTATATGAGGCAATTATAATTTTTGCACACAAAGCCATTACTTCCGGAAATTCATTATTTTCTTAAGTAAATCTAGGAGTAGGTGGTCGTGGCTGGGAGTGGGAAGTAAAGATTATGAAACAATTTAAAACGACTTTAATTTAATATTGCTTCCAGTCATTAAGTTTTGAAGTTTTTAAGTCTGTCCATACCACCGAAAATATGTAGTAAAATGTTGGATCAACATTTCATCAGCTTTAAACGATAATTAATATGGACCTACTTTGTTTGTTTTCAGTTTTATTTTATTGACGAGACTAGAGACATGCCAATTTATAACAGTAGTTATAATAATTTTTCACCATTAAAAGTAGGCGTGCATTAAGGCGCTTCGTGCGAGTTCAAAAACAAAAAAGGCTCTGGCTGCCTGAAGTCTGCCCAGCAGCAGCGGAGGGCCCTGGCCCTGTGGGGACGCATAAACAGTACTTTTATAAACCAAAACTGTTATTTTCGGCTTGTCTAGTCACTTCCTTATTTTATACTATAAGTTTTTAATGTTTTACATAAGCCAACAAAACTGTTTTTGGGTCGAGCCAGTGAAGATTTTTTTTGTTTCAGAAACAGCTTCATAACTACACTACCGGTAATTTGAATAGGTTCACACATTTTCCCACACTACTGATATTTTATTTTTATATTTATTACAACTACACAACTTTGATAAATATACAGGGTGTCTCTTTTAAATCACGGCTTCGAGTTCCTCAAAGGGGATCATGCCAAAGGCCTGCACACCGCAGCACATGCAGGTAATAACTGTAGCGTTGAATAGTCGATATTTAGAAGAAAGATCAATGTTTTTGTTTGCGGAGAATTTTGGCCACATGATATTGAGTGACAGTTTTGCCTCCCTGCTTTTTTCTTTCGCGTGAGTATGGAAGTTTGGCGCAGTGTCAAAAGTCCACAATGGACTTTTGACCCACTTGGATGAGTTACAAGTTCACAAATAAATTGTGAACTTTTAACCCACCCAAGTGGGTGGGTCAAAAGTTGGAGACTTTTGTTGATTTTATGCATAACAAAAAATAAACAACAAAAGTCTCCAAAAAAAAGCCAATAGGTTTCGGTTAAAGAGCTTATTTCTTAAGTTATATTAATCGGATCGTCAAGATAAAAGTCTTTACACTTAGGAAAAATGACAGTGCATCATTTGTCATTTAAAGAAAATGAATTTAAGTGATAATTCCACTGAACAAAAATTGTAAAAATCGCCATTTTCAAAACCTCACCCCAACCACACCGGCGCCAAAAAAAACCTGCCAGACTTTTGTTTTCGATATCACGACCCATACACCTACAAACCCTCTTACTCAATTTTTGGTTATATTTCCAAACAAAAAATATGTTGTCAGCTCTTAGGGCGATTTTGTTCACTATTGTTCAACTTGCCGGAAAATCCAAAGTTGGCCAACTCCGGAGTTGGTCTCAACTCGAGATTTGATCGGCAAGTTGAAAATTGGTTTTGTTCACTACTTCAACTCTCAATTTAGAAGTTGAAATTCAAAAGTTGGCTAAATAGCAGTTTTGAAAATTTCCCTAGGATATTTATGACAGATGACAAAATAATTTGTCAGTCTCAACTTTCGATTTCGAAAAAGTGTCACGTTTTATTTAATTTGAAACATTATTATTAAATAAATGGAAATCTTTAAGGAATTATCGGCAATCGTGACAAGCTTGGGAGAGGATAGCAAATGCATTCCATGTTGCACCGCCTGCCAAAGTAAGTAATTTTGTATTATTGGTTTTGCTTATGTATTTCATTCTTGTGTCTCTTTATCCCGCAGGAACGAGCAAGACTCTGCGTGACGTGTATTTGACACACTATTTAAGCATGTAAGCAGCAGAGAGATTGTATGCATTGTGCTTTTCACGAGATGTTGAAAAGACTGGTGGGGATCCACCCACAAAAAAAAACTACAAGCACCAATGCAACAATTATACGTGGTTTTGACACCTTCTACTTGGGTCTTGCTGCAATATCCGGTGATAGTGAACATTCAACAGCCAAAAAAAATCGGCACAGCAATGCTGTATATATATTAAATTGTTTAAAGTATTTATTTACTGTTCAATGAAGCTTCAAATAATTAACTGTTTTTTTTTTTTTAATTATAATTTATGCAGTTATATGTTATATTTATTTAGCGGTGTAACACTGGCTGAAAATTTGTTCTACTCAAGGGTGAATAAGCAAAAATCAAACAAAATCCCAAGTTTGCTAGTTTAACTTCTACAATTTTCGGGAGTTGAAAAAATCCAAAGTTGATCAACTTTAGATTTTCCCAACTTTAGAATATCGAAAGTTGAGACAGTCAACTTCGAGTGAATAAAACCAAATTCTCAAGTTGAAAAGAAAAATCCTCAAGTTGTCTTCAACTTCGAGTGAACAAAATCGCCCTTAGACTATTACACAAAGATCATTCTTACACGTTCCCGTGTAAAAAACATATCAGATATGTCAGCAAATGTACAAGGCAAACAAAATTGGACTTAAAATGCAACCTTATGGGACACCTGCAGACGTATCAAACCATTCTTGCACTTGACGTCGACAGAAATCTGACATATGTAATACTTTCTTGATACTCCAAGCGTTGCTAGTTTATAAATTTAAGCTTGTCTGTAAACTGTATCGAAAGCTGCTTTAAGGTCTACAAAGCATAACATACAGCTTCTTTTTCATTTCTCTATATTTCTTAGCAATACTTGTTAATACAAAAATATGATCTATAGTTGAGAAGCCTGAACGAAACCCAGGTTGATACATGCTTAGACGATTGTTGTTTTCTATCCACAAGGAGAGTTTTGAACACAGAATCAAGGCAAGAATCTTCCATAGAGAACTAAGAATGGAGATTCCTCTGCATGACTCTCATCACCCTTTTTAAATATAGGAAACACAAGCGCTTTGGATTTGTAGATTGTAGATCAGGTTGAAAATTTCGTTCTGTAACGCATAGCTAAATGTATGAAGATTCTCCTCCGCTGGCAATAGTGTTTTAAAATAAGCAGCTAAAGTTTCCGCTTCGAGAGCTACCTTCATACTTTGGTAGCGACCACCCAGCTTACGAACATTAGATCAGAATTATTTAGAGTTTTTGGAGTGTTATAACTTTATGTTGCTAGGCTTTTAAGGTAGAGCATTTTTTTTTGGGTGTATAGTTGCTTTAACTATTTGTTGGAACCCATATATATGTACATCTTTTTAAATGCGTCAGACCTTGTCGATCTGAATAATTTCAAGAACTTGAAAGAGAGCTTTGGAAGGTTTTAACAATCTCTGTCGACCCAATTGCTCTTTCATGTGAATGTATTATTATTATTCGAAGGTGAAGCGGAGGGGTAAATTACTCTTGTAATGCTGTCCTTAAATTGTTCAACAGCTCTCACAGATTGAAGTGGAAGTCGATTACAGTGTTCGTTTAATAGTGTTCTGTATCGTGGAGGTTTGTTTTTCACCCATCTAAGTTTTCGAAGACCATCTGGGTTATTATGATGAGCTTTCTCATTAAAATTAGCTTTAATTTTGTATGGTATATGAGCTGAGGAACTGGCCACAAGTACCTGAAAATCCTCTACCACGTTAAACCATTTTCCAGAAATTACAAAATAGTCGATCACCGATTGTCCTTGGCCACTTATAAAGATCAGTTTACCACTTATGTCACCATTTGCTACTCCATTCAGCACGAATAAGCCAAAATCATCAAACATTTCCGATAAAAGCCTACCTTAAGTATTCAGCGTTCGATCTTTCGAATTAACTCTACAAATCCAACTACAAATCCTCAACCAAAGAGACGCTGATTGTGTTCTCGGTAACAGCCACCAAAATATTTATTGCAGTTTTTTTAACTTTATTAAAAAAAAAATCATGATAGAAAGCAGTATTCCATGTTGTTTTTGTTTTATCTATGTGTTAATAAATTATACTGATTCAAGACCTCGATAAGTAGAGTATTATGAAATATAGAGATGTGGCCACAGCCTTCATCACTTCACTTCCATTCTTCTAAATATTTTTAGTAAGTCGAGGTGAAGTAAAGGGTGTTTTTTAGACGTGTGGTTTTCAAGAAGAAAAAGAACGCAATTTAGCTTTATTATAAAGATAACGGTTTGCCATTATGTTTTAAAAATGATTACGGGAAAGTGGCCGCCGCGGCTGGCTCTAATCAATTCCAGGCGAGAGGTCCAATTTTCGACAGCTCCAATTGTTGCGCGCGATGGCGGATGGACTCATTCGGGTCTTCTTGGATAATACAGCAGCAATAGCGTCTTCGGTGGTCACTGTATGGCGTCTCTGAGGATCCGCATTATCCACTATGCTATGATCCATGGTTGCTCGAATTTATGCTTTTATGTCGAGAGAATATTAGACGCAGCGCGCGATGCGTGGCGTGAACCGAACCATTATTTTGGTAATGAATTTGCACGATTTGCAAACGTTGTTCAGAAGTAGTAAATCTATTAATTATGAAATGGCAAACCAAATTGAGCATAAATCAAGTGACAGCTGTCAAAAAGACCAACTCCGAAAAAAGGTATTGCCAGATTAAAAATCACACGTCTAAAAAAAAACACCCTTTAGTAGTTGCTCGACAAATATATGTGCTCAACCAAGAAAAATTAAAAATGTTTGACGTTCGTTCACACTCAGTAAAGCTTTTACTCAATTATTTCTAACATCTGCTTTCTACAATAAGTTAAAATTGAAACTAAATATTATATTGTTTCCTTCAAAATCTCTATAGGTTGAGAATTCATTGAAGCTTGAGGTAAGAGCTTATCTTATTTAATATTTTTGTACGAGATGAAGTTTATACGTATACAGAAGTTCAACCTATTTCCAATATATGTACATAGCAAACGAATAAAATCTCCTTTTCCCTCAGGACAGCTAGTTGGAGGAATTGCTTAAAATCATATTCTTAATATTTTCCCGCAAAACTTTCGTTCAAAAACACCAAGCAGTAAGCGGCCGGAAATTTCATTGCACACAGTACAAAAAATAAAAAAAAATGTCTATGTCCTACACTGTCAGTTTAAAAAAAGGATATAAACGCAAGATCTGAAAGTGCACTTAGTTTGAGTGTTTGAGGAGGAATAAATTATTATTTTAAGAAATCGCGAAAGAGACAATCGTTCTTTGGAGAATTATTTTTTTTTTTATTTTTTTGTCTCCTAAATTAAATGAGATAGGATGGATTCCATCATCTGGAAGGGGGACTGATTGATGTGGTATATGATTGTGGTAAGGATATTAATTTTAAGGCGAAGGTGAGAAAAAATATAAAATGTCATCATTATTTTCAGGTGAGAGCACTTTCCATGGTGGCATCCGGAGGACTTTTAAATTAAGTTGCTGGAATGAAAAATTTATTTTTAACCGTAAAATCCTAAAATATACCCTCGCATTTGCTGTGAACAAAATTAACTGCAATAGACGTATATGTATTGGTAAGGGGAAAATGTTAAGTTGATTATTTTATTTTAAATTCACTTTTTGTCAAGCTTTCTTTCTTTTTTTCTGGAAATAAATTGATTTGGGTTGAGCCATCACAATTGCGACACTTCTGATCTGCCTGTGAGGTTTAACGGTTTGGGCACAAAACGCACTTGACAAACCTTTCGCCTTTATTATGTAAATAATAATTATTTAATTAAATCAGATTTATGTCGATTTCAGAGGAGCCGCACAATTGGGCAAGATTTAAATCAATTCATGGGTTGAATCAGGTGTGTTGACATTTGTTTTTTTTTTGTTTAAGAACCCGTTATGATTTGATGCAAAAAAAAAAATAATCATCTTTTTAATAAGACGAGCTTTGAATCTAAAATAAAAAACATAAATAATATATGTACATACCTATCTTTAGAGTGATTCACATCAGATACGACAAAAACTAGGTTGTATCAATAAAAATAAATGATCGTATATAGGAGGTCCAACTAAATATCTACCTGGTATAAGGTCCATTTTTTAGAGTTTGGTAAGCTATTTGCTATATCTCGCTTAGAATCATACCCAAGTTACATTTTTCCTCTCATAAGATGCTCCGACAGCGCTACAAGACTTATTTTACGGAGCTAAATGCACTCTTGAGGAGTTCTTCTAGATTCTTATAAGATTGTTAAAAGCCTTAAATGGCCTAGTTATGGGAGCCTCTTGATCCTATAGGAAGAGTTTTATTCTTCTTATGCGATTATAGACGCCGCTTTGTAAATCTAGTAAAGCTCTCTTAACTCTTCCTATGGGAGTGCGTCTCTTCCTACAGAAGTTGTTAAAAAGAGAACGAGTGTGTGCAAACTTAAAAAAAACATATATCTTTCGCATTTTTAATTTCTTTTTTTGAAGGAGGTAGGCGAATAGTTTTTATGTGTGTTCGTGATTCTCTCATGTCAAAAAATAATGTGTTTTTTGGTGTGAGTATTTATCTCTCAAGTTAATTGACGTATTATATTTGTAAAAATCATGGCATATGTAGGCTAAATTCTTGGTGCAATTAAAATTGCATTTACTAATTTAAACATTTTGCTTCGAAAAATAACAACGCGCTTCCAAAATTATGCATATTTAAAATATTTTGTTATTAATTATAATAAGAAAAGGGTTACCATTAATATTTCTTAGATGTAAAAATCACTAAAGTATGTTTTTTATACAATTCACAAAATGCGATAATTCATACCATTTTTGAATTTTGTTTGTGGATGGTGACCCCGCCATCATGACACACATTGATAAATGTCGGAAATATGTAGGTCTTTTTGGTACCGTGAAATTTTTCACAAATTTTCACAATTTGCTTGGTGAATCTTTAAGTTACCAAACAGGCATTATTATGGTAAATAAGAACAATAAAACATCTTTCATTTTGTTTTTAAACAATTTCAGTTTTTAGCTGGCTCGCCCGGTTTCACACGGGTAGGCAAACCTAAGCTTCGCATAAAAATTACAAAAGAAAATATAAATAAATATTTAAGCTAATTTTTGTAATCGAATACTACTTTATTGGATTCAACCTACTTCCCGTTATAGATGGCTTAATATGTAAGAACACGATCCTCTAAGTCCAACTTTACTATCGGTACTTTCCCAACACAGAAAGAATTTGTATAATAAAAAAAAAACACTTTTTATTTTTATCCCATTTCACTCTAGTTATCAAATTTGTAAAAATAACCTTTCCAACATAAACTGAATTCTTAAAATTGGATATCCCTTTTTGTTTTACCCCATTTCACCCTTCAATCCCCAATTTTCTGGAAAAAAAAGTCCCTAAGGCCATCCACTAAAACAACAACCTTACGAACACCAAAAGAATTTCTTAAATCGGATAATTTATTTATTTTTACCCCATTTTACCCTACGAATAACAAAAATTGAAAAAGAATTTCCTAATCGCTTTCAATGGCACCGGTTGAGTTGTAATTGCATTGAACTCAAAAAAGAAACCTTCGCGGAGCAATTACGAACAGGGAAGTATCCAATTTGGTCCAGTCGTTTTCAAGTTTTAAGCATCCGAACGCACCACGATCCATTTTTATATAAAGGGTCCGCCATCTAACGTTTTTTTTCAACTAGTGCTTATATCGTGAATGGTAACACATAGCTCTTGTCTGATTTGACAGATAATTAGTTTTATCCTTTCGCTGAAGGAATATGGTTGTGTATACGCTTCGCTAAGTGGGCCTGCGATCGACTTAGAGAAGATGCCGATTTTGCCAAAAAAATCATCTTTTCAGATGAAGCTCATTTTGATCTTGGCGGGTAGTAAACAAGCAAAATTGTCGCATTTGGGGCACAGAAAACCTGCACGCATACATTGAAAAGCCGATACACCCAAAACGAGTCACTGTTTGGTGCGGATTTTGGTCCAGAGGCATAATTGGGCCATTTTTCGAAAATGAGCAAGGAGTGGCCGTTGCAGTCAATGGCGATCGTTATCGGGCCATGTTGAACGAATTTTTGTTCACATAAATTGAAGAGGACGATATTGGCAACATTTGGTTTCAACAGGACGGCGCTACGTGCCACACAGCCGAAGCTACACTCGATGGTTTGCGCCATTTTCAAAAAAAAAAGTTATTTGGCGTACCCTTTATAAACATACATAGATATCTAGAAAACAATCAGTTTTTTTTTTATTCAAATGTGAAAATAATAATTTTAGATTTCGTAATTCTAAACAAACAAAATTGTAAGATTCGTTCGTAAGAGCAACACATTTTAAGAAAAACTTGAGCAACAGCTACAATCAGTTTTATGTTTTAATTTACCTACCTGTTATTTGCCACCACCACTGGCGCTGCAAGGGTAAAGTAATGTTCTTGACAGAAATTTTGGGTCCTTTTTAGGAAATAACATAACATAAGTTTTGTCGATTTTTTTTGGAATTGAAAAATATTACTGTACTATTGCTTAAAGGCCTATTCAAATATGACTTGCCAACTTATGAGCTTAATGCTACGCAACCAAATGAGACCATTGTTCTATAAACCTATAGGTGTTTATTTATCATTTTACAAATTCCTACACGGTTAAAAATCTGAGGGTGTTTTATAATACCACCTCAGTATTACAGGTGTATGCAATACCAGAAAAATTTGTTTTTAATATTTACAATTTATTAGACTTTTTTATAATAATTTTGTATTAATTTTCAATATTTCTTTCATTAAAATGCTCTTTTAAATACTAATTTTCTGAACTTTAATCTTACAAGATTATAATTTAGTATTTAATTCTAGAATCTAACAACATAGTTATTAAAACTACACTTTAAACAAGAACTTATTACAATTAAATAATAGTTGACTTAAAATATAATGTCTACTCTGATTACATTTTAATATGAGCTTATTTAAATTAAATATTTGGTATACTATTAATCAATACAATATGCATTAAGTGCGTAAATCTAGGGTGTATTACTTTTTGATAATAACGGAATATTATAATTTAATATAATAACACCATTAATTTTCAATATTTTAGTACTTTAGTATTTTATTTTAATATTTCGGTATTACATTAGCTTTATGAAAACGCTACCCTCGGCCATATTATTTTCAATGTACAAAGGTATTACTTTATAATAATTCAGTATTATATTTTAATATTCAAGTAGGTATTGTTTTAAGACTTTAAATACCTTCGTATTGCTTTCAAATACTGTAGAACTACGTTTTAACCCTTGAGTATTAAATTTAAATTTGTCGGTATTAATTTCAAAACCAAAAGATGTTATTTTGTCGTTTGGTTTTCCATTGCCAGTTTGTTTGAGTGCGTCATTTCCAATCAAGTTTATCTTGGATAACTTACTTGGAGTATTTATTAACATAGGTACAAAAATTGTGAAAAAATAAAACAAAATATAAAAACTAATATAAGCGATTCATTAGTATCCAATAAGGATATTCTTCTAACAAAAGTAAGTAATTATAAGATAATATAAGTCCTAAGCGTTTTTTTTTTTTTTAAATGCGATTGCCTCTAATCTTTTAGTTCTGGACGCCGAGGAAATTGAAAGTGGGTTTGTTCTACAATATCGGGACGGTGATGAGATTCCGCGTGATATTCTAATTGATATAGTGAGACAGTACTCAAGCTGTGCCTGCTTTTTTCTTATTATTGATCCTGTTGTTTAAAAGCCGGTTGATCCTCAGTAGTAAGTTAACTTTTTAATAGTAAATATTATTGAACTTCACTTCCTTCATTCAAAGGGTTTGGAATATATTAAGGATACTTCTCGAAGGACATTAGTCACAAGAGGATTGGAATAGATTTTATGTGACTTCGACATTCATTGCCCTGGAACAGAGCAACGCCTTTTGATACAGTGGCAATTATGCTAAGGTCGTGAAAGACATTTTTTCGAATTGTTTGCAGAAAAAGGCATAAAGTAAATCGAGGTTTGTTTCAATTGTCTGTAATAATTCGGCCACTTCAACTAAATGCATACAATTTTTTTAGATTGGAAACCAGATGCTTTCATCCACTTCCGAAAGCCCAAAACCAAACGAGTAGAAGACATCATATTTCGAGAAATCGATTCCTAAACTTCTCAAGTTTCAAAACTTGAATAAACCCCCAAAAAATTCAGATCTATCCGAGAAACAGCCCCATTTAAATTCAGTTGGACCGAACAAACAAGCTTAATCATACTATTTCTTTCTTGTGGACAGAAATAGCATTTCCTGTGCAAGTAACTATAACTTTTGTGAAACTTTCTATGTCTTTTTTAAAAATTTTCTGTGTTCGAAACCTTAAAACAAATTGACTACTGCATTGTTTTGCATACCGATAAATAGTTTAAAGAATATTTTGTTTTTCTAGTTTAAGTCTTTATTAATAATAAAATGTATGTATCTATGTATATGAAAATCAAGCGGACGATTTTTTATTTCCGAAAGTTTAATTTTTTTAAATAGGTGGATGGATCACGAATACATTATACTTTTTTATTAAAATTTAATATACTTTGTATTACATAATAACCTGTTAATACATAAAATTAATCCAGTTGTGGGTTAAAATGTAATACATTTTGTATTATATTTAACTTCGCTATACTTTAAATTAATACAAATTTGTATTAAAATTTAATACATTTGGTGTTTAATCACATTCAATTTATATTAGAATCAAATCTTAATTAGTATTAAAATATAAAAGATTGTATTATATTCTAATATTCCTTGGGTTTAAATGAAATAAAAGAAATATTGAATTTAAGGTAGAAATATTAGATTTCAATATGCAGTTTATTTGTTTCTAATACCAATGTATTAAAATCATAACAACAATTTTAATATGAAGGGTTTGATTTCAATACTTTTGGCATAAATAACAATCTTATTATGTGTTAAAATTTAATATTATATGCATATTTTGTAATAACAAACATTATTTAATTTCAATAAGCGACTGAATAATTTTTCAAATTTAATATATCCAAAATATTCAATTGTAATATTTTTTCAGCGTTGTCATATATACAACCCCAAAAATATGAAAATTAATGCCAGTATTTTTAACCGTGTAGAAAATTATTTGAATTTCACAATTTTCTTTCAAAACAAATATTTTCTTTAAATTTACTATGAATATGTATATGTATTATTTAAATTATTGAATTATTTAAATTAAGCAAAAGTCCATCATTTTATACTTTTATACATATGAACGTAAATCTGCCTATGATGTTATAAAGTCCCTTGAAATCGAATGCGATTAATTAAATTGAGCATAATTGATTCAAAAGCCATTAAGCTATGTTTTTGTTGTTATGTTGGGGGTAAAATATATTTTTTTTTATCATTTTATTCTCAATAATTAAATTGAATAAAACATAAAAATAATTGCCTTAAATCCCATGATAAATAAATTCCATGTAATGCATCATTAAACAAACAAAAAATTGTCGAAATTTTTGTATGATGGAAAAAGGGTAAAGTAGTTTCCAATGCAACTGAACACTCATTTTTTTTATAAATTTTATACTCAAATTATACCACCGAGGCAGCCGTTGCATTTTAATTAACCGAAATTAATTTTAAGTTGAGATAATACAATTTAATTGTTCACTTCCGGTTGAACGTTAGGTTATATGTTGTCCATTTACTAAAATGTTTTATATGCAGCAGTGTATACCTACACATTTGTGTTGAAATGCATTAATAATATGCATGCCTTATTCCCAGGAGTAATGTAATTCATTAATATTTATAATAATCCTACACATACACATTTTCTGTTTAGCCGTGGTCAAAATTTTTAAATAAATTGCATATATAAATCTTAAAAATAATTTATCTCGCGTCCAACAATTAGATATTCGTTTTGGTTCTTTCTCTTTGTGTCTTTCAATTCTATTATTCACTGTAACAAGTTTTCCGAAATACAAAATTACAAATTAAACAAATCCAAATTTCGCCATATTGATAATATGTCATTATTGTTTTCGTAAAACCAATAGATTTTAAGAAAAGCGTGCGAAACCCTTAAGTTGGTAGTAAAGAGAATTTCCCATTTCTGGCCAAGAGTGTACACGAACGAGTTAGGTATCATATGAAAGCTATTTTATACTTTAAAATAATACCAACAATATTTTACTATGTTATAGTTACATACATTTCGATATATTTCACACATTATGAAAAAATGTTTGGAAAAAAAAAACTTCAATCTCAAATATCTCGACTTTTCCATGTATACGATTTTGAAAATGTTTCCCTTATAAAGGGTCCGCCAAATAACTTCTTTTTTTTTTTGAAAATGGCGCAAAACATCGAGTGTAGCTTCGGCTGTGTGGCACGTAGCGCGCGCCGTCCTGTTGAAACCAAATGTTGCCAATATCCTCCTCTTCAATTTTTGTGAACAAAAATTCGTTCAACATGGCCCGATAACGATGGCCATTGACTGTAACGGGCACTCCTTGCTCATTTTCGAAAAATGGCCCAAATATGCCTCTGGACCAAAATCCGCACCAAACAGTGACTCGTTTTGGGTGTATCGGCTTTTCAATGTACGCGTGAGGGTTTTCTGTGCCCCAAATGCGATAATTTTGCTTGTTTACTACCCGCCAAGATCAAAATGAGCTTCATCTGAAAAGATGATTTTTTTGGCAAAATCGGCATCTTCTCTAAGTCGATCGCAGGCCCACTTAGCGAAGCGTATACACAACCATATTTTTTCATCGGAAGGATAAAACTAATTATCTGTCAAATCAGACATGAGCTAAGTGTTACCATTCACGAAATAAGCACCACAGATTAGCCACATGAAGATGAGAATCCCCGGCAGCCATTTTAATTTGCCAACAAGCTTGAGCTGTAAGATATCAGATACAAAATGATAATGTGTGTATAAAAACCTAACACATAAACAGTAGGGATCTTCACACACCAGGTTAAATTGTTGTTGCAATTCACATCTATTCATCGACGCGGGATGAAATTACAAATACAACAATGTAATCAAATGGGTTTTGGAGGGTGAAACGTAAGAAACATTCTCATCCTCATATGGATAATCTGTGATAAGCACTAGCTAGTTCAAAAAAAAAAACGTTAGATGGCGGACCCTTTATATAGAGAGAAAAAGTTTTAACTTTACATAGGTAAGCAGGAATATGGTGCATTGCAGAAGGCAAGCCCGTTAGCAAGATCATGCGATGAGCGAAAAACATGTTTGAGTGATAAGCAAGCAAAAAATTATGTAGATGATTAACTTAAGTTCAAAACAATATAGGAACACTACATATCAAATAAGGTAAAGTAAGCAATGTTTGGCAAATGTTAAAGTTCATGAAAATTACTAGTTGAAGCGTGGTGTTCCGCTTACTGTGTTTTTTTTTGTGGGTGTTTGCCTGTTAGCAGTGGATAACTTTTCGATGTTTAAATTGGTGAGTCAAGCGACCGTCTATGACGTTCAGCTTGCAGCTTATTGATTATCGAAATAAAAGCGGAAAGAAAAGGGGGGAAGAGCCAGGCGACCATATACTTGTTCAGCCTGTCTACATTCAATGTCGACTCACAACAATTTGTTTAATAATGAAAAGACTTGTTACTCCAACTTAGCGTTGTATGCTTACAAGATGACTTTATTAAACAGACTGCAATAGTTTAACAATTTTTTCGCTCTTTTATACTTAATTTCAGTGGCACATTACAATTTATTTTCAATTACGTAATTCAGTTGAATATTAATAATATTTAAGATATGTATGTACATATGTATATAATTCAAAGTATGTATATAGTTCAATGTATATGTAATTCAGTTTAGTTTAATAAATAAATGTAGTTTAATGTGTGTATATGTTGTGATGTGATGGATGGCTGTTACATAGTTAATTAAAATTATAAATGATTAATTAATTAAATTCATTAAATAAATATATATATATATATATACATATATGGAGATAATTTGAATCTCGAACACCTAGCTTTAGTATTTTATTGACCCGCTTTGCTGGCTGTTACGTTGCTGATTCAACACTTGTGAAGCTTTTGCAAAAAAGTCTTTCTGATGGGACTGCGCTGCCTACCACAGTTAAATATTTATAAGCAATTTTGTAAAGTTTTGGAAACTGTTCTTTTAATTCGGACCATATTTAACACATAAAGTCACAATTATGTTGTATTTCACAAACATTCGAATGCATCGTGTGCGTTCTATATATTCAATGTTTTTGCAACCAACTACTACAACTACTACGTTAATTTGCAGTAAAAAAGAGATCAAGTTGGATTTTGAAGAAAGGGATAACAAGATTTCGACTCAACTTTACTATGCGAGCGCGATCGAATGAAACGAAACTCATTTCAACTCGTAGTACACAAAATAGTTGAAGAAACGTAGTTCAAACTTTAATTCGATATATCGAATGAAATATATCGATGTATCGTTAAATAGCGAATGTATTCGATATATCGTTTTTTTTTCGATGAATCTAATAAGAAAATATCGATGTTTTCTATATATCGATATAAAATGTACAACCCTAGCGTAAATGCAACTGTCGGTTGCTATTTGCTCTAGAGTATTTTTCTCCCTTTTTACTTGCGATATATAGGTACTACATATTATGGCAAGCTATGGTTTTGTATAAAAAATCCAACACGAGATTTTTATCAAACTTGACATTACGATGATAGGCAAGACGAAAATAGTGGGTCTCGCAAAAACGTCCGTCTGTCTGTTTGGCTATAACCTAAGCGGATGCCTCGATTTTCTTTGAATTTGGTATCTACCGTTTTTTGGGCATTTCCATTGGGCATATTTCGGAAATCATCTTCATCTTAGCCAGAAAGTATTATATAGGGTGTTTTTTTTAGATATGTGGTTTTCAATCTGGCAATTCTTTTTTTTGGAGTTGGTCTTTTTGACAGCTGTCACTTGATTTATGCTTACTTTGGTTTGCCATTTCATTATAAATAGATTTACTTCTGAACAACGTTTGCAAATCGTGCAAATTTATTACTTAAATAATGGTTCGGTTAGCACGAAGCATCGCAAGAAAATTTTGTTCAGGGATGAAGTTCATTTTTGGTTGAATGGGTACGTTAATATTCAAAATTGTCGTATTTGGAGTGATGATAGTCCACAAGCCATTGTTCAGACGCCGTCACATCCTCAAAGAGTCACTGTTTGGTGTGCTATATGGGCAGAGGGAATCATTGGACCATATTTCTTCAAAAATGAAGCCGGCCATAATGTTACAATCAATGGGGACCGCTATAGAGCATTGATTAATGACTTTTTCGTGCCTGAATTGGAGGATGTTGATGTGGACGACCTTTGGTTCCAACAAGACGGCACTGTATGCCATACAGCCAACGAAAAAATCAATTTATTGAAGGAAACTTTTGGTGAGCGCATTATCTCGCGTCGTGCGCCTGTGGCGTGGCCTCCAAGATCGTGCAATTTGACACCGCTGGACTATTTTTTCTGGGATTATGTGAAGTCGCTTGTCTACGCAGATAAGCCCGATACGATTGAGGCCTTGGAAGAGAATATTCGGTGCGTTATTGCTGACATACGGATACGGCCCCAATTGCTGCAAAAAGTGGTTGAAAATTGGGTCTCTCGGCTGGCGTTTATTCGAGGCAGCCGCGTCGGCCACTTGCTCGAAATCATTTTTAAAACATAATGGCAAACCCTAATCTTTATAATAAAGCTAACTTCTTGTCCATAGCATTAAATAATATGTTTTATTTCATCTTGAAAACCACACGTCTAAAAAAAACACCCTCTACATATTTTGTGAGCAATTAAAACTGCGATAATAACTGCATTTGGTACGTTTTTATTAAAAGTTGTGAAATTTTTCATCAACTTTTGCATTTCAAAAATCAATAATCACTTTACTAAGAAATGATTTGCCCATTTCCAAAAATCCCCAGAACGTCTATTTTGAACAGAAAATGGGCTCTTTATTGACACAGGTCTATTTTACTCATTCGTATTTAGTCAAATTCGCTTTTCGTTCTCTTTTTACTTGCTCTTTAGGGCAAGTATTGGTTTCGTGTAGAAAAGAAATTGAGATTGTATTCAAAACTAACACTACTATAATCGAGAAGTCCAAAAAAGTGGGTTTCGTCATGCCGTGCGTCGGTCTATGCGTCTGTGCGTCCACTGTAATTTGAGCTAGAGCCTAAACGGGTGGACCGCTTTGCTTCAAATTAGAGCATTTTTATGTGATTCCCTAGAGGAGAAATTCGAATTTTTGTTTTAGCTCATCTGTAACGGGTAGCTGCCATACAAATATTTTGTTTTTTTTTAATTTTATCGAAAACTTCTTAAACGATTTGTGATTAAATTTCTTACCTGCCCTGCAATAACCATGTCAATTATAAGAAAACTGCGTTTCAGGTTTTTCTCAAAAACTTCACATAGGTAAAGAAATTAGGTATTCCATGTTTTTTTGAGAAAATGGGTTATTAGTGTATATCTTTGACATGGTTAAGCCGATTTTGTTATAATTTTGCTTAATTTGTTTATTTATATGTTAATTTTGTTTAAGTTTTAACAATAATGTTCTTAAATTTTTTAAAAAAAAAAAAATCTAACAGAAAATTAATTTTTTAGTTCTTCTGACTCTTTTAATATTTTCTCGTTAAATATATAGATCATGCATTTAACCACAAGAGAAAGTTTGTACGATCAAGTCGTGCACATTTCTTACTTGTTCTTTATGGCAAAAAAATTTGCATTCGAATAAAATGTGGTGATATTCTCCTATTTCAATAGTTCCTATGTACATATATACTTAGATACCTACGTATCTTGCTTGTTGCTTTCTTTTCCGTTGTAAAACTTTCACATAAACTTCAAGTGGCCACCCACAGCATGTCAATGGCGAATGTGTCGGTTTAACAAAGAAATAAACGTCACTCATCAAATGCAGGTGGGCTGCATAAGGCATACCCAAGGCATCAGGAGTGGCGAATTTCGTCTTCCCTTGAAACTTAGTGTTTGGATATGTCGAAATGTTATTTTGTCATGACGCAGTATGGTTGGAATGGTACTATATGTACATCTGAGATTGAATGCGCATTCAAGAAGCCTCGTCTCCTTCAAGTGGTTTATAAAGAGTTTTTACTACGTTCTCGCGGAAATAATAGAATTTCCGACGACTTTACTTCTCTACTACGGTCTAGCGGAAGATCCGCCATCATAGTGCCGTGCATATAAATGTACATATTCAATGTGCATTTTGAAAAGCTTTAGGTTACAATTGTTCCGTGACGGAAAAGAGTGCCATATACACTTATATGTGTTTATTACACTGCGCCTTATTGTAAAGTGTTACGATGAAAACGAAGACTGACAAGTCTGAAATGAGTGTAAATAAAAATCACTTTAGGTGTTGGCAGCGATAGTCAATAAAGTGTTGCGTTTGAACATTTTAAAGCCCTCTAGAGAGCACTTTCGAGTCCCTTTCGGTCCTCCCACAAAAGCCAACCGTAAAATGCATTATATGGTTTATACATAAATCATACACAATAGCAATAGGAAGTTTCTTAATTGAAATGTGGCAGGATTGGCAATAAAAATATGATTTTTTTAAATTTTTTAATAAACTCGAATGGTTGCTTAAGTGTTGTATTTCTATAGCGGCGGGAATAACAATTGGTCGCATTAAAAATCTCGTAAATTTTAATCATAGGTAAGTAATAAGTTTGTTATTGCTATAGTTGTTGTTAGTATCTTAAATATAGATTTGCCATCGTGGGATTATGAAGTCTAAACTCATTTTACAAAATATTTTGCTGAGTATAGCATGCGAAGGCGGTAAGTCAAGAAGTGGGCAAAAAGGGGTTGTGGAGAAACTTTCGTGTGATCTCTTTAAGCTATTGGCATTGTTAAAAATCAATTCTTGACAAGATTGACAAAACTAAGGAAGCTGAAACTCTTTATGCGAAGCGAATGACGCTGAGGACAACATTAATTACCAAAAGATCATTGACGAATACAATAATCTTCTGGCCACCCAAGACAAAGCCGCCAAGCGTAATAGGTCTCGAGCCGATACCAACCAGCCTTAGAAAGAGAGAAAGCTTGACGATCCGAAAACAACGGGCAAAACACCATCTGCTAGAGCGCCGGCGCGGCTCAACCGAATACTCTATAAGTGAAGCTGTCAGGGACGACCTCCAGGTATCTGTTGTGGATGATCCGCAGAAGAACAGCGCGACTTAAATTCTGTTGATCAGTGAGGAAAGCCGAAGGGCGGTGGAGGAAACAGACTTCAAACTTAAATTCGGCGTCAGGAATGTCAAGATCAAGATCTTGCATGATCAGGGAGCAGACCCCGAGAATGCTGGCGACAATGTCGAGGTCGACATCAGCGTTGGTGGCATTGAGGTCCCTAGCGAGCCGCCGGGACCTGGTTGTGCAGGATCATCGAAAAACTAAAAACGTGCTGAAAATCATGCAGATTAATCCGAAGCAGATTAATCCTAAGGGCGGAAAACGTTGATGTATGCCTCATTCAAGAACCGTGGGTAAATGGCCTCAAAGTAAGAGGCCCCCAAGACAACCAAATTGACCTCCTTTACAAATCCATAAACCCAGACCGAGGTAAGCCAAGAACTTGTATTTTAGCTAAAAACCATTTTGTTCATGACTTAAAGGAACCAGGTTCCTCAACAGATCGAACAGACCCAACGAAAGACAACTGTCCTGCTCAACGAGAATAAGGTTTTCTCTCTCCTTTTTCTAACAACGATTCTTTTGGTTCAAATTCTATTATTATGTTTTTTGATATCTGTGGCTTTGGTCGTGCATTAATAATCTAAAACGTAGTTTTCAATTAAATAAGTTTGCAATTAAATAAAGACATTTTTGTTTACAACTTTTTATAAATCAAGTTGTTCTTTCTTAATCAGACTGTTCTGAGTGTGTGGAGAAACCTTTAATGGTGATTCCCATACATTTTTTGGTGCCTCCTGTGAGGAATTGACGAAATTTTGGTTTTGGCGACATACGACATTTTTGGTTTTGGCGTCATAACGACGCATTTGTCTAGAACACCCTTGGAGTTCTATATTTTCGATTAGGATGGCTGAGCTGAAAAAGCGTTCCGCTGCAGTTACTGCAATCAAGCGGATTGCTACCAAACTCGATGCAGATGATTTTTCAGGCGACGAATTCAGTCTTCGCCAGGTAATGAGTTCACTACAATTGCATTTCGAGCGTTTTGTGGCTGCTCATGACGCACTAATGAAAGAAGCCAAAGCGACTGAGGTTGATGCCCATACCAGACTTTGGGAAGACACTGAAGAGGTGTATAATGTAGCAAATGCTAAACTTCGACGTTTAATTTCCCTCCAGCTAACAGTACCGAAGCGAGCAAATGAGGGTGTGGCCACACAACCCTCATCCACAGATTTGAAGTTGGATCCTTTGCCAATTCCAACTTTTGATGGCACATTGCAGAACTGGTTGGCATTCAAGGATGCCTTTGAAACCCTTGTACATTTGCAAGACTTCCCAGAGGCATACAAGCTTGGAAAGCTCCTTGCAGCGGTGAAAGGTGATGCGATTGCATTGGTTGGGGGTATGTACACGGGTGGATATGAAGACGTATGGAAGGCATTGAACGCTCGCTACGACAACAAGAAACAGTTGGCAGACATTCATGTCTCGCGATTTATTGGTTTGAAACGAGAACAAACTGAAACGACATCAGCATTACTTTCTGTGGTAGACACGGTGAGGGAGGCATTTCGTGCATTAACAGTGATGAACTTACCTGTGGACAAATGGGATGCGTTGGCTGTACCTATTATCACATCGAAGCTTCCTACAGCGACACAACAGGCATGGGGTATGAGCCGAACCTCGAAGGACATCCCCAAACTGGAAGAATTGCTTGCATTTGTCGAGAAGAGAGCTCATAGTTTGGCATCTGAGCTGCTCCAATGGAACACAATGTAACGAAACGACAAACATAGTGAAAAGACAAATGCAAGCATTACTAGGCACGCGCATCGACTGGTGAAAACAAACTTGGCTGCCACTACAGCTGGAAGATGCGAATTTTGTAATGAACAATCTCACCGAATCGGCCGATGTTCTATACTTTTGGCGCTACCAGTGGCCGAACGCTTCCAGAAGCTCAAAGGTTCTAACCTGTGTTTTAATTGCTTAAAACCTGGTCATGCAACCAAGCAGTGTGGTTCGAGAAATTGTTTTCAGTGTAATGGTAGGCATCACACATTGCTTTGTCGTTCTACATCACATATGGCACCGACACAACCTGAGACTAGTACTTCTGCTACATCTGTACTACCAGCTGCTTCAACGACGACAAGTCAAGCTCCCCGCAATTATATCTGACTAGATGGCTCCATTAAAACATTTGCAGTTTTCAATGATCATCTCATTCTTTTGGCAACAGCTTTTGCTAAAATTACCGATGGCTTTGGCGAGACCCAGCAGTGTCGTTTACTATGCGATCCTGGCTCTCAGGTTAGTTTTATGACTTTACGTTTTTTTAACAATTTGGCTCTTCGCAGGCATAAATGTGAAATACAAGTAGAAGGTATAGGCAACTCTTTATCAACATACACACGTGGCCGAGCAAATGTACAATTGTCTTCCAACTTTAATTATGGCTTTGGTATAACAGTTGACGTCTACCTAATTGAGGCTATCACTTCGCACACACCTGCATCTAGAATTTCGGAGGATTGCTGGCAACATCTACGTGATCTTCATTTGGCAGACCCTTCATTTGGCACTACTGGACGAATCGATGCATTACTTGGCGCAGACGTTTGGGGTCAACTTATCACAGATGGCATCATTCGTGGAAGTGATGGTGAACCATTCGCACAATCAACTCATCTTGGCTGGGTTGTATTTGGGCCTGCAACAATTGAATCTCATGCTGTGCCTACAGTCAGATCTTTGGCCGTCACTTCTAGACATGATCAAGAAATCGATGATTTGTTATGCACATTCTTTGAGGCAGATAACGATAGCACTACATCTACTACTACTTTGGAAGCTGATTTATGTGAACACCTATTCATGGCCACGTATAATCGAGAATCAGATGGCCGTTACAGCGTGCAGATACCATTTAAAATGAATGCATTACCACTTGGTAACTCACACAACTTGGCATTGAGGCAATTTTATCAACTTGAGCGCAGACTTACTATTAACCCGGATCTACACAGGAAATACGCATCCTTTATGAGGGAATATCTACAACTTGGCCACATGACTGCGGTTCTGGATCAACCTGGCGATCCATCGCAATCATATTATATCCCTCATCATGCAGTTACCGTCAAATTTCGTGTGGTTTTTAATGCCTCAGCGCAGACATCAACAGGAACCTCACTCAACGATACCCAACTGGCTGGCCCACTCATACAAGAGTGGTTGATAAATATAATCCATCGATTTCGCCGTTTTGCAGTTGCTCTCTCTGCTGATGTAGAGAAGATGTTTAGGCAAGTACTCATTGATAAACGACATAGACGATGGCAAAAGATCTTATGGCGTGAATCTCCTGCTGAACCATTGCGCACTTTTGAGTTAAATACCATTACGTATGGCACTGCGAGCGGACCATATTTGGCAGTTCGTGCAATGCAACAATGTGGCGTGGACAACTCTTCCACAATACCTGACAGTGATCGGGCAATGGCTGCTCGGACAAGTATATTACGTGATTTCTACGTCGACGATTATCTCTCTAGCACTCCGTCAGCACAGGCAGCAGTCAAATTGGCAAAAGATGTTGACTTCGTCCTAAAACAAGGCCACTTTTGTTTGCGAAAATGGCGGTCTAATGACGTGGACGTTCTGGCTCATCTGACAGGCACACCATTTACTGATGAGATTGAGTTGCAAACAGCGGAAACGACTGTCCTTGGATTGAATTGGGATCCCATAGCAGACGAGTTATTCTACAAGGTTAAATTACCACTTGCATCAGCATATGCAACAAAACGCCAAGTTTTAAGCGATATAGCACGGCTGTACGACCCACTTGGCATATTGGCACCAGTTATTATAGTAGCGAAGCTTTTTATTCAACGACTTTGGCAGGCTGGATTGGCATGGGATACACCACTCCCAGCAGATTTGCTCACAGAATGGCATGCCTTTCGTGTTGATTTACCACTGCTAGAGAAGATTCGTATACCAAGATGGATGGGTATACAAGTTGACACGATTCTACATCTCCATGGCTACTGCGATGCAAGCATGAAGGCATATGCAGCTGTAATTTATTTGTCTACAGTCGATAATGACGGTTATTGAAAATCAGGGCTCATCACATCCAAGACGAAGGTGGCACCTAGCAAGGCAGTAACAATTCCAAGGTTGGAGCTATGTGCTGCCCAACTTCTTACTTCAACAATGGCAACTCTCAGGCAAGCTTTAGATCTTAACACCGTTCCATACTCGATGTGGAGCGATTCAAGCATCGTTCTCAACTGGCTTCACAAACCACCAACACAAATGAAACCATATGTGGCAAATCGCATCAGCTATATACAAGAGAATTCGGAAATTGGAACCTGGCATCACATCCGTACGCACTTTAATCCAGCAGATTGTGCAAGCCGAGGCATTAGCGTTGACACACTTTTATCTCACCCGCTTTGGTGGCATGGCCCAGCAATAGACATCGAACTATCTTCTGTCAACGATATTAAACTCACAGAGGATGACGCACTGGCAATGGAGACAGAACTAAAACCAATCAAGGCAAATATAGCTTGTCCATCAAGAGGTCTTATAATTGAAACTCATTACAAGAAAGGCAAGGAAACTATTGTAATTCCTCTGCTCGAGCGCTTCAGCAACTTTGGAAAGATGCTTCGCACAACAGCTTACATATGGCGTTGGAGAAAGACACATTGGAAATATAGAACACAAACCTTCATCACAGTCGAGGAATTGGAAGAAGCTCTATGCTGGCACATAAAGGCGGTACAACACACATACTTTGCGTCGGAGATCAGGCAGCTTCACAAAGGCAGCAGCGTGGTTGGATCAAGCAAACTGGTTGCACTAAATCCATATCTGGATAACACAATGCAAAACATTATCCGTTCATCTGGCAGATTAGAGAATGCAAGACTGAGTGACTACCGTCGGCACCCAATCATCCTTCCAAAGGAAGGCACATTATCCAGGCTTATTGTGGAAAAGATACACAGTGAAACTTTACATGGTGGCATACAACTAATGTTACAGACAATTCGAGAGAAATATTGGATTCTCCATGTACGTATACTTGTAAAACATGTAATTCATTATTGTCTTATTTGCAGAAGGCATCGACATACAATGGCTAAACAACGAATGGCATCGTTACCCTCTTCTCGAGTGATTGCTTCCCCACCATTTTCAAATGCTGGTGTGGACTACTTTGGCCCGTACAATATTCGCATAGGTTCGAAAACCGTCCGTACAGTGAAGAAAACTTACGCTGCTGTTTTTGTCTGCATGGCTTCAAAGGCTGTACATATTGAGTTGGCAGAAGACTTATCTGCCGAGGCATTCATCAACGTTTTCACTAGATTTGTGAATCGCCGTGGACCATGTCATCATCTATTCAGTGACAATGGAACAGCTTTTGTTGGCGCAAATCGAATTTTGAAAGAAGACCTGAAGGAATGGCAAGGAACTTACACGCTTCAACATTTGGCAAACCATGGCACCCAGTGGCATTTCATAACACCGAGCGCACCACACCAAGGTGGCCTGTGGGAAGCGGCAGTCAAATCTGCCAAGAAACATTTACGAAAGGTCATTGGGACTCAGTCCATCTACTATGATCAGTTACACACACTACTTGTGCATATTATGGCCTGTTTAAACTCCCGTCCCTTAGTGGCTTTGCATGATGACATAGACGATCGATTGGCTCTCACACCAGCTGACTTCCTCATTGGCAGATCTCTCATTGCTGTACCAGACAAACCTGTTTCAGAGATTCCTACACAGCGACTTAGCTACTGGCGACAACTAAGGCAGATGCAACAACACTTTTGGAGGCGATGGCACGATGAATATTTACAATCTATACAACAACGTTCAAAATGGCATGAAGCAACTGACGACATCAACGTAGGCGACGTCGTTATCATCAAAAACGAAAATCTACCAGCTACACAATGGCCACTTGGTCGGGTTCTGAAGCTTCACCCAGGTAAGGATGGCCTTACTAGAGTCGTCACAATCAAGCATCAGAAAGGTGAGTGCCTCAGACCGATACAGAAACTGTGCAAGATACTGGAGGATCCTGTACGTACCCGTGCAGCCGGGGAAGATGTTCATGACTTAAAGGAACCAGGTTCCTCAACAGATCGAACAGACCCAACGAAAAACAACTGTCCTGCTCAACGAGAATAAGGTTTTCTCTCTCCTTTTTCTAACAACGATTCTTTTGGTTCAAAGTCTATTATAATGTTTTTTGATATCTGTGGCTTTGGTCGTGCATTAATAATCTAAAACGTAGTTTTCAATTAAATAAGTTTGCAATTAAATAAAGACATTTTTGTTTACAACTTTTTATAAATCAAGTTGTTCTTTCTTAATCAGACTGTTCTGAGTGTGTGGAGAAACCTTTCCTGGTGATTCCCATACACATTTAAAAGCTATTTTGTGTCCAAATTTTATTACTAGCGATCTGATAGTCGTCAGGATGGAGGATAGAACTTGACAAAATACCCAATCTGAGCCCAGATTCGGTTTTAGACCTAGAGGTAAAGCTTAAATCCTCTGAGGCAGCTATGAGAATTGATTTTTAGGTCTCTTGCCCAGTAAAGTATAGTCGTAACCCAACTAACAATTTTTCCTCTATAAGGTAAAATTTTTCAATTTCTTGAAGTTATTATTTCTATAGGGCTTGTATTCAGTTTTTGTATCGAAGTTGTGCATTTTCGAAACTATGGTTTCGTACCAACTTCTTTTAAACCTATTAGAAGTGGAATTTGAAATTTAATGGAAGCATAATGTGAACAGTTTCGTTAATTTTTCGATAAGGCCTCCTGAAATTCGTATATAGAAGCACAGGAAATAAAAGATAAGTAAAAGCTTCGATTAAAAAGCTCTGTCCAAGATTTAATGTGAAGCCTGCTAACAAAAGCTTTAAAGAAGCTATTAATTGTTTAGAATTAAATACGAAAACCCACAGTTTCGAAAAGTTTTGTGTAGAAAAACCTGATAGAAGCATAATTTCAAGCACATGCACGAGAAGCATTTACTTTAATAAGTTTATCTCAGCAAAATTAAAACAGCAAATTTGTTTGTATAAGTTTAATGAGCACAAACCCGACAAAAGCATAATTTTTTAAATGTCAGGCAGAAATGCGCGAAATGCATTATTTCGATAAATTTGTTTCAGGGAAGCTACGTCACCTTATTTTAATTGTATTTATAAGTCCTGTGAACACAAACCCGATACAAGCATACAATAATTTTGTTTGTATAAAGTCCTTTGAGCACGAGTCCTACACAAGCATAATTGTTCATACTGTCAGGCACAAATCCGCGAAATGCATTTATTTCTATAAGTTTGTCTCAGGGAAGTTATGTCAACTAATGTTGTTTTTATTGTGTGTGTATCGCACATTGTAGCTTCGTGTGGTCAGTTTTGGTGAAATATGGTCCAATTTGGCTTCCCATGGTAAGCTATAGATTAACTGCCTATAGGCTTTTGTTTTTCATGGCAAGCTCATTATTGCCGTAAACAGCATTTGCTTTTCATTGAAAACTACGGCTTTGCATGAAAAGTAAATACTTCGCATATGTTAGAACTTGAAAGCCAATGAAATTTAGAATTCATGAATGCGGTGACCACATTATGTTTTCTGGTTCATCGGTAAATCATTGCTTCGTAAAAAAATCGTAAACTGATTTGTTGAGAACGGGAGGAAAATTTCGTGTCTCATCAGCAGCGTAGGTACTATAGGATTAATGAAATAATAAACGGAAATTATCGTTGTGTTTTCCGTTCTGCAGTTTAGGCGAGCAAAGTCGATAGATAATTGCACCAGATTAGCAGGTAAAGTTTCTACTCTTTTCGTACAGACTCAATTGTGTGTGAATTATCAAGTTCGGCTTACAGTCAGGTAGTCGGATTGCAACATTTTTTGTCAAAAGTCAAAACAGTTGACAAAAGAAAAAAGTAAATTTGAATTTTATAGCAACTATTCGGTTCATGTATGTATTTTCATTCCAAATCACACTGATTTGCAGTTAAATAACATTTTATTCTTATATACAAACAAAGAAAAGCCAACAGCAGATGATACGCTTAACCATAAAAACAAAAGTCATCTGATGTATGAATTCGGTAATATTAAATATGACCAAAGTTAGTCTGATTCCCGGACTCGCAGCCTGATCGCTGCAACTAATTCATCGAATTATGTAAAAGAATGGGTGATTAACAAAACTAACAAAAATACAATCACTTGCAAATAAAAGACCGATGGTCTCACCGTACAAGTCCCCAGGACTTGACGGAATATTGCCTATCATGCTCCAGAAACTGAAACTCCTTGGCTTGAGTTAATCTTCGAGGGGTGTCTCTCCCTCAACCTTGTACAATAGTCCTGGATACACGTTAAAGTAGTTCTTATTCCGAAAGTCGGTAGGCGGGGGTATGAATCTGCGAAGGATTTCCGACCGACTAGCCTCACCTCTGTCCAGTGCACCGGGCACTGGCTAATAGGAGAGCATGCGTTGTTTTCCATTGCCGTAGCTGTGCGAACCAGCAGGAATAGAAAACATTAGTTCATTTTCTCTGTAAATGCCCTGCCCTAGACCGTTTAAGGGTACATTTACATAGAAAGGCTGTTTTTGACGACCTTGACGAACTTTCCGATCTGAAGATCAAAGACTTGATCTCTTTCTTAAACGTGACGTAATGGCTCTGAGACGAAAGTCGGCTTTTTGCTGTCTAACTCGGGGCTTTAGATTGTTGTTCCACAAACCCATTCCTCAACTATAGGTTCAAACGAGTTTTGTTTTCAAAACGGCGCTTTTTGCGCTAATTGGGTCAGCGAGTCAGTCGGCTCGTTGGCCGCCATTTCTAACTACCTATTGAAACTTACTTTCATTGGAAATATTACATAAAATACTACTTTCTTTTAACAAAGACAGATCCACAGGTAAGGACATTCTAATATGATTGAAGATTTTTGTAAACATCGGCATCGAAATCTTTACGATTCTTTTATACTTTAAATCATTAAACAGAAATAATTGCACAAAGTCTCGAGGGGAAAAATTTTCAAGTTTAATTTTTGAAATATAAAGTTATTTGGTAAAAGCAATTTACTTAATATTTATTTGAAATTGATACTGCGAACTTTTTTCTTTGCATTTTGTTTTTGTTCGATTTATCATATCGACTTTTATTACTGTGATGCGATGCAACGGCGCATGGCGCCGAATAACATTTTCCTTGTTGTCATCACGCAACTTACACTTACACAACACCAACATCATAGTGAGCGAATGAGTCAAGGAAAATAATGTTAATGCAAAAATTTGGAAATTATGTTTTCAATTTCTCTCTCCCGAAGAAATGACTAAGCCATTACAAAAACTCCATCCCCAGAGCCCAGAAAACACAACCTTTCTTTCCCTTCCTTAGCACAAGTAGGTATAGTATAGTTAAATTGTCAGGGGTGTTTTGTAAAAAGTAAAGCGTTTTGGCTTTCGGAATCAAAGTTCCTAACATAGAGAGAAAGCGAGTATTATAAATTACGTTGTTTTCTTATCTTTGTTGCGTTCGGAAACATAAGACGAAAATTTATTATCATTAGTTTTGAATGTCACATTCTACGGAGGAAGGAGTAAGGACCAAGATAAAATGAAAGATTTAATGGGAATTTCCCATATATACCCGAACCCAGACCCAGACCCATGAACCCATTCCAGTGCGTGTGTTTAGTGTTTACTATATACACAACACATGTATGGAAGCAGATTGAAACAAACAGAAGCATAAATTGAGCCAGGACTCTTCGTCCTTGGTGCATGGCCTGGTTCTTGGTCGGATGGAGACTCTGTGTTTTCTGTACGGTGTAAAGTGTATATGGATTATAAACAATTTATACTTAAAGCATAATTTTGTGCTTTCAAAATCTAGCAAGGATATTGTAATCCGATAAGAGATTCGAATATTCTGTTTGTGGTTTCATAAGGTGCTAAGTAATACCTACCTACTATGAGAATTTCTTGTTCACCTTAGCTAATGGATTTGTTTGAATTTAATCCGTTTCACAGCGATAGAAAAAAAAAAAACTCATAATAGTTTATTAAAGCACGCAACAAAATTTAACCTTAAGTTGCGATGCTTTAGCAAGTAGTTTCTAAACACGTTACTGTTATATTCATTATAATTTATTGATATAATTTGTGAAAGTATAATTTTGGGAGGGTTTACTTATCTAACAGTACATATTAGTAATAAATTAATAAAAACAAATCGGGATGTGCATGTTTGCTTAAACAAATCGTAGTTTATGAGAAAGAGTATTTAAAAAAATTGGTAAAGCGCTTTTTAAAAAAAAAATCTATGCGCCCTTTATAAAAATAATTGAAAATTGAGAAACCAATTCGTCAGCCAATTTGTAGTATTCATTAATGTGAAGTTAAAACTTCTTTTATCAATCCGTTTTTGAAATATCGGACAAAAAATCCCAAATATGTTTTTTTTTAAACTTTGGAATGAAATCTTATTTAAACTTATTAAAAGCTTTAATTTAAATAGGGGGGTTCACATTCAACGACATGTTCATCAACACGTGTCGTTATGTCAGATTTTTGTAATGTGAACACCAGTCGAACGACCGTCGGACGACTGGTTCCGTGTAGTTCATTTATTTTGATATTTTACTCGGTCGGTCGACTCAAGTTTTAAATGTGAACGCTTTTTTACCCGATTTCGGTATGATTTGACTTTTGAAGTTTTTGTTGAGAAAACAAAAATAAAAAAATGGCATCAGCTGTGTGTCGAGAGTTTTGGACAGAATTTTTCGAAATATTTAAACAATATCCAGAAATCTGGAAAATAAAAAGTGAAAGATATAAAAACCGTTCATTAAAGCAAAAGGCATATGCAGTTTTACTAACCAAATATAAAGAATTAGATGCTAACGCAACGGAGGATGTTTTAAAGAAAAAAATTAATAACATTCGCAGCTGTTACCGTCGAGAGCTAAAAAAAGTAAACAACAGCTTTAGATCCGGCTGTGGAACAGAGGATATATACAAACCAACTTTGTGGTATTTCGATAACCTTGAGTTTCTTAAAGACCAAGAAGAGCAAAGACATCGAAGAAGAAAGTTTTGCAGATTTCGATGAAGTAAGTACATACAAATATATAGGTATGCAGGTACATACATATATCAAAAACAAAAATGCATATTTTCCAGGTGAAGTTTCAGTGGTTTTTCCAAATCTTCTATATATTGCGACAAATTGATTCCTCCGCATTCGTTTATTTACCTTGCCTTAATAGTGATGCCGATTGAATCGCAACGAATCTGGCGGTGTGAATCGAATATCTTATTTTTGTTCTTTGTTAAAAAATGCATAATTTTTTTCTTGTTTCTGTTAGACAGAAGACATTTGAGTAACATTGACCGTCTATTTAATTTCTTGGATAATGGTCTTTAAAATGAATATGAAGAGTTTCGGTTCTCATCCACTCATATATATTATGAAAATACATACTTTATCCGGCAAAAAAAAACCTATGTATGTTAATTTTTCTTTGTTGGAAATACACAATTCAAAAAAAAACATTAATATTTTATAGTTTTTTAACATTTTATTATCAATGCAACATTTAGTGAAAATATACACATAAATACATTTATGTATATATCTACGTATATTGAGTACATAATTAGTACATATTATTTTGATCTGGGAATCATTCCGGTAGTATTAAAATATTGACAAAATTCATTGCGAATTTCTTTGGCATTGTTAGACCAATTGTGACATTTTCCAGGTTGCAGGCTCAGGAATGAATCTTGTTGAAAAGGAGTAGCGTCTATATCAGTGTTGCGGATGTGTAGGTAGCAAATTGCTAAAACAATGTTGGTCGTTTTATCAGGATTAAGGTTAATGGTTGTGAGTAAGACTCGGAATCTGGAACTCATAATACCAAATGCATTTTCGACAACGCGTCTGGCGCGTGATAGACGGTAATTGAAGTTGTCTTGTTCCTCTGAAAGCCCATGATGACTGTAGGGCTTCATAAAATGTTCATTGAGCGGAAATGCGTCGTCTGCAACAAACACATATGGAAGCTCCTTTTCGAAATTTGTAATTTTTCTTGTCCTCGGTATATTCAACTTGCTTTCCTCAAGGTATCTACAGAAACTTGTGTTAGAAAAAACTCCACCATCGGACACTCTACCATTGGTACCAGCTTCAACCATAGTGAATTCATATTTCGCATTTACCAGTGCCATTAAAACAATACTATATGTTTTTTTATAGTTGAAGTAGAAAGCTCCTGACCCGACAGGCTTTGTTATGTTAATATGTTTCCCATCAATTGCTCCGATACAATTTGGAAAATTCCAGAGCTCGTAAAAGTCATTAGCTATACTTCTTCCCATTCCATTTCACTTTTTGGAATCTATAAAAAAAAAAGTAATTAATGGGTTTGTATATACATATCTTTTTATTATTTTTTAGAGCACACCATTGATGTCAACATTAAGTCAAAATACCAAACGAAAAAAAATAGATCGGAACCAAATTTTAATGAAAGCAGTCGAGAGCTTGGACAAACAAAACTTGAAACGAAACAAGGACGAAGCTGATGTCCATTCAGCGAGTTGGGCAGCGTTTTACCGCAAATTGGACACAGAACAACAACTATTTGCAAATAAAACGATAATGGAAGTATTGTTTCAAGCATCTTTAGGAAATCTAAACGAACATTCTCACAAACTGTTTGCATTAAATGATGACTTTCTTCAAAGAAACTCTCGTTCCTCAACCTCATCAAACTTCTCAGAATGTCATAACTTAAGAACAGCCCGTCCATTTTCTTCAAAACAATGCTTCACCAAATCTCATGATGATTTTTATACACAACGTCCGAGTTCATCAGCATCTTTAGCTCGCTTCAACTATTCTCCCGATGTGCCGTACCATTCACAATCACCATTTTACGAATCTTGTCCAGATACTTCCACAACCGTTCAACAACCTCCTACATTCATTGAAAACAAGCTACATTCCACTCCAACAACACAGTTCAGCACACAATCATTCATACACAACAAAGAAAACATCCTGAATTCAAAAATCAATCATAAGATTTATCAATCGGCTCGGCAATTGTTGGAAGATCCAGATTATTGTTAATGTAAATTATCTTAAAATAAATGAAATAAAACGAATTTGTATGTGGTCGATTTAAACTCACTGAAATAAATTCCTTTAAAACTTTTAATAGAGCTTTACATGTATCGTCGATAACTCCACTTAGAGTCGATTTCCCCATATAGGTGCTAAATCGCAGGTCAGCGAAGCTTCTCCCAGTGGCCAGAAACCTTAATGTTGCTGACAGCCTTTCATGTGGCGATATATAAAACAGTATTTCTTCTCTGTATGTTTTTTCCAGGAGTTCCTGATAGGTGGATGCGTCCATCCTCAGATAATTCCGAAAATCGTCCGGAGATTTTTCTTGTAAATCGTTTATCAGATTAACCACCGCAAATGTTTGCTTCTTTTTTGCCCATGGCTTGACCCACATTCTCTTTATTCCTTTTCTTTTTTTCTCTTCAGTTTCCAAAATTTGATCTATTAGAAGAGCCGCAACTAATTTGCTTGCTGCCATGTTTACTTGTAAAAATTTATTTTCGAATGAAGTCAGTGTTTTAGTCGTTGAATGTGAACGCTTACAAAACGACTCGGGTCGAACGACAGGTCGTTGAATGTGAACCCCCCTAATCAGAAAGAAATAAAATTCTTTGTATGACAGGTATTAAAAATAATTTAGTCCTTAAAAAAAATTAAAAAAAATGCGTATTAGGAGAAGTCCGAAAAACGCAATAAGGCTGTAGGCTGTAGCCGAACCCACAGACAGACGGACGTTTTTGAGAGACCCAGTTTTTTCGTCTTCCTTATCATCGTAATATGTCAAGTTTGATCAAAATCTCGAATGCGAATATTTGTACCAAAGCACAACTTGTTATAACAGATATCGCCAGTAATAAAGTCGAAGCCGTGTTCTAAGGTACGTACTGTTAATAATGGCTTAATGTAAAATTTGTTTCTGTTAGATGAAAGATCGTTCTAATATTAGCTCGCAGAATTTTTTATCGGAAGTTTCCTGGCAACCGGAAACCACAGATAATCAATCAGAAATGAAATGATAGTTGACTATTTATTTGATTCGCCGAGCCGCAGAATCCGTCAAATGCGTTGTGGGAACGGATCCGTTGATGTAGACAGATGGGACGGATAAGGGTGACCTAATTAATACGTACGTTCTTTCTTTTGTCTTTTCGTTTATTTTCATTCATAAATATATGTACATAAGCAAATGTATTTATATTTGATTTTCTCGGTTCAGTTAGTTTTTTGTTCGAATTTGTTTGTTGTTCTTGTGCATGTGTAGTTGTAGTAGATTATTTTCTCTGTTTTGTGTAAAATGACGTTATTTGCCGTGAATGAAATTGATTGTTAGAAAAGTTCAGTTACGTTTAAGTATGATATTTTGTGCGATTTAAAATAATTTTGATGCACAATTGAAGCAGGCTTTAAACTTTAATATTGATAATCTAGTAATTAGTATGAAAGTTATACGCTTTTTAGTGGGCTCGTATCGGCTGTTTTTTTTTTTTGGATTTTGCACAAAACCAACCATTCTCCACAGAAGCTCTCCGCGATGAACAACTACGAACTATGTACCCTCAATTTGTCTTGACAACTAAAGTCAACGGATCTGCCGGAAAGAAAAGTTAAAAGTTCAGCTTCTTTTTGCGTTGGGTCAGTCGCATGCGTTGCCTATGGCTCATGCCTGATTCCCAATGCGACGAGGAAACGGGAAGTGAGCGTGACGAGAACCGCTTTCATCTTTTTCTAGTTACAAAATCGTCGCCCAATTCACAATGCAGCGAGCGTTTTACGACAAAAATTAATTTTTGTAAAAAAAAAATCAATAAAATATAAACAAAATAACTTACAAAACAATAGATTTATCAATAACTTTATTTAATTGAACACATCTTTTGTGAAAAATCTGTAAATAACTTAGCAAAAATTAAAATCGTCGTCACGTCGCGTCTTTTCTTTCAATTTTTCGAATTCTTGGCGTGACGTGACGACGAGAAACGCCGCATTGTGTAAATCCAGGTATGATTTCATTATTTGAAATTAGTTTGACAACTACAACGAGTTCTCGTCACGCTCACGTCTCGTTTCCTCGCCACATTGTGAATCAGGCTTCACATCCTCACATTTCATAGAACCGTGTGCCTGTGTATTAAATCGAACTGTCAGTTGAATACGGCGACGCAACGCACTCGACGGATTCTATGACGGTATTCGCATTCGAATGCCTCCTCTGATGTTTTTTGGCGCGAATCTAACTTCTATTGTTCTAATGTGAAGTTTCCATAATATCTCTTTTAATGAGAACATGTTCTTCTTTTTTTTGACTCCGATCTTTCTTATTCTTTCTTTTTTCATAAAATTGTTTTATTTTACTGTTTTTTAATTGTGTACTCTTTTTGTCTCGTTTTTCTTTAACCTAAATTTCGGTGTCTGAAAAGTATTAATTTGACTCACATTTCATTAACATACTTTTATATATTGTCCCCTAAAATAAAACATTAATACACTGACATATGAACCTACCTATTCGGGATCCATCAACGAACCCTAGTTTTAACATTTAACATCCATCCCTTCAAGCAAATTCACTGACCCAGATTTGTCAGTCTTTTTTGGATCATTGCATAACGTAATATTTTTACACCTACAAAAATTTGTTGTCTCTACGTCACAGGCATTTTGTAATTTTTTCCCCACACCTTTATTTCAGTTCATTTTTGTTAGTGGCGTAGTGAAGACAAATTTCTTTTTTTAGTTTGGTTGTTGAGAAATTTTCGATTGGTGGTACAAATTTTTGTGAATGTTTTTTATAACAGATAAATAAAAGATTCTTGAAATTTTAGAGCTGGCCGAACAGAACACGGTCAAGCGGTTTCCAAGCAGGAAAATAACGTGACAGTCAAGTTTTAAGTTTATAAAAATGATAGTCCGCGCTCTATTTCGCTAGCCCTTTAGGACTTCATTAGAGAAGTAATTTTTTTAATCGTTGTGGATCCGTCTTGGAATCGCCTTTCACTGAGTATGGTCAGCTGCCTTTCTCACAATACATATTACATACACAATTAGCTGCGTGGTGATACTAAATTGAGGCGCAAAACGTAGTGTCCATGGCATTATATTGTGATGTGAATACATCCGAGTCATTTTGATGTTCAGCAGGCGTTAAAACAAAACAAAAATCTGTGCTCTATGAAGCATTAATAAGAAATTGTACACTTACGAAATGTAACATTTATAATAAAATATGTTTCCAATTGAAAATCATTTCATTCTGTAAGGTTAAAGCAAAGTAAGGTGATACATTTTGTTCTATCATCACCCCTTATAACCTAGGCTAGCCTAACTTTCATAGATTCACTTCAAGAATATTTTGTATTATCTTTGATTTTTTTTTTGTTGAGAAATTAAGGTACCCACTACAAGGTTTTGAGTTTTTAAAAAATAAATTAAGAACCATCTGTGGTGCAGTTTTGAGTTTAATTTGATTTTTTTTTTTAAATGGAGTAAATTATGTATGTACCTACGTGTGTACCCTTGATTGTCATTCATAATGGAATTATCATGTGTCAAATCGCGTTTCGCGCAAACGTCGCTCTACTTGTCATTCAGGTTGGTTTCATTATCCTGTCAAGGTCAATACTTTAACTTCCCTGAAATATTAATGTATACGAATAACTTTTTGATTTATATTCATGATGTAACATCTGCCTGCGAAGTTAATACAAAATTCGATTAACAAGCCCATTACTATGGCTCTATCAATGTACCGAACCTATACAATACACATTATAATGTTTCGGGAATTATAATATTCCTTATTCAGAAAAAATAATATGCAACAATTATTTTTTGCCTCATTTCTGCCTTAAGCTTTCAAATTTCATGTTATTATATTTGTTGGTTTTTCAGAGGTAGGTATAGGTATCATTTATGTGCCTTTGGTAAATGTAGGTAATAAATATTCCCTTCAAATAATTACAACGAAATCCATTAGGGACTGTTTGTACATGGTGTGCATTTTTATGAGGCAAATAAATGAAAAAGTATTTTATTTTTTTTTTTTTTTGGTTTAAATAAACCAAATTGATATGCATGGTGCGTTGCAAACCTTATTCCTGGACTTTGACTTTTAGTACCTTCATTCTATGATATCTATTTACAGGAAGTTTTTATGGTAAAACACGTACATAAAGTTGAAAGTCTTGCTTTTTTGTGTACAAAAAAAAAGGTTCTGGGATTTATAGTTTTAAATTTAGCTATTATATGAAGAGGCAGCCTTTTCCCATTACATCACTGTGAAGGATAAAGGTTCGAAAACGAAGATTCTGAGACCGGAACATTTTCATTATTGATTAACAAGTCTAACATATTTGTTTGTTTAGTTTCTTATTGTATACCTAACTTGGTTGGGAAAAAAAAAACAAATTTTAGCTGACGTGATGAGTCTCTTTTTTACTGAACTTCCAAAAGTACATCAACAAGGGGTATCCCTTGGAATGATAAGGTAGGGTCTTTTTAAATAAACAAGAACCTATAAGAGCAAGACTACTGACTAGATATGTATCTCATAGCAGCTATCGAAAAAATGAACAGTAACCGGTAGCTCAAGGTCAATCATTGACAAGTTCTCTAAGTATTTATTTATTTTTATCTTATATTCCACCTAAATCTAATGATGAAATTTATACCTTGCATTTTATTAACATTTTTAATATCTTAGAATATTTTAATGATAGAGATCATGTAGTTGTTCTAGGTGATTTTATTTTTGGCAATGTAAATTGGGTATATTCACATGAAGACAAATGTCTGGTTCCTCTTAACGTATATAGTAATACCGAATCTAATTTTTTGGATTCTATTATTTCTCTTGGCCTAGTTCAAATCAATAACGTACAAAATTCAATCGAAAGGACACTTGACTTAGTTTTTATAGATTACATTGCTAACGCATATCTCTGTGCAGTTAATATTCCTCTGTTAGAAAATATTATACATCATGAAGCCATTTAGTTTAAATTTTATTTTTTATGTAAAATTGCTAAATTTGAAAATGATGAATATAAGTTTGATTTTGTAAAGGCTGATTACAATGGTATCAATAATTTTTTATCCGAAATCGAATGGAATTGTGCATTTAATAGTAATTTAGAAGAAAACTTTGATTATCTCATCATCATCGTCGGCTCGACAACCGGGGTCCGGTCCTGGCCTCCTTCAACAAGTCTCTACACCCATCCCGGTCTCGAGCCGCCGCCATCCAGATGCGCACCCCAAGGCTCCGGGCGTCCTGGTCTATGCCATCTCTCCAGCGCAAGCATGGTCTACCACGCTGTCGTCTACCATAGAATGTACCACAAAGAACTTTCCGAGCAGGTTCCTCTTCGCTCATGCGAGCTAGGTGCCCTGCCCACCGGAGTCTACCGAGCTTAATTTTTGTCACGATATCTGCTTTAAGGTAGATTGCGTACAATTCATGATTGTACTGTCTCCGGAATCGTCCTTCCTCACATATGGGGCCAACAATTCTCCTTAAGACTTTTCTCTCGAACGCGGCTAAAAGGTCGGAGTGCCTTTTGCTAAGCACCCAATTCTCGGATCCATATGTGAGTACTGGCAGGACCATGGTCCTGTACAGCAGCAGTTTTGAAGTTATGGTGAGATTTCTGGATTTGAATAGCTTTGACAGACTATTATCTCGTGAGTACTATAAATCCTATAATACTTTTACTAACTTTGCTCCGATAAAAAAAGATTAGGAAGAACAACAAACCAATATGGTTCAACAGACGCCTTCTCAATTTAAAAAAATGCAATGAATACAAAATATAAGAAGAGTAAGGCTAATCCATCTTTCCATGAGGAATATTTGAGAACAAAGAAGGAAAATGAGTTTTTAAGAAAGTTTTTATTCAAACAGTATCTTTTATCTGTTGAGACTGATATGAGGAGTAATCCGAAGGCATTCTGGTCATTCCTAATAATAGGAAGAGAAAAATATTTGGTTATCCCGAAAATATGACTTACGATGGCTCAGTTTCAAAGTGTGAAGAAGATATTTGTGACATGTTTAGTTCGTTCTTTCAATCTATTTTTGTTGAGGATGTAGATTTTTCAATCTTAAATGATAACATTTATAGGGGGGGTAATATAACGGATCTTGGCACTTTAATTTTGTCTGAGAATGAAGTGAAGGCTGAGTTGTTGAGTCTGGATTCAAATACTGTTTGTGGTCCTGAAAACATTCCACCTATATTTCTCAAAAAGTGTTCCGACTCTATGGCTAAAGCACTTACTCCGATCTTTAACTTATCCTTGCAAACAGGGGAATTTTTTGGATTCTTGGAAAGTTTCTCTTATAACTCCAATTTTCAAATTCGGGTCAAGGCAAAATATATCCAATTATCGTTCTATATCTAAATTACCGTTGTTATGAGGTGAAAAACTATATTTGTTAACAGAAACATGGATTTTTTACCGGTAAATCTACTGCTACTAATTTGAAATTATTTTCGAATCATATAAGACTGGAATAAGAAGTTCGGTGTCAGGTGGATGTTATATTTACTGACTTTGCTAAAGCTTTTGATAGGGTTCAAAATCAAATTTTGATTAAAAAGTTACAACTGACGGGATTTCATTCCTCACTACTTAAGTGGTTTTCGAATTATTTAACTGGTCGAAGGCAATTTGTTCGTATTGGTAATAAGATGTCAAAGGTTATCTTTAATTGTTCGGGAGTTCCGCAGGGTAGTCATTTAGGACCTTCTTTTTATTAATGACCTTCCTATGTACTTAGAGCATTCAAACTGCTTACTTTACGCGGATGACCTGAAGATTCTTAAGTCCTTAAGTAGCATTAATGACTGATGTAGACTTGTTCAGGAGGACCTTAATAATGTTGGCAATTGATGTATGATTAATAGACTGCATTTTAATATTTCAAAATGTAATATACTTTCTTTTTTCATGTATCGTGTGTAAATTTACTTAAAAAAATATGTTGAAAAAAAACTTTAAGTCCTTAATTCTACCTAACTAGAAAACGAAAGGAAGTGGAGCTACAGCTCATAAGCGCCATCAGGGCCTAGTTACTTACAACTATCAACCAACCATTCCTGTGTGTGTGTCGTTTTTTTTCAGGAATCGAGGAACCTACAATTCTCTCACGAACCCGAACCGCTCATGTGAGAGGTACATATTCATGACACTCATTTACCCGCAAGAGGCAGCAGCCAATTTAGTTTTTTTAGAGGCAGAGAATTGAACCCAGACCTCTGGCATGACAGTCCTTCGCACTAACCATTATGTTACCGGCTACTAATAGATCAATATTAGAACCCGATTTCAAAATACTGGTAGTAACGAAAAGCAAACAAAAAACTGCTGCACACAAGCGCAACAGCCATAACAACTGATGTCCTATGCCCTAAAAATTTTGAAATTAATAGCGAGTATACAACAAAATTCTTAAAAACTTTCCATGTTTAATCGGGCTCTTCTGTTCGGCATAACGCGGCGAATGTTGTCTTCCAAGTGGCCAATCGTTTTGGGCTTATCGGCGTAGACTAGCGACTTCACATATCCCCACAGAAAATAGTCAAGCGGCGTTAAATCGCACGAGCTTGGAGGCCAATTCACGGGTCCGTAACGTGAAACTATACGGTTACCAAACGTTTCCTTCAATAAATCAAATGTGGCACGAGCTGTGTGACATGTTGCGCCGTCTTGTTGAAACCACAGCTCCTGCACATCATGGTTGTTCAATTGACGAACCAAAAAGTCAGTAATCATGGCTCTATAGCAGTCACCATTGACTGTAACGTTCTGACCAGCATCGTTTTTAAAGACGTATGGACTAATTATTCCACCAAACCATAAAGCTCATCACCAAACAGTCAGTTTAGGTAGATGTAACGGTGTCACAACATCCACTTGAGAATTATCATCACTCCAAATACGGCAGTTTTGTTTATTGACGTATCCATTCAACCAATAGTGAGCTTCATCGCCAAACAAAATTCTCTTATGAAAATTGGCTCAACGGCAATTTTGAGTCCATTTGGGCACAATTTGGAAGCGTTGTTCAGGCGTCAGCCTATTCATGTTGAAATGCAAAACCAAACTAAAAATAAGTCACTTGACAGCTGACAAAATGGCCGCCAGTTAAAATAGTGTTGCCAACTTAAAGTTCTATACCTCTAAAAAAAAACATCCTTTACTATTTAATTTCCGTCGCATCTAAAGAAAGTCATGAAACTGCTATAACAAATGTTTACGGTCTTTTTGATATGCTCAGAATCAGAATTATATTTGGATTTCGAAATGCTGCACAAAAGTTTCAACGTTTTATAAAAGAGTTTTGTTTTGGACTTGATTTCGTTTTCGCATACATTGACAATCTTCTTATCGCAAGTAAATAAACGAAGAACGACACAAAGAACAACTCGAACTTCTTTCCAAGTGGGTTTCAGTGTACCTATGCAACTTGGAATATTAAAGTCACTCAATCAATTGTTTTAATAAGTCTTAAATTGGCTGCGAAAATTTTTATTTTGTCGTGCGATGTTTCCTGCTGTTTTCTGCTGATTTGCTATATTGATATCAAGTTATCGAAGCACCCGCTCAAAAAACGGGTAAAAACTTGTTATATTGAATGGTTTATTATTTAATAATTTGCCTTTCATCAGTCGTGAGTTAGTTGTAACAATGTCAATGTTGTCGTGCGATGTTTTCTATGTTTTTTTTATTCTTCAAAAATATGGTTCCATGTTTTCTTTATTTTTTTTATTAATAGTATTTATTTAGTGTTAGCAACACTAAAAACATAGAATTTAAAGTTTTTGATATATGAGTTTTATATAAAAATTGCCCTTATCCAAACATCCTTATATATAGTTACGTGCCTGATCTCAGGGCTACCAATTTCGTTCGCACTTATAGGAACCGGAATTCGTTGCGCAGAGAAAGAAGTCTTAACTGCTTCTACAGATGATATGATGCCTTAGCATGATTTCGTAATACAGCCCTATACTTTTGGAAAATCTGATCTTGTATTCTTCTTTACGTGACATTTTGTTTTGGGACTTAAGCATACCACTTATTCACACTTGATATGTGTTTGATGGGGTGTGAACATGCCGAAATGGTCCACATTAATCCATATTAAGTCACTGAATAGCCGATGAGCTTTTAATTTGCTGTTAAGGCATTATTGTATGAAGTTAGCGTGCCACATCAATAATTCTCTTAAAATTCTTTAATTTCTTCGGAATCAATAAATTGTACAAGGATAATATTCAGAAGCAAATAATATTAATTGCAAACCTTTGGACTTCAACACCTCATCAATCACAATAGTCAATAATCATTTTATCAGCTTAAAATATGAGATTAATTACTTTGGTATAACTTTACCGAGCGCAAGAGCCTATCCCTCACATTCAATCGATTTCTATATAAAGGGTTTTCCAATAAGAGGTGTTATTTTGAATAGCCCGCTATTTCGGTAGCTGTCACTTTTTAAGCTGTCATTTTTTGACATTTGACAAGTAGAAACTACGCCATTAATAAATTGATTAAAAAGTTACAACTGACGGGATTTCATTCCTCACTACTTAAGTGGTTTTCGAATTATTTAACTGGTCGAAGGCAATTTGTTCGTATTGGTAATAAGATGTCAAAGGTTATCTTTAATTGTTCGGGAGTTCCGCAGGGTAGTCATTTAGGACCTTCTTTTTATTAATGACCTTCCTATGTACTTAGAGCATTCAAACTGCTTACTTTACGCGGATGACCTGAAGATTCTTAAGTCCTTAAGTAGCATTAATGACTGATGTAGACTTGTTCAGGAGGACCTTAATAATGTTGGCAATTGATGTATGATTAATAGACTGCATTTTAATATTTCAAAATGTAATATACTTTCTTTTTTCATGTATCGTGTGTAAATTTACTTAAAAAAATATGTTGAAAAAAAACTTTAAGTCCTTAATTCTACCTAACTAGAAAACGAAAGGAAGTGGAGCTACAGCTCATAAGCGCCATCAGGGCCTAGTTACTTACAACTATCAACCAACCATTCCTGTGTGTGTGTCGTTTTTTTTCAGGAATCGAGGAACCTACAATTCTCTCACGAACCCGAACCGCTCATGTGAGAGGTACATATTCATGACACTCATTTACCCGCAAGAGGCAGCAGCCAATTTAGTTTTTTTAGAGGCAGAGAATTGAACCCAGACCTCTGGCATGACAGTCCTTCGCACTAACCATTATGTTACCGGCTACTAATAGATCAATATTAGAACCCGATTTCAAAATACTGGTAGTAACGAAAAGCAAACAAAAAACTGCTGCACACAAGCGCAACAGCCATAACAACTGATGTCCTATGCCCTAAAAATTTTGAAATTAATAGCGAGTATACAACAAAATTCTTAAAAACTTTCCATGTTTAATCGGGCTCTTCTGTTCGGCATAACGCGGCGAATGTTGTCTTCCAAGTGGCCAATCGTTTTGGGCTTATCGGCGTAGACTAGCGACTTCACATATCCCCACAGAAAATAGTCAAGCGGCGTTAAATCGCACGAGCTTGGAGGCCAATTCACGGGTCCGTAACGTGAAACTATACGGTTACCAAACGTTTCCTTCAATAAATCAAATGTGGCACGAGCTGTGTGACATGTTGCGCCGTCTTGTTGAAACCACAGCTCCTGCACATCATGGTTGTTCAATTGACGAACCAAAAAGTCAGTAATCATGGCTCTATAGCAGTCACCATTGACTGTAACGTTCTGACCAGCATCGTTTTTAAAGACGTATGGACTAATTATTCCACCAAACCATAAAGCTCATCACCAAACAGTCAGTTTAGGTAGATGTAACGGTGTCACAACATCCACTTGAGAATTATCATCACTCCAAATACGGCAGTTTTGTTTATTGACGTATCCATTCAACCAATAGTGAGCTTCATCGCCAAACAAAATTCTCTTATGAAAATTGGCTCAACGGCAATTTTGAGTCCATTTGGGCACAATTTGGAAGCGTTGTTCAGGCGTCAGCCTATTCATGTTGAAATGCAAAACCAAACTAAAAATAAGTCACTTGACAGCTGACAAAATGGCCGCCAGTTAAAATAGTGTTGCCAACTTAAAGTTCTATACCTCTAAAAAAAAACATCCTTTACTATTTAATTTCCGTCGCATCTAAAGAAAGTCATGAAACTGCTATAACAAATGTTTACGGTCTTTTTGATATGCTCAGAATCAGAATTATATTTGGATTTCGAAATGCTGCACAAAAGTTTCAACGTTTTATAAAAGAGTTTTGTTTTGGACTTGATTTCGTTTTCGCATACATTGACAATCTTCTTATCGCAAGTAAATAAACGAAGAACGACACAAAGAACAACTCGAACTTCTTTCCAAGTGGGTTTCAGTGTACCTATGCAACTTGGAATATTAAAGTCACTCAATCAATTGTTTTAATAAGTCTTAAATTGGCTGCGAAAATTTTTATTTTGTCGTGCGATGTTTCCTGCTGTTTTCTGCTGATTTGCTATATTGATATCAAGTTATCGAAGCACCCGCTCAAAAAACGGGTAAAAACTTGTTATATTGAATGGTTTATTATTTAATAATTTGCCTTTCATCAGTCGTGAGTTAGTTGTAACAATGTCAATGTTGTCGTGCGATGTTTTCTATGTTTTTTTTATTCTTCAAAAATATGGTTCCATGTTTTCTTTATTTTTTTTATTAATAGTATTTATTTAGTGTTAGCAACACTAAAAACATAGAATTTAAAGTTTTTGATATATGAGTTTTATATAAAAATTGCCCTTATCCAAACATCCTTATATATAGTTACGTGCCTGATCTCAGGGCTACCAATTTCGTTCGCACTTATAGGAACCGGAATTCGTTGCGCAGAGAAAGAAGTCTTAACTGCTTCTACAGATGATATGATGCCTTAGCATGATTTCGTAATACAGCCCTATACTTTTGGAAAATCTGATCTTGTATTCTTCTTTACGTGACATTTTGTTTTGGGACTTAAGCATACCACTTATTCACACTTGATATGTGTTTGATGGGGTGTGAACATGCCGAAATGGTCCACATTAATCCATATTAAGTCACTGAATAGCCGATGAGCTTTTAATTTGCTGTTAAGGCATTATTGTATGAAGTTAGCGTGCCACATCAATAATTCTCTTAAAATTCTTTAATTTCTTCGGAATCAATAAATTGTACAAGGATAATATTCAGAAGCAAATAATATTAATTGCAAACCTTTGGACTTCAACACCTCATCAATCACAATAGTCAATAATCATTTTATCAGCTTAAAATATGAGATTAATTACTTTGGTATAACTTTACCGAGCGCAAGAGCCTATCCCTCACATTCAATCGATTTCTATATAAAGGGTTTTCCAATAAGAGGTGTTATTTTGAATAGCCCGCTATTTCGGTAGCTGTCACTTTTTAAGCTGTCATTTTTTGACATTTGACAAGTAGAAACTACGCCATTAATAAAAATGGAACGATACACGCTTCAACAACGCATTGGAATTATTAAAATTCACTATGAAAATGGTGAAAATTTGGCAGAGACGGTTCGTAAAACTAAAACATTTTCGGGTCGTCGTGAAGCACCTTGTCGGACCGCAATACAGAAATTGGTGGACAAATTCGAGCTGTTGGGACAAGTTAGTGATGTGAAGAATAAAACCCGTGCACGTCGCTCAAGAACAACTGAGAATATTGCTGCTGTAGCCCAAAGTGTTGAAGAAAACCCAGGTTTGTCCATTCCTCGTCGTTCTTTGGAATTAGGCATTCCACAAACGTCATTACACCGTATTTTGCATAAAGACTTGGGTCTTAAGGCTTATAAAGTTCAGTTAACACAAGAACTCAAGCCGGCTGATCATCAACAACGTCGTGTCTTTGCTGATTGGGTCCTTGAAATGCATGAAAATGATCCGGAATTTCATCGAAAAATCATCTTGACTGATGAGGCCCATTTCCCCCTCGGAGGCTATGTCAACAAGCAAAACTGTCGCATCTGGGGCTTGGAAAACCCAAGAGTTATTGTTGAAAAGCCTCTCCATCCTCAACGCGTGACTGTTTGGTGCGGTTTATGGTCCGGCGGGGTCATTGGACCTTACTTTTTCGAAAATGAGGCTGGAGCAACAGTTACGGTCAATGGATTGCGCTATCGAGAGATGATTAATGATTTTTTATGGCCGGAATTGGATGGTATTGATCTGGACAACGTTTACTTTCAACAAGACGGCGCTACGTGCCACACAAGCAATGAAACCATCGATCTTTTACGGGAAAAGTGTCCGGACCGTGTTATCTCTCGAAGAGGTGATCACAATTGGCCACCGAGATCTTGTGATTTAACACCTTGCGACTTCTTCCTTTGGAGCCACGTGAAAGATAAGGTCTACGCCAACAGCCCAGCGTCGATTCAAGACCTCAAAGATGGAATTCGTGAGGCTATCGAGGATATAGGGCAGCCACTTTGCGATTTGGTTATGGAAAATTTCATGAAAAGGACATGGTCCTGTAAGCGTGGTCGTGGCGGCCATTTGGCTGATGTTGTGTTCAATTATTAACGGCATACCTTCCTCTTTATAATGAAATAAACATCCGATCATTTATCTCCAAAAATGCCATTTTTCTTTGAATATCAAAATAACACCTCTTATTGGAAAGCCCCTTATATACGGCACCCCATTGGGCCTGATGGCATTTCAAGTGAACTGAACACCCAACGAAATTTATTAAATTTTTAGATACTAATCCCAGTTTTCGAACAAATGCAGCCTCCTCCTCTTCCGAGCAAACCAAACGGCAAACTCAATTTATCTAAATTATCTACAATCACAAAAGTTATAAGAAATTCCTCCTAAAACGCTCGGTAGCAAGTTAAAAGACCACATAATACTGTTTTTCTTTCAAAGAATTTGCTTGAACAGAAATGAAAGTTTTTATCTCTCCTAGAGCTGCTGAGGTGTTAATGGAAATGAGGAAATTTTCCTTTTTTGCTAGTGCTACTGCTGTATTGAAATACAATTTGTAACATTGGATGCTATGATTTATTGACATTTTGTTAGGTATATAGTTGAAGTATCTCCAAGTGAATTTAATAGGTAGGTACAAGGTATAAAGAATTAATTTCAAGATTTTCCAGACAAGTTTTGAGTAGGCAAAACCATAGCAACCCACTTGTGTTCTTAACCGTCAGGTTTGAAAAGTTATTCGTTTTAATAAAAGGAAACTCAAATTCTTCTCTACGCAAATATTGGTTTTTCTATCACTGACAAGTTTGTTCGTTAAAGGAGTTTTTTGTATAGTTAATTTTGTGTTTTTCTTTAATACTTACTCAAGCTTGGACAAACAGTCCAGAAAAAAATTACCAACTTATAAAATTTTGAAGTGACAAGGAAGGGAGACCAAACCTCCAGTTTATTGACCAAGACATCACGGATGCCAGAGGATGGAAAGCTGCTGTGTCTCAGGCCTTGTTCAGGAGCCCGTTAAGTGAGTTAGAAAGCTTGTACATATCTTTGCTAACTAATATACTGACTCTATCCGGGTGCTCTAATGCCGTTTTCCATTGGTTTCACCCGGGGATTCACTTATTCTGAAATTCAATCAAACAGTGCTAACTAATTCTACTCAATTTTCAAAATTGTGTCTTGTATTCGTGAATCGTCGTGTCGGTGAATTTGCTTACAAGAGAAATATCTTCCTATACTCCATAGTCTATAGCCACTGACATACGTAGTTATGAAATTTGTTGTAATTCTTCAAAAAAAGTCGTACACCCTACCATGACCGCAGTATCCCACTGCTGAAGGGATACTATACTGAAGCCTGATTCACAATGCGGCGAGGAAACGCGACGTGAGCGTGACGAGAACTCGTTGTAGTTGTCAAACCAATTTCAAACAATGAAAGCATACCTGGATATACACAATGCGACGTTTCTCGTCGTCACGTCACGCCAAGAATTCGAAAAATTGAAAAAAAGACGCGACGTGACGACGATTTTCATTTTTCCTAAGTAATTTACAGATTTTTCACAAGAGATGTAATCAAATTGTGTCTAACAAATAAAGTTATTGATAAATCTATTGTTTTGTAAGTTATTTTGTTTATATTTTATTGATTTTTTTTTACAAAAATTAATTTTTGTCGTTAAAACGCTCGCTGCATTGTGAATTGGGCGACGATTTTGTAGCTAGAAAAAGATGACAGCGGTTCTCGTCACGCTCACTTCCCGTTTCCTCGTCGCATTGTGAATCAGGTATGACGATGAACGATCGTGCGCTCGTCGTCGTCATCTACGATGCCTGAAATTGAAATTGTGCTCATCCAAACAGAGTTACCTTTCCCAATTGTTAGCAAATTCAAGAACTTTTTCTTTGGATTTTATTATGGAACTTTAAGGATTTGAAGGGTTATTTATAATTTAAACTACGGAAACCCTGTGAGAACTTTAAAGAGGGACAGGTTTATGCAAGCCAATGTAACCAGACTGAGAGGCAAACCTTCTGTCTTCGATGTACTGACAATTTTTGTTGAACAGATTATAATGGCGTTGACATTTGAGTGAGTTTCTTCTGACGTTAGAGCTTAACTGTATTAGTGCTTCTTGAGCGTATACTGATTTCAAATCGAGAAGCGAAATTACCTTCTCAGAAGCGTTGCGTCGGTTCACTGTTATGTTTGCCAATGGAATGGTTTCAGAAGAGTTCCGGATGCTTCTGGACGTCCAATAGAAAACGACATAAGCTTAACATTAATATACAGACTTTTTCAGCAAAGCATTTTCTTTAACGATACCAAGGTAGACTTGAACTATTTTAGTTATTTAAACAATTATCCTCATACCTCTTTTACTGATATCAACATTTTCCTATCTTCAGTGGTGAGCAAAATTAATCATGGTCTCCTAGCAATCGTTCTTTAAAAATGTATTGAAAAATTAGCACAACATTTTACAGCACTCTGACACCTCTCCATTGTTATTGGTATTTTTCCTAAGATATGGAAAAATGCTTTTAATAACCCTGTTCACAAAAAAGGTTGCAAAAATGATATTTCCAACTACAGGCCCATTGCCAAACTCTCTTGTGTACCTTTTAAAGTATAGTTTACGAGTAGCTTCGATGTACGTTCACTGTAAATCAATTTGTTCCCCTAATCTGCTAGGGTAATAAAAAGGACGATCCACAACAACTAACCTGACACCTGACTGAACTCGTTTCAAAAACGCAAAGCTATCTCCCTTAGAAGAAGGTAAAGAATTTGATGACAGATCTTTTTAAAATTAAAAACCTTGGTTTTCTTCTTTTGTTCACTTCTAGGATTCAGTCATACCTAGTTGACCGTCAGTATCGAGTGCTCTTTAGAGACAGGGACCTATATTCATGCATTATCTGGAGTACCCCAAGGAAGCCATTTAGAACCACATATCTTTGTTTGACTGTAAATGATGTTGAGCTGATTTAACCTCAATCAGACTTGCAAATTTACGCTGACTGTTGCAGCGCCGAAATTTAAAGAATCCAATCTTGTAGGGTTATAAATATTGTATATTCAAATTTCAATTTCATTTTCTAAAGGAAAAATATTTTTATATAAATCTATAATAATAATAATTTTAAATATAATAATTTTTTTTCATAGGATTTAAATTTAGGCGACTACAACTCTGGCGAATATTCAAACAATAATAATGAAAATTGACACTTTTTACACAAACAATGAAAAACAGTTTCTATAGGTTACAACAATAACAAAAGGTAAAATAATTAAAAAACACAAAGTAAAAATAGTTAAGTATAGAAATAATGTTTATAGTTGCAGTCAGGATATTAGCCGTATTTTATTATCGCCGATGATCTGCTTTGCGGGGTCTTGGCTGGAATGATCAATTTAACCTTCTTTCTTATGCAGAATGTCTTAAGCTACTGAACCTTCAACCCCTCAAATTACGCCATGATACTGCTGACATCGTTTTTGTTCACCAATTATTAAACCGGGTAATTGATTGCCCTTATCTGCTCCAAAAGATCTGTCTGAATCCAAACCAACGTCTGTTAAGATCTGTTCCTCTCTTTCTCACTGCCTACCACCGTACGTATTATGGCCTAAACGAACCATTGACTCGAATGCAACGTAAAGCCAACAACATAAATACCTTCAACCCCATAAGTAGGTAAGCCCGCTTTAAAACAAGCTATCCCTAACTCATCCTTCTCTTAGTCCTTTTTTACGTATTCAAACTCTTCCATATTGAACATTTCTGCCTTTATATGTTTGAGTATAGATTTAAGAAATAATATTTTTAAATTTAAGTTCAGCTTGTATTAAGCTTATAATAAAAAAAAAAAAAATGTGTGAGTGCCGGGACTCACGGTTAATATGTGTAAACATTAACCTGCGCGGATCCAAAACGGACTTGTTTTTGCTTGAAGGGGATCTTAAGATTTTTTTCACTGAACGCACCTATCCTAGTATGCAGATCGTTACGTTGCACACCGTAACGTTGCACAACGTAACGTTGCACACGAACGTTCACGTTTTTTGTTCACTCTACCGCCAGCATAGATGCTTACACATCAAAAATTAAGACGTGCCGACTGAAACTGGGCCTGAGTAACCGATGCCATGTAATCGTAACAGCCGTCAAACAAAGAATGCGGGTATGATGGGTATGTATAAAATGGGCGCTCTAGGCTCCCAAGACTGACAAACATGATAAGTCAATTTTAATTATGTATTAAATTTATGTTTTTTTTAGAACGCGTTCCGTGTCCTATACATTTGTTCTTGTTGCATTCACAAGGCTTAATTTGAACTTGAGCTGAAACACTTTATTTGGGATTTGTTTGAAGGAAAGGTATGTATACCCGTAATTGAAAAGTTATAACTTTTTATTAACTTCATTGTTCCTTAAACTATATAAATATGTACCTACACATTTTATAAAACCGAATTTCAACAACTATAGGTATCAAAAAAATCTACATTTCCACAAGAGCTGCACTATATCCTGTTGGGCCATATAATTTAATGCTATACCTGTGCTTGAATTTTAACGTAGGTAAAAAATTAAAAACAAGTTTGCTAATCGATTCGTTATTATCTTTATATACAGGCAGTACCACAATGCGCCATGAATAATTATGAGGTTAAAAACTTCAACTCAAACGAAAACTAATCGATTAAATCTACCTTCCTCTCTATGGCCCCAAACGTATTGTTTAGATTTAGTCAAAACAAAACAGAGCCTTTTGGGGCTGAGGGTTAAAAGTTCCAAAAACTTTTTGCCGTGCTGCACAGCGTGCAATCGCAGGCCTGCATCGAGCACTGAATTATAAGGCAAAATACATACAACCAGGTTGAATGATATGTCCTTGGGTTTGAGTTCATACTTGATGGCGAGGAAGACTTTAATCCAACGACGATGACGATGACGACGTGGTGTCTTCGTCGTCGTGGGTGCTTTCGCCGTGGGTGGCATGCATTTCATCATATTTTATACTCTCAAACCCTATAGACAGCCACCAGCGGGGCGGGTACATAGAATAGAGCACGGGTTTTTATGTGAAATAAAAGAGATTCGTATGATGAGAAATGTTGGCTTGAATTTCAATATGATGACAGCTGCTGCTTGTGTTGCTACATCTGTCTAAATCTACTTGCTGTCAGAGTTGAACCAAAGACAAGGACGACAGACTTCATCCTGCATGTAGACTGAACGACTGCAGTGCTCAAATATGGGGTACCTACATATTGAGTTTGTCGCTAGTCATGTCAAAAGATTTTAAATGGAGTTCAGGATATACGGGATTGGCATTGGAGGGACGCAGTTTAGGTCAGAATGTTGCAATTTGCAATGGTACATTAGTCTAGCCAGTGATGGTAAAATAATAACTTTGTAAAAGGTTGTTCAGAATCTTTTAAAAGTTGATTATTTTTTTTTCTATAAATTGTTATTAAGGTTACATCAAGTTATGTTTTGGTTGTTGCATGTATAATGTATTGCATAGTCTACAGTATTCGAAGTTGTTGAAATAATTTTCTTATTTTATTAAAGGTTCTTTAACATGTAACAGTTCTCAAAATGATCACAAAATATCGACTTAAATAGGTTAATTGTTTCATGTATTGAACAGGTCGGCCAGTAAAATATTATTTATAAATGGTCTCTCAGTCTTATATACACGCATCGAGTTTGAAAATTGCACCGATTATTAGTATGGTAAGGCCCATTTTATTCACTATTGATCAACTTTAGGCAAACTCTCAAGATGGCTAACTTAAGAGTTGACTTCAATTGGAAAGTTGAAACGCAAGTTGAAATTTATTATTATTCACTAATTATTTTCTCAACTCTCTAGTTGAAGCAGGGTTGCCCGTTGAGGGGTTTTCCCGTAGATTTAGGGGGTATTTTGTCATTGGGTGGTAATTTGAGGGGGAGGGAGCGAGATATGTTGGGAAAAAATCTGGGGGGATTAATTCAGAGCTAAAAGGTTGAAAAATGGTATGGGTATTGAAACAGCTGACAGTATTCTACAAGTTAGATATTCCACACAATCTTACACCAACACAAGAAATGCTGAAAAGTGAGAGGATGTATCAAAGTGAGAGGATGTATCAAACCAACAGCCAAAACGAAGATGACGATAATATACTTTAACTTTTGTTATAAAGTTTAAGCAAATTTTTTTTAATTCCTCCATATGTATTTTAATTTGCCTATTAAGGTATTTATTACTCGTATATTTATTGCATTAAGTTAACTGAGGAAGCAGTTTTTTGGTGGAGAATGCATGCAGAACGACTAAACAAACTCGGTTGATAAAACATCAAAAGCATCTTTTCAGTTAATCCTGAGTTAACTCACCAAATTCGATGAGTTAACTCGGGTCTAACTTAAATCTCGCACTGAAAAAGTGGTTTCACAATGTCTGATTAAGGTTCTTGTTCTTAGTAAACAACCTGGAACTTATTAGTCAATTATGAACCCCACTTACGTTTCACAATATTGGAATAGTCTAAATTATAATTAAAAATCAAAGTATTTTAATGGCCATAATGAAGTGTCGATTAGTAAATTTACTTGGCAGTTAAAATAATTAATTATTTTTTTTCAACTTTTCATCAGTCAAAACTATATTTTGTCTGGAAAACTGGAACATCTAGTTGACATAAATACATTTATTATTTCGGAAAATTATGAAACGCAACATTTTTTACTTGGAGGATTTAATTTGAGGAACATCCAGTTTGGAAAATATCCCTGGGATACATATTTGTAAATTATAGAGCAAAAACTTTCATTTTAAAATTTTAATTTGAATATGTCAATCATATCGATATAATATTTTTTTTTGTGTTTTTTTGCGTGTTAAATTGCGAATAAATTATTGGAAAATAATTGTTGAAAAAAACAACAAAGATCCAAACAAAACTCCCAAAGTAATTTATTCGATTGGAAGACGAAGATTTATTATTCAAAAATGCTCTCCTATACCGTGAATTTATTGAAAATAAAAAAACCGCCTGTAATAGTTGATTGAATTGATTCTAGAGCATAAAATCGTAATTCTGCCAACAACTGCATAATTGAGCGCAATGCACGTCATCTGTTTAAGAAGGGGCGTGAGTTTTGAAGTACATATTCAATTCAAACTCATACCCATCTCTCGTCATAAGGGAGTGAATCCTTAATCAAATCAAGAAAAACGATAGTTGTAGGCGTTGAAAGACGAAAACCATAAATAAAGTCACGGTCGTCCAAAATTTCAATCCCAATGCGCTGGAACATCTTGTACTGCCTTCTTTTAAAACACAAAGGTTCTTCGTCAGTTCTTCCGTCTTTACTTTCACTGCTCGAAGAAGATGACGCCTAATTTTCCTAAAAATATTTACTTCGGAACAGATATACTTTTGGTCATATTTTGTTTGTGATAATTGAAGCGAACACGCTTTTGAAACACAAATAAAAAAAAACAACTTCTTTAAGTAAAATCTCACGTTTGTTCGGCCAACTTCTACTTTTTCCAGGAGTTGATAAACTCTTGAGTAAACGTAAATTTTGAGTGAATAAAAACATATAAACAAGTTGAAAACAAAAATCCCCAAGCTGTGTTCAACTTTGAGTGAAAAAAATCGGTCTAAAACATTGAATATAAATTTTAGCTAATGCTTTTGTTAAGGCGAAAACACACCCGATTAAACTAAACGTTTTTGTTTCACAGGGCAAGAAAACGTGTTTTGTTTTAACACACACCAACCGAAACACAAAGAAGCCAATGAAATAATTTCATTTCTATGTTTCGTTTGGTATGTGTTGAAATATAAACAAAACTAAATTTTCAACGAGATCTTCAGAAATAATTAAAAAGACAGTAGCAACAACATTTTGTTAACAAAATTAACTTTCAGCCATGGACAACGAAATAAATTTTTTTTCTGTTTCGCCTTTGTTGTTTATTGTTTCCTGGTGTGTGTTTTGCACCATACGGACGTGTGTTTTAAAAATTGTAATGGACAACGACGCTGTTTTAAAACAAAATGTTTTCATACGGTGTTCGTTGGCCATGTACAAATTAACGTATTTTCGATGACCAGTCATATAAACAGAAAAACAAAAACACGTCTTTTTTGTTTCCCTTAGTTTCTGTGTCTTGGTTCATAAAAATCAATGGATTCCTTTATCATAAGACAGGAAAACACGTTTTTATAACATGGTGTCTTTTCAGCCTAAATGGTCGTTAGAAAATTTGAGACGCAAGCCATAGATGTAAATTTGTCTTGCAAGACTCACAGAGAAGTCAATTTATACAAAAATTTGGCATCACTAGCTGAACCGCCCCAGCTTCGCTTGGGTAGACAGAAAATCTAAGTTAGGTACGCACAAAAACTGAAAAGTCGATTATTTATTTTATTTTTTTTGGCTTTTACCAATTTTTAAATAGTAGGTATTTCGTGAATTTCCTAAAAATTTCACATGTAAAAGTTTGAATTCAAATTATCTATTATTCACAATAAATATTTCTATTGGGATGTTTAGCAAAAAGATAACTAAAATATGAAAAAAAAACTGGTCGTGGCAGAAGACGGAAGAAAAAAGATTTTGGCTACAGATAATGTTAGTTACACATTTTCATCTATTTAGACTCGATGAATATGGAGAAAATTCAACTATAGGTGGGGGTGGCAATAGGCTTTATTTTCAACAGCAATGTTTTAAAGAAAAATTTATTACAAATTTCCAGATTTTTAAGATAGTTAAATAAGGATATACTCAAGTAAAAATAAAGTTAGTGGATTTTAGAATAATTCTTCACATTAAGGCCCATTTGCTTAAATATCAAGTTCAACATAAGCGCTTATGTTTTACTTTTTTATCTGCGTAAATTGTCACATAAGCTCTAAAGTTGAACTTAAGTTTCGTTTCAGCAACTGGGCCTTAATAGTTTAGGTTCAAGATATTTTAAGTAGAAAATTTCAAACTTCTGCATTACTTTAAGTTAAAGTGACAAATTTTATAGGGAGAATGCTTTTATAGTACCTACAGTCAATAGGGAAAAATCTGTACATTTTTTGAAAGGATTTTTAATTAAAATTATATATGATGGGGTATATCGGGACTAACCTGAATCTCAATTTTCGAGACTGAAAACCGTATGGAAAGGACCGCCATTTTGAAAAAGGCGTTTATACGATTTTCTCGGCTCCTATATTAACCCTATAACGAATTTTTTTATTTGGATTCGTTGGAAAATATCCTTAATCTCTTGCCTAGAAACATTGTGGAGAACTTTTCCAAATATAAAATGTTGTCGAAAACTGTCAGATTTTTGTACTTGAAAACGGTTTTTAACGTTTATCTCGTCTTTCATTGATCTGACTGAAATATGATTTTTGTAATTCTTAAAGACCACTAAATTTCCTATATTTCTGTATATCAAGATTTTCTGTGCGATCAAGATATGAACCTAAGAGCAGGAAAATTATGTTCATCTTGTCGAAAGGGAGGGTTAGGTTCTCAGTTTCTTCCCATTTACAGCGCAATAATTCCTTAACTTGTAATTTGTACGCAAAAGTTTTCATAACCAATCTAGTAGAGAATTTCATAGCTTCCTTTAGATTAAACCGAGTGTTTTTTTTAATCTATAGAGCTCATGACGAAGAATGTCATCGTATACGGCTTGAAGTCAATGAAGTGATCGTTATTGGTTTCAACTTGAAATTCTTTGTCTTTTCCAAGCTTAACTTGGGTGTAAATAATTGGTCATTTGCTGATCTGCGGGGCAGGAAGCCACACTGATATTTACAGATTAAAGTCTTGCAGTTATATAGTTCTTATTGGAAGTCATATAAGGGTTTTTCTGAGGGACGGGTTGATGTTGATAGTCTGTGGTGGCCATCTTGTTTTTGTTATGCCTGTCAAATCTGTTGTTTATTATTCAACCGCTGCGCTGATGCCAAATGACCATTGCAAGTTACCAAGAGCAGTACGTCCAAATAATAAAACTTTAATATCAAAATTTCTTTTGGCAACGATGGACGCATTGCACTCACTTAATATTTAAATGGTTATGCTTCCTATCGAGCATTCATCGTTTGGTAGCCAAATTTGAGTCAACCCATTCAGTGAGTAATCAAGGAACATTCGCATGTCAAAGAAACGAAATATCTACCGAAAACATCGCTGGTGTAAGTGAGAGTTCGTACTTCTTCGAAAAAAACAATGTCATTGCCATCACCATTAACAGATACCACTACCGATAAATTATATTATAACCAATTTATTTCGGTTCGAATCGGATGATAATATTTATGCGAACGGCATGTGCTTTCAGCAGAACGTCGCTTCGCTTAGTGCCACACAGCGCTGCAAACGCCACAATGGACATTCTGCGATCACCAGACGCCCTCAAAGTCAACTTAACCCAGGCCATCGTTCAAATGAGCAGAATTTATGCAGCAGAGTCATTGAAAAATGGATTTTTATCATTTAAATTGGATCATTTAAACGATGTCGTATTATGGCAAGCATCAGTCTTTCAAATAACAAAGAATTTCGACAAAAAACATTTCGATTGTTTTATTCTATTGCAACATCGACTCACCGACTCACCCTCATTCGAAAACCCTTTAGGGTCGCCTTTTTTTGAAGATGGGGCATATCGAGCTGTCTAGTTCGGTCATGGGGCAAATACATTGCATTCCGCCATGTTTTGATGCAAGCACCCTATTAACACATCCATTCGATATTGTTATGTATCAGCAGATCAGCACCGTCGGCCTTGTTGGCCTTGAGCATTTTTGTATCTAGGACCAAATGACGTAACTAAATTCATTTTTTGTGTTTACCCTTTGCGGTGTCTGTGGCCACACCCACCACTGATAGCTAGACAGATTTCTGGATTAATACTCACAAGTATACAAGTATAAGCTCTGCAGACTAATATTCAGAAGCATTAAAAGGTTTACAAAAGGATTTAAATGTTCATTTTTATTAGATTTTGACCCTTTTGGGCTCCGTGGCCGCCACACCTGGTTGACAGACACTGGCCGGGTAGAAGACACTGTCCAGTGGATAGAATTCGGGTTTAATACTCACAAGCATGGCGCTTCCGTTCCAGTGCAATCCATTAATAGATTTGAATATAAAACAAAAATATTTATAACATCCCTGTCAAAAACCGAGACAGTGCACCATGAATGATTTTATCTTTTCCTGTTCAGTTGGGCTTAAACTACAGATGTATGTTATAGGAATTTATTTCCGATGCTTTTCAATCACAGTACAAAATATGTAGAGTTTTGAACATGGTGCACACCTGAGTGGCAGTACCTACGTAATTAGTTTTATTTTTCAGTTGATATGCACACTGACCAGAGTCCAGTTTCAATTCCGAACAATGTTGAAGCAGAACATAGCGATAACAAACACATATACATATAAATGTATGTTATAGCCATATTGTATAATGGGGAATGCAATTGGGAGATTGAGATACTGAGGTTTCAAGGGCTCTCTGTCGAGCACGAACACACAATGTAGCAGCCAATTATACATAATAAACTGTTGCTTGCTGCTGGTTGCAATAAAACTTCAGCAGTGTCCTTCAAAGCAAAACTGTGTCGCTAAAGAATGAATTCATTTTGTATGGGAGGTATCACTGTATCAGGCGTGTGAGTGTACCTAAATACAATGAATTTCGAAACATGCCAATGAGATTATATTTGAAAGAGACACATATAAATTCCAGTGATCCGTCTTACCGAAAGACGTTATATGAGGCTCTTGAATTTGTTTAATAACTATGAAAGTATTAGCAACTTAAATGTGTGACTTTGAAATTGTAGTCAAGTCATAAGGAAACAAAGGGTGATTGGGGAGTTAGTTAGCCCTCTACATATTTGTGAATGTGTACTATATTTTTGTATATTTTTTTATGTAAATTACATAAACCATATTGTTTGTTTGAATGTGTACTATGTTTCCATACAAAAGTGAACTTCCTTCCCAATTCGCATGAAAACTTAGTTCATTTCAACAAAGTTTACTTATTTTCAACTAACTGGATTAGTTCCTGAGATTAAAAAAAAAAAACAAATGTACGGAAGAAGTTTATAATTAAAAAAATGCATTTTTTCATGGTTAATTCTGTAGATTAAGAAAGGAATATGAATTTTCAAAAAGATTTCTCTATCGTTAACATAATTTGCATTCTTATTTATAAACTAAACATAAAACATGAAATAATAAGATGTATCCACCTTCAACTACATCGAATTATTCGCACAGCCGCAGACGACGGCAGGCATGACGAAACCCACTTTTGTGGACTTCTTGATCATCGTATAGTGTTAGTTTTGATAACAAGATTACAACCTCGAAATTTTCACTTGCTCTATAGGGCAAGTATTGGTTTCGAGTAAAAAAAAGTATTTCAAGGTTGCAACAAAAACTAACACTACGATGATCGAGATATGCGAAAAAGTGGGTCTGTGCGTATGTGGATCTATGTGTCCAATGTAATTTGAGCTAGAGCACCTAGAATAGGTAGCTGATGCTATACAACAATTCTGTTTTCTCGATTTTTTTCGAAAACCACTCTTACGATTTTTAGGGCCATTTTATTCACTATTGCTCAACTTGAGTCAAACTCTCAAGTTGGCCAACTTAAGAGTTGACTTCAACTCGAGAGTTGAAACGCAAATTGAAATTTCTTTTTATTCACTAATTATTTTCTCAACTCTCGAGTTGAAGATCTAAAGTTGGCCAACTTCCAGTTTGAAAAATATCCCTGGGATATTTGTGAAATATAAAACAAAATCTGTCATTTTCAAATTTAAATTTGAATCTGTCAATAATATTTGTGTGCTATTTTGTGTTAAATTGTGTTAATTTGTGTTAAATTGCCAACAAATAATTCGAAAATTATGGCTGAAATAAACAACAAACTCCCCAAAGTAATTTATTCGCTTGATGAGGAAGATTGGTTAGTGAAAAATGCTTTGCTATACCGTGAAGTCATCGAAAATAAAAAAAATCGATGGTGTTACGAAACGCAACAAGGATAAAGCGTGGGAGAAAATTACGAATGCTTTCAATGTAGCACTACCATTCCAGGTAGTTGCAGTTTGAATCACTGTAAATTAAATATCTAAGCTTGATTCATTAATTTTTACAGAAAAGAACTATGAAGTCGTTGCGTGAAAAATATACAAAAATAAAACAAAATTTAAAAAATCGTGTATTTTATCATGCTCTCGACGCAAAAAAAACTGGTGGTGGTCCTCCAAAAAAAGAACTTCCTCCATTGAGCGAACCAATGCAGGAGTTATTTTCCATTTTAATGCCTTCAACGGTTGCGCTTTCTGCTGTGATCGGCGATAGTGACTTTCAATCGACGAGTCCATCAGCACCCCAAAACAATCATGAAGACAACGAAGCGCATGATGCTGCTACTCAAAGCATTGATTTAATTCTCAATGAAGAATTATCGTTCCTTAATGATGAAGAAATAAATATTACTCGATTTGACAAAGACGTCAAGAGTGCCGTAGCTAACAAGTCAGATGAAAGCAAAATTGAAGAAAAAATCATCGATACTACTGATTATGCTTGGGATAGAGTTAATCCAGCCAAACTGCGAAAGCCAAGAAACCCATTATTACAGAAAAGTCGCCGCCGACAAAAATTGGAATATGAAACTTCGAATAAGGTCCCCAAAATGTCGGAGGGATTGAAGGACAGTTTAAGGAAAGAAAGCAAGAAATCGAAATTGGAATTTTAGAAGGTGAAATAGAACGATATACTCTTGAACGGAAACGGGCTGCCTTGGATGTTGAGCGAGCTAAATTAGAACGGGAGAAGGCAGACCTGGATTGCGAACGTTCAGCCGTTGATCTGCAGCGATCCAAGAATCAACTTGAGTTCGAAAGAGAACTGCACAGAGTCCGCTTGGCTGCTTTCCATAAAAGCACTCAGTTCGAAGAACATCCTGCCGAAATCTCAGAACCGATGTTAACAGCAGCAGCAAGGAAAGAATATTCAAGTTAGATATAAGTTTTAGGTTTAAATAAGTTTTTATTCAATAAATCGTTTCATAAAAAAGTTTTTTTTTTTAATGTTCACTCATCTTTTCAATGCATTTGATAGATTAGTTTCTTCTTGATCGATCATGGGCTGAAAATACGTTCTTACTAATCGGGAACGGATGTTTTGCATGGCTGTTGGCATTTCTGCTAAAGATATTGGCGATGGTACATTTGTGGCAGCTAACATATCCGAAAATCGGGGTATTTCCGGGGGTGGTTCTGACTCCTTTGCATCAATGGCTATATTGTGAATAACGGCGCAAGCGATGATAATGAGTTTTGCTGTTTCTACTTTACACTTAAAGCCCGAAGCCAACACTGGAAATCTCCTTTTCCAAACACCGTATGAACGCTCAACGCAATTGTGAGTGAGTATTTGCGACTCGTTGTACAAATTCTCAGCAGCGTTTGTGACATTAATAAATGGTGTTGCAAGATAGCTTGTGTTTGAATAGCCAGAGTCACCAATGATAATGAAGTGACCAAATTCACCCCTTTCAAATCGTCGTTTCAAACGAGATAAGTTAAAAATACGCTGGTCATGCGCGGACCCCTATGTAGGTAATAAATGTTCTTATAATTAAAAACAAATAATACCTGCCAGCGAGCGATAATATCATTTATTTTTAAATTCGCAGAAGCCACAGTCTGCACGTTTAGAGAGAACCAGCCCTTACGATTTCTAAAGGTTTCAGCATCACTTCCACCTGGTGATTGAATGTGGATATGTGTGCAATCTATTGCACCAATTGTTCTAGGAAATTTGACTTTAGCGAAAAAGTCACGAGCTGCTTCCAGCCTTTCCTCGTGTGTTTCCGGTGCAAGATTAGCAATCGCTTTTGACACTCGTTGCAAGATATGATGCACGCTTGAAATGCTTACTCCACTGAAGTCTGCAATTGCTAATTGAATTGATCCGAGCGCATAAAATCATAATGCTACCAACAACTGTGTAATTGGGCGCAATTCACGTGATCTGTTTAAAAACGAACGTAAGCTTTAAAGTACACATTCAATTTATACACATACCGTCTCTCGTCACAAGGGAGTGAATCCTTAATCAAATTAAGTAAAGTCATTGTTGCCGGCTTTGAAAGACGAAAACGATAAATAAAGTCACGGTCGTCCCAATTTTCAATCCCAATGCGCTGCAACATCTTGTACTGCCTTCTCTCAAAACACAAAGGCTCGTCAGTTCCATCATCTTCACTTTCACTGCTCAAGGAAAATGACTGCCAATTTTAACAAAAATAATTACTTCGGAACATAATATTTTTTGTATATTTGTTTTATTGCGATAATTGAAGCGAGCTTTCACTTTTGAAACAAAAATAATAAATACAAAATAAAAAACAACTTTCTTACCTAAAATCTCAAGTTTGCTGGGCCAACTTCTACTTTTTCCAGGAGTTGAGAAATCTAAAGTTGATCAACTCTAGAGTTGAAAATCGAAAGTTGAAAACGTAAACTTTGAGTGAATAAAAACAAATTCACAAGTTGAAAAAAAAAATCCTCAAGTTGTGTTCTTAATATATTTAATATAATATATTTAATTTTGTTATAAAACTCTGTATACCGTATAATTTCTTCTTTTATTAGATTTTTGTAAAAGTTCATCAAGCATCAAGCCTTTCATCGCTCATTGTTGACCTTACCTTTCTTAATGTACTGAAAGATCGCTCTGCTGTACCTACATGTTGTGGCGGGAATGGAAAGTCCTATAGATAGTGCTACGAATACCGATAAAATTCTTCCCCAATTTTGAACACGTCACATATATTGGTATGTTTTAGTATATACATATATTGGTCGAAATTCATCTTATTGTGGTTAAACCACATGATGTACATAGGTACTCGGCAGACAAAATATCCAATTATTTATCAATTTTCTTTTGGACATTCAAATTGAAATTGGATGAGTCCATACTCTACATATTTTTAGGAGATAATTGAAATATTGAATATGCGGACTTATTTTCTTCTGAAAACGCTCTAGGACATTGTCAGAGAATCCAAGTAACCCGGAGGCCACACGGGCAAGTACTGGCAAGCAAGTTGCAATACATACAAATTTTTTCACTAACACATATAAACCCAAGCAACTTGCTAGTCAACTGACTTGCCTTTTTCGAAGCCGGTTGAGCAGGCAGTAGAGAAGCCAGTATAGTGCTTTCATTTTTTATAACAATCATCGTTCCTTTTATTAAAATTTCTGAAGTAATTCGATTTTGTGCAAAAAATAAGCTGAAATAAATTTAGTTTGGAATTTGATTGCATTTTTAAAATATTAAAATTCACTTTCATACGAAACTTGATATTGCTTGACAGAATATTTGACGTTTGCGAATATTTCGTTTGTCAAAGCTCTTCAAATCCAGAAATCTCACCAGAAGGTACTCACATATGGATCCGAGAGTTGGGTGCTTAGCAAAAGGCACTCCGACCTCTTAGCCGCTTTCGAGAGAAAAGTCGATTCCGGAGACGGTACAATCATGAATTGTACGTAATCTACCTTGAAGCAGATATCGTGACAAAAATTAAGCTCGGTAGACTCCGGTGGGCAGGGCACCTAGCTCGCATGAGCGAAGAGGAAACTGCTCGGAAAGTTCTTTGTGGTACATTCTATGGTAGACGACAGCGTGGTAGACCATGCTTACGCTGGAGAGATGGCGTAGACCAGAACGCCTGGAGCCTAGGGGTGCGCAACTGGATGGCGGCGGCTCCAGACCGGGATGGGTGGAGAGACTTGTTGAAGGAGGCCAGGACCGGACTCCGGTTGTCGAGCTGACGATGATGATGATGAATATTTCGTTACAAATCACCAAAAAGCTCTAAAATTTCCGTTTTCAAAAAAGAAAATTTAATTTTTTTCGGATTTTTAGAGGTTTTTTAATCCATTGACATCGTAGACATCCTTCAATGGAATTTGAAAGTTTTGTACTTGACAGACCGATAGCCAACAAACTGTTTTTTGACGTCTGTAGAATATTTTGTACACAAAGTTGAAGTTTTTTTTGGTACATGAATTTTAGTTAAAGTATAATGTTGTTCCCTCTTTTGTTTCGTTCTCCATAATTTCAATTATTAAAGTTTGTTAACCATTTTTGCATTTTTCTTAAATTTTCATTCCAAATGTATTTTGATTTTTTTAATATATTTTATTTGAAAGATCAACCAAAGTTGTTTACTATAGTAGAGAAAAAGAACGACCCACTTGCAAAGACAAAGAAATATTGGATGCGCCAGTTTATTTCTTTACAATATTTGGGCATCAGCTCAATTCAATACCTGACTCTCTCAAACATTTTGCAATTATTTCCCAAAGCGTTTTGAAGGAATTCTCAGCACTCTCCCGATCTTCTTCAAAATCCTTGTTTAAGAAAATGATCTGATCTTTTACACAATGAATTTTAGTCAACTGCCTGTAAAATATTTGCGACTGGTTCAAATATCGACGATTAATGAGCCATTATGAAAAAGAAGACTAAAAAGGCTCGAATTCAAACACGAGGAATAAAGTTGAAGGGTTCGTTGTTTTGTAAAACGGTTACGCTCGTCCGCCAGTTTTTGCAGTGCTTCCATTACAACGACTATGTCTTTCCTGAATACTCGGACACTTTTGTAAAGGGTTTTCCAATAAGAGGTGTTATTTTGAATAGCCCGCTATTTCGGTAGCTGTCACTTTCGAAGCTGTCATTTTTTGACATTTGACAAGTAGAAACTACGCCATTAATAAAAATGAAACGATACACGCTTCTACAATGCATTGAAATTATTAAAATTCACTATAAAAATGGTGAAAATTTGGCAGAGACGGTTCGTAAAACTAAAACATTTTTGGGTCGTCGTGAAGCACCTTGTCGGACCGCAATACAGAAATTGGTGGACAAATTCGAGCTGTTGGGACAAGTTAGTGATGTGAAGAATAAAACCCGTGCACGTCGCTCAAGAACAACTGAGAAAATTGCTGTTGTAGCCCAAAGTGTTGAAGAAAACCCAGGTTTGTCCATTCCTCGTCGTTCTTTGGAATTAGGCATTCCACAAACGTCATTACACCGTATTTTGCATAAAGACTTGGGTCTTAAGGCTAATAAAGTTCAGTTAACACAAGAACTCAAGCCGGCTGATCATCAACAACGTCGTGTCTTTGCTGATTGGGTCCTTGAAATGCATGAAAATGATCCGGAATTTCATCGAAAAATCATCTTGACTGATGAGGCCCATTTCCACCTCGGAGGCTACGTCAACAAGCAAAACTGTCGCATCTGGGGTTCGGAAAACCCAAGAGTTATTGTTGAAAAGCCTCTCCATCCTCAATGCGTGACTGTTTGGTGCGGTTTATGGTCCGGCGGGGTCATTGGACCTTACTTTTTCGAAAATGAGGCTGGAGCAACAGTTACGGTCAATGGATTGCGCTATCGAGAGATGATTAATGATTTTTTATGGCCGGAATTGGATGGTATTGATCTGGGCAACGTTTACTTTCAACAAGATGGCGCTACGTGCCACACAAGCAATGAAACCATCGATCTTTTACGGGAAAAGTTTCCGGACCGTGTTATCTCTCGAAGAGGTGATCACAATTGGCCACCGAGATCTTGTGGTTTAACACCTTGCGACTTCTTCCTTTGGAGCCACGTGAAAGATAAGGTCTACGCCAACAGCCCAGCGTCGATTCAAGACCTCAAAGATGGAATTCGTGAGGCTATCGAGGACATAGGGCAGCCACTTTGCGATTTGGTTATGGAAAATTTCATGAAAAGGATATGGCCCTGTAAGCGTGGTCGTGGCGATCGTTTGGCTGATGTTGTGTTCCATTATTAACGGCATACCTTCCTCTTTATAATGAAATAAACATCCGATCATTTATCTCAAAAAATGCCATTTTTCTTTGAATATCAAAATAACACCTCTTATTGGAAAACCCTTTATATTGCTATCCATCTTGTTTTACAGAACATATAATATAAATATTTTCTTCGCAAAGAACTGTCCGGGAATAAGGTAAATATTTCTTTTATCCTCCCAACAGCATTTCTGATCTCTGACACTTCGATTTTAATCTGTATGCCTTTGGATACCAATCTTGTATTCTTTTCCTTACCCCACTCAATTTTTTAATATTTTTTCGTATGTTTAGAGTTATGTGAACAATTTTTCAACATGAATGAAATGAAAAATTAAATACATTTTTATGATCCACAAACGATTTTCATTGTCTACAATGATAGAACTTAGGGATTTATTCGACCAAGGTCCAGAGCCAGAGCGGGAATTTTGACGAAAAAAGGGAAAAATATGATCAATTAGTCAAAATTCCCTATTAGAAACTGATAAAATGTTTGTAGACAAAAGTCGTAGCTCAAAGCAAGGGGATAGCAAGTGCCCCCCTCCCCCTGCGGGTGTCAACTATACTGATATATAAGCAAAACACAAACTTTATTTATCAGAAAAATTTCTCAGTTTTGTTGTCAAAAAATTGAGGAAAACTAATTTTAATTCATTTGAAGAAAAAGAAAAATTAGTGTCGTTTACCTTTGCGTTTAATTGGTAAGTAAGGTCTAGTTTTTCTTTTTTGCATTATTTACCATTTGGTTTTTATTTTTTAGTTTATAGACTTGAAAAATTTCATAATGGTAGTTTGACCAACTTGGGTGTGTATGGAAAACCCCATTACAAAACTTCTTTTGTATCGTGACTCTTCTTCGAATTCTTCTTTGCAATATCATCTTGTGATTCGTGCATAGACTGTTAAGTTGTCATGTTATATCAGACTTACAAATTAATTGTATCTTATTTGAGAAAAGGCTTAGCAAAATTGTATGGCAGGTATTGTTAAAATTGGACCTAAAAATAAAAATAAAATAAAAAAAACAACCTGTCGGGGAAAAAAAACGCAAGGAACCAACAAGATAGTCAACTCATAGGTTTACGCTGCAGAAACACGAACGGAACTGCGAGACACCGTTTTTTTGCTTTAGTTTGATTTGAACTTGATCAAAATATTGAATAAATTTTTTACATAATTGGAAATATATATACGTTATGTCGATATTTCAGTAGAACCATTATCGATAGTAAAACTAAGCGAAAAAGATTAAATTTAAGATTGTAAGGCTATGGCCATCTCGCATTTTGTGTTCCTGAAATCAATTGAATGGAAATGAATATACCAAACCGCAATTAAATATTGACCATGAAATTTTAAAACTTAATTTTTAAATTATACAAAAAACCAAGTACAGAGTGTTTTTTTTAGAGGTATAGAACTTTAAGTTGGCAACATTATTTTAACTGGTGGCCATTTTGTCAGCTGTGAAATGATTTATTTTTAGTTTGGTATGGCATTTAACAGTAATAGACTGACGTCTGAATAACGCTTCCAGATTGTGCCCAAATGGGCCCAAAAGAAGATTGCCGTTGATCCCGATTTTCATAAGCGAGTTTTGTTTAGCGATGAAGCTCACTTTTGGTTGAATGGATACGTCAATAAACAAAACTGCCTTATTTGGAGTGATGATAATTCTCAAGTGTATGTTGAGACACCGTTACATCCACAAAAAAACTGACTGCTTGGTGTGCTTTATGGTTTGGTGGAAGATGTTAAAAAACGATACTGGCCAGAACGTTACAGTCAATGGTAACCTCTACTGACTTTTTCGTTCATCAATCAAACAACCATGATGTGCAGTAGCTGTGGTCTCAACAAGACGGCGCTACATGTCACAGCTCGTGCCATAATAGATTTATTGAAGGAAACGTGTGGTAACCGCATAGTTTCACGTTACGGACCCGTGAATTGGCCTCCAAGATCGTGCGATTTAACGCCGCTTGACTATTTTCTTTGGGGATGTGTGAAGTTACTAGTCTACGCCGATAAGCCCGAAACGATTGACCACTTGGAGGACAAAATTTGGCACGTTGTTGCCGATATATGGCCACAAACAAAAATGTTGGAAAAAGCCATCGAAAATTGGAATTCCAGATTAGAATACGTCCGAGCCAGGCGTGGTGGTCATATGCCACAAATCATATTAAAATTATAATGCCAGAAGATTATCTTTCGAATAAAGTAAATTTCATGTCAATTAAAACAAATAATCTTTGTTTTATTACATTTAAAAGTTCTATACATGTAAAAAAAAAAACTTAAATTTACGCTCAGCAAAGCGGGTGGGTAACACACAGCTAGTTAGTTGTAAAAAAAAACGAAAAGGGAAAGCTGTTCACCAATAATCCTTTTCACCCTCAAATGTATGTGCAAGAAAACCTTTGTTAATTCGGGGATACAATTATATAGCAATAAATAAATAAACCAATACAAATTGTTTGATTCTGCACACTTCACATATCTTATGCTCTGTTGTGAATCGAGTTTCAAAGCATTTTAAGTATGCTAAAACGTATGTCTCAAGTTTAATTTTGGTTTGCTTTATTGTAAAGAAGTTTAACAACTGCCAATTAATTCATATTGTTGGGTTTCTATCCCTTTTTGGGCGTGAGGTGAAACTCCAAACAAGAGATTAGTATGGTTTTCTTTAGATTAGAAGATACTCGTATACCAACAGATGCCCCAACAGCATCATTCCTTTTTATATCCAAAAATATCTTGGCATTTTATCGTTTTAAGTTTTAACTATAAACTACAACATCTCAACAATAACGCCCTCTGCTTTTGACATAGTGGCACAGTTTATGATTTGATAATTTACGATTCCATATATGAGTGATTTTATTGCAGCTTCGCTTCGTATATAGACTTTTGATTGCTCTTCCCTTGGCTCGTCATTGTTTGTTCTTCCCAGTCCCAGTCCCAGATCCATTGTGACAATTTTCCCAGCTTTTGTTGTGTTCGTTCATTGCAAGGAGGACACGTTGTTGTCATCGAGCTGAACGAGAATGAACAATAACTTTTACCATACACCGGACTCGTTCGAGTGAAGGCGTATTATATGATGTGTGTACTGCAAGCTGCAACTGTTTGGGAAGTTTATATGCACGCAGCATCCTCATTACCATTTTCATTATGACCATCATCAGTGCCGTATTCCTTTTCACTGCTATTTTGCATCTATATATTATTTATGTAGCAGATATAGATACATGTAGGTTTTAATCATTTCGCCTCCGTGTTTACGACTACGGTTCAGGAGTCGCAGTCTCACATATAACTCGCGTTGCACATCAACTTCAGCACAGCTCCTAGTCGAAGGCAAATGAGTAAGCAACAAAATTTTAAGTTCATATTCAACATCATCATGTCGGAGTGCTGCAATCTGATCTCCGCATTTGCAGATGCGAACTGACGCATCTGAATACATATCCTTTCCAGTTTGTTTAGCCTCAAGTTTTAATTTTCGCCGAGCTGTATATCTGGGTATCTCTGTCGCGCTATTGCTCCGTTCCGCACTGGTGTCTAGTCTAGGTTTATACATGGGTATGTATGATGGTTTTGAGAGTTTTCTTACCATATTTGGTTGGGTACGTCTAGGTATGCACAATCGTTAATCGTATTATAACATAAAAGTTTAAAACGCACGCGAGTGTATCCTGACAGTTTGCCTGAGTTGAGGGGAAATGGGATCCGCGGGAATAGAGGAGGAAAGAAAAGGACACATCATGAGCATGACCTGCTGGTATACTCAGCATTAATCATCAAGAGTCCTTCCATTTTCACTTTAGTTTTTCAAGCCATAGTCTTTGTCATCTTCCTACTATCTCTCCTCAACCCCCCTTACCCGCCACCATATATTTACACATTAGTACATATACACAAACATATAATATGGCAGAAAAGAAAGGGATAGATATATAGAAGGAAGCGGAAGGTCCTGTCCCACATGGCTATGAAAGTGTGTTCCAAAGACAAACGAGTGATGAGAATCTCTAGAGAGATTTAAAATGAAAACACACAGAAAAAACCCTGGCGTCCTCGTCGGGTTGTCGGTAGTCGGTATACTCGGTAAATGAGGATTTCTGAGGCAAGAAGAGGGCATATTTTACAGAGTTCAACGCGATGAAAACTTAGCACAAAACAAGGCGAACAATTTCCTGTACCTCATTATTATGCGAAATGAGTGGGATTGAGGACACCATTTTTTCTTTCATTCTCTTGTTTTTTTTTCTTTCTTTCTTTAAAACAAACAACATGTTAAGAAATATTGTTGTACAAACTTTTGAGTTGAAAAAACATGCCCAACACTATGTGCTGTGCTTTGGATTGTGGAATGGAATCTTTGTTCTTGGATGAAGAAGATATCAAAACGTTTTCAAACTTTTTGAGTGCGATGTTGAACATAGATTAAAAGATAATTTTCGGTTAAAAGTTCAAGTTAGAGGAAAATAGATAGTGGTTTTGGTTTAGTTTAGGCGTGATTGTTGCTTAAAAGGACATTTGAATATTCAAGAAGGATCAAGCGAAAATAAACACACATGGAACGATTTTGAAAAACTTATATTTATACCAGGGTATTTAGCATAGGATGTGACAAAGAGCTAGGGCGTGTGGGTTGGTTCGTGACAAGGACAAAATCGTACCAGAGGGTGGAGTCTATTTCCCCTGTTTAGGCAGGTTTCTCAAAACAGCAGCTTGCATTAGAAAAACCTCATTAAAAAAAAACAACGGAAACACTTACAATGTCATTCTACACTTTTTTATTATTATTTAATTCTTTTTCTATATGAAATTATTTTAGAAAATAATTTTTAAAAAATTAATTTTTAAACTGAATATCTTGAAAAAAATTGTTAAAAAATTTCACCACATTAAGTATTTTTTTCTTTTTAGTATACCATGTTATATATAATTTGTTGTCAAACACTTAGAACAAGATGCTTAAAAAATATCATCTAGTCATTAAGAAAACGGAAAATAACAAAATTTTCTTTATAAAGGTTTTTTTTAGACGTGGCTGATTCGTATAAATTTCAGCCCAGAGAGGCTCAATTTTCGACCACTTTTTGCAGAAATTGGGGCCGTGTGTCAGCAATAACGCGCTGAATATTTTCTTCCAAGGCGTCAATCGTCTCGGGCTTATCTGGCTAGACAAGCGACTTCACATAACCTAACAAAAAATAGTCCAGCGGTGCTAAATAGCACGATCTTGGAGGCCACGCCACAGGCCCACGACGCGAGATAATGAGCTCAACAAAAGTTTCCTTCAATAAATTGATTGTTTCGTTGGCTGCATGGCATGTAATGCCATTGATTCGGCTATATTATCCTCTAAATTGAATTTGTCCAGAAATATTGGGATGAACTATTGTTAAGCTTTCTATATATATAAATATATATTTTTATTATATTTAGAACTTTGTGACAGTAGTAATGTTTTGTGTAAATATAAAGATCAAAGTGGATGGCGACGCTGAGTCGCGTTGAACCTTATCATATAACAGTAAATGATCTCGCAGATTGTGGTTTATGACACACATCTGTTAGCGTTATGTTATGAAGAAGGGATGCGTCTGACATCATCGTCGTTATCCACTTTACAACCCTTATTGTTAGCTTAGGATTATATGAAACTAGAGAAAAGATAGGTTAAATTGGTTTAATGCATTTGTAAGCTAGGTTTATGTTTTGTAAAATTAGTTAAGAAATAAATGAGTTCAATTTTAGTCTTTAAAGAACGAGGACGTGTTTTTTCTTTGCCTTCCTTCGGCTCGCGGCGTGATTTCAGGGTGTTCAGAGAGTTTGTTCAACTACCAAGCCTTAATGTCAACCTCGGGGTCACTCTTATCTGGGTTCAAGGTCATTGTGGCGAACTGACGAACTGGCCAGGCAAGGATCAGCCCTTCATAGCTCACTTGCGGAAAGATTTAACATTCCGCTTGAGGTTATGAAGGGTAAACTATTCTCAATTTTTCTTACTGAATCCAATCGCAGGTGGGAAAGTGTAAAAAACTGCGTCATATCCAGAATAATATGGCCCATCTATAATAAATCCCGAACAACTGACCTGATATTTAGGCCCAGGCGAGGGATAGCCAGAGTTGTTGGGACATGTTCTGTTCTTTGGCCAGTAGGAGAACATGCGGCGAAGTTAGGCATCCCGTACACTACTTTCTGTCGTAGTTGTGTAGACCATCAAGAGAAGGAAACAGTAGTTAACTTCCTCTGTAAATGCCCTGCTCTGATCAGATTGAGAGCTAAATCATTTAGAAAGGCTTTTCTTGAAGACCTACACGAACTTTCTGAGATAAAGATAAAAGATTTGATCGCTTTTCTCAAAGCGACGAAGTGGATCTAGGTCTTACTTCGAATTTAATTCCTTAACCACATCCGTTGTCTCCTAAAAGAGCGCGTGAGCTGAAAAAGGGTGTCCAGAAACTTCTCCAATAAAACCACTTTCAACCAACAGGCCAATACGAGTTATGCGCTAATTAGGTCACGGAGCTAGATTGCTCTGGGCCGACATCACTACCTACCTCAACCTTTAACCCCTAGCATTTGGTCACGTCTTATGCAAAACATACTTGTATATTAGGTTTTTGCGTACACTCAGACGTATACGTACTTTTTTATTGAATTAAAATGTGAAAATGTTTCCTTAATGTTTGTTTATTTGAATGTACTATTATTTGTAGATTAACTAACGAAAAATGTCAAATGTATGAAATTCGTTCCTTAAAATACAAACATGTCCTATAAAATAGTCTTGAGCAAAGGAGGTACACCATGTTTATCTTATGGAAACAACGTTAGTGAAAAAGTCGAATTTAAAAAATTCTACAAATACAAATTCAATTTTTTTTTTCATTTAAAGAAACCCTACAAGACGCATACATACCAAATTTTAAAAACTTGATCAATTTGTATTCATAATATTTTGTTTCGGCTCTTCTAGAACGGGTTATTCGGACATATCTTATTAAAGAATGAACGGATTCAGATCAATTTTTTTAAAGAGGTACTTTTAAGCAACAAAAAATAAATCAAAAAAAATTATGTTTAGTAGCTACATACCAGAGATGAAAATGACTACCTATGGATATTCGAATATGTGCGAACAAATTCCATTTTGTCCTTATGTTCGATAATTACAAAGTACAAGAGTACGAGTTCCTTTGTTTCTGAAGACTTTTTAAGGGGAGAATATATTGATTTGAAACAAGTTCAAGATACAAGTGTAAAGATAAATTCCTTTGCGCAGGAAAAATCATTACGTTTAAGTTATTGGGCATTATTTTTTGCTATAGTGCTCTTCACACCAACACTTGTTCAAGTGGTTTTAACAAAAAAAAAAACTGATTTACCTGAAAATTGCAAGTATGAACCAGGGGGTTTGCTTTTCCTTTATCAATTATTTGTAAAATGTTTGCAGCCATAACAATCGATAGTACGTGCCTTTACGCATTTCTCTATATTTCGCAAACAAGTGAAAGCTCGTTCCAAATACACACAACATCTCATCTCAACTGCGGATATCGAGAGAAAAATATCTTTTGCCAAACTATCTAAACCAAGTTAATCCAATTTCTGAGCCACATAATTATTCTCGTGCCACCGAACCAAGCATGTTTGTCGACTCTGTGCGTGTGTTTTTTACTATACCCCCTCATATTATCGAAACAAAATGAGATAAAATAAATACGAAAAGCCACCCATACTCTCCCACTCGCCCCTATATAACTACTTGAAAACAACCACGTCTCAAGTTCAGCTCGTTCATAATACAACAACCAAAACCAAAACGGCACGGCCCGGACCGGCCCGGCCATTCCACACGCTCTATAACCGGTACTGCTGCTGATGGACGAACCGACAAATATCCCTGCAGCTACACAGAAGATACACTGTCATAACTGCCTGGCTGAGCGCACCGCACCGTAGGAGCCCGCTCATAACAGAAACTAAAATGGTAAAACCAAAACCTATTATGCTTAATCCTCAAAATGACGGCCATGGTAATAAAAACTCGGAAATAAAAGCTCACCTTGCAAAAATATTTTTGTGAGTGTTTGTGTTGCTATACACATGTATGCATATGTTGAATCAGAATATATGTACAGATATACCAACCCAAGGAAAAAGCAGGACGAAGCTTTCGAACCATAATATATTTCCTTTAACGCATGCGGACACGTGCAAATAGACGAGACGCAATCAGGCAAGATACACCTCTGCTGCTCTGGATGGGACAAGCCGTGTCTTTAAGAGGTATCGCAGTTATTTGCAAGAATAAACAAACATTTATGGAGCTGCTGAGATCCTGGACAGCTAGATAAGGGGAATTTCGTAACGAATTGGAATTAAAAAAAAAAAAACTAATGATTTTGTTGATAGATCTGAGAGAAAAATTTCAATGATTTTTAATTTAAAAGAAAAGAATCTATATTTATTTATTATCAATTATCAATAAATTGATAGTTGATAAAAAATATTCAAAATTCATATTTTAAAAAAAAGTTTCTATAATTGGAAACTGTGTAGACCGTTGCGAATAACAAGAAAATTGTTAAATATCGACGAAAGGTTGTTCAGTTTTGAATAAATTTATCAGCTATCAATTGATAACTGAAAATCGCAATAAGAATGTAATCCATCATTCCCTCGGCTTCTGCTATGAATTTGAAACAGTATATACTGGCATCACCAATTGACAGGATACGTAACGATTTGTTGATTAATTTGAGTCAACCTATATTTATAAAAAGGCATGTAGAATTTACTATTTACTAGGCTAATGACACAAGAGTGTCTTTTTCAATGCATTCCATTTGATCGCTGGTCCTGAAAACACAAAAATTCCAATAGAAATTTAAATGTCAAATCTTTCTCTGCCGCGCTGGCCGCCCTGCCGTATACATCTTGTTCTTCTTGTGCTTTGTTCACTTGTCGGCATTCCTTTATAATCAAACCAGAAGTTTATTTGTCCACGTCTGGTGGATAAACGCCTTGATTAATTTCGTTGACAGTGTAATGGTTTGGGATAGGATTTTGTTGGCCTACAAAAATATAAAAGGAAAAATAACACAATAAAGAAGGCAAAAAACACAGAATTTAAAAAAATCAAAAAACAAAGCGACAGCTCTGTGTATTTTATAAGTACTGAAGGCCACACATTCTCAGATGGATGTACACTACGATGGGAAGACCCATCATTACCTATGGTGTGCGATTGCATGGCATAAAAGAACTGAACTATACAAACTACTAGGAAAGCGCTAGGAAGAACTCCAAATGCTCGCATGTGTGGTAATCAAAAAGAGATAATCGAAAGTTCTGCGGAGGGAGCCATCATGCTATTCGCCAAAGAGGACATTTGGACTGGCAAATGCATAGGTATAAGGGAAAAAGAGATCATATGCATGCAAGTATGCAGTTACAAAACTTTTTGACATTTCAAGAAAAATTTCAAACGAAGCTAAGCAGCAAAAAAAAAGAGTGGTTAAACGAAATGAACTGCACTCTACACGCAAAATGCCATCAATTGGTACACTGATGGATCGAGAACGTCTGAGGGGACTGGGGCAGGAATCTTTGGGCCAAGAATTAAACTTTCTGTGGCGATTAGACAGTCAGTCTACCAATATATTCCCAGGCAGAAGAAAACGCCATAAGAAAATGTGCAGAACGTAACCTTGAAAGAAAGTACAGGAAACAAAATATTGCCATCATGTCAGATAGCTAAGCTGCTCTCAAGGAATCTACCTCATATACCATCACCTCCAGACTGGTGTGGAAGTGTATGGTGAGGTTAAATGAACTAGGCAAAAACAACAATGTCACACTCTATTTTGGGTACCGGGCCACGCCGGTATCCAAGGTACCAAAGAGGCAGACTCACTAGCCAAAATAGGAACAACAAACCCAATACGGGGGCCAGAGACTTATTATGGAATAGGAGAAAATGAGATCAAAAACGAGATCAAATCAGAAGAGGAGGCCAAAATATCCAAAATCTGGGAAGCCTCCCTGCACTCTGAGTACGGCCTAATTACTATTTGGGAACTATAACCAAGAACGTTACAAATCCTGCATCAGCATCAGTCTGAGCAGAAACAACCTAAGAATAATAACGGGCCTCCGCACTGGACACTAAAAGCTTAAAAGAGTCCACCTTGTAGATTCTGCAACATCGATGAAGAAACACCGGATCACACATTAGTCAAATGTGATGCACTTGTACACAAAAGACACAAATATTTGGGTCATCACCAGTTAAAAGGGAACTATCCTCCTTGAAAATGAAAATACTCCAAATACTAATAAATTCCTCAAAGGAATAAACTTGGAGGAAGAGTTAAGCCCGAAACACACTACTCTCGTGTGGTGTGTTGTGGAGTAGTGTGTCACGTCATTCCAATGTATTTCATAGATTTCGACATAACACATCACACGATACAAATATGGCTCATCAAATACATTAGAGCGATAGCGACACACTACTCCTCAACACACCACACGAGAGTATTATGGTTCGGGATTTATAGAGTGAGCAATCTCATTTAACCTAGATGGGGCACAATAGATCTATATAGGTCGCAGTGCAACTATACCCTCAACCAATTAATTTATTCATTTATGTTATTAGCAGGATTGTAGGGGACCTACAATTTTCTGCAGAATCCGGATGGCTTGGAACTCTTGGAGGATTTGCGACTTTCGCGCAAGAAGCAGTAGCCGATTTTTTTATTTTAGGTGGACGAGTCTTGGAATCGAACTCAGACCTTCAGCATGATAGTCCTATGCACTTATCTACCATTATCCCACTGGCTGTACTGTTTTCGATAGTTCTTTTTATATAAGATACCGTACCTACCTTCAAAAGATATGAAAAAAAAAATAGAACTACTATAGTTTTGGTGAAATTCGCATTTGCTATATATTTCATACCTTAGCAGGAGCTGAAGGTAAAGATGGCGTCAGTCGAATGGGTATTCTCGTCGCCATTGTCGTTTTCGTCTACTCCGTTTTATGTAACTGGTCCTTGGACGAAAATATACAAATATATAGACTATAGCAAGCATAACAACCTTTGAAATCGTTTATCAAACAAAAAGCCTGTAATTATAATGGCTGTTCTAATGGCTACCGGTTGCAGATGAACGGACGGATACGGATACGATTGGCACTCACAACAACTGAACCCAACCAGAACAAGGAACTATACGATGGTGACGACTGAAGACCACGACGAACATTTAAAGGGCCTAAAAGGTGATTTGTTTACTTCATGTGAATCCTTCGGGGTCTGCAGTCCTATACCTATACTTCTTAGTCCCTTAGTATGGACGGTTTTCCTTTGTGGCAAGAGTGTTTTTCGGTCGCTTTGTGTGATTGCTAAAATATGTGTATGGCTATGCGTACGAATGGTCATATTAAGCTAAACAAAAACAAAGCAAACAAAAAACACAACCACAACCGAGCTATAATTGAGGAAATTATTTTCGTTACAGTACCTACATACATACACAAGCAAACAATATCAGAGAAGTGAAGTGATATTTCTTTAACATTATGAGTCTGTGCGACAATGAATGAAGGCCTGCTATGAACGGAAGTACCTTGCTACTTCCGGAGGAAGGTCGTCGTATGCAAACAAGTGGCATATAGTTCAATGGTAGGTATAATAATGAAATACTAATACAAATGACAAAAAAAGACATAACTAATTCCATATTAATTAAGTGTAATGAGTCGTAAAAAAAATCGAACAAAATAAGGTGGGTGTTTTATAAATGAAGTGTTGTTGCAAGTGTTCCGAAAAAAAACGACCGTTTGGTTTAAAGCCTCGAGAGGAACTGTATATTACATAGTTCAAAGAGTGTCATTGGAATGATACAGTACAACATTAGTATATAGGTACATAATAAGTTAAGAAAAGAGCGAATTAAATTCAGGGATGACAGCTATTCAAAAACATTACTATAAAATATTAATTCTTAACAGTAAGGATTTGATTAGCAGGAAAGGTTTATTATTTATCCATACTAAAAAAATAAATAATAATTTTTCCTTCCCTTCTTAGATGCATAAACTAGAATTTTAATATAGATTGAAAATAAAATAAATTCATTACATACATTTTGCTTGTGTATAAGGGCCTTATTGATGTGTATTGTATTTACAAATAAATTTTATTAATAACCTAAGGGACGATATTTTAATTGGTCTGTAGGCAAAAAATATGCACGACTTGATTGCACGAACTTGCTCTTCTGGTTAAATACTGTAACCCCCGATTGAAGATGTATGATGTATATATTTAACAAAAAATCTTAAAAGAGTCAAAAGTACTAAAAAATTGATTTTTAGTTTGATTTTTTTTTTTTTGTTTATAAAAATGTTTTTAAAAATTTTTAAATGCATTATTGTTTAAATTATTGAGAAGCATCAGATTGCAAAATTATTACAAAATCGATTTAACCATGGTAAAGATACACGCGAATAACCAAAAAATATGACCATTTTCTCAAAAAACGTGGAATACCTAATTCCGTTATGTGAATTTTTTCAGAAAAACCTGAAATGCAGTTTTCTTAAAATTGATTTGGTTATTACAGGTACGAAGTTTAATCAAAATCGTTAGAGCCATTTTCGAGAAAATTTGAAGTAATCAAAATATTTGTATTGCAGCTACCCGTTCTAGATGAGCTAAAACAAAACAAAATTTCATGCAAATTGGTCCACCCGTTTAGGCTCTAGCTCAAATTACAGTGGACGCACCGACGCACAGACGCACAGACTCAACCACTTTTTCGAACTTCTTTTTTTTTTTTTTACACGAAACCAATACTTGCCCTATAGAGCAAGTAAAAATGAAAAATTAAGAAATAAGTCCAAGTTGAAGAAACTAGAGGTAAACTAAAATATGTAATGTAATAAATGTGCAGAAGAATCAAAAAAAATAAAGTCCATTTATATATGACGTGAAATAAAGCCGAAAGTCAAAAATTTGATTCTGGAAATAACTCCAAATTTTCACTCTAGAAAACGAAATTGGGCCAATTTGGCTTAATTTAGTTTAAAAAAAAAATTCGTTATTATAAGAGAGTCTATGCAAGTAATAAACGGGTGTTTACTGGAGTGAAAGACTGAGCTACCCACAAGGTACGCCCTACACACTAAACTTTTCCGACAAGTGAAGTATCCCAATTTGGAAAGCGATAAAATGTTTTTCGCTCTTTCGAAATATGCGATGGGAGCATTTCCTCAACACGATCGAAGGAAAATAAGAAAAATCTATGAAACTGACGGAATAAAGAATGTTCAAGTCTGATAAACTGACATTCTAGTTGAATAGTACAATAAATAATAATAAAGATCTGTTCTATTTCTTGAAATTACAAAACATTTTGACTGTTAAAGGTTTCAAGTTAAACCATTTGAATGCGACCACTGTTCGCTTCTTTCTAAGTGCTCATTAACACAAAAAAAAAAAAAAAAAAATACAATTGGACGTCATCTGCATACATATGGGATGAGCAGTTCGGAGTAGAAGTTGTTTCATTTATCTACGTAAAATCGAAAAAAGGAAGGGACCAGGAATTGACCCTTGACGGATTCTGGACAAAATTTTGCTTAGTTCATCCCCTTCTGCATGTTAAGGAATTCCAGGTGATTGGCGAAAGAAACGCACTATACCGGCAACCATATTATGTCGCGCGGACCGCTTTGGTTACCATACCAAATTTCGTTTTCAAATATGAAAGAAACCCAAATTTGTGCTTTTTTCGTTTGGAGTAAGTTTACGTCTTTTCCATTTATGCAATCGACAAAACAAAATATACAATTAGTTTTTAAAATATTTTTAGCCATATGCCCACCACCGCTGGATTTGATGAATGTGTCATCCAAAAAACAAAGTTTTTGACCACTTTTCCAAGCATTTGTGACCGTATATCCTCAATATCTCAAATAATGTTGGCTTCAAATGAGTCGATTGTTATTGGTTTTGTCAGCTGAGACAAGAAGTGACTTTACATATCCCCGAAGCACATAATAAACAGCTTTATTGAGCAAAATAGTTCAATAAATTGATTTTTTTTGTCTGTTTGACCAGCTGGAACCACATTTCCCCACATTCACGCCATTCAATCGCGGGGAACCCAAAACTCATCAATCATGGCTTTATAGCTACAATTATAAAAGTTAAATAAACCGTTGACCATAACACGCTAATTAGACTTGTTTTTGAAAAAAAAAAATATGTTATGACGATTCCCACAGCGCATAGACCGCATCAAAGTGTAAATTTTCGGGATGTCATGACGGCCGGCGGGTCGATAAACCTCATGTGGTCTATCTTCGGTCCTGCTGCTCCAATTTTGCTGGTATTCATTCAAGAATTGATCCAAAAAACGAGCTTCATATCGCTGAATATCTACAATTTGTTGATAAAACAGCTGTTTATAAGTTCGGCGCAGGATTTTCAAACCATAAATTAAGAACCAAATTTCTAGAATTTGGTAATGTTGTTGAAGATTGAATGTTATCACGATAAAATTTGCAAATATACTACTGATTTAAAATGACACTCACAGTTTGCCATCTGACAATAGGTTTGACAGATAGATATACAGTCGACTCCGCCTATATGCACTCCGCTTAAATGAAACTTTCGGGTATATGCCACAAGAAATTTATCACGGTTTTTTTCAGGGCTTTTTCACATAAATTATTATGGATAATTACACTCCGCTTATTTTAAAACTCACTTTAATTGAAACATTTTATTTCCCCAAATAATTATTTTGTTCTGAAACAACTCCGCTTAAGTGAAACACTGAACGTTCCCTAAATTTTCAAAGTTTAAACACATCTAAAAAGTGAAATTTTAAGTTTTATTCTATTCTCATCGTTCTCATCATCATTCTTATCTGTCAACTGTCATAATTATTAAAAGTTATTTTGTTCGAAGTCATTTATGTTTTATTTTCTTATCCTTGGAAATATTACACATCACATCGCTTAAAGGGAAAATAAAGTTGAAGTTATACGAAGATTGGTTAAGTGCAACAAAGTTGCATATTTCCGAAGTTCGTTTATATGAAAACTCCGCATAATTGCATCAAATTTTCTGCAATTTTTGTGTTACAATGAAATCTGCGATTGCCTATTGAATCGACCCGAAAGCGTAGTATCGTAGTATGATCAACAACTGCGTTATTGGGCGCAATTGACGCGATCCTTAAAATACAATAAAAACAACAGAAATCAGTCAAAAACAATAAGGGGATTCATCAACATCGTAAAACACTAGAAAAGTTTATCTTTTGGATAAGTTTATCTAAGGATTTTGCTGCCGAAACTTATACCTACAAATTTATTTGAATAAACTTATACAAACGTCAATACGTCATTGTGACTTTTGGAACTAGACGTGTATCTAGAATTCTCAGTCATAACCATCGTTAGAGTTAGATCTTGTTAAATTGAATCCTCTTTTTCTTTCTGTTTATCTATTGTTAAAAGTTAATTAGAAGGATTTTACTTTTGTAACAGAAAATGCTCAAACCATAATTTTTTCCGAATAGTTCTAAAATGAGTAAATCATTGAATACAATTGTTTTGAGCTTATTTTTGGCATGTTTTGTTTAGCTTCATTAAGAATACCCTTAATATAAATTTTAAACAATTCTCAATTTACTGTTTATCATCGCAAGGCAATGAAACTTTTATTAGTTCAAGCACCATCATTGTCGTTGGCTTTGAGAGATGAAAACGATACATGAAGTCCTTGTTGTCCCATTTCCCAACATGTGGTAGCATTTTGTATAGCCGCCTCTCAATTAATAAACTCTTATCCTCTTCATCATCTTCGTCACTCGAAGAAGATAATAGCCAATCCTCCCACAAATAATAATAACGATTCATATTTAATTAAACTTGTTTCTTTTTTTACTTTATTATACAATCGAATCAGCAACTATATAGTGACTGAATCGATATTAAGAAAAAATCTTAAGTTGGGCATAATGTACCACGTTTCCTCTACTAACTTCTACTATTTTGGGGAGTTGAGAAAATCAAAAGTTAAACAACTTGAGAGTTAGTTAATAGGGTGAATCGAATTTTTTTTTTTTTAATTTCGATTTCGGCTACTGACAGAAAGTTGTCACTATCAAATACATTAAAAATTGTTTACTTGAAAACTCTGAAATATTTCATTTTGTACTGTAATGAGACAGGTAGATTTTATGTGCGTAAAAAAGAGAAGGTAGATTCCACCTTCTCTTTTTTACGCACATAAAATCTACCTCTCTCACGGGATGCGCTCTTAAGTAAAACGACCCATGTAATCAGGCACTCAGGCTATAGGTCCTGTATTGACAAATTAATGTATACAAAGCCATATTACTGCCCAAAATACTAGCCAAACGAAATTGAGTGGAAATTGGCCGACGCGTCGCGACGTTACACTGTGCAATATTATTCTCCAATATTATAGCCTTTCTGCCTTTTTATTTTGTATTGATTTATTGCGTGAAGAAATTATATTAGAAGCTGCAACACAAATTTTATTTTTTTTAAATATCTTGCACTATCCGCAATAATGGCGAAATACAGCTCCTACACCGTAAATATACTGACAATTAATATTGCCAATTCTCAAATTTAGTTGTATTTAAAGTAATTTTAATAGAGCTGATTTGACTTTGTTTAGATTTCAAAGTTTCGGTGAAGTTGTGTTCTTTTAAATTTGTTTAACCAGGCAATGAACCTATAACCCACAAGTGGTTTAAAGGTAAATAAGGGACTTTTGGCCTATTAACTTATGACCTTGTGCTTATGCACAATATACTGTATTCTTAATATTAACATAATTTTGTGAGGCCACTTTTTAATTGATTCAAAAAATTAGTTATTCATATTTTTTGTTTAATTCTACTGAAATTATAGTAGTGAAAATATAGAGCACAGTATCAAAAAAAGATTAAAATTTTAAGTGGCTTGGGGCAGTATTAAAACTTTTTTGATTCAAAAAATATTTTGGATTTTTTAAGGGTATACTTCGATACAAGTTTTGAACGGCCGGCGGCCGAACTCGATTTTCCGAAAAAAATATTTGTTCATACTAAAACTATCCACCCTATTAGTTAATCCATTTGTAAAAATGCAAAGTTAAGTGAGTCAACTTGGAGTGAATGAAAACATTTTCTAAAGTTGACAAAAAAAAAATCATCAAGTTGTGTTACACTTCGAGTGAATAAAATAGCCGATTAGACAAAACCACATAAGCTACTTCTTCATTTCAATAAGGAGACCAATTTCCTTAGACTGATGGATCGCACGAACTTTGCTTTCAAGAGAGACCTAGAATTTTAAAGATTTTTATTATAAAACATGTGCATAATAAATTAAAGAAAATAAATGTTGTCGTTCTTTAAAAGTTTTTAGCTCAAAATAAAGAACGCCGTCAAATCCCGAGGTCAATTTTTTTACGAAACTTTAATGTTTTTTGACACACACAAACCTAAATAAGGGAAAAAAGCTAAGTGGAAAGAGTTGTCCGAAATGTTTGAAGTCAAAAGCTAAGGAAAACACTTTGTCCTATAAATGTAAGCAAAAGTAATAACTCTCCGGCTAATAATAGCCGAGTAATCTCTTTTTTTTCAAAAACGGCGGACAACGCTCAAGGACTTGTTGTCAATGTTTTGTGGTTTTAAAATTTCCAAAGAGAACTTACTCCTAATAAACAACAATATAATTCATTTTAAAAAAGCCGATATAGATTGATACTAGAATTAAAATGAACATATTTTGGATTTTTGTATAATTTCTCTGGACTAAATATAGTAACTGCTCACTTAGTTCTTCCGAAATCAAAGACGTTGGACCTTACTCATAATCAAATTTAGTGTTAAGGTTAAAATAAAATCTCCAGATTTTAGAAAATCCGTACCTATACCATTAACGAATTTAATCTATTGTTTAGTCGTTAGCAATAAGTCAAAATTTAATGCACGGAAATCCATGTTTAAAGTCGAACACTAAATAGAAAGTTATGCCTTAGTGCTGTTTTATGGTACCGAAATTTGTATTTAATACTTAAAACTACTCCTATGTTATCAGGTCGATTTCAAGAGGTATACCTATTACCTAAGTTTATTCATGTTTGGTTTCAATATTCAGATTTTTGTTTTAAAGTGAAAAGAATGGGGAATCGATTTAAGATTACTTTTTTTGTTAATGCATTTCATATTACTTGAACCACTTTCAGAAGAGTTTGATGAGCTTGAAAAATATACCTTACAAATTTATATGGGGATGATCTTTCTTTATTATTAAGTATTACAAAAACATATTATTAAAAATGCATAAGTATACGTATCGAATACAATTTTCAAAACCAAAACCAATTTACCAAATTTAAATTACATTTCTTTAACTGGTAGCCGAGAATTGAATTTATATTTAGATTTTCAATATTGTTTTGAATAAAATTATCATTTTTGTTGACCAATAGAGTGCACTAACTTGCAAAATCAGAATTTCGATAATAAATCTAAATTAGAAAAATACAAAGTGATAAACGTCGTCGTAAACGTTCGTAAACAGTCCTAAGCTTTGTAAATCTGTCAAACTTTTCATACAAATTTTGATTGACATATACGCAGTTGACAACCTTAACGACGTTTGCAACGACTTAAGGCCATTGCGTGAATAGACTAAGAGCCAGTTTATTCACAGTAGGTCAAGTTTTTGATACAACTTTCAGAGGTTCTGGTTAAATGGTGTTAATCACCCGAAATCAGCTGATTGGCTTAATCCATGATTAACAACTCAAAATATGATTAAGAACTCAAACTATGATTAACAACTCAAACCATGAATTTTTTTATACGAGTTGAAATAATCATGGATTACAGATGACACACTGTTAAAAAACCCCCCCTTAGTGTTTAACAATAGAGAACCTAAAAAACAATTGAATACTCACACAAAATATGCAAGTTCATCATCATCATCGTCGGCTCGACAACCGGGGTCCGGTCCTGGCCTCCTTCAACAAGTCTCTCCACCCATCCCGGTCTCGAGCAGCCGCCATCCAGTTGCGCACCCCAAGGCTCCAGGCGTTCTGGTCGACGCCATCTCTCCAGCGCAAGCATGGTCTACCACGCTGTCGTCTATACCATAGAATGTACCACAAAGAACTTTCCGAGCAGGTTCTTCTTCGCTCATGCGAGCAAGGTGCCCTGCCCACCGGAGTCTACCGAGCTTAATTTTTGTCACGATATCTGCTTCAAGGACGATTGCGTACAATTGATGATTGTACCGTCTCTGGAATCGTCCTTCCTCACATATGAGGCCAACAATTCTCCTTAAGATTTTTTTCTCGAACGCGGCTAAGAGGTCGGAGTGTCTTTTGCTAAGCACCCAAGTCTCGGATCCATATGTGAGTACTGGCATCAAGACCATGGTCCTGTACAGCAGCAGTTTTGAAGTTTTGAAGTTATGGTGAGAATGAAAGTTCACTTATTTTTTTTTTTAAATATTTTTAAATAATAATAAAAAAAAAAAAATAATAATGCAAGTTCACTTATTTGTATTTAAAAATATTTTAAGTTTAAGATTTTATTAGGTACCTACTCCTACATATATGTACGTTCCGAATGAAAAATATTAATATAAAATTTAAGAAATATGTTTCCTTGTTAAAAGCTACGGTGTTCTAAATTAAAGACAATTGAAAAGTCACTCAGACACTTTAAATCAACTGACGTACTATAAGTCCTATAATACTTTCTGTAAAAAAAGAATACGGCAATATTTCATTTCTCATCCAAAGAACAAAATCTTCTAAGGACGACCCAAAATTCGTTCCAATAGTTTAATTTTTCATCATTTTGATAAAAAAAAACACAGTATTGTAACGTATGTATTTTGGCTCGTCATTACCAGATTTCTTTCTTTGTGTCGGATTCAAAATCCTGGAAAACAAACCAGCTAAAAACACTAAAAAATTACTTTATTATGTTTTGAGCTTATAATGTTTATTTATATTTTATATGAGCATTGGGAGGATGATACACAAACTTGAACTTTGAAAGATCTTATTGAAAATTCTGACAGTTCATTCAATTTGTTTTCTCATTTGTAGTAGATATTGTAATAGATTCAAGGAAAGTCTGGAGACTAATGTTAGTTAAAAGGTTAAATTGGTAATTGGTTACATTTTGTTAAAGCTCAGCACTTTGTTTTAACCTTCCAGTTAACTAATAGTCGACATTAGCGTTTGCTTATTAGTAGGGCCCGTTGAGTTAACTTTTGAAAGAATGTATACCAATCGTTTTAGGCTTGGTTGCTGCGCATTCCGTCTAAAGAACAATATTGGAGCAATACTGTTACTTTATCCGTTCCTACACTGTCAATGGTTTTTGTTGATTTTGACGAGACGTAATCATTTACCTATATTAATGTTTCATTGTGACCTTTTTTAAAACGTCAAAAACTGTTCGATGGTTTAATTTATTGAAAAATTGTGTAATTCATTTCTACTTAATTCATTATTTTTTTTCCAACTCTTGGGATATTTTGTCGTCGCAAGCAAAAGATGAAGGGAAGAACAATAATCCCGATTAAAGTTTGATAGAAAAACTAAAGATACTTCCAAGAATATGAGAAATTCAAACGTGTTACATTAGTTACTGCGCAGTGCGCATTTATTCTATTGTTCAACATATTTTTCAATTTTATTGGTATCCTTCCATCAAGTTCAATTTATCTCAAAAGGTTATGTTTGTTTTAGTAAACAAACATGCCCAAAACAAATCAATAAATTCTGGCCTCAAAGCCCACTATATAGGATAAATGTTTCTAATGCATAAGGTAAATATCATTACCTGCTTGTGTGTCCTAAATCTACACCTTATTACATCAATTCTTCTTTAAGCCGAATCCTTGAAAATACTTAAGTATTCGTTCGTTTTTTTTTTATTTTTTTGTTTTGTTGTTTTTGGTAATTCTTTTTGGAAACATGTCCGCATATCTATGCTGAAGTTTATATTGTTATCGACAGTACAAGCATAAACATAGATACAATTCTTATTCATATTATACTTTTTCTTTACGTTTTGGTTTTCCTTAAGAATAAAGGCGCACAACGACTTGAGGAATAGAAAAAAAAAAGAAAAAAAAAAAACCAGAAGCCTTGCGGTATCCTTGTTCTTTCTATAAGTAAATTTAAATTCCCTTTTCGCCTTTTGGCCAACAAATGAAGGAAAATCTTCACTACTGAGATATTTCAGTCCCATTTTTCTTTTATTTCCACTTCTAGGACAACAATTTAGAAGCAAAATAAAAACAAGTATAGAACCCAGCAAAATTGCGAAATAGTCAACTTGAATAAATTACCATCGCACCTGAGGCGCACCAAATAGCTTGAGATCTATACACAAAGATGTACCTTTAGACCGAAATATATATAAACTCTATGCACAGTAAATCTATCTCATAGATACATCACCACCTCCCCCACCTTTCTATTCCTCTAGATAGTCATACGGTAAACGGAACTACGGAACTCTTGGTAATCTTTAACACCATTTCCCTACCTGGCCTTCATGAAGTAAACTGAAATTTCAAATATAGCCTCAGTTATTTGTAGAGCAACTTCATTCCACGGATCGATGGGTAACCACTGCATCAATACTCACCCTTGTCTATCTAAGGAAGGGAGAGGGTTGGGACAGATGCAATGCATCGTTTTGTGCACTATATATACAGGGGCTTAAGAGAGGTGAGCACCGGCACCGGCACCAGCACCCATCTAAACTCAACCCACATGAAAGACAAACTTTATTGAGTGAAATAATGTTATAGACGTTCGCAAAAGAGATGAATTGGATGTTTGGTTCCTATATCCTTGCCTAACCTAACTAACAAGTGCAAGGAAATTCGTATGTCAGAGATATTTATCCTTGAAACTTGCAAGAGATGTAAGAGCACAGCAGCTCTAAATAATTCAGAGAACCTTCGACGATGTTTGAAAAATATAGGGAAGGTGATGAAGAAAAGGAATTTGTAAACTTAGCCTGTAGTGTAACGGACCTAATAGTTTTGTAGGTACCTACTACCTAGTCTGGGAAAGAAAAAAAGGTTAACTCCTGTTTTTGAAAAATGATTTTCAATTTTATACATTTAGGTTAACAGTCCATGGCAAGTCGACGGAACTATATGGGGATTGAATTGGTTTTATTTACGTTTAAGGCTTTTTGAATATTTTTGTTTTCATTTTTATTTGCTCCTCCAAAGGTTTTGAAATTCGAGATCTTATAGGACTGTTAAAGTTTCAAAACATAAAATTGTATCCCTTATTTTAATTGAGAAGCAATATCTAAACATTCCAAGCAGACAGAAATGCTATGGTTTATTTGATTTTATAAATATTATTATGTTTCAAATGAAATGTTAAATACAATGGGGCATATTCATAGTCACTTTTAAACTCCAGTTTATCACAGACCTGGGTCTATCCCATCTAAATAACATTGAATAAACCCCAGTCTAAGATAAACTGGAGCTTAAAAGTGACTATGAATATGCTCCAATCAGTTAAGTGTACTTTACTAGCTACATTATCATTAAAACCTTAGCCCATACAGTGCCTGTGCACAGTGGTCCTTTTGTTAAATTTTAGTGACAACAAATATTTCCCCCACCAATTCTTGAAGAAATTAAATTAATGTAATTTGGTACATTTTCATGATTTGGAAATTCTGTGGTTCTGTCTATTCTTTTATATTCGACATGGGGCCTTCAAAATTTCGTTCAGAATATGGTATGAAATTTCACAACTAAAAAAAGTGTTGTCAGTCAGGAATTTAGTTAAAAGCATGTTTAAAATATCTTAAAAAACTTTTATATGAAAGCCATTGCAGATATATTTTTGTACCAAATTAAGAAAAACAGGCCAAAAATATTGTGCAATGTTTCCAAGCGATTAGAACTAATTTGTGTGCTATAATTTTGATACTATTTTATTGAAAATTATTTTTAAGCCGAATCTGATCGATGCTGATAAACATTTTGACCTTTGAAAATTTCCAGCAAAATTTTAGTTCAAGGTCTCAAAATCTTGGTCACAGCTCTTAAATCTGATAACATATTCAAAATTTTGACATCGTATTCAAAATTTTGAATTCAATGTACGATTTCTGATTTTTCTAGTACCTATAGCTTACTATACTCTGTCCAACAAAAATTGGCAGTGTAGGCAAGATAGGACGTTTGCCTCTCATTCTGGCTACAGTGGATTGCATAAATCTGTCCGTTAGTAAAGCTTTCACAGGGTTGTCGTCGTGTACACGATAAAACTCATCATTAAAAGCTTTTTCTTAAAGCTCTACAATCAAAAGCACCTTAACAGAAACTCAAGGAAAAAGAAGCTGAACGAGTTACCAAATGGACAAGGGTAACTCTGAATGCAAATCAAACAGCAGCCAAACGTCATTGGCCACAGCAATTCAGTGCACACTCAGATATGCCTTGAATAGGACGTTGGGTCTGTGTCAGATGCTATTGGAAATTCACGGGTGGGCAACAACTTTTTGTGGAGGAGTTATTTCAATTTAATATGGTGCAAGAATATGGCACGCTACTGATTTTGAAAAAGCTTTCCCATAACACGTGTACTGTCTATTTTTGTCGGACAGAGTATAGTCGAATTCAGTGCCTACAAAAAATTGCTTTAAGGGAAAACAATAAAGATTTTAGAAATGGAATAAAACAAAGATGATTTTTTTAAATTGACATGAAATTTACTTTATTCGAAAGATAATCTTCTGGTATTATTTTATTTTTGATCTCTGGCTTATGACCGCCACGGCTGTTTCGGACGTAGTCTAATCGGGAATTAAAATTTTCGATGACTTTTTCCCTATTTGTGGCCGTATATCGGCAAAAAGGGCGAATGTTGTCCTCCAAGTGGTCAATTGTTTCGGGATTATCGGCGTAGACTAGCGATTTCACATATCCCCAGATAAAATAGTCAAGTGGCGTTAAATCGCACGATCTTGGAGGCCAATTCACGGGTCCGTAACGTAAAGCTATGCGGTTACCAAACATTTCTTTCAATAAATCAATTGTGGCAATAGCTGTGTGACATGTTGCCCCGTCTTGTTGAAACCACTGCTCCTCCACATTATGATTGTTCAATTGATGAACGCAAAACTCATTAATCATGGCTGTATAGCGGTCACCATTGACTCCAACGTTCTGGCCTACACCAGCATCGTTTTTAAAGAAGTACGGACCAATTATTCCACCAAACCATAAAGCACACCAAACAGTCAGTTTTTTTGGATGTAACGGTGTCTCAACATACACTTGAGGATTATCATCACTTGAAATACGGCAGTCTTAGTAATTGACGTATCCGTTCAACAAAAAATGAGCTTTATCGCTAAACAATATTAGGTTTGTTCGGGTACTTTTCGGACCAAAAATGGCAATCTGTCAAATTTTGAGGAGTGGGGATGAAATTCTCAGACACTGTCCAAAAGTACGCGAACGCTTTGAACCAAAAATGTTGCCCACTTTTTAAACGTCAACAAAAATGTAAACAAAAACAGAGCCCCATAACAAACAAAAAAGTAAACAAAGCGACAAAATTGGAATTACTGTTGTAATTTTACTTTCTATATTGAATTTATAACGAGGAAAACAACAGAAGTGAAAGCCATTCAATGTAATTTTTGAAAAATCGTAATTTAACCAAAATTAAATTAAAAAGCACTCATTTAAATTACACCAAAGCAAAATTTCTTCAATTAAATATTTTAATTTCAATGTTTTTTTTTTTTTTTAAACACAAAAGCACTGCACATTCCACAATAAATACCAGGTTTTGAACAGATATTCTTTATTAACCCTTTACCGCATACGAAGCCAAATATGGCTTTCTGCAGTTATGTGCCTTTTTCTCCTCACTTCAATAAAAAAAATGATCAAAACACAACAGGATCCTCTTCTGTGCATTTCTGAGAACAAATAGCTGTAATTTTGAACTCGTGCACCAAATAAGAAGGAAGATATTCATGTTTCTAGGTCAGTCGGTTACTTGTTGTCATTGAAAACGGAAGTGTGAAAAATTTTCTTATTTCAAATAATAATAACTTTGGTGTTAGGTGAGTTAAGTGGTCATAAAAATATATTTCTGATTCTGTGTCTAATTCTCTTTAAAACGAATGTATTTTTATAAAAAAAATATATTATCTTGCTCGCTTGAGAGGTAAAAGTGTACAAGCCATATTTGGCTTCGTATGCAGTAAGGGGTTAAATAAATTTTGTTTGGGAATTTTTTCACTAATTTTAAACAAAATTCACTTCAACACTTGAAAATAAAACTTAAAGTAAAAGTAAACATCAGCCATTTTGTATTTTTTTTTTGTTGTTCTTTAACTGGCTTTTGACAGAAAACAGAATTTACCAGATTCTGCACGAAGAAATTTCTCGGGTAAAAATTGGCAAGAAGGGGAAATAGTTTTCTCTCTCGCGAGTACTCTCTTCTGCCCAAATTGACACGAAATGGAAGTACGCGAACAGGATTGGACCAAATCTGGTAAAATCAAGTAGTTTTGGGTGGTTTCGGACTAGTACGCGAACAGACTTAGGGCCAGTTTCATAGTCAGAAAAGTGACGATTAAGTGGGGAATATGAAAGATTAATTCCAAATATCACAGCGCACTGTTACCTTAATAAGTGGCACTTAAGTCTCCGATGTTGGTGAATGTACACTACCGCGTGCATCGGCCGTGCCCAGAGGTCGTCGTCGATTCATGATGAAATTCCAAACCAAACTAAAAATAAATCACTTGACAGCTGACGAAATGGCCGCCGATTAAAATAGCTAGTTGTAAATATTTTTAATTGTAGCCAAAATATAACATTTCTTAAAATTAAACCTACATATATTCAGTGTTGCCAGATGGAAAAAAAATTGTACCCCAGAAACATTTAGAAACCCTCCAGATTACCACATTTTATCAACAAAAACCCCTAATTTTTTTTTTTCTTTTAATTTTTATTAACAGCTTCTAAATTTGTTTTTAATTTTAAATTTAAGTAATTCACAATATAGTTGGGTAGCTACAGTAAAAAAATTTGTAAAAAAAGGTACTAGGTAATAAAAGAAAATTTATTTCACAATGTCTGGGTAAAGTTTTGGTTCTTTATTCGACATTTAAATTATCCGCAAATTAAATCCGCCCAGTAAGAAACTTTCACAATTTTTAGAAATAATAAATGTACATATGTGTCAATTATATGTTCCAGTTTTCTAGACAAAATAGTTTTGGCTGATGAAACCTTGAAAAAATAAAATAATAATATTTAAATTGCCAAGTAAATTTGCTAATCGGCACTTCATCTAGCAATTAAAATACTTTAAACTTTAATTATAAGCTATACGTACTATTCAGATATTGGGAAACATAAGGGAGGTTGATAATTGACTAATAAGTTCCAAGTTGCTTATTTAGAACATTAATCAGACATTGTGAAACAAGCCCAGTTTTTCAGTGCGCGATTAAAGTTAAACGCTAGTTTAATCATAAAATTTAGTGTGTTAACTCAGGATTAACTGAACAGATGCTTTTGATGTTTTATGCAAAGAGTTTGTTAAGTCATTCCGCATTCATTCTCCACCGAAAAACTGCTTCCTCAGTTCATTGTGGGCTAATTTACTTCTAGAGCTAGCTAACTCTGGTTTAACTCACGAGAAAAAAATACCTATACATTAAAATTAAAATTTAATTTTTTTTTGCACTTCTTTAAAATAGTTCTAATACATTATCGTGATCTTCGTTTTGGCTGTCGTGTCGGTTTGATACATATTTTCACTTGTGAAAGTTTTAAGCATTTCTTCTGTTCGTGTAAGATTATGCCATTCAGAATGTAAGGTATATCTAACTCGTAGAATACTCTCAGCTGTTTCAATACCCATACGATTCCTCAACATTTTAGCTTTAAATGAATCCCCCCAGATTTCCCGTTTAAATCAAATTATAATATAAAAACTTAACATAATTTGAGATCAAAATATTTAATAAACAAAGATTGATGTCTATGCTTTCGAACAAGCTTTTAAGCGAAAACTTTTGGGTGCAGACGATGTAAACGTTTTGGTTGTTGAAATTGCAATTCAACAATCTTATTTAAAAAGGAGAGTTCTTGTAGGATGCACTTACTGGTTATTATCATAGCTCGTGTGCCACATAAATAATGGGTGATTTTTTAAGAGGTTTAGAACTTTTTTTTAAAAAAAAACACAAAAAATTCGAAAAAATGAATGAAATATTTATTTGAATCGATAGTTTGAACCTTGCAATTTAATGTTTAAAGATAATTTCATGCAAATGTTGACCGCGGCTGCGTCTCAGGTAGCCCATCCGCTGAGTCCAATTTTGGCATACTCTTTCACACATATCGGCCGGTATCTCACGAATGAATGCATGGATGTTGGCTTCCAGTGCGTCAATCGAAGCGGGCTTGTCCCTATAGACATTAGCCTTGACATACCCCCACAAAAAATAATCTAATGGTGTCAAATCGCACGATCTAGGCGGCCAATTGACCGGCCCGAAACGTGAAATTAACTGTTCACCAAACTCGCCTCGCAATTGCGCCATTGTTTCGCGTGCTGTGTGGCATGTAGCACCGTCTTGTTGAAACCACATATCATGCAAGTCAAGAACTTCCATTTCGGGCAAAAAAAAGTTTGTTATCATCGCTCGGTAGCGTTCACCATTGACAGTAACGCTGCGATTCGCATCATCCTTGAAGAAATAGGCCCAATAATGCCGCCGGCCCATAAACCGCACCAAACAGTGGCTTTTTCGGGATGCATTGGTAGCTGTTGCAATGCTTCTGGCTGATCTTCACTCCAAATGCGTCAATTTTGCTTATTTACGTACCCATTCAACCAAAAATGAGCCTCATCGCTGAACACAAGCAGCGCGCGATGAACATTTCGAACCGAGCACGAATTTTGATAGTAAAATTCAATAATTTGCAAGCGTTGTTCATTTGTAAGACGATCCATGGTTAAATTGCAAACCAAACTGAAGCTGTTTGACAGTGACACAAGGTACTAAACACACGTCAGCTGTCAAAACCAGTGTTGCCAAAACCAAACCAGCTAAAAAATTTATTTTCTTCTTGCAGTTTCAAATATCATGGAAGCTGTGAGGATCATGTTCTCTTTCTCTTTATAAGAAAGGTTAATCGTTAAACTTGAAAACACTAAAGAGACGACCCGAGTTGCAAACAGCACTGCAGATTTTCAATCAACCACATGCTTCTCCGGAATCAATTTTTTCAAGTGGTATTCAATTTTGTAGGCAGTAAGGGACTTTGTATACCTATAGACTCCGCTATTAATTCAGACAACGACACGGCGAAATTTAACTGAGAATAACATTACCAATCGGAATCGCTGCTTCATTGGACTAAGAAGGCAATTGAGTAGCAAAATCCTCTCTCGAGCAACTAAAGTTTCCCTTCACGCAGATAGGCATCATGCTCCTTGTAAAAACAGGATGAGAACGCTTTAGGGTGACAGGAGGAGACAACTAGCTGGCTGGAGAGGCATGTTGGATGAGGTCCTGCTCCATCCTGGACTGTAGCTTAACATTAAGTAAGTAAGTATTCAGTTTTGTTTTGCTCTCTATGGCGCTCTATCCCAAGGTCGTTCCATGTATGAACATCGCTTTTTGCGTTTTGCAAAGTCATTCAAAATAATACGGCAACAAATTTTAGTTTACTGCCACCAACAGAGAGTGCAGCAGAACAACACTTGCTAATAGTGTATTATAAAGTTCAGAAGTGGTTGGGAAATAAGCTTGGTCCAAAAGATTGGGGATGGACATTGCAAGACAATATTTTACAGCCCCGACAAAAAAAAAACAAGTTCCTGCTCCAGATATTCTTTTAAAAATATTTTTTTGCAATTGTGCCAAAGGATGCGGCTCAAAATGTGGTTGTCGAAAATTTGGATTGGATTGACTTATTCACCAGTTTGCGGAAAAAGCCATGGCCAGTCTTGTTTTAATGCCAGATTAATAGATTCTGTAGAAATACGCGACAACGAGAACCAAGAAATCGACAACTTGATTGAAGAAGAACTTGAAGATACTATTCTCTTTGAAGGCGATCGGGAAAAGTAAAATGAATTTGAACAAGAATCTGAAGGAGAAGTCGAAGAAGAAATTGATGAAGACGAAGAAGATAAAAGTGATCCAGAAGACTGCTAAACATATTTTTTACTTGATCTCATGTTATGTTAAGTTTTTCATATACAAAATTGTATTAAAACATTAAATAAAACAGTAAATATAAATAAGTAATAATAAGTTTAGGTAAATCTGATTAATGTCAAGCTCTTCAATAAACTCAGATATTTATGAATTGTTAAAATCAATTTTCAAACTTTTATTTTACTGAATTTTGTTGATATATAAATATTATTGCATTATTACGTCCACACCTATAAATAACACATTCATGTAAGTATATCTGCATGTGTATAATATTCAGTAATATGTAAATATGTATGTAAAGGGTTTTCCAATAAGAGGTGTTATTTTGATATTCAAAGAAAAATGGCATTTTTTGAGATAAATGATCATAAATGATAAATTATATTTCATTATAAAGATGAAGGTATGCCGTTAATAATGGAATACAACATCAGCCAAATGGCCGCCACGACCACGCTTACAGGACCATATCCTTTTCATGAAATTTTCCATAACCAAACCGCAAAGTGGCTGCCCTATGTCCTCGATAGCCTCACGAATTCCATCTTTGAGGTCTTGAATCGACGCTGGGCTGTTGGCGTAGACCTTATCTTTCACGTGGCTCCAAAGGAAGAAGTCGCAAGGTGTTAAATCACAAGATCTCGGTGGCCAATTGTGATCACCTCTTCGAGAAATAACACGGTCCGGAAACTTTTCCCGTAAAAGATCGATGGTTTCATTGCTGGTGTAGCACGTAGCGCCGTCTTGTTGAAAGTAAACGCTGTCCAGATCAATACCATCCAATTCCGGCCATAAAAAATCATTAATCATCTCTCGATAGCGCAATCCATTGACCGTAACTGTTGCTCCAGCCTCATTTTCGAAAAAGTAAGGTCCAATGACCCCGCCGGACCATAAACCGTACCAAACAGTAACGCGTTGAGGATGGAGAGGCTTTTCAACAATAACTCTTGGGTTTTCCGAGCCCCAGATGCGACAGTTTTGCTTGTTGACGTAGCCTCCGAGGTGGAAATGGGCCTCATCAGTCAAGATGATTTTTCGATGAAATTCCGGATCATTTTCATGCATTTCAAGGACCCAATCAGCAAAGACACGACGTTGTTGATGATCAGCCGGCTTGAGTTCTTGTGTTAACAGAACTTTAAAAGCCTTAAGACCCAAGTCTTTATGCAAAATACGGTGTAATGACGTTTGTGGAATGCCTTATTCCAAAGAACGACGAGGAATGGACAAACCTGGGTTTTCTTCACTTTGGGCTACAACAGCAGTATTGCGGTCCGACAAGGTGCTTCATGACGACCCAAAAATGGTTTAGTTTTACGAACCGTCTGTGCCAAATTTTCACCATTTTTATAGTGAATTTTAATAATTTCAATGCGTTGTTGAAGCGTGTATCGTTCCATTTTTATTAATGGCGTAGTTTCTACTTGTCAAATGTCAAAAAAATGACAGCTTCAAAAGTGACAGCTACCGAAATAGCGGGCTATTCAAAATAACACCTCTTATTATGTATATAATTTGCATAAATATACATAAACACATATTTTTCGTAGAAAAAAGAAGAACCTTGAACGAGAAAAAAATGGGAAAGGATGTTTTTGAGACAGGAATAGAAAAAATCAAAATTTTGAAACGTCAATAACTCGGCAACCCTTAGTTCTATAAAAAAAAAAAGTTAGATAGGTACCTATATTTTTTTTATTGGATTTTGTATGTACTTCAATTTGGGACTTGAGTATTTTGGACGAAAAACCGTTAGAAATGGAGAAAACCGTTTTTTTTTGGCTATTTACTGCACCCAACCAATCCATGGGGACTTTTGAGGATTTATAAAGCAAGGTATAAGGAAGATGTATGCCAAAATTCAGCTTTATAGGAATTTTTTCCGTAATAGTTGCTCTATATTGACTAATTTTTTTGGGCTATTAACAGAAAGAATAGATATTCAATATTTAACAAATTTAAATAGAATACCTTATTTAAATTCTTGTATCTATTTATTTTCTTGAACAAAAATTTCTTCAATTAGATACAATGGAAGACTTTCGGAATCACTTTTATTTTTGTGAGATTTATTAGAGAATTAATTTTAATTACATTCGTCTTACTTAGTAGTTAGTACGCATATTTCAGTTTTTTCGTTGGAAATATAAAGGGAAAATCAAAATTAAATTGTGTGATAAGAAGGAAATATTAGCACTGGTTGAAGGGGTTTCTCTCGAAAATGCCCCCAGCACTGGTCAACGTAACAAAAAACTCACACTTAATTTTTAAGGATGTCTTCGTTTTGTTTTTATGTTCTACTCCGTTCTTTAAACTTTCATCGGAATCTGTGAGATTTTTCTCTTTTTTGTGATCTTAACCTAGTCGTTATATCAATCACAATTTGTAAAATAAATCACGTATAGCGAGACAGATATTCTCATCGAGATTTTTGTTCTTCGCTTCTCAACGTTGTGATTTTAAAACTGCTGTTATGAAGTTTGTTTTTTTTCACAAAAAATCAAATCACATTCAACGCACTCACGGTTTATTCGTGAATCGTTCACAGGTTGTGATTTTGTATTTACAGGTTAGAACTTTCATCAGCAGGTTGTGATTTTTGCTCTTCTGTACAGAAAATATGGCACTTTGTCGGCGCAGGTTAATGAAGCAACCTATTCTGCGCCACAAAAATTACGATAATTTGCAGTTCTAATTAATATATTATTATATATTTGATTTTACCGAAAAGCGCCATCGTCTTTTGGGTCCTTACTTTTCCCCATGACTTTGTTGTTGCCGAGCATAGTTTTTTTTGCAAATGTGTTCAATTGAGTAATTTTTTTTTTTGAGGCAACATAGGGTACCTTTTTATTGCGTTTTTCTGATTTTGTTGTTTGAAAATAATAACTTGCCAAAGATTTCTTGAGAATATAAAATGTAAATATTATCTCATACAATGTAATCTTATTACAGACAAGGAAGCGTGGTATACTCCATCATCAAAAAATCTGTTTTCCTTATGCAATAAAATTTCGTTTAGAACAAAAAATAAAAACCCTAATGAATTCTAAGCAAAAGACAGAAAATATCCTTGTTTAACATTCATGGAAATTAATGAGATTCTCAGTTTGCTACTTCTAAAATGCATATAAGTATACTACCTTTACCTTCTGTGATGTGCTGCTTATTCGAGCTCAATTTTTGTGTCTGATAGGTGGCATAGCAGAAAAACTTTTTAAAATTCACTGTTACCACCTAGGCTATTTAATATGCCATATTGCCTATCATATAAATAATAAAATATATTTTCGACAACTGATATAAAACTCCTATATGTATAGGAGGTCAAATATCAGCTGTTGATTGTCAATATTTCGATGGACTCGGTATTTCTAGGTTAGATTAAGGACTGTTTCATCTGTTGACATCTTAATTCAGCTTTTAAGTTTTTCCTTCCCGTGGATAGCAGAATGCAAACATTCACGCGAACGTTTAGCAGAATAGGGCTGATTGTTGACAATAGTATGCTGAAATATAGCAATTACTTATACAGTCAAGTTTGAGCATTACGGTCTACATTTTTTATGAATAAAAGAATTGATTTTAATTTGTTTACAGCAAGGGCAAGCATATGCATAGGTATCATTTTGTGCTTTAATTCGGCCAATTTCTAGAAACAACTATGATTATTGATTCAAAATAGCTTTTAACGGCCTTTAGTCCATAAAAGTTGGCGTTTCGTTCCGGCGATCTCACTTGGACTCATCAGTTGACTAGTGAGGGCCTTGTCAATGCGCAATGAAATGATTACTATGATTATTCTTATGATACATCAACGATAGTGGGTTCCTACATTGAAATATTGTGCGTGGAAATATTTTTTTAAAATAACTTCTGCTACGTATACCTTTTTGACTGACTGTTCTTAAAATGGCGCCATATTCTGGTATGGACCAAGGCCTCAATCAACAAGCTCCAATTTCACACGCCAAGTGGTTTGTATTCCTCTTGCTTCCCTACTGCCTCGTCTATCAGACGATTTGGCACAGTACATCAACGTCTAACCAATGTATGCCTGCAACCCACCACCTACCGAATCAATGGCCGCGTTCGGATGCCAATCCGATAAGCTATCCAAGATACCTTATTATCCGATATGTTTACGAACGACCAAAACCAGATAGGTTACATTTGCTGTCAAAAGGCAAGGCAGCTAAAAAAAGGGAAAACTATTGAGTTTTTAACGCTACGATTTGATTCCCATTGTATTGCAAATCCTTTTTGAAACATCAATCAAGTATTCAGTATCATTTCATATCACACTGGTATACATTTAAAACCTTATTTGTTATTTTATTCTTTAAACGGACAAAATCAGACGCAACACCAAAGAGCAAATATAATTAGCTACTCGGCTGCAGGTATAATCAGCTAGGATCAGCTGTTCCCCAAATTTCCATCGGATAGTTAAGTATCGCGTACATTTTTCGGATAGCTTGGGATTTACTTCTGACAACAGCTGATTGGTTCATCAGCTGATTTTTCTATGCGATTACAAAACACAAACCTTTCCGGATAGCTTTGGATAGTTGCCCGAACGCGGGCAATATACATCACAAAAACAGTATGACAAACTTGACGTCATCACTCAAAATAGTTATATTTATTTCTTCACATTTATATTTCACACTATGTCGCAGCAGCGAATGTAACAAGAGAACGTAAGCTCATTATTTTCTTGTTTTAAAATTAGAAGAGCAGAGAAAAGGATTCCAGCTGATTCCAGATTTTAGCAACTGTAATAAACTTCAGGTTCCTTTTCTTGGTGCGTTCGTGCTCTATCAATATATGACTGCTTCGACTGGCTTTTCAGTGGGCCATGCTGCCAATGCCAACTCAATTTTTCACTATACATTTTCGATAGTTAGCCTATATTTCACCAAAAGCTTTGCCAATTTTGCTCTTAAGTGCCTGAATCTTCTGCATAGCATCGATCTATTTATAATGACGAAAAGTCCAACGATGTCAAATTCCAGCTCTTTGGCGGCCGACCAACATCAACAACACTATTACTGAACATAGTATGGATAACAAATCGATTTTTGGACGGCTTTGTGTCCTTGTGTGGCACGTATCCCCATTTCGCTGGAATAATAGCCGCTCAAGTCCAAATACTGGATTTCTGTTGGTGAAAAATCGGTAATCGTGCTTTGATTACACTCTTTATTGACAGTAAAGATTTTTCCATCTTGTCATTTTAAAAAAAATGGTTCAATTATGCCGCCAAAACCAAACCCAAGAATCATTTTCCCGAAATTTCTTTAAAAACTTGCGAAGATACAGCAACTACAGTTGGTGTATTAATTCGACCAAAATTTCTAATCAAAATTCGCACTGTTTCTACAACACCACAACTACTTTGGAAATAATTAAATATTTTCCAACGTTGCTTAAGCTTAAATTATGTAGTTTGTATTCAAAAAAATATAAGACTTTCTATCGAGAAACCCGAAAAAATGGGTTTCGTGTTTGTCATGCGGTCCGTTGGAAACTAAGTATCAAAAAAGCATCTGGAGAAATATTTATGTTTTTATTATTTATTATTTTCACGTGTATTTTGAAACGTTTTTAATTTTCGTTTCAAGGGAGATGAGTACTAGGCTTAAGTTAAAAAAAATTGGAAGGGAATAAACTTTGTTGCGTACCAGTCTATTTCACTTAAGAATACATTTGAGATTTAAGGTAACTGGATTAATAAACGGTTGTTAAACCAGTTCCTTCTTCATTTCGTCAGAAATTGTGTTAAAATCATCCCCTTTAAAAATCAAAATAAAATAAAACTTTTACATAAGAATTAAACTTTTGGTTGATTTTTTTTTCCAAAGAAAATATCTAGTGGCAACCATGACAAGACGTAGGCGTTACGTTGTACCTAAACGTTCTGAAAACTCTAGAAAAATGCTTCTGAATGTGTTTTTCTTTGTTTAATTTTCGTTTTTCCTTGCGCGTTGTTTATTTATGATTCGTTTCATCGTCGTCTTATATTTTCCCTTTATTTCGCTTCATTAATGTCCTCTCACGATACACGAATGTGTAATTTGTTCCCCTAGTTTTTGTAGGTGTTTTTCAAATGGCCACATGTTTCTTATTCGGCTTTGTTTTATATTATTTATACATATTTCTGACGAGTAGTAGCAATTGCAAAGTAGCGCTGTTGTTTAGTGTTTACTTTTAATTTATTTTCTGGTTGATTACTTTGACGGATAGTTCCGGATTGTTGGGTTAGACATAGGTTGTTGGCATCACTGAGTGTCATATTCTGTCAATGACACTATAACAGCTGAAGAGCTATTGCTGAATAAATAATAATACAGGAAGAGATTTCCTTTTCTACTTTATGTACTGTAGGTAACATCTATAGAAAGATTTTCTTAAACTATCATTCAAAATACCTACTCTTATGTTTTAGGAAATGAGCACTTTAACCTCAAACTGGCAACCAAGAGACATTTTATATAATGCATTTTGATTTTTATTTGAATATGGCATTCATGCCAGAAGTTGAAAGAGGTTTTGAATTCCATAATACAGTGCCTACGTTCTGTAACTCTCACATGGATACAATTGGTCGAGAAACGATGAAAAATGGAACAAAACTCATATGATTTGTTTCAATTTCCATCGTTTCTCGACTGATTTTCTCGATGCGAGAGTTACAGAACGTAGGCACAGGATTAAACTTTTATTCAAACAAAAAAGCTATTTTGTTAACTAATCATTGAATTTATGCCCTGGCAAATTTAAAATGGAAATATTCGTTAATATATTAATAAAACAATTGAAAACGATACTGGTTAGAAGAAGATTCCTTCCTTTAAATAATATAAGAATTTTATTGAACTGTGAAGTTACTGTACCAATTTCGCAATGTTCCACACTAGGCCATAAATAGTTACTAAATGTACTGTAAACTTGTTGTTAGTTGAATTAGCATGTTTAAATTCGGCTTAATGTGAAGAATTTCTTGATATATGTATGTACCTACAAATTTAAAGAACTATTATTAATATCTTATTTTATATAATAATCCTAAGCGGGCTTTAGGTCTTTCTTGATTTATTTTATTTGAATTTTACAAATTTGAAACGTCTTTTTCAAGATTTTCAAATTTAAGATAAAAATAATAATTTCAATAATAAAGGCTATTAGAAACAAAGAAAGTACAACCCAACATCTCTTTTAGTTTTTTATATATATTTTTAGGATAAATTAAATAGACCTGAAGAAGTACGTAAGCACGTACGAAACGTCGTCTATTTGATAACAATCAAAAAATAAATCAAGAAAGACCTAAAGCCCGCTTAGGATTATTATATAAATTATAAAAAAAAGGTCACGAAAAAGGAATAATTATTATTAATATCGTTTTCAGTTGGATTTTCGAACTGGTTCATTCCAATAAAAAATACAAAATTTGGAGTAAAAAGAATGAAAAGAGAGTAGCTCCCATAATCCACTCGAAAACGACATAAGAGATGCAGGACATGTGTCAGAGTCAAAAGAAGACATTATTGGACAATTAATTGTGAATTAAATGGTAATACATTTTCTGAAGAACAAGAAGGCATTAAATAACCTAGCTTTTAATGGTTGAGCATTGAATATTAAAAACAAAAATACTACTTAGAGCCGTTTGCTGATAAAAAAAACCTAAATACAATTTTAACTCCTCCTAAGTGGGGTTTAAGCTTTTTTGTTATAATGGAGTAGACGACGTAAACACGTAAAACTTAAATAAAGGTTTTTTTTTCTTAAGAGGTATAGAACAATAAGTTGGCAACACTATTTTAACTGGCGGGCATTTTGTCAAATGGCAAGTGATATATTTTTAATTTGGTTTGGCATTTCAATACGAATAGACTGATGCCTGATGAACAACTCTTCCAAATTGTGCCCAAATGGATGCAAAACAAGATTGCCGTTAACCCGATTTTCATAAGCAAATTTTGTTTAGCGATGAAGCTCACTTTTGGTTGAATGGATACGTCAATAAACAAAACTGTTTGGAGTGATGATAATTCTCAAGTCAAGCTAGTCAACGCCGATAAGCCCGAAACGATTGACCACTTGGAGGACAACATTGGCAGCGTTATTGCCGATATACGGCCACAATTGTTGGAAAAGTCATCGCAAATTGGATCTCCTGATTAGACTACGTCCAAGCCAGCCGTGGCTCAAGAGATTTTAAATAATTTAAACAGATGAAGAAGTGGTTAAGTGACATTTGTATTGAAATTAGAGATCGAAGAACGACGCCAATCGCATACAGATATTTAAATTTCTATTTAGCATCTTCATTGGAAAAGAAACTAAACAAAATGAAAATTGTAACTTATCCCATGAATGCTTCAATTAAAACATTTATTTATATTTAGCAGCTAAAAAAGAACTTGGCTTTTCAATTGACAAAATAGTTCAACATAAGAAAACCTTGTTTTGTTAAAAATTGAATAAAATATGGAGGTTTATTTTGATTTTGTTAATCAAAAACGAAAAAAAACTATGGATGCATTGAACACTTCGAGGCATCAACTAAATCTTGCTCCATTGTCTATATTATGTTCCCTGAGGGAAAGAAGAAAACAACAATAAAGCGAAAATCAATTTGATTTCGACCTCTCACCTGCTTCTAAAATAATGTTTTACTATATTTCCAATCATTTTTTTAAACCACCAAAATTAAGGCAGGTATTTTTTCTCGATCTTAAGACATTAACCTTGAAGATACGGCCTTTTGGAAACCATGTTATAAGCGTCGTTAGGTAACAATATCGATTTATTTTTAAAGGCTTTGCATTCGATGACGGGACTTACTCTTTCTAACCTCTCCACTAATTTATTAGCTATAGCGCTCTTTTCGCTTATTAAACTTAAAAAGCTTTGTGTTCACATATACTTATAAGTATGTAATGGTACTCCCATACGTCCTACCTAAGGCATTTTGCAATAGGTATGTATGTACGAATGTTTTACTTACAATTTTCCGTATAGAAAAATCTTCAATCAACACAAAAGTTTTGTGGTTTGAAATAAAAATTCAATTAAAAACTGATTAATAACAACTGGTGAATACAGCTTGAACATTTCATTCGCCACAGAAGTTGATTTATAGAAAATATGTAAGTATTTACATATAGCACCTACGCAAACACTCTCATTGCCATAAGAACTCATTTTTTTGCTCAATCCAAAGTACGTATACCTAAATCATAAAATACTCATATGAACCAACCCAAGCAAATTGCTAAATTCATTTTAAATTTTTAAGCAAACTCTCGTGTTGAAATTTCAAGTAAAGAAACACTTTGGTGTCAATCATATCAGAGACACATAAAGTAGAATTATTATAAGTAGATATGTATGTGTTCACATGCATAAGTATATGCGTGGGATACAAACACCGAAAACCCATCCTTCATATCTCTATAAACACTCTTGGCTCTAGGATCAAACATTAACGTAAGAATAAAGTATGAAAAACTTTTACACACGACTCAACATGGAAAATGATAGAAGATATTTCTCTGATGGTCTTTTCTTCAAAATTACCATACCATACCATAACATTATTTCTTTTTTATGTTTTTTTTTCTGTTCGAGAAACTTTATTTTAAAACAAAGCGGGAGAATGTTTGATAATATGAATACGCTGATGCTAGTGTGTAGTGTGCTGTGCTTTCACTAAAGTTCCGGGATCCAGATGGAGGACTTCCATCAACAACACAACGCGTTTAGCAATTTAAGCTCTCAAGGCACTCATTAGAGTCAAGCAAAATAAAAGTCATGTACATTATTCAAGCCGGTGCCGCACAGTGGGCCAACCCATAAGATATAGTAGGGATAATTTAAGGACATTTATTATAAGTTGTCAAGTTATAAGACTATACACGCACAAAAGTGATTCCTGTAATATGCGATACAAAAGAAAGGCGTAAGGGATAGGTAGAGACAAAAAAAAAACATTTACAATTTTATTCCATAGGTATCCGTTTTTTCCATTATTTTATTTTTTGTTCAGCCAAGATAAATTGTTATTAATTTAATTGATTTTACTTTATTCGATCCGAATTTGGTTTTAAGCTTGTCTTTTAGTTTTTTTTTAGAAAATTGAAAGGACGAGACTAGAGACATGCCAATCTATAACAGTTATAACAGTTTTTCGCCATTAAAAGTGGGCGTGCGTTAACACGCTTCGAGCGACTTCAAAAAAAAAAACTCTGGGTACCTGAAGTATGCCCACCGGTGGTGGAGGACCTTGGCCCTGCGGGGCCGGATAAACAGTACTTTTATAAACGAAAACTATTATAATTGGCATGTCTAGAGTCACTTCCAAATTTTAAATTACGAAAACTTAATATTCCCAATTATTCTCTACAAATATTAATTTTCTCTGAATTATGTTGACCTGATCATTTATGCCAAAAGAAGCAATTTTTCTGGAAGCGTTTATCAATTTTTCATCTATACAAATACAAGACAGCACAAAGATCATCACACTATGCTATAATTTTTGCAAATGGCGGCAAATGCAAATTCTATTTTGACAGTATTTGTAAATTAAATAGAATCAATGGATTTTTCAAATAAAGGGTCCGCCAAATTACTTTTTTTTTTTTGAAAATGGCGCAAAACATCGAGTGTAGCTTCGGCTGAGTGGCACGTAGCGCCGCCGTCCTGTTGAAACCAAATGTTGCCAATACCGTTCAACATGGCCCGATAACGATCGACATTGACTGTAACGGCCACTCCTTGCTCATTTTCGAAAAATGGCCCAATTATGCCTCTGGACCAAAATCCGCACCAAACAGTGACTCGTTTTGGGTGTATCGGCTTTTCAATGTATGCGTGCGGGTTTTCTGTGCCCCAAATGCGACAAATTTGCTTGTTTACTACCCGCCAAGATCAAAATGAGCTTCATCTGAAAAGATGATTTTTGTTGGCAAAATCGGCATCTTCTCTAAGTCGATCGCAGGCCCACTTAGCGGAGCGTATACACAACCATATTCGTTTAGTGGAAGGATAAAACTAATTATCTGTCAAATCAGACATGAGCTAAGTGTTGCCATTCACGAAATAAGCACTAGTTGAAAAAAAAACGTTAGATGGCGGACCCTTTACATTATGACGAAAGCCGATATAACAAACGATCGATATTACGAACATTTCTTCAAGTCTATTTGGTGTTTTTTTAAATAATGAATAACAACTCTTCTGCCTTGTACACAAAATGGAAATTAGTGCCGGGAGTAACGCGGTTAAGAACATAAACGAACACAATATATATACATAACTAGCTGTTTTGCCCTTGTCTATCGCTCAGCAGCTTTAGTTCTACACGTATAGCCTGATATTATACATTTTAAGACGTCAACCTAACAGATCGGTTTATTAATCCCGATTACCCGGGTTAGTCCCGTATTTCTATAGCCTGTCCCTGTTTTTTTTTTTTTTAAGAAACCTGGGACGTACAAGTGTCCCGTATTTAATAATTTGTACCGTATTTGAAGATTTTCTCATGTTTATTTTTTTTTTTAATTTCTATATTTTATAAAACAAAATGTTTGCAAATATCCCCTTAAGAACACGAGGTATCTACTACAAAGCACAACACATCTATTACAATTATATTTCCATGCCCACTAAACGCATTCATTCAGCTTGTCAAACTTCACCTGCCTGGCAACGATTTGATTTACCGAAAGTCACTTTTGAAAACAAAATCTGCTTATCAATAACAACAAACTGTCTTCAAAATAAAAAATATGCACGACAAAAATGTGAACAACAACTGTGTGTAATTACAAATTGAAGATGTATGATGTAGGTATAGGTATATATGTATGTTTAACGAGAAATTATTAAAAGTGTCAAAAAACTAAAAAAATAATTTTTTGTTTGATTTTTTTTTAAATTATAAAACAATGTTTTTCAAAATTTTCAAATGCGTTATTGTTTATACTATTAATAAGCACCAGATTGCAAAATTATAACAAAATCGGCGTAACCATCAAAAAGATACATATATATATGCGAATAACCCAAAAATAAGACCATTTTCTCAAAAAAAACGTGGAATACCTAATTCCGTTATGTGAATATTTTGAGAAAAACCTGAAACGCAGTTTTCTTACAATTAACCTGATTATTACAGGTGTGAAGTTTAATTTTTAAATAGTTAGAGCCGCCTCGATAAAAAGTGAAGAAACCAAAATATTTGTGCTAAAACAAAAATTCGAATTTCCCCCACAGGGAATCACATAAAAATGCTCTATTCCAAATTTCATGTAAATCGGTCTACCCGTTTAGGCTCTAGCTCAAATTACAGTGGACGCACCGACGCGACGCACAGACGCACAGACCGACGGACTGCATGACGAAACCCACTTTTTCGGACTTCTCGATTATCGAAGTGCTAGTTTTGATTACAATCTCGAATTTTTTTTTTACACGAAACCAATACTTGCCCTATAATTAGAGCAAGTAAAAAGGTGAACATATGAATTTTATTAATCAGATATTTTTTAAAGTTTAGATATTATTAGAAAATGGATGGGAAACAAAAAGACATTAGGTGAAAAAATTGGTAGAAATTTGTACGCATTTTTCAGATATAAGTTTTGGTTTTGCAAAATCCCAGCTAAATGAAAAAACTACAAAAGCGATGCAATTAAAAATTATTCAAAAAAAAAACTACAAAATTGTAAAAGAATTTCATTCTGCCAAGAAGATTTAAAGGAAAAGAAAAAATGTTTTTTTTTTTTTTTTTTTTTTTTTTTTTTTTTTTTTTGTCAAAATTAGACAACAAACTATTTAACAATTATTAAATGTTGCATGGTTGTAAAAAAAAAAAAGAAAAAATATAATTTACATACAAATGTCTTCATATATTAGAAAACAATAATTGAAATAAGAAAGAAAGAGCAAAAAAATCAAAAAAATTATAAAAAAATTATAAAAAAAAAATAAAAAGAAGTTTATGTTATAATAAATACATACGTAGATACATAATGTCAAGAAGAGCCTTCAGCCATCAATTTTTGGATGATTTTATTTTTAAAGCAATCTCTGCTTATATTCGTATTAAACAAGTCAAAATATTTGTTAAAAGTTTTTGAGCAACGATTAAATGTTTCATTTGTAGCATAATTAGTCCTTGAGTTAGTTTCGCTTAAAAACCTGGTATGTCTTAGAGTACGAGCATTTGGATTGACAGAAATTTTGGAACATAAAGAAAAAGAATCAATATTACATTTAAAAAGGTCGAACGCAAATAGAGCCTCAGACAGTTCCCTACGACAAACGAGACTAGACATACTAAGGAGTTTTAGACGGTGATTATAACTAGGTAACAAAAACGTGTCAGGACTCCAACCTAGACCTCTTAATGCAAACAACAGAAATTGCTTTTGCACAGATTCAAGTTTATTGACATCGACAGCATAAAAAGGAGACCAAATAACACTGCAATACTCAAGCTGCGAACGAACCAAAGAACAGTAGATGGATTTGGTAATGTAAGGGTCATTAAATTCCTTAGATCTACGTTTAACAAAGCCTAGCATACACATACTTTTTGAATGTACTTTGTCGATATGTTGCTTAAACGTTAGTTTTTTGTCAATAATAATTCCTAAGTCTTTTATCACATCTTTACGAGCTAATATATTTTCGTCAATAGTATAGTCAAGAGATATTGCACTTTTTTTTCTCAGAAAAGAAATAATATTGCATTTTTCCACATTTAGCACCATTCCATTCATTTTACACCAGTTTACAACACTGTTTAAACATTGTTGTAGTGATAAACCGTCGTGAATATTGTTAACATTTTGAAAAATTTTGAGATCGTCGGCATATAAAAGATATCTGCACCCTTTTAACAATAAGGGCAAGTCATTTATAAATAGAAGGAAAAAAAGAGGGCCAAGATGGCTTCCTTGAGGCACTCCTGAAGTAACATGTATTTGACGAGAAATAACATTACAAAATCTAACACACTGAGTTCTGTCTGACAGATATGATTCAATCCACTTTAATAATGCAGAACTTATACCATACTTCTTTAATTTGAAGAGAAGAAGGCGATGGTCAACTTTGTCGAAAGCTTTACCGAAGTCGGTATAGATTGCATCAACCTGGTTTCCTTTTTCCATTTCCAAGAGAATATATGAAGTATAATCTGCAAGATTAGTGGTAGTTGATCTTCCTTTAAAGAAACCATGTTGATGCTCACTAATAACCGACCTCAGCTCAGCGCTCAACTTATCAGTAACTATTTTTTCAAATAATTTGGGAATAGTAGACAAGATTGCTATACCCCGATAATTTTTTATGTTGGACCTATCACCATTCTTGAAAATTGGCGTTAAAAAAGAATTTCGCCAAGTTTTTGGAAAATAACCACAGGAAAGTGAGTGGTTGAAAAGTTCAAGTAATGGTTTGGCAATAGTATCGGCTGTTTTCTTGAGAAACAGTGGTGGAATACCATCAGGACCACTACTTTTACTGACATCAAGGGATGTAAGTGCACTGACAAGGTCAAACATAGATATTGACATAAAACTTAAAATTGAGTTGTTTTCATTAATATGATGGAAATCATTATTGTTAAATACTATTGGTGTTTGATACACAGTTTCAAAAAACGAAGCGAATAATTCACAAATATCCTTCGTTTCATGGTATAGCACATTATCTGAATGCATTGTCGATGGAAAGTTGTTAACATTTCTTTTGATGTGAACGAATTTGTAAAAATTGCGTGGATTTTTTTTTATCATTGACCCCATCTTAAGTCGGCTTAATTGCATTTCCAAATGTTATGTTTTCTGTAGCTTTACAATATATTGTATTTGTAAATTTAATTTATATTGTATAGAGACTTATGGATTTGTTTTCTTAACATAAAACTGATTTTTGTTTTAATAATGAAATTAAAAATGTTAAGTTTTAATTTTTTTTAGTTTTAATTTTGTCATGTTGCATTATAATTTATTTTATTTTTGCTTTTTTATAAGAACTTCGAAATCGGTTTTTGTTACAAGTTTTTCTCCTTGAAATAAGGTCACATGGTCAAAAGCACACACCATCGACTTGACTTCGATTTGCTTCCGTATTTTCACTACCTTAGCTACATATGAACTTTTTTTTTTGCTTTATTCTTTTTTTTTTTTGATCTCCCTGACCTAATCTTTCGGTAATTATGAGCTCTGCTTCTCTTTCGAGTTGAAAAGTCAATCGATCAGCTACGAAAAAAACTGGAAATACACCAAATACTAATACTCCAGCTTGGCTGCGGAAGGGCAAGGGTTCAGTCAGAAATGGAACACAAGGTTCCCCATAAAAGCAATCAAAAGATGGACCAACACTCCAAAGTACCTACAGTTTCCTCATCGCTTATGATCTGGAGGAACGAATTCGAATTCATACCGAGGAAATAATCACTCGCTTCATAACAGAACTAAGCAAATTGCTGAATGATCTCATTAACCATATTATTTCAAATATGATCAGTCACTTAACGATTTGAATAAGTGCTTAGAAATATTAAATATTAAATAAGAAGTGCCACCTACAACCAAAATCAAAATAAAGAGCACCTTGCTGATCTTACAAAACGATCTTACACTGATCTCTTTGGAGTACCAGTGCTGCATAACGAAAACATCAAATCAATTTTCATGAAATTTACTGCCAGCCTCCGGTGTAGTGGTCGATTTTCGATCCCACCAAAGTGATAGTTGATATAACCCACCCACCCACATATCACCTTGGAGTTTAGCTGCTTATATGATAAAAACTTTATCCTTAAAACGATCTCTCTTCCAAAAAAATCGATCTCTTCTTAAACATGCATTTGTTTTTTTTCTTGTATTTGTGGTTGTTTTGTTTCCTCTGTTTTGTGTTTTAACGTCATTTGCCGTGAATTAAACTGATTGCACAAAAACACCAAATCACGTTTTTTTTAGGATGACTTTACACGCTTTTACAATAATTTTGATGCACAATTGTAGCCTGACATTTTACCTTCAATTTATTGCCTTAATATTGATAATCGGATAATTGGAACCGAAGTAATATGCTTTTAAATGGACTGATATCGACTGTGTTCAAGTGTTTAGGATTTTGCCTTTCTCCACTGAAGCTCTTTCATTTCCGGTGAATAACTGCCCACTTTTTTCCTATTTCTGTTAAATTTAGTGTTAAATTTAACAATTTAACTTTATGTAGACTTTAATTTTTTTAGCAACTGAAAAACTTTTTTCGGATCAAAGGTAGGCGTAATGCGTCTTAAAACAAAATAAAATAGAGGCTGAAGCATTTAATGTGACGAGTTTTTTTTATTCAAAATGAATGGAAATATACCCTTTCAAGCGTAACCATATTGTTTTAATTTTGATCTTCAATTCATTTCTTTTGTTTTGTAAAAGGTATACCATAAAGCACGCTTTGCATTCCGAATGTTGTTTTGTTTATGAGAACTATTCTGTCAGTGAGTGAATGTTTCTAGTTGTGGTTCCAAAAAAATGTTAAGAGTGATTTAAGATGTAAAAATGATAACTCTCACATTTTCAATTGAAATATTAAATTCTTTCCTGTTTTGAAGATATTTTTCACCAGAGTATAGTGTATCATGGATGTAAGGGGGAAAAATAAAGACTGTAGGATGTAATTTCAGAGAACAGCTCGCAGTTCATCTGACAGTTGGCAGGCATTTATTTAATTAAATACTCTCAAAGCAAAATGTTTATTTACTTTATTTGTTTTTTTTTTTTTTTCAATTTTATATTTTGTCTTGTTATAATTTTGCTTTTTTGCTTGCGAGAATAAATTAAATTTTAAAGGATTCTTTCGATCAATTGCTCCGGTAATTGAATTTAAATGGATCATCAATGTCAATGTAAGTATTATGAGTAGGTATCTCTTCCTTTATATAAATACATACAAAACCTATCAGTTTACTATAGAACACGAGTTGTAAAGGGAATGGGATGAATATGCCGTTACCTACCGTTGAAAGAGTAAATCACATTAATTGACTTGTTTACGTTTTTCCATGACATTAACTGTGATATTCGAGGGAGTCTTTGTCGATGGAAAAAAAGTAGGTCCTCTCATGGCAAAGAAATATATCGATGACATTAAGCATACCTCGTATTGAATTATTTACTTCTTTCATGCTTTTTGGGTTTTGCAATACGAATGAACGCTAATTGACCTGGTGTTTTTTTTATTGTTTTTTTTATTTGTATCTCTGTAATTTATCGATGAAACCAAATGGAATCAGACGAAGATTAAAAAAAATGTTCTTACTATAATATCTCAAATTTTATCTGCCAAAGTTAAATATTGAAAAAGAAGTTAAAGTAAATTTAAAATTTATTTTTCTATTTCACATTATATTTGTCTATACGCGCAGGTATTTATTCTTTAAGCTTTCACAGGGTTGCCATAGTTTGTGAGATAAATAGCGAATCGGAGAGCAAAATGCATACGTTTGTGCGGTTACCATATCGTACATGTAGTTCAAGGGTGACATTCAACTCTTTTCAACATTAAACCCATCATATTTATCAAAGGTGCATTAACCTAGATTCAACTTATGTTCCACCAGATGGCACCATGTCATTCTAGGGTTTGCAAATGAGGTCAAACTATACTTTTGAAGAAGATGACACATTTTAAGTTGCAATGTAACCTGATCTTCGTAGTGAACAGGTATGCCAAGCAAATATCTAAAGTGCATTCTTTTAAGTTATTTTATTAAAGTGAAAAGGAAACCTTAAATTGTTCAGTGTTATATTTTATTTTGGCATAGAAAAATTTAGTTTTATATTTTGACACAGAATATAGAATTTTCTTATGTATGTAAAGGGTGTTTTTTTAGAGGTATAGAACTGTGAAATGACATAAAACAAATATTTTTTTTTTTAAATTGACATGAAATTCACGTTATTCGGAAGATAATTTTATGCCATTATAATTCAAATATGTTTTTTGGCATATGACTGCCACGGCTGGCTCGGACGTAGTCTAATCTGGAAGTCCAATTTTCCATCATTTGTGGCGTGTATCGGCAAAAACGCGGCCAATGTTGTCGTCCAAGTGGTCAATCGTTTCGGGCTTATCGGTGAATCTAGCGACTTCAAATATTCCCAAAGAAAATAGTTAAGCGGCGTTAAATCGCACGATCTTGGAGGCCAATTCACAGGTCCGCAACGTGAAACTTTGCGGTTACCAAACGATTCCTTCAATAAGTCAATTGTGGCACGAGCTGTGTGACATGTTGCGCCGTCTTGTTGAAATCATAGTTCCTGCACATCATGGTTGTTCAATTGATGAACGAAAAAGTCAGTAATCATGGCTCTATAGCAGTCACCATTGACTGTAACGTTTTTAAAGAAGTACGGACCAACTATCCCACCAAACCATAAAACATACCAAAGAGTCAGTTTTTGTGGATATAACGGTATCTCAACATACACTTGGAATATTATCATCACTCCAAATACGACAGTTTGGTTTATTGACGTATCCATTCAACCAAAAGTGAGCTTCATCGCTAAACAAAATTTGCTTATGAAAATCGGGTCAACGGCCATCTTGTTTTGGGTCCATTTGGGCACAATTTGGAACCGATGTTCAGGCATCAGTCTATTCGTGTTGAAATGCCAAACCAAACTAAAAATAAATCACTTGACAACTGACAAAATGGCCGCCAGTTAAAATAGTGTTGCCAACTTAAAGTTCTATACCTCTAAAAAAAACACCCTTTATATTGAATTCAAACTTGATATTGTGTTTCACTGAACATTTGATAATCTGAGTTGACGTACGGAGAGGTGGCGGCTAATCGAAATTAAGACTACGAGGTATAAAATTCACCTTCATATATTAAATTTCTATTAATTTTGAAATCTTGAAACTAATAGCAAAAAGCTTTGAAGGTACTCGAACGATGGAAGACTAATTTTAGGTGAATTGAAAGTTTTGATCAAATCGAACAGTAGAAAAGGCCTGATGGTTTTTTAGAGCGAATAATAATACGAATTTTCAAAACAAGCCAACACTTACAAAATACAAGAAAATCATTCTTTAATTCTGTTTTCAGTAAAATCGTTAAGTAAATAGCGAAGGTTTGAATGAAACAACAACCACCTGAGTGAGCTTCCACCAAGTCATTTAAGGCTGGTATTATAGCTATTTCACGTGGCTGCCATGTCGATCATCAAACTCCTTTTAGTGGTGCTTAGTCTATATTACGTTCAATTTTAATTTTGAAATATTTTTTGCCCAGCTCAGAGTTGAACATAGACCAAGCGTCTTCAGAGCCATTGGACTATGCATATGCATTGCACTACCGAAGTCACGTGATCAGGACCAACCCAATGTTTAGTGAATAGTTTTTGAAAAATTAATGTTTCAAACTCAAAATTAAAAATTAATTATTCAAATTTATTTTAGAATTAAAGAATGGATTTTTTGCTTTAAAAACAGACATAGCATGACATTGAAAGTGTTGCCGTTGTTTTTCAATGATATTTTTATTTTATTTTTTTATATTTCAATTTGATTTTTGCCCTGTCTCCACTCAACCTGCACGCTTTTTGTCGTATCGCAGGCAACATTTCGATTCAAACACCTAATTTCCACATTATAGACTTTCTGAAAAACAAAAACTTAAAGAAAACTCATATTTTTAATAAAAATACAAAATCACCGTTTCGCTTTTTTACCTTTTCTCCATTCGTTTTTTTTCGAAGAATGTTCTCGCAAAATAAAGTAAAATGCCATATTATCTATTCTCGCTAATATTTGAATCGATTCTTAAAGATTCTTAAATGTCAACAAACGACAACGCCGATAGAAAAGTTCGGAAAGTGGTAAGGAAGTTCAAGAATCGATAATTTAGTCCATTCCGCGATAAATAGCAAATAACTGAAATTAACGCGAACCCGAATTCACCATGAATTCAGTTAACTCCGTGGGAGCTAAATACATATTGCGAATTAAATAATCGGCATGAATATTCTTCACCAAAACAAAATACAGTTAAAAAATTAAAATTCAAATGTTTTTTCTGGAGAAGTTATAGACTCCGTCATGGGCTTGGCCTTTAAAAAGTCAAAGTCTTTTGGTTTTAAAAACAGATTCCATTTCAAGCTCTTCAGTCAACTCTTTTGCTGTTTAAATGGCGCTTTTAAACCCAGTTTCTACAATCTTCATAGCATTTTTTTAACAATTCTGTACAAATACTGAGATCTTTAGATATTTTATACCTAATCACTAATGAAACTATTAAGCTGAAATCGTTTAGCTGTTCCGCTAGAATATTTCATTTTTCTCAGTTTCAGTGGCAAAAAGAATAAAAACATAACGAATGGCACTAATTCGAAAAGGGACTGCCTTAACACTGCTTATTTTTGCTTCCCAACGTGTGTGACTGATTTTCTTAAATAATGCGAAAATAATCTTAGATAATCCTAAGGGATCGGTCAGAATTTTCCATCTATGAACTGAAGTTTGACGTTGAAGTTTGCCTCGATTAACAAAGTGCCGTCGATCATGCAGCTCTTTGTTTCACTTGTATATGAGCGGACAGAAATACCGCGCCCTGGCCTAACGCCGCTACTGTATATTCATCAACTTTTCATCAGTTATATGAACTTGTAGTGACCCCTCTCCGCAGCAGCAACACTTGCTAATGTATGAAAGTGAGAAATGAGACGAAACACGAAAGCGATTCGGCACTCACTTGGCGTACGCCAAAGAAAACTTAAAAAGCAAAAATTTAAACTTCTAATATTTGAACGTGCAATTCTTGTACATTGGTATCTCGAAAACAGTTTCCTCTTATGAACGAAACAATTTTTTTTTTTAAATGACAGTCAAATCCGCTTACTGCCAGGCCCACTTTTTTATTTCATGGTTTCTCAGAAACGGCTCTACCTAACGATTTAAATGAAAATTTTAGTTTGTTGTGATGAGCAAGAAAAAAATTCTAAAAATGTTTGAAAATAGATCCGTCCAATTTTCTTATTTCAAACGATTTTAATGAAATTTTTAGAGTTTATTTTTGTGAAGGAAGCATGAATTGATATGTTAGATTTAGTTAAAATCCGTCCCCTGACCCGCCTTCTTTAATGATTCTTTGGTTTTTCGAAAACGGAACTTAAGATTTGAATGAATTTTTTCAGTTTGTTTCCGTGAGCGGGAAAAAAATAAGAAATTGGTTGTAGTAAAAACCCACCTACTGCCAATCCACTTTTTTCATTTCTTGATTATTCAGAAACTGCTTTAAAGGGCTAATGAACTCCCTTAACTAATGAACGAGAAAAAAGTTTAAAAACTTGATTTAGTAAAAACCGCCCCCTGTCAGCCGCAGTTGTCTTATTTCTTGGTTTCTCGTAAACTTTAATTTTGTATTGCTTCTTGGGAAACGGATCTAACAATTTGAATGAAATTTACAGTTTGTTCTCATGAACGAGAAAAAAATTTGATAGCCAAGCTCGGTCTTCCAAGTACTTTGAATAAACTGATTTAAACGAAATTAAAATTATATTAAAATTTTAAAAATGTTTTTAATTCTACGCGATCCTTGTAACGAAGTGTTCCATGCTACTTCACTTCTTTTACTTTGGTATCATCTGCGTTTCTAGCGAGAATTGTACTTCACCACATACAATTCACACATACCACAGACGTCTGACGTCACTGCAAAATCTAAACTTTTATTTTTCTATCATCACTATACAGCTCATATTCAGTCTTTACTGAAAATGTAACAAGAGGACGTACTCAGATGGACGAAAATCATCCTTGCGGTCACACGCAAAGTCAGACGACACAGTAAATTTGATATTATTGATCAATTAAACTCCGGTCGTAGACAAGTCGAGTCGATCTGGTCATATAGCTTCTTTTGCTTTCTCGGAGCTTCCCCCACCAGTGGTAAGAGGTTTAGTTGAAAGACAAGGTAAGGTACGAGAGATTGTCCAGCAATTTCTTGCTAAGGCTTCCCCCCATACCAGTGATAAGGGGTCTTAGCTCGAAGTCAAACGTCCTAATTGCCACCAGGGGCTTGGGTAACTGCTGATGTACCAGAGCGTTTTGGCCTGCTGTTTTAGGTGCCACTAGGGGCGTAGTACCTCTACCTACTGACATACCCGAACGCTTTAGATCGCTGTTAAAAGCGTATTACTATCTGTTCACGTCCCATACCTGACATCGGAATAGTGGAGCCAGTTTTAAAGGTTGAATCATCAGGATCCAGATAGCCCGAGGCCGATCATCAGAATTTAATAGCGTAGCTCAAGGTGACAGCAACCAGTATATCCGATTCCGATACAAGACAGCTGGATTAGAATCCAGAGGCGCAAGTCAACCGAATATCCGTAAATCATCTAGTACCGGATTTAACCGAAGTACTAGTGAAGTAGTAACAGAATATAATGTGTTATAGTAAATGTAAGAATTGTTTTCAATAAAGATTTTGTAATAAGCTTCTAAGACATTTTCCTTTGAAGTTTCGTGTTTTCTTCAGAACGACCCTAACGAGACCGTCGCATGACCTCGGCTGGAAAGCAAAAAGCACATCACATCCTTCAGAAGTTCTAAAAATCGCAAATGAAAATTATATTTCCTAGTGAAGCGTGGTGCTTCTTCTTCTTTCTTCTTCCTTACTCCTCTTCTTCCTTACTCTTCTTCTTCTTCCTTACTTCTCTTCTTCCTTACTCTTCTTCCTTATTCTTTTTCTTCTCGGAAAAAACAACCAACGATGACCTTTGCTTTGACCTAATTTAGGGATCAGAGCCAGGCGACCAAAAACTCGTTCAGCCTGTCTACTGCGGGAAAACAATCAGTCAATAAAAAAACAATTGCTCCAACTTTAAGTTGTTTGCTAATCGGCTTTATTGAACAGACTACTACTTCTTGTGATTTGCTGCGGCCTTTTATACTGTGGAAGGCGGCAGAACATTACAATTTGAAATTTACAAAATATGTGTTCTTAATGATTTTGTTTAGCACTTTGATATTTACTTCATTAAAAAAAATGTGCTTTCTTGTAAGTGATTTTATATAATATTAAATGAATGAATTTGAATTAAATGAAAATGAATGAATTTTAAATAAAGAATGTAGGATGACTGTTACACTAGTTTTATTTTTGCGAATATAAAAATTGTTGACCAATCAGTTTTACCTAAATTAAATGCTCCCAATGACGTCTCAATAGTTCTAATTAAATTCATAGTGTTAACAAGTCAAAGACCATGAATAGGTGGATAATTATCCAATGCTCTCAGGCATTAACAAAGTGCAACCTGCCATGAAGCGAACAAAGCTGTATAATGCGAAAATTGCCGTAAGCGGCAAATGTTAATAATTTAGCTTTAATCATATTAAGACGCACAACAGAACACAACACTACACAACAAGGATAAAGTTAACATGGCAAGCATCTTTGCCTTTAGGCCATGCCATACACATGTCTATCTAATATTACACTATACAATGTCTACACAATCACACTCCCAAAGAAGAATAACAAAATGGGGAGCGAACAGGAACAGGATGTTTGGATGAGAGTGTTGTTTCAATAAGTTTCACCATCACCAGCCGAGCCGAGCAGAGCCGCACATAAAGTGTACAATGTACATTTTACCGAGAGCAGAAGGCACTTTACTTTGAACTGGGAATAGTTTCAAAAGGTAAGAAGGTCAGTTTTTGTCCTATAAAAAGTAACTCCAAACTTAAGTGGTACAAAACGTTACGGTGAATGCTTTCAGTTGTCGGTTGTTCCAGACACGCACTTAACAATTCAATGTGTCACTTGGATGATTTGCAAAAGGACAACGTAATTGAATGTAAAACCAAAAGAAGGTTTCTTTGGAATCTTTTATTTTAACTTACATACTCGTGGGATGGAGTAGCGAGTAGGTAGTGGGTAGCTATTAAACAGAAGCAAGCACTTTAATCCGACGACTTATCTTCATGCATTGGTGGCATATGGCAGACACAAGGTATAGGTTAGCTATACGTACTTGTACCTACATAGTAGCACCATAACGTTCCCCAAAGCCCAAAGGCTGGCTTGCTATATTAACTAGGATTCCTTGTAGGTATATGTAGTGTAGTGTAGATATATTATGTACTTACATATATTTTTGTATATGTATTAAGTAATGGCTTAGTAGAGTGCTTTTTGGAATTACTGTTCTTTTTGATGTATAAGAAATTAATTTACGAGAAAAGGTAAAATAAGTGCTGCGAAAAAATACCTTCATAAATGGGTGAATATTACTTTGAAATTACGGCTTTAATGAGACCATTTCATGTATAATAGCTCTTGTCACCAGAAATAACAAGTAAACTGAGAAATGACTTTTTTAAAAAACTAGGTAAGGTAAGGTCCTGCCAATACTAGATTTATCACCAAAAAAGCTTTGATTTAAGCAACGTTGGAGAGACAAATCTTAGGGATAATAATGGTTTGCCTAACGTTGGTATATGTACAAATGTACATATGTATATGTGTGATAGGGCAAACAAAAGACAAAATCAAAAACTGAACCAAGCCTAAGAGACTAACATAGGCGGGTTAGGGTCAATATTTTTTTTCTGGTTTTCACTTTAAATCTGTTTTTTTTTTTTTTTTTTAATTCACGCACTTTTAAACATTTCGAAACATGTTTTTCAATAAATGGCTTCTCTCAGTCGTGGAAGCCATCATATTCCACGAAAGTGTTTTATAAAAAATAAAGAAAAAAAAATATGCACGACTGGGTCGCACGAACTTGCTCTTATGTGCGATCACATTGTGGTTCTATAGTCTGAAATAAATTAGTTATGGGAGTCTATATTTTATCCATTCGCCAAAACTATGTAAGTACACAAAAATTAACAATATAGCCCAGTGTTGCACATATGCAACATGCATGCAAGGAAATTATATTATTTAAACTGGAAAATTGTTTTAAATCAACCAAATTAGAAAAAAATTGATTAAAACACTTCTGAAATTTTTTTGAATCGAACGCGATGTACAACATCTAAATAGTTATGTTAATCTTAATTTATGTCAAAAAAATTTTAAAAATCGTAGGAGCGGTTTCAAAAATAATTGATTTTTTATTTATAAAATTTTGTAAACATGTGTGAAAAAAAAATTGGTACGCCAATTTTAAGTATTTATTAATGTGAGGTTAAGAATTGAATTAAAACAAAAATCATTCACCCGTTTTTGAAATATCGAATTTCCAAAAAATAATATTGAATTCTTTTTTAAACATCCAAAAATATATTATTTTAAAATTTTGATATACAATATTACTTTAACTGATTACAAGCTTCTATATACAAAATTTTATTTTAATCGGTGAACCCGATAGTGAGATAGTCGAAAATCAAAACTACCGTTCTGTGAGAAGTACTGTTAATAAAACTAAAATGTTAAATTTAATATTTTAAAAAAGTAGTTCGTACTAATATCAATACACAAAAGAAATTTTATCAAAATCGTAGGAGTCGTTTTTGAGAAAAAAAAATTTTCCTCAACGGTTTTTGAACATTTGTATAGGAGGTACCGTTATTTTTGGATATAAGCACAATTTTGGCTAATATTATGTTAGACCATATTAAAAAACTTTTTATCCCAAGTTTCATAAAAATCGAAAAATTGAGTTTTCAAAAAAAAAATTTTCAAACTTTTTTCAAAAATCGAAAAATAATTTTTTTGAAAATTTTGGTACACCATACTATTTAAAATACAACAATCCTTCTTCACAAAAAAAATTGTCAAAATTAATTGAATAGTTTTAGAGAAAATCGAAATTCAAAAAAATGGTTCTTTAGGAGGTACCATTAATAACCATTTTTCAGAACCTTTTTTTTCATTTAACGGCAGCTTATAACTATTTAAATTTATTTGAGTTTTTAAAAAAAAAATCTGTGGAGCCGATTTTGAGAAAAAAAATATTTTCTTTTTTGGCCAAAAAATATTGTATGACAGGTACCGTTATTTTTGGTCTTAAAAAAAAAGAAGAAAAAAACAGGTCGGGGGAATGACCAAAAAACGCTAAGTACTGAGTTTAAAGAAAATCGACCCATCCGTTTAAGCTGTAGTCGAACAGACAGACAGACAGACAGACGGACGTTTTTGCGAGACCCACTTTTTTTGACTTCTCTATCATCGTAATGTAAAGTTTGATCAAAATCTCGAGTTCGATTTTTTGTACGAATCCATAACTTCCCATATAGTACCTATATCGGTAGTAAAAATTATGGTAATTTGTCGGTCGTGTAAGTCCAGAATATGAAACGTTTGTTGCGCTGTAAAAAATGTCTTAAAAACAAATAGGTAATTTCATGGTAAAGTCCAATCGAAGAAAAGGTAAAAAAAAATTAAGATTATTATTAAAACCATAACGCTGAGATCAAAAACACTTCATGTGAAGATGCCAATCTTTCGTACGTATCACTGTCCAAAACCCATTTGTTTACATTGTTGTTTTTGTAATTTCGTTTTGTGTACATGAATAGATGTGAACTGCAACAACAATTTAACGGAGTGGGATTGTTGTGTTTTGCCAGAACAACCATTTTGTACGTGCAAATAACGCAACCATCTTTAAAAAAAATTCAACTCACCAGCTTTTCACCATGAAAATCGCGAATGTTAGGTGGGATATCGGGATGTGGTGAAAAAAACACAAATTTAATTATGCTAAGTCTGCTATTACACTACGAATTTCGAGTGATGAAACTTCTTTAAATATTTCTTAATTCATCCTCTGAGTAGTGCGCTGCGCGGAAATTTCGGTTTTCGATAGTTTTCTATTGGTTTCGCCTATACATAGCATAAAGGCTGTCCCAAACCAAAGCGAAACATTCGCGCGAATATGCGACGACTGAATAATGTTCGAAGATTCGCATTACGCCAGTGTCGGTGCTCCCATTAATCTCCATGTAAATCAATTGAGACAGGCCAAAGTTTCGTCGTCGCTCGGAAGTATTCGCGTTGGTTTGGGAGAGCCTTAATGCTCTTAAAAGCCGTGTTTTTTTGCAAGCCCGGAGGGGTTTGTTTTAAAAATGATATTGGGGATTATTTATCGACGCCATCAAAGAAGGAAAATGGAGTTTCCATAAAAACTATTGATTAGAAGCATGTAATTCACGCCGTTAAAACAGTTAAGAACCGAAAATTATGTGCTCTTAGCTATGCCAGGAGGGGATTAGTTGTTGTTGCATTTAACATGTAAATTCTTAAGCCCCGACGCACGCGACATAGTTTTTTTTCGATCAATTTCCTCCAGGCTTGCAAAAAGGACGAGGCTAGAGACATGCCAATTTATAACATTTATAATAATTTTTGGCCATTAAAAGCGAGCGTACGTTTACGTCGCACTACTTAAAAAAAAACTTTAGGTGCTTGAATTATGCCCACCGGCGTAGGGCCCTGGCCCTGCGGGGCCGCATAAAAAGTAATTTTATAAACAAAAACTGTTATAATTGATATGTCTAGTCACTTCCTGCAAAAAAAAAACACGCCTAAAGTTTTCTTACGATGGTTGCGTTGATTCTCTGATTTCTCATTGGTTTTTTTTTTGTCATGTTTACAGTCTGTTTCAATAATTTGAGAGCGAAATACAACACCAAACAATCGTAGAAACAAAACAAATAATGACAAAAGACAATCGAATATACTTAAATTGATTATATATTTTCACGTTCAATTTGTTTCCACAAACTTATCCTTATAAGGTTGGGTTAGCACTTCATAACTCGTTGCTCCTTTTATTATGCTTTTTGAACATACCCTTTGAAACTCGAAAATAACCGACATTTTGGTTGTGAATGTACGCTTACTGAATATGTGTGCGTGTTTCTCCTGCATTTCCGCTATATGAGCTTGAAGGCAAACTCGGATGACAGCCGAGATGAGATTGGCATCTTCATATAGAGTGTTTTTGGCTGAGATCACGTAAGACTAAAACGATCGGTCGATAGAAGGATCATCGTTTTGACAACAGCTGTCATCTCTATCAGTTCTAAATGAAAATATAGAGTGTAATCGTCCGCACGATGGTCGTTTAATCTTACAATCGTTTTAAACTTATGCGATCTGGGACCTAAACACTTTTAAGCCATCATATACCTATTGAATACTTTAAGCTTTAATTTTCTTCTAATATAAAATTATTTAATATTCGTGCAAACTTTGAGTTTGAGCAATTAGCAAGTGTATAAAGTTAGTATCAGTAATGTGCGTTTAAAATCCATGTTTTGGTTATACGGGGTGATTCGCATACGGTGTGACAAAAAGCTAGAGCGTGTACAAGCAAGAAAGTGTTTAGGCAAGAAAAAAGTCGTATGGGAGGGAGAAGTATATTCCTCCCCATTTAAAAAAATTGACTTAAAGCAGAAAAAAAATATTAAAAACAACAGTTACACATACAATGCCATGATATACTTTTTTGTAAAGCCAGAAATTCCTTATCTTATTGTGTTTTAAAATAAAGTTGTTTTAGAGAATAGTTTTTGAAAATTAATTTTCAAATATAAAAAAAAAAAAAAATTCAAACTATTTTTTTTCAAAATTTTACGTAATTTAATACTAATTTTTTTGTATTAAATTTTTTTTGTTTCGATTTTTTCCCCAAATTTTGAGTTTGAAAATTAATTTTTCAGAAACTATTCTCTAAAACAACTTCATTTAAAAACACAAGTCAATTTTTAAAAAAAAATTCCCCCCTCCTAGCTAACCAGGCTCTAGCTTTTTGTCACACCTTATGCGAATCACCCTGCATAACAGTTATAAAAGTTTTTCATCCTTAAAATGAGGTGTGCATCTGAGTGCCCCAATAAGTATGCAAGTATGTCCCCTGGTGAAAGCATAAGCAACTGGTACAAGGTGGAGGCAATGGGCAATTTTGCAATTTCCATCTGGCTCGTAAACGGACGAAGTTTAAAATATGAATGCATTCAAATTTAGAAAAAATATTATAATAATTTAGTAATATCTTGCTACTGAAAAATGTTTAAATGTTTGAGAAACAACAATTAATTTCGATTATTAATTTTCGTAGGTAATGAACGATCATACCAAATTTTACCACTCTATCAATTATTTTCAAAGAGTTATCGGTAATGTTCTGGTTGTTGTACTAAGTAAGACTTTGCATCTCATGGTAGTCGGAACGATTTTGTTTTGATTTTATTAGAATAGGCGTTCAAAAATACTTTGAAATCACGTACCATATAAGTAGGATTGTTCCATTACTTGGACTTTGAAAAGCAACAAAACCTGTGCATTATGAAAATCTCTTGTATATCTACACTTCGAATTCAAAGTTGCCCAATATCTCCAAATTATTTTTGCATGATGTAGTCGATACAACTGATGAAAATTTCATTATTTTATTAAAGAGTGCACAATTTTGTTTCTAAGCGAATTCAATAAAAAAAAAAACATAATAACAAACAAATATTTCAAAAAAGTTATCGAATCAAGAACTTCTTGTTGGCCCGAAAAATATTACAAACACAATACATCCAACAAGAACTTAAAAAACGCGTTTATCTCAAAATGCCTATTATCATTTTAAGTTAACATAACACGGCAGTATTATACTTTCTCTGTACCCACCAAATTTCATACGAATCCGACCACCCATTTAGGCTCTTGCTTAAAATATAGTGAACTGACGACAGACGGCATGACGAAACCCAATTTTTCGGACTTCTCGATCATCGTAATGTTAGTTGTGATTACAACCTCGAAGTTTTTTTTAGACGAAACCAATATACATACTTGCCTTATAGATTCGGTGACCATCCGTCCCGAGTTTCCCGGGATTGTCCCGTATTTATAAAGCCTGTCCCGGTTTTTTTTTAAGAAACCCGGGACGTAGAAGTGTCCCGTGTTTAATAATTTATCCCGTATTTGGACATTTTCTAATATTTTTTTTTTTAATTTCTATATTTTATAAAACAAAATGTTTTATATACCTATAGTTCTGTATGAAAGTGCAAATATCACTTATCAACTCACACAGAGGGATCTACTGGAATAGTAAAACACATCTATTACAATTATAGTTTCAAGCCCACTGAACGCATTCATTAAGCTTGTCAAACTTCACCTGTCTGTCAACGATTTGGTTTACCGAAAGTCACTTATGAAAACAAAATCAGCATATTAATAACAACTGTCTTCAAAATAAAAAAAAGTGAACATTTATTTTATAAGCTAGATATAGATAATTTTTTTAAGTTTATAATTTATTAGATAATGAACGGAAAACAAAAAGACAGTAGTTGAAAAATGGGTAGGTAGATATTTGTACGCATTTCTCAGATAAAAGCATTGGTTGTGCAAACCTTTTACAAATTGTAGAGTTGAGCTGGTGCTTGCCAGGTTCTAATGCTCGCGCAGAAAGGATTTTTTTCAATTCTAGCTAAATGTAAAAACTTTAAAAGCCATGTTAAATGTTAAATATAATTTCAATTTAAGCTGACATGAATTTAAAAGAAAACCACAAAATTGTAAAACAAATTCTTTCTGCAAAGAAAAAAAATTTACGTTGTAAACTTGACTTAATGAAATTCAAAATGTTAAGTTTTAAGTTTTTTAGTTTTAATTTTGTTACATTAAAATCTATTGTCTTGTTCCTCTCTTTTTAAGAATTTATATATAAAAATTAATGATAATATTTTTATATTTTTCACATTTTGAAAAAAAATTTCAAGTTTTGTCCCGGGTTTTGCTCCCAGAAATATGGTCACCGTACTTATAGAGCAAGTAAAATACAATACGAATCATTCACTCGGGATCGCAGTGTTCAGTTATTTGAGTAAAGTCGAACGTCTTTAAACTTAAAAAAAAAAAAACAAAATTATAACATAAAGGCCACATGGGCATTATATTATTATATTTTTTTCTGAAAGGTCTAAAGGTCTGCTTTGCCCGGTTGCAAGGTCCTCCATTATTTACTGGAGACCCTGTTTAAAGGGCTTACAATTTTGTATTCAATTTTTAACAATTTTAAGCGCAATGTTAAAGAATTTGTAAAAAATAGTTTTTAAACGGTTTACCCCTTTTATAATTTCTAGTGGATACGATCCGAGTAGGTATCTACACACAGATTTATGCATATTGTATATGTGCTCAGAATTTTCCTTACAAAAGAAAAATAACAATTCGGTTATCACCTTAAGTAATATCAACGTCCGTACCAGTTCGCATGCTGTTTACCTTGTCTGACCAAAGCCTTTAGAATAAAACAAATTTGGCACGACGCGACGGCCATCAGCATTTCAGCATGGTCTGGTCAGACAACAATCTTTCCAAGTCTCGAGTGCCTCAAGATGTTTTTCGTCCTAGCCACCATTAAACATAAAACCTCTATACCTACTGGTGCTGCTTCTCCACCACCATACAAACATTTTTGAGATTTTCCTATAGAATCTATGCCTGATGGAGCCCATAGGCAAGGCAAGGCATAACAAACTAACGAAACGTATTAAAAGCAAGTATTTTTTTTTTTTTAGAGAAGGCACCCTTGGGTGGATTGTGTGCGTAGAGTTGGCCCATTCGACAAGGAACTGAAAACAGAATAAACTTCAAAATTAAATTCATTCTGCAAAATGGAATTCCTATGTTTTGTTTTTCAAATTCTTTACCCAGAAATAAAAAACTAGGCCTTGCGCCTTGGAGAAAAATCTTTCATAGAAACCATATAAAACAAAATTAAGGAGAGAGGCTCTTTTTCATTCTATACATTGTATATTATGTATATATGAAGGCACTGGTGAAACTAAGAAAATAGTGTGATGAAATAATTTAATTTTGGTTTTTTATAAAACTTTTATGTGATGTGTAATGTTTAATACTTGTTTGCTTTTTTGAATTAAGGTTCATAGATTGAGGATTGAGGGTTTTTACATATATGGTTTCTGAAAACTGAAACTCTGGAAAAAAAACTTCCATTTAAAACTTCGACGATGTAATGAGAAAATGTACATTTTCACACCACTTTTTTGGTCGTTTTTAAACTTCGGTGTTGTATGTAAAAATATTCATTGAAAATAATCAAGAAATGGAGACCCTCTTAACTGGGCAAACTACTACATCAGAAACATCTTTCTCATTAACAACGCTCATGAGATCTTTTTGTCCGTTAATATTTGAATTCCTAAAGCCATTAATCAAAAACCTGATAGTATGGCTTTATGTCAGAAAAGTCTACCATCGACCAAATATTCATACTGAAGCAGATCTTGTAAAAACCCCACGAATTTCAAATTGATAAAGGTTAGATGGATTACTAGCCTTTCATTAATCGTTAATTAGTTGTGATAATTTCGAATTTGTCGTTCCGTATTTTCTATGTTTTTTTTTTTGTTGCTGCTTCGCTAAATTCCTATGAAGTAAGCGAAGCAGCCCCTTAAAAGGGGTTAGGTTAGGTGGGGTGATGCCATAGCAAGCCGCATCATATCACTCGGATCTTCGTGGATCCATTGCGATCCGCGGGGTAAAGGTGTGTTGTGAAGGTGGGTATAGAGGGGAGTGAGTGGGACTTTTAGGTATGGGTATGGAGAGCCTCCCTGAACCATCCTGAATTCTGATTGAATTTCAGGATGCTATCCAGTGGCAAGGTTGAGATGTCGCACAGTTCATCGAAGAAGTATTCTCCGAGGGTAATTTTCCTGTTTCTGGCTAGGCTGGGGCATTCACAGAGGAAGTGATATGAGCCTTCTTCCGACTCTTCATCATGAAACCCTCTGTTCCCTTTGAGTTGAGACCTATTATTATTCCAACAAGATGGAATAGTTGAGGTCTGCTTAACCTGAGTAGATAATCTGTTTTCTTCTTAGAGATGTTCGGCCAAACATTCCTTGAAACCCGGCAAGTGTCCAGTGATGACCACCACCTGTCGTTTGCGGCTTTGACCAATTCAAATGCCATTTCGTTCCCATGTAACTGTGTTTGTGGCGCTGAGTAATCTTAAGTTATAACGAGATCAATCAACCAGTTTTGACTTTGTGATAAATTAGGAAATATCTTTAATCGCCGCCTGGCGGTCTATGAAGATATCAATATTTCTATTAACTAAATACTTCACAAGTATCAATATGTTTTGCGGCTTCGCACACTGCCAGCACTTCTGCTTGGAAGACACTGCTTTGGAAGCTTCATTGCCCTATTAATGGGTGGGTTCTTATCTGAGAAGATGCCTGACTCTACCCCCTCATTTGTCTTAGAACCGTCTGTGAAGACCGAAACATGGTTTTCATTCATCACGCGGTTTTCCTTCCAGAATTCCCCTGTTGGGATATCTGTTAGAGTCACTAGGCTGAAATCCATGTGTGGTGAGGGGTTAAAAAAGTCTTATATTAAATGGATTATTGCTTCATAAGTTGACTTTTATCAGTTGTTACAATTTTAATTTTTTTGTGCTATGTTTTCTATGGTTTTTTTTTGAGTGGGGGGGGGCTTTTGGTAAATTCATAAGAATTTAGCAATAATAAACCGAAGCTATATGTAAAAACATAGAAAACATCGCACAACGGCGATGTTGAACGGCAAATTATTAAGCAATAAATCATTCAATGTAAATAAGTAAAAACTACCCAACGGCAAATTATTAAGTAGTAAATTATTCAGTTTAAGAAACTTGCACCCCTTTTTTAGAGGATGCTCCTCTTAGTTGATATCAACTCAGGCAAGCAGAAAAAAAAACATAGAAAATATGGAACAACAAATTCGAAATTATCACAAAAAACTAACGGAAAAATATCCACCTAACCCCTTTTCGATCGGTGAATGTTGCTTCGATAAGTTGACACTAATATCATATAGAGCAATGTCTAGTTTTATAGCATCTCCGCCAAACTCAGATAGTCAGCAAAGACCTCACTGATATCTTTAATTTCACAGAACAACTTATCATACTTACTTGACACTTTACTTTTGATGGCGCTACAAAGCGTGGTGCTCCTGGGCCTCAGTTAATATGCCTCTCCAGCCGACTCGATCTCTAGCCCGCTGTCTCAAATTTCGTATACCAAGTCGATAAAGATCACCTTCATATCACTTGGACATACCATCGAAGATAAGGTCTGCCTTGGTTTCTTGAACCCTCTGATATGGCTGGTGCTGGAGCTTCGGTGTTTATTCGCTCTACATGACCCAGCACGTATTTGTTTAACTAGACTCATGTCGTTGTGCAGCTCGTATAACTCATGGTTATGTATCTTCTTCGCCACACATTGTTTTCTTCGTCCATAGATCTTACGTAGAACTTTTCTCTCGAATACAGAAAGTTAGCTTTCATCCGACTGAGTAAGGGTCTATGCTTCTGCTCCATATAAAAGGACCGGGTTGATGAGTGTGTTGTAGAACGTCACCTTGGTTCTCGATAGTGCCTTATTACTCAGTTGCCTTATTACTCAGTTGCTTTCTCAACCCAAAGAAGCAGCGATTAGCAAGAGTTAATCTACGTTTTATTTCCGCGCTGAAACAATTTGCCATGTTTACAGCGGTGCCCAGGTAGACAAATTCCTTGACCACCTCAAAGTTATATCTATCAATTTTCAAGTTTTGACCAAGCCTATGGTGTGAAGTGGCTCTAGTTAATGAAAGCATATGCTTTGTCTTATCCTCGTGAATGACCAGTCTCATTCTGCTGGCTGCTGACTCCATAATAGTGAAGGCGCCGGAAACTGCTCACTTTGTCCTTCCAATCACGTCGATGTCGTCAGCAAACCCAAGAAGTTGTGTAGATTTTTGAAAGATAGTGCCCGCTGTATTGACTTGGGCATTGTATTCTATCTTTTCCAGCACAATATTAAGGGCCCTATTATGACTCGCGAGTCGAACTTTCGACTCATGTCGAACGATTTGGCGAATTATCAGTTCCGTGGTATTACGAATAGCGAACTTCGAAGTTCGCATTTGAAGACAAAACTGCCAACATTTTGACATTAAAGGCAAACTTCAACTTGGCGATTCGCAAACAGTAATGCCAAACAGTCATATTCGCCGATTTTTAATGTGACTCGCGAGTATCATAATAGGGCCCTAAAGCATCTGCATGACAGTGCGTCTCCTTGTTTTAACCCTCTGGTGGTTTCGAAGGCTTCCGTAAAATCTTTTCCAATTCTGACGGAGCAGCGGGCATAATCCAGGTGGTGGGTATTTAAAGGGTGTTTTTTTTTGGACGGGTGGTCTTCAATCTGGCAATACTTTTTTCAAAATTGGTCTGTTTGACAGTTGTTACTTGATTTATGCTCAGTTTAATTTGCCATTTCATAATTAATAGATTTACTCTTGAACAACGTTTGCAAATCGTGCAAATTTACTACCAAAATAATGGGTCGATTCGCGCGAGGCATCGCGCGCTACGTCCAAAATTCGATCGACATAATCACAAAATCGCAAAAATTCGAGCAACCATAGGATTGGTTTGGCACCACATTTACTCTAGTGGATAATGCGCATCCTCAGAGTATCGAAGAAGACCCGAATGAGTCCATCTGCCACCGCGCGCAACAATTGGAGCTGTCGAAAATTGGGCCTCTCGGCTGGAATTTATTCGAGCCAGCCGCGGCGGCCACTTACCCGAAATCATTAATCATAATAAAGCTAAATTCTTGGCCATAACATTAAATTATATGCGTTTTATTTCTTCTTGAAAACCACACGTCTAAGAAAAAAAACCCTTTACATTGCATTCTTGTATCTTCTCCAAGATGTTGCGCAATGTGAAGATCTGATCGGTGGTAGATTTTCCAGGTCTGAAGCCACATTGATAAGGACCTATCAATTTATCAACAAAGGGCTTGAGACGTTCGCATAAAACGCTGGATAGGATCTTCTATACGATCTGACGTACTTTCCTCCGACCATATTGCAAGGGTCATCTCCAGCTCATTTGAAAAGCTCCGCTTGTAGCCCGTTGGCGCCCGCTGCCTTGTTCATCATTTGAAGTCTGGAAATGGCTTATTTTATTTCATTCTGATCGGTTATCATCTTAATTGACTGGGGCCAGATGCTTGTTGGCGGGATTTTGGCTGTCATTGGCATTTAGCAACTGCTTAAAGTAGTCTTTCCAGATGTTTACCATCGACTGTGTATCTACTACGTTGGTCCCACTACTATCCTTGCAGACTCCAGGATGGCTCGTGAATCCTGATGTAGATTGCTTCACTCTTTTATAAAAGTTGCCCATCTCTTTTCTACTGTAACATCTCTGCATCTCTTCAACTTCACTTTGTTCTTGGTCTTTTTGCTTCTTTCTGAACAAACATTTCTCCTTCCTTCGATCAACATAAAGCTGGCAGAAATCTCTAGTTTTCTTCTGGAGCCAAAATCTATACGCCTCCGTTTTTGCTTTGTTTGCCTGTGCGCAACCGGAGTCGAACCAATGATTTTTCGGGGGTAGTTATGAGAATCCCAACACTTCTGGCGCTGCATTCCAAATGGCTTGTTCGCATCATTTCCATTGACCTTCCGGAATCGTTTCTACGGTATCAGTGCCATTTCTTGGAAGATCAAGGGAAATGCGCTCAGCAGAAGCTATGGCGGTCACTTACAACAACAACTTATCATGCAACTTCTTTAACATCGTTAATAGTACCTACAAAATGGCTTTAAACAATTGCACAATCGCGCCAAATTAACGTAGTAGGTATCTCAAATAATTCTGTCATGAAAAGTATGGACAGATTGAAAACTCGAACCTCCTTACCTAACAACCATAGATGATGACAAATCTGCATTAAGAGAAAACGGGTTATCATATCACTTTTCTTGCATAATTGTCTCGCCGGATAGAACTTTAATATTTATTAGAATTAGCACCGAGTTTTCCAGAATATTTTGCACAAAATATCCCCGGCATTTTTCGGGATACAACAATCCGATGATGGCGATGTAGTGAAATTTACATAAATCAGGAAAAACAAAACTAGACTACCTGCCTAGATATTTTTTAAAAAAATAGACTTTCCTCACTTTCATGCCATCCTAAGTTCTCACAAGTTTTTGTTTATATCCACCATTTTGAAACCTATTCGCCCCTGTATATTTCTACTTTATTCCCTCCGAATAACTATCACGTACAAAACCGTAAAGGCGTTGGTACGTGGCACCATGATACCCTCTGTATCTGTGCTATAGCTCTGCGAATAGGTACAATGTAAGTTCCTAATCAGCAATTCGTGTTACTTTTGCGGAATGCTGGTGTTGTCGTTATGTTACTTTGAATGATAACACGAATTCGTGCTTTACTCTTTTATCTGGTGCCAGGATGCAAAGAGTTATGAGGTGTTTTCTAAGAACCGACAAGCAACAACAAAAAAAAGTGCCAAAGTTTTGACTTTTCAAGAAAATCTTCCTACTCCTTTGCCTACCTATAGGTACGTTATAAGGGATCCTTTATTCAGCTTGAAATCGCGGAAGGAATTGATGTAAATTCTTATTCCTTTGTTGTGCGTACGATTTGTTAACTTTATCACGTTATAAAACTCTCTGCCACATGCCCGCTGACTAAAAAGCACCAAAAAGAACAGACTAACAACCAACATTGACACAACGAACGAACGAACACGCATTACCTCTTTACCTGATGCCGACATTCTTTTTAGGGAGCACAGTAAATCGGTCTTAACCCATTAAATTCCAACGCTCAGCTTTGGCATAGCCATGCATGTCATTAAGCGTGACAGAATGATATTTGATGTTACTTGCTTGACAAGCTTATAGCTGAAAAGTTCCTGCTGTAATTGCTTTGAAAATTATATTTGAACAAGTTAATTAAAGAAAATATGGTTGTTAGAATAGTAGCTGCCCAACATCTTAGATTTTTAAGCATTCAAAAGGATTCGGTATAATGAAGGTAGATACACCTCAGGTGTCTTGAAGAGGGGATTGTGTAAAGCCGGGGCATGAGTAAGAACATCATATTATTGCTAACAACTACTATTTAGCACCAAGACATATGTTAGCACCTTTGACATAATGAAGAAATGTACACAATGTTATAACGGTAAAACGTCAAAGTCAGTTTGGCATTTTATTCACAAAAAATGATACTTCCTACCACACTTTCATTGTTAATATTAAAAATGCTTTCGAGTTACGCATACGCACTTAGACGGGATATTTTGAAAATGTAAAGGGTCCGCCAAATAAAATGGCGCAAAACATCGAGTGTAGCTTCGGCTGTGTGGCACGTAGCGCCGTCCTGTTGAAACCAAATGTTGCCAATATCCTCCTCTTCAATTTTTGTGAACAAAAATTCATTCAACATGGCCTGATAACGATCGCCATTGACTGTAACGGCCACTCCTTGCTCATTTTCGAAAAATGGCCCAATTATGCTGAAACGTTGGACGGGTGGAGTGACGAGTAAGTCAGAACAAGAACAATTGAGCACTCAGTCGCGGTCGGATTTAAAAAAAAATTATATATAATTCTGTGCCAATAAGTTAAAACAGCTGGTGTCTATTCTTGTCATTTTTCAATACGAGCGAAAGAAGTTTTGCAATTTTGTTTAAAAGACTTTTTTATTTCTTAAAAAAAAAGTGCTGAAATTAATTTTCAAATCAGGTGTTTGCAATACAGAGCTCGAAAAAGCTATTTTATATAGACTTAAGCTTTTTTTTTTAAATTGGATTTCAAATTAATGTAGTAGCTTAAGTGACATAAGATGTCTTATCAGATTTCTTTGCAATACTTGGGCGGTCCTGAGTCGACATAAACCTTAAAAAAAAAAACACAAGAAACTTAAAGATTTGACATAAGCTTAAAGAATGAAGAGAATTATTTGGTTTGAAAAAATTGCTTTTTAAAAATTAACTTTTATTCCAGCAAAATATTATATAATATCACAATACAAAAATTTGTGAAATTTTAAATTAATACATATATTAACTCTTTTGACTACCTACCTATATTTTTTAAACCTTTAAATGATAAACATAAATAATTTAATATAAGTTTTTTGACCAATTCGTATTATCAATTTTAATATTTTGAAGATTTCTCTTCTTCGGCTCAAAGTAAAAAAGAAACATAGATACAAAATTACACACATGTAACAATTGTAGTTATATCCTAATTAGGGGAGACTAGTGTCATTGTGAAGATGAATTATTTTTATGCCGATACGTTTTATCAATATCAACTATAGAGCCACAGCCGACTCGTTTTTAAGGAACTTTTTGTTTTTATGTCCGTTGTTTTAAAAGTTGTATTATTGTGCCACTTGTTTGATGATGAATGCAAGCTAGCAACTGAACGTAAGAATGTTGCGTACCGAGCAATGCAACAATCTCATAGAACGCGGGCACGCGAAGACGAATATAAAGAGCTCAGAAGAATTGAAAAACGGCTTCACAGACAGAAAAAATCAGCCAGGGAGAAGAACATAATCTGTGAAATAGAGAAAAGCCGAGAATGAGGTCCGCATCGGGCGCGGAAGTTCTACCAATCCGTCCGAAACATGACGCAGTACACACCACGCTGCACATACTGCAAGGACGGAGAGGGAAATCTGATCACCGATTCTCAAAGCATATACTGAAGCGATGGGAAGTGTACTTCAATGAATTGCTAAATGGTCAGCTCACTGCAGAAGTGGAGGCTCCACTACTTCAAGAAGAGTACCCTATGTTGCCGCCACCAAGTATAGAAGAGGTTGAGAAGGCTAAAGAAAAACAAAGCCCCGGGAGCCGATGGTATACCAGCCGAACTAATTCAACACGGTGGGCCAGCTTTACGTCAAGCAATTCATGAGATTATAGTGCACGTGTGGGAGCATGAAGAAATTCCAGAAGACAGGCGAAAAGGTATAATTTGCCCCATACATAAGAAGGGAGATGTCACAACGTGCAGCAATTATAGAGGTATCACGTTGTTGAGTACCGCCTATAAGATACTCTCCTCTATCCTACAAGACCGGATAACCCCATACGCTATAACCATTATCGGACAATATCAGTGTGGTTTCATTCCAGGCAAATCAACAACTGATCAGATCTTTACCCTTAGGCAGGCGATGGAAAAATGTCTAGAATTTAACATCCCAACATACCATCTGTTTATAGACTTTAAGGCCGCCTACGATAGCATAGCCAGGGTAGAACTTTACAAAGCCATGAGAGAATTCGGCATCCCAAATAAATTGACACGACTATGTAGGTTGACCATGGCCAACGTAACAAGCCAAGTAAAAATAGCCGGATTGCTATCCAAACCAATCAACATCTTTAATGGACTCCGACAAGGGGATGGTTTGGCCTGCCTCCTCTTCAACCTGGCGTTGGAGAAAGCAATCCGTGACTCTGGCACGGAAACAAAAGGGACCATCGTCAACAGGTCCAGCCAGATACTGGCTTACGCAGACGACATCGACATCATCGGAAGAACCGAGCAAGCTTTACATGATTCCTTCAATCGAGCAGGCGGAACAAAATCTGGACATTAGTGAAGTTAAAACAAAGTACATGGTGGCATCGAATGCAAGAGGAACAGTTGGTGAAACAATCAAGGTAGCGGAGCACGAATTTGAAGTGGTGCAATCCTTTAAATACCTTGGGTCAATAGTAGCAGCCGATAACAATATAGAAGAAGAAATACGCGGGCGGCTTCTCAAATCCAACAGAGCCTACTATAGTCTGTCAAAGCTCTTCAAAACCAAAAATCTCACCATAACTTCAAAACTGCTGCTGTACAGGACCATGGTCCTGCCAGTACTCACATATGGATCCGAGACTTGGGTGCTTAGCAAAAGGCACTCCGACCTCTTAGCCGCGTTCGAGAGAAAAGTCTTAAGGAGAATTGTTGGCCCCATATGTGAGGAAGGACGATTCCGGAGACGGTACAATCATGAATTGTACGCAATCTACCTTGGAGCAGATATCGTGACAAAAATTAAGCTCGGTAGACTCCGGTGGGCAGGGCACCTAGCTCGCATGAGCGAAGAGGAACCTGCTCGGAAAGTTCTTTGTGGTACATTCTATGGTAGACGACAGCGTGGTAGACCATACTTGCGCTGGAGAGATGGCGTAGACCAGGACGCCCGGAGCCTTGGGGTGCGCAACTGGATGGCGGCGGCTCGAGACCGGGATGGGTGGAGAGACTTGTTGAAGGAGGCCAGGACCGGACCCCGGTTGTCGAACCGACGATGGTGATGATTATTGTGCCAATGTAACAAATTTGACAATAATTTGTCTGATGACTGCCTTGACGTCTTGTATAGAACGTCTGTACGTCGTCTGCTTTTTCTTTTTGAGTTTTTAGAAAATGTTGTAAATTATTTTGTTTGACTTGCAAGCAATGTTTAAATCTTTATAGTGTTAGGTTAACTTCCGATTGTTTTGTTAAAACGTTCGTCAAGTTTTGACACATAATCCGAACTATTGAAGAGGTCTGCTTCCTTTTTTGTTTGTTTTGGTCAGTAATGTATGATATCTCGAGGACATACATTTACCAGGATCATTTTCACCTTTTGTTTTTTTTTTTTTGGTAGGGTGGACTTTTTTGTCACTTATTATGTGAATACTTTGTTGATAAAATTAAAGCTCGTTTTTATTATTAATATGATTAGCTTAATTTAACCGAAAATTTACTATTTTTCCAGAATCCAGATGCAGTAGCAGTCGTTTGTTTTCGATGGATAATAATATCCAAACACGCTGTTCTTTTCAATCTCGACAGAAATTTGGATGTTACAGTAAAAATTATTAGAATCTGTAGTAACTTATCAACCTCATTTTATATTACACTGCGAATATTTTTCAATTTATTTTGCAATATTCATTAAGCCTATTATTGAGGAAAATTACGTTAAAACTGATTATAAGCTAATCAAGCTATTAAATAATCCAAATAATTGGAAAATTGTTCGGCCAAAAATATCTTAAAAAGTATTTACCTACTCGAGGACGTTTTAAAAACTACCGATTTAATTTTTCTAATCACTTATCTCGGGTTTAAGACGTCGATTACATTTGAAAAAATAGCTTAGGTTAACCCAAGCATAAACTTTGTCTCCATTTAAGTAAAATAATAGTAAAACAGCTTATGTGACTGATGCTATTTTGTAAAACTGGTTTTGTTTCAATGTAATTTTTTTTAATATGGCTTAAATTGACATAAGAACAGGAATAATTCAATTGAGTACAGGTTTAAAATAGCCTATGTTGACTTAAGCGATGAAATCCATTAAATTTTAAAAGTCATAATAGCTTATGTCGTGACTAAAGCTGTTTTAAAAAAATACATATATAAACGGTTTTTACTAAACATAGACAAAAGCTGTAATTAATCGAAAAAAAAACATAAACTACTATTATTTTTTTTTAGACTAAACCGTTTACATTTTGCCTAGAAAGATGATACCCAGACTAAAAAAAAAACAGATAAGCAAAAGGTTATCATGGCAATACAAAAAAATCAATTTTCACTTATGTAGACATAAGCTCTTTTAACTTATTACCACAGAATTCATATGCCAATTATGAAATTCCCAATTTTGGATTCGCAGCGTAGTGCAAACGTACCTTTTAACTCATTTGCCAACCTACCAAAATAAGAAAACACAGCACTGCTAATCACCGCGGATCTATTATTGCCAATTCTGTAATCGTCTTGATTATTTAAAAAGTAGGTAGTGAAAACAAAAACGCAAACTAATCGACAAATTTCGATAATGCTTGCCTTTAGACGCACTAATAACTTTTGTTAAAATAGTCCGATTTTAAAGGTTGATGTCTTCAAATAAGTTTTATGCTTAGAATGTAAGCTATTAAATTAATATTCATGATTTTGCAACGGGTCACTTACATCCTTACAACAAACTAGTATTCAATATGCATTAAAATATATTCAAAGTAAAATCACGTTTTCGCAAAAATTAAATTTAAATTCTAAATTTAAATATTCTGCCAAAATTTTAAACATTAGATATATTTAGAAGTTTATTAATGGCGCTAGACCCAAAATGAGACATAATATGCAAGATCAAATTCGCGGGGCTCTGGCGAAAAAGATTCAATAATGTAGTGACATCTTCAACGAGAAAATGTAAGAAAAGTAAAAGGTTCTACAAAAAATGTTTGTTTAAACTTTTTAGAAGGCCGACATTGGAAAATTATAACAAAACCGGTCCAAATATGGAAAAGGTATACGTACAAAAATTGTGTGAGTGCTGGGACTCACGGTTAATATGTGTAAACATCAACGTGCGCGGATCCAAAACGGACTTGTTTTTGCTTGAAGGGGATCTTAAGATTTTTTTCACTGAACGCACCCATCCTAGTAGGCAGATCGTATCGTTGCACACCGTAACGTTGCACACGAACGTTCACGTTTTTTTTCACTCTACCTCCAGCATAGATGTTTACACATCAATAAAACCAAAATAATATCATTTTTGCAAATTTTCCGTTATTTGTATTTTTTGCCTAAAATCTGAAATGCATTTTATTGTTTACACTTTGTTCATTTATGTATATGTACAAAATTCACTACCTGACTATTTAAATCCGAATGTTCCTTAATAATGCACAAAATTATATATGCGGTGCCCTGACGAAATAGTTAGCTAGATTTATTAATTTAAATCGAGGTGAGTATAATTTTCCAAGTAACGTGTTACCCTTCGAAGGGCCAGGGGACGTGTGCGGTGGCACACACCTTACACTCCTTGTGCCGCCTATGAATATAAGAACTCTATAGATATTGCATATCACTATAAACTTTTTAGCTAGATACATAAGACAAGGATTCTCTTACCCTTCTACATCAGTGTCAGTGACATGGGTTGATCTAGGTTTGGGAACACTTACATTTAAATTTATGTTAAACTTTCATATAGCTACTTAATACCTACTCCTACATATTTATAAATCTAATAAGGGTAAGTCAATCGGACAAATAATAAATTTAAATTTGTTTTTTTTTTTCTCAACTTCTCAAAATAATGTTTTTAAGCAAGCTATCACGTATAATGTGATCTAAAATGGCAATAGCAACAGGCGTATCTATAGTTTATCACTGATGCTGGAATATGAAACAGCCATCAATCTTTTAAGGGGGGATTTTTGCTCTTCAATCAAGTATATATGTAGGTAGTTTAGTATAGCTTGTGTTTGATTCTTAATCGATTTTGGCATAGTGTGAGAGTCCTTTACCGTCTTCTGAAGGACCAGCACGTAATTTACTGAAGAGATTTGAAAGTTATTGCTATTGAATGGAAAAGTACAATGACACATGAGACATGAAAAGTGATTACGGGGTCATTTTCTGTGTAGGGTATACATTTTTTTTTTGATGTGTGTGTATTTAAATGACTCAAATATCTATAACAACCTGGTTAAATGCGAATTTCTACTTAATTTCTTTCTCTTATCTTGTTATAATGTAAGTTCACGCCTAAAATTGTTTCCAATTTTTCAGATTATGGTTTAGTATTTTAAAGGTTTACAATTTATAAATATGATTATGATAAAATGTCAATTCAATCAAGTGAAAAACGGAAGTAAGGTTGTATTCAAGAGAAGCGAATTTAAACTATTTTAGAAATTGAAAATACTTAATAATAGGTACTAATACTAAAAACAAATAAATTCTTTTAAATTTTATTTATAAAGCGGCCAACCCATAAAATCCGTCGCATGCGTTGCGTTGACGTATACAACTGAGAGCTTGATTAAATACACACGTACTCATGAGAAGTGATCCATAAGCAACGCATGCGCCGAAAACAACGCAAAAAGTAGCTGATCTTTTGACTTTTCTCTCCGGCAGATCCTTTGACATCAGTTGTCAAGAAAAATTGAAAAAAGAGGTTAGTTAGAATGGCTGGTTTTGTCATCATCATCATCGTCGGCTCGACAACCGGGGTCCGGTCCTGGCCTCCTTCAACAAGTCTCTCCACCCATCCCGGTCTCGAGCCGCCGCCATCCAGTTGCGCACCCCAAGGCTCCGGGCGTCGTGGTCTACGCCATGCCATCTCTCCAGCGCAAGCATGGTCTACCACGCTGTCGTCTACCATAGAATGTACCACAAAGAACTTTCCGAGCAGGTTCCTCTTCGCTCATGCGAGCTAGGTGCCCTGCCCACCGGAGTCTACCGAGCTTAATTTTTGTCACGATATCTGCTTCAAGGTAGATTGCGTACAATTCATGATTGTACCGTCTCCGGAATCGTCCTGGTGCTGGTTTTGTGCAAAAACCTAAAAACAATCGACATGAGTCCACTTAAAAACTTATAACTTTGGTGTTAAATACTGGCTTATCTATATTAAGGTAATTAATTAAAGCTAAAATGCTAGGCTACAATTACGCATCAAAATTATTTTGAAAGCGCACTAAATATCATACTAAAAACGAAATTGAGTTTTTTTTTACAATCAATTTCATTCACCGCAAATGACGTTATTTCCAACAAAATAGAGAAAATACAAAACCACAAGCACAAGGAAATAAATAAACAGACAAACGAAAGAACGTATTCATTGGGTCACTCTTATCCGTTCCATCCGTCCACGTCAACGGATCCGTTGCCGCAACCCAACAGACCGATTCTATGGCTCGGGATCTTAAGGGACATGAGAGCGCTGGCGCTGTGGAGAATAATCCACAGAAAACAACAACCACTTGATAAGCTGCCACAAGTTTTAATTAAATTACTAATTTGTAATATTATTTTAATTAAAAATCAATAGATTTGATAGACACAAATCTCTTTTTTAAACCATAATTTCTAATATTTTTTGATTCTCAACTCAAGCTCTGACGATGCACCGCAATTGAAAAGTAAAAGTGGCTTTATTTAAAAAAAAGTCAATATTAAGAAATAGAAATAGAAGTTTATTAGTGGTAGCTGTGGTAGCTTTCAAAAATTTTTCTATTTTAAGTACATTTTCGAAAAAAAAAATATTGGCCCTTATTGCGAGTGTCGTTCAACGTTCTATTCGATAAAAGTCGATCGTACCAAATATTGATTGAAAGCTATCTGGATAGCTTTATGTAATTGTAACCACTCGTGAAAACACAGCTGATGGCATCTGACGCAACAAGAACTTCAGATATCTTCTATTTTCGTTGTCTGATTTTGGACAAAAGTCGTTTATCGATAATTAAACGACACTAGCAATAAGATCCAATGGCCTCACACACAAGAGACAAATATTATAGCATTTTTTTAAGGTACTGACTCAAAATAAAAATATTATGTGTACCACTAACTCCCAATTTCTTCACAGAAGTACTAAGGCAGCCTAATACCCAGTCTAGCTAGATCAGGTACTAGCTCTGGTACTGGGTCCTAATGAAAATTTAATACTTGAGCATTTCTTCACATCACTAGTACGGGAGCTAAGTTCACAAAGCGGTATTAGGAAATAATACGTCTAAAACTGGTCTTATTCAGATTTTTACACGATTTTGACATTTTTGAATATTATTTTGATATAAATTGAAATTATGTTTTTGAAATGTAATATTGTTTTTTTTTTTAGAATACCCTTCAACATGCAGTTTTTTAAGTACTTACATACTTCTAAGGAATTTTACTTTGTTTTCTGCAATCTATTTACATAGCTGTTTATTTATTGTTTTACGCAAATCTATGTATAAATAAATGAAGTTATTTAGAAGAAGATTATTTTTGTTCAAAATATCTTTAAATTTTGTCTCCCAACCACGGCAACTGTGGAAGAATACAGAAGACAATTGATTAACGGAGAGCGCAAGCGGATGGCTGAATTCGGAGACCTACGTATGCAGTTCTTTCAAGGCAAGTTAGTGTGCTGCGCGTTTGGACGAAATAGAACAACGGAAAGCATTTAACCTTGCTTTGCGTCAAAAGCAGCTCATGTTTTGAAGTACTGCGATCCAACGAATGCAGTCCAGTAAAACTCCCGTAAATTTTTCATCAGCACAATCATTGCCACTCGGCACTGTTATCAGTGTGCCAAATTCGAGTGCGAAAACGTACTGGCAGAATCCAATATAACCTCGCACTCTGCGGACCTGTGGAGACTATGTCTATGATCACTTAACTACTGTCAGGAATTTCTCATCTAAGAAGGATTCACTAATCAAAAAATCGGCATTACTTAAATGTCGAAAAGTGACAATTAGCAATGCCAATGATAAGGATGACTTCACCAATTCATTAAATAAATGCATTAGAATATATCTTTTTGTTACATAAAATAATAAAAATATTTACATAAACATATATGCAGTTCTTTTTATTATTGCAATTGCAAAAGAATGTCTTCTCTAACAGTGCGACTCCTATTTACTCGGTTGCATTTTGAATGTCAGTTTCTATTTGTCCATTAATTATTTCACGAAAACGGTTTTCATTTTCTGGTGTTTCTGGTGGCTGAGATGCGTTGGAAATGATGCATTTATTATGCAGTATTGCATAAAATTCCGGATACATACAATTTAAAAACAATACCAAAAATTAAATAAAACAAAATACAAAAAAAACGCCCTTATTACCTATTTCTAAATCGAAACAGACATGAAATTATCAAATGGAATAAAATAAATTCTTCTCATTTAAGTATTAACGTGCTAGACTGTCGATTTTAAGGTCCTAGCTAATACCGAGTCATAAGTAGTACTCGGTACCAATTTGACAAGACTAGGGCTTAGTACTTATGTGAAGAAATCATTTGGTACCGATTTGAGTACTAACAACTGGTATAATAACCAGGTATTAGCTCATTTTGAGGAGCCAGCTAGTACCGAGTCCTAACTCATATTCGGTACCAAATGGACAGAACTAGGGCCTAGAACTTGTGTGAAGAAATGAGTTGATACCGATTTGATTACTAACTTTAGGACTAGTTATGGAACACAACATCAGCCAAATGGCCGCCTTGACCACGCTTACAGGACCATATCCTTTTCATGAAATTTTCCATAACCAAATCGCAAAGTGGCTGCCCTATGTCCTCGATAGCCTCACGAATTCCATCTTTGAGGTCTTGAATCGACGCTGGGCTGTTGGCGTAGACCTTATCTTTCACGTGGCCCCAAAGGAAGAAGTCGCAAGGTGTTAAATCACAAGATCTCATTGGCCAATTGTGATCACCTCTTCGAGAGATAACACGGTCCGGAAACTTTTCCCGTAAAAGATCGATGGTTTCATTGCTTGTGTGGCACGTAGCGCCGTCTTGTTGAAAGTAAACGTTGTCCAGATCAATACCATCCAATTCCGGCCATAAAAAATCATTAATCATCTCTCGATAGCGCAATCCATTGACCGTAACTGTTGCTCCAGCCTCATTTTCGAAAAAGTAAGGTCCAATGACCCCGCCGGACCATAAACCGCACCAAACAGTCACGCGTTGAGGATGGAGAGGCTTTTCAACAATAACTCTTGGGTTTTCCGAGCCCCAGATGCGACAGTTTTGCTTGTTGACGTAGCCTCCGAGGTGGAAATGAGCCTCATCAGTCAAGATGATTTTTCGATGAAATTCCGGATCATTTTCATGCATTTCAAGGACCCTGTGTCGTAAAGTGGAGCGATGCAGTAAATGATTATGAGTGTGGATATGATTTATAACTGCAAAATCTAGCTCTACTTAAAACACTGAGTCCTGTTTTTTGATATTAATGTCAATCAATTATTATTATTATTCGATAAATAAAACTGATAAGTTTCTTTTCTTTTGGCACTGGATTTCGACGAGCTCCTTAAGAACACAAAAGGTAAATGGGTAAAAATGCTTTTACTGTCCATATTTTTTCTCTACTAGCTGAACTATCGACAGACCCAATCAGCAAAGACACGACGTTGTTGATGATCAGCCGGCTTGAGTTCTTGTGTTAACTGAACTTTATAAGCCTTAATACCCAAGTCTTTATGCAAAATACGGTGTAATGACGTTTGTGGAATGCCTAATTCCAAATAACGACGAGGAATGGACAAACCTGGGTTTTCTTCAACACTTTGGGCTACAACAGCAATATTCTCAGTTGTTCTTGAGCGACGTGCACGGGTTTTATTCTTCACATCACTAACTTGTCCCAACAGCTCGAATTTGTCCACCAATTTCTGTATTGCGGTCCGACAAGGTGCTTCACGACGACCCAAAAATGTTTTAGTTTTACGAACCGTCTCTGGCAATTTTTCACCATTTTTATAGTGAATTTTAATAATTTCAATGCGTTGTTGAAGCGTGTATCGTTCCATTTTTATTAATGGCGTAGTTTCTACTTGTCAAATGACAGCTTCAAAAGTGACAGCTACCGAAATAGCGGGCTATTCAAAATGACACCTCTTATTGGAAAACCCTTTATCTTAGTCTGAAGGCTTACATATATGATTCAGCTCTTGCAAGAATTGAAGCCAAATAACCGTATTGTTTGCATAAAAATTACGGTAAATGGGCCCAAAATCAACTAAATTCTTTCCACTGTTGTATCAAAAAATTGCCCTCGTCAATAAGCAAAATTGTCGCATTTGGAGCAAAGATGATCCACACGAGATTATCGAAACTTCACCGCCCTACCCGAAAATGAATAGTTTTGTTGGGTCTTTGGACTGGTTGCTAATGAGGCTAACCAACGCGTTACCTACGGTCAACGGTATTCACTTTAGTGCTCTTGTTTTTGATTGTAGATATGTATATGACCGAAGTTGTGTTCAAAAACTATAATGACAGAATGCGGGCTCTAGATTGAACACATAAAAATGTTCATGTGTTTTATTCAAAGTAAAATACTGGTTTCAAAAGACACCCTCTAGATCCCATCTAATTACATTAGTTATAATGGGTCTTTTTTGGAAAAACAAAACTATTTGGCTATTTGTTTAATGTATACTTACTTATATATATCATTACATTACCTGTCTAACGTATGTATTACATTTGGAAACGTAAACATAAATCGCTTGTAATACAAAAATAAATAAAATAACATCCAACTAACTGCCTAAAGAAGATTAACCAAATCAAAAAATAAAAATAAAAAACTAGAGACCCACAGCTTAAGATCTTAATGTAGGTACAGCAATAACAATCACCCACACTCGTACTCAAGCAAACCAACAAATTATTCGTTTTCAGGTCAAAAACTTTCCCAAAAGGGCTGCCGGCCTGCCGCTGATGCCACCAACAAAAGAAAGGACTTAAGGACACAAACAACTTCATAAAACTGTTTTGGCATTATCTCTCTTAGCAGGATTGCCATGCCACCAAGAACTTTTTCTCACCTTGACTTTTTGATGTGTAAACATCTATGCTGTCGGTAGAGTGAAAAAAAAGTTAACGTTCGTGTGCAACGTTACGTCGTGCAACGTTACGGTGTGCAACGTTACGATTTGCATACTAGGGTGGGTGCGTTCAGTGAAAAAAGTCTTAAGATCCCCTTCAAGCTAAAACAAGCCCGTTTTGGATCCGCGCACGTTGATGTTTACACATATTAACAAATTCTTCTGTTATATTAAATATTAATGTTAAAAGATAATTTTATAATTTATAATTTTTTACTAAATTCTAAGCTCGATTCAAATAAATAAATAAAATGCAATTAATAAAATAATTTCCATTAATTGTTCACATAGGTAACTATTTTGGCAATTGAGTTCAATTCAAACATACCTCATAACACAGTCATAAATAAATCGTACTATGTCTATGTACCTTAGGCGCCAGTTACAGCTATCATTGAAAATTATTGAAAATTTTAAATTTGAGACGTTTAATTCATAATCTTTCCTCTCAAATTTAAAATTTGGAATGATAGCTATGTACAAACATTTGAAGTCACTCCATATAAAGATGACAATCTTTCTTACGCTTAGCCCTCCAAAACCCATTTGTTTACATTGTTGTTTTTGCAATTTCGTTTTGTGTCCATGAATAAATGTGGTTTGTTTGTGGTAAATTTCAACTTACCAGCTTTACACCATGAAATTGGCGGTTGATACGTGTGATATTGGGATGTGTTGAAAAAACACAAATTTAATTATGCTAAGTCTGCTATCACACCTTAGAGGATATATAATATGGAGTGCTCGTTTCTATCCCTAACGCATCATGAAGAAAACTGAGTGCCTTTAACTTACCGAAACTTGAACAGCGACCCCTATGAAAGCTTCGCATTCGAATAAAAACAATCACTCCATATTATATATCCTCTAAGTATCACACTATAGTCTGTCAAAGATCTTCAAATCCAGAAATCTCACCATAACTTTAAAACTGCTGCTGTTCAGGACCATGGTCCTGCCAGTACTCACATATGGATCCGAGACTTGGGTGCTTAGCAAAAGGCACTCCGACCTCTTAGCCGCGTTCGAGAGAAAAGTCTTAAGGAGAATTGTTGGCCCCATATGTGAGGAAGGACGATTCCGGAGACGGTACAATAATGAATTGTACGCAATCTACCTTGCAGCAGATATCGTGACAAAAATTAAGCTCGGTAGACTCCGGTGGGAGGGCACCTAGCTCGCATAAGCGAAGAGGAACCTGCTCGGAAAGTTCTTTGTGGTACATTCTATGGTAGACGACAGCGTGGTAGACCATGCTTGCGCTGCAGAGATGGCGTAGACCAGGACGCCCGGAGCCTTGGGGTGCGCAACTGGATGGCGGCGGCTCTTGTTGAAGGAGGCCAGGACCGGACCCCGGTTGTCGAGCCAACGATGATGATGATGAAGTATCACACGAAGACTTTTGCGTGATAACTCTTCTTCGAATTGTTCTTTGAAAATTCATCCTTGGGGTGTGCACAGCCTGTGTATCAGCACAATGGTTTTTAAATCTTGATTCAAATTATTTGGCCATTCCTTTTAGTTTGTTCGGTTATTGAAACTTTCAATGCTGTCTATTACATATTTTAAACCGTACAGGTATACATGTGCGATCTACATAATATAACGGAAATAAATGAAGTGATTTGTTGAATAACAAACAAGTAATACAATAGGTAATGTAATAAGTGAGTTGCCAAAATTTGGCCTACGACTTTCATCTTTCTTCTCTTTGGCACTCTTTATGTTAAAAAAAAAAGTAATGACTAAAAAGTAGTCGTGTACCTATAATAACAGTACATCGTGTTTTTCCGTGAATGACACCATGTTTGACCTTCATTCTTTTACTCACATTTTGCTGAACTGTCCAAAGAAATTTCTACAGAGAAGATCACTGAAATAAAGTGATTAATTAGAATTTATATCGGGTTTTTCAATAAGAGCGCTACAAAAGTTTTTTTTAATAAATAAATAACGGTTTTAGATATCAATGCAAGTACGTTTGATGCAATTATGTATGGAACTCGATTTCTTTTGCATGGCCACCACGGGCACGCTTGCAGAAGTCCAGACGCTTAACCCAATTTTCGACGGTTTTCAAGCATAAATCGGCCGATACGATATTCGTACGAAGTTCATCAATCGTCGCTGGCTTGTTGGCATAGACCATAGACTTGACATAGCTCCACAGGAAATAGTCTAACGGCGTCAAATCGCACGACCGAGGCGGCCAAGCGACTGGACCATTTCGTTCTCCAAACTTGGTTTCCAATAAATTGATTGTGACATTCCCTGTTTGGCTTGTGGCGCCGTCCTGTTGGAACCACATGTCCTCAAAGTCCATATCATCCAATTGGGGCCAAAAATATTCGGTTATCATTGAACGGTAGCGATCCCCATTCACAGTAACGTGCCGGTCTTGATCATCACGGGAGATGTACGGCCCAATGACGCCGCAGGCCCATAAACCACACCAAACCGTAATTTTTGTCGGGATGCAATGATGACTCATGGAGTACGTTTGGATTGCTGCCTGACCAATACCGCATATTTTGTTTACTGACGAAACCATTCAGCCAGAAATGAGCCTCATCGCTGAAGATGATTTTTCAATGAAAATCGGAATCATTTTCAAGTTGTTGCTCAGCCCAATTCACGAACATACGACGCTTCTGGTGGTCAAGCGGCTTCAGTTCTTGCGTCAATTTAATCTTGTAAGGATGAAGGCCAAGATCTTTTCGCGAAATTCGCCACAACGACGTCCCAGAGATGCCCAACGCTTGAGAACGACGTGTGAGAGACACATTTGGGCTTTCTATAACTGAAGCCTCAGCGGCAGCGATATTCTCGACACTACGGGCACTTCTTTGTGTCACTGGCACGGGAACATTTTGTACTGTGACTGTGGATTCAAATTTTTTCACTAGACGCTCAATTGTTGATCTGCTAGGACGATTATGACGGCCATAAATTGGAGGTTTTTATACACGCATTCTCATTTTGTATATACCTATTCAATCTGATAGTTCAAGCTTGTAGGCAAATTAAAATGGCTGCCGGGGATTCTCATCTTCATGTGGCTAATCAGTGTTTATAATTAGCGACTAAATCCTAGTGTTCCCAGATTCGTGGTTTTTCCAACCAAAATGGTGGGAGAAATCTATTTGGTGGGAATAATAGTGGGGAAAAAATCATAGTGGGATTTACGGTGGGAAAATATTGGAATAGCTTTTGTATGTGGAGAAAAATTATTTTCACCAAACCTAACCGCAATTTACCTATTCTACCATTTTTCACCAACTTTTTTCCCTACCACAAATTTATAACTTCGAAAAAAATGGTTTTGCCGGGCAATAAATGACACAGTAAAATATAGTCAACAAGGAGAGAGGAACAATAATTCGTTCTTCTTTCTCCAAAAAAAATCTGTTTTCAATTTCCTTTTCACTCAATTGAAACACCAACGTAGAAATCTATAGTACTTGGCTTACATACCTTCAACCAAAATAACCAACCTAGGGACAGAGAACAAACTTTTTTTTTGTCTGTAAAGTCTGACTCTAAGGAAACCGATAAACATGCAAATTCTCGTAAAAAAAGTCGGTTAAAAAACTTTTCCTCACACAAGTGATAACAATAACAGTGGACGGTGCCTTATTGCGCTGTCAGTGGATAGCAGTACTTTATACATACATGGTATGCGTTTTTCCTTTTGTTTTATCATTTCGTTTTTTTATGTTTTTTTTTCTATCACAACTTAACGAAGTTTATTTACATCGTTTTCCTTGGTTGATAAGGGAAGGGAATGGAAAACATTTCAATTTTTATTACAATTTTCATTTCAGTCTGTTTATTATTTTTGTTTGAATTTTAAAACTAAAAGTTTTAGTCAGAGTTGAAAATTATTTTACTTTACTGAAAACAAAAACAACAAATTCCTAAAAACTGATTGCTGTACTGTGAATGTTAAAATATAACTAGTATTAGTGATATGTGTGTCTTTAATTTATCAAATAAAAAAAAGACAATTGTTTTTGATTCTCGACTTAGAAAATAAAAACAAATGTTCAATTTTTGAACAAAAAAAAAAAAACAACTTAAAGGTTCTACCACCAATTTTTTCGAATTAATTTATGTTTCGTTTATTTGGCTAGATATATGTAGCAATTTCAAGGGGTGCCAAGCCGCCTATCATCAGTCTCTTTCTTATTAGTGGTGCTGAGCTTTAATCCAATTTTATTATGAAAAACTTTCTACATGGTCACCACAGGAACAGAACTCACGCATATCTTATTTGCTCAGTCTAAGAAGAATATGCACTACGCATTCCACCACTTGAGACCACTGACGTCACAGGTTGAAAATGGGTTGTTTTTGTTTATCAAATGCATTCGGAGCATCAGCATATTTCTAAGCGCCTTTAAGTATACTGTTTTCTCTTTCTTCCGCCTCCAAACCAAAAACAAATGTTTTTAGAGTGCGTTTTGTTTGTTTCGGGAACTTAAAGGAGAAGTAAGTATTCGTTCACATTTCTCGCATTTTTTCTTTTTTAATAAAGGGTTTTACAATAAGAGGTGTTATTTTGAATAGCCCGCTATTTCGGTAGCTGTCACTTTTGAAGCTGTCATTTTTTGACATTTGACAAGTAGAAACTACGCATTAATAAAAATGGAACGATACACGCTTTAACAACGCATTGAAATTATTAAAATTCACTATAAAAATGGTGAAAATTTGGCAGAGACGGTTCGTAAAACTAAAACATTTTTGGGTCGTCGTGAAGCACCTTGTCGGACCGCAATACAGAAATTGGTGGACAAATTCGAGCTGTTGGGACACGTAAGTGATGTGAAGAATAAAACCCGTGCACGTCGCTCAAGAAAAACTGAGAATATTGCTGCTGTAGCCCAAAGTGTTGAAGAAAACCCAGGTTTGTCCATTCCTCGTCGATCTTTGGAATCAGGCATTCCACAAACGTCATTACACCGTATTTTGCATAAAGACTTGGGTCTTAAGACTTATAAAGTTCAGTTAACACAAGAACTCAAGCCGGCTGATCATCAACAACGTCGTGTCTTTGCTGACTGGGTCCTTGAAATGCATGAAAATGATCCGGAATTTCATCGAAAAATCATCTTGACTGATGAGGCCCATTTCCACCTCGGAGGCTACGTCAACAAGCAAAACTGTCGCATCTGGGGCTCGGAAAACCCAAGAGTTATTGTTGAAAAGCCTCTCCATCCTCAACGCGTGACTGTTTGGTGCGGTTTATGGTTCGGCGGGGTCATTGGGCCTTACTTTTTCGAAAATGAGGCTGGAGCAACAGTTACGGTCAATGGATTGCGCTATCGAGAGATGATTAATGATTTTTTATGGCCGGAATTGGATGGTATTGATCTGGACAACGTTCACTTTCAACAAGACGGCGCTACGTGCCACACAAGCAATGAAACCATCGATCTTTTACGGGAAAAGTTTCCGGACCGTGTTATCTCTCAAAGAGGTGATCACAATTGGCCACCTTGCGACTTCTTCCTTTGGGGCCCCGTGAAAGATAAGGTCTACGCCAACAGCCCAGCGTCGATTCAAGACCTCAAAGATGGAATGCGTGAGGCTATCGAGGACATAGGGCAGCCACTTTGCGGTTTGGTTATGGAAAATTTCATGAAAAGGATATGGTCCTGTAAGCGTGGTCGTGGCGGCCATTTGGCTGATGTTGTATTCCATTATTAACGGCATACCTTCCTCTTTATAATGAAATAAACATCCGATCATTTATCTCAAAAAATAACACCTCTTATTGGAAAACCCTTTATTTAAGAAATAAATATTTCGTAGTTGTGGCCAAAAATAAATGTTGTTTTTTTATTCCAGTTCAAAAATGTTTTTTTTTGTTCTTCAAGTACAAAAATGTGGGATTTTTTTCTAATCCACGACACTACACCATATTGGAGGAAACAGACAACATTATAATAAAAGGGAAGTATTTAAATAACGATTAAACAAAAGTTTTATGTAAGTTAAGACCGGAGGAATTTTCAAGATAAAATAAAATAAACAATAAGGAACCTAAATGGCTGTCCTGTGGAATACCAGATTTTAAATACAATTCCTTAAATTGCTCATTTCAAAAAGTAACATGTGAATATGATACGAATAAAACATAGCGCGTACTCAGAGCAAGTACCTACTTAATATAAAATCCTGAGCAGGATATATCAAAAATTCTAGTAGTTAAGAATTGAATTCATATCAAATAAAGAAATAAATAATTAGTCAATTGTTTTAATTAAAAAAAAAATATTAAAAATATAAGATCATCCAAAAACAGACCTCTATAGTTAAAAAGTCAACAAAAGTTGATTCGAGATATTTATAAAAAGAGGACGCAGGTCGTATCGTTAGTGACCTCAGAAAAAGGGTCCCCACGTTTCATTATTTTCTTCAGCCAACAGTAACGTATAGATTTTTAGATCTAGAATTTAAAAATAAAATCAAGTACACCATTTAAAAAGTCATTAAATGTATCGAATAATGATGAGTTTCAATGAAGGCTATGACTAGCACCTTAGGTTGGACATAAGAGTGTGTCACGACAGACTGGCCATAAGAATAATGCTGTCACTCTAATCTGTGTGGTTTTATTTTCATTTGATGATCTATCTATACCTTGTAACAAAGTTACACCTTTTCATAGCAGCGCCTATCCTCCAACTCAACATCATCAACTCGATTACAATTTCATCACATACCTCAAGGCGCCCACGACTTATATGAAATTAATGGGTGGTATTTTTCTACCTCACTCGATTCACACTTCCTTGTTACCGCCGAATCTATATGCAAGGGTGAAATGGTCACTGCAAATCAGGAAAATTTTATTCTCCGTGATTCTGCTAATTCAATCCTTTGAACTTAATGAGTACCAAGAGGCAAGCTGCTGGGTGTGTAGTACACCAGTGAGAAGTTTCAATTAATTTTTGGCTTTAAGCCGTAAAAAAAACCCCTTCCCCTCCATATTTTTTCCACAACTTCTTGTTGCGGCTAGGGATTAATCCCAAACCAATTAAATCCGCCTCCAATTCGATAAGGCTAGGGATCTTATCCCAAATAACATTTTTGCCTAAAGAATCGATTGGAGGCTAGGGAATTTATCCCACCGTCCGCCTTCGTACCGTGCCTTCACTTCGGTGTTGGCTAGGGAGTTTATCCCACCGCCTGTCGTCGTACCGTGCCTTCACTTCGGTGTCGGAATCTATCCCACCTTCTGTAGCCGTACATGCAATACCGTGTTATTTATTTAAGTTATAAATTGTAAAACTTATACGAAAATAATCTGTTAATCTAGTTTTAAGTACAACTGAAATAAAAAGTGTCTAAAGAACTGGAGTTATGAACTTTCTAAACCCGAGTTTTATTGCTTTCTTCGGTAAGAACCCTGGACCCGCTGACCTACCTCAGCTGGAAACTAAAAAAGCATCACAACCTATGGAAATTGAAAAAAAACGTGTATAGTAAAAATTCAAGATTTGAAGAATTTTAAGGGTCTATCTAATTAAATCAATGCTCTCAAACTTCAAGGACTGGGCGTACTACAGTAAACAAAATATCCTAATTCATAAATTAAGATAAGTAAATGAAGCATTATTTATTTAGATTTTTATTTGTAATGGTAGTAGCAGGTGACGTAATTATTTCGTAGAATTGTGATTCCGAGTTCGCTTCACAGCCTCGTTCACCTAAAAAAACGGCTACTGCCTCTTGCAAGGAAGTGACTTATAATCATTCAAGAGTATCTCTCATCATAAATGAGTGCCTCTTAAAACAATAGCAAGTAATAGGAGCAGGACTGTGTAATAGCTTAATTTATTTCATCACAATATCAAAATCCTGGCAACCCTATGCCTAGATGTGAGGGCTACTGAAAGGCTTACCTACTAAGTTGCAACTTCGAGGTTCTCTTTGTGTGGGTATAGTTGACGATAAATTTTCATTGAAAGGGTTAATTTGCAAGATCTTAAACTTTAATGTTTCAAAAAGGAACAACCATGCAGGAAGACTATGTATTATGTACGGCTGACGGATAAGCAACGACAATATACCTACACACTACAGAACCATCCATAACAAGGCATCCCGCTGCTCTGGGTATATAAACTATAACACGATTGACAATAACTCATCTTCGGGCCATTGAACTACAGATAATTTTAGTTTCCATTGTTCTGCTGGCCATGCGAACTTATATACCGAACTAAAGCCTAAATCGTTCCATAAAGATTTATTTCGCATAGGTAGTAAACGTTGATGATATAGAAATCAAAGGTCAGGACATCCCTGTCAGCCCTTACGTTTACCGTCAATCGATAAATTCTAAACTTATTGAGAATAATATGAAATGTAAAAAAGGGTGGCTTCCACAAATGAAAGGTCAGAAAAAGGTATAGAGTAGTATATGTACATGTATAGAGAGGTAAGAATGGACTGGCGCAATATTGATTGGGGTCAGAGCAAATAGCGCTTTTGCATGCAAATGGGACTCGAAGGAGTGAAAATGCGTGGAGTGGAGTCAAATTAAGGAGTGTCGGCCCGGTCCGGATCGAGTCGGGTCGATATACCTCCTATGTTAAACCTTTGCTATACCTGGACTTTTAAGGTAGAATCTACTTCTTCCTAAACAATACCTACTCCAATGAAATTTAACTACCATGGAATCGCATGGGAAGTTGTTTTGTTTTAATGTTTGTCTCTAGCACTTTTCGATAGTTTTGATTTTATTTTATTTTATCCATAAGAGACCATTAATAGCTAGAGTGGTATTAGTTGATCCTTTTTTTTATGCGGTCGGTAAGTGATTGAAATTCTAACGATATGCTAGGATGTTAGAAATAAAAATTAAAATAATAACTTTTTTTAACAGCTTAATAGGTTTTTATGGGTCGTAGAGTATAGCTATAGGTTCCAGCAATATAATTTTATTTTTAATTTATTTAGCAAAATTATATAGTTTTTGATTTATTTGTTAAAGGGCAATAAAGATTGATATGGGGGTTTCTACTGATTAAATTTTTTACATTTACAGGGGTTTCTTTATGGTAACACCATACAGTGGACTGCAAGACTTTTTGTACTTTCATATAAACATTGGGAGTTTAATTGAAACTACAAAAACTTGAGTAGGTACCACCAAATTTAAAGGTTGAAGTTTTTATTAATTTCACCAGGGATCATATTTGGAAAAATTCTAAAACAGCTAAATATTGATATATATATTTTGGTATGTATTGGTATATTGGTATATATACAGGGTGATTCGCATAAGGAGTGACAAAAAGCTAGAGCGTGTATATTGGATCAAGACAAGAAAAAAATCGTATGCGAGGGTGGGGGGGTTCTATTCCCTCCGTTTATCCGGGAGGGGCAATTATTTAAAAAAATGACTTAAATCAGAAAAAATATTATAAAAAAACAACGGTTACAATTACAATACCATGATATACCTTTTTGGAAAGCCAGAAATCTCTTCTTTTATCGAGTTTTTAAATAAAGTTGTTTAAGAGAATAGTTTTTGAAAAAAAACTGAAAATTTTTTTTTTCAAACTAATTTTGTTCAAAATTTTTGATATAACCAAATATTTTCGAAATGTGTTTTATGAAAAATAGAAAAAGTTCAAAAAAACTTTGCATGTAACCAACCTCGCACCTACAATTTATTTGTGGACTTGTAACTCATCCAAGTGGGTCAAAAGTCCATTGTGGACTTTTGACTTGTGGACTTTTGACACTGTGCCAATTTTGTTGAAAAATGCATATAAAAAATAATAAATAAATAAAACTGTTTTTTTTTTTAAGTTATTTAGTTAGTTGAACATGAGATTTATATTTTGAGTAAACTGTAATTACTTTACATTTTCTTTTACTTTTTTCTATGGCCTAAGCTTACGAAAACAAACAATTAAATTATAAAACTACTGCTTTTCACCTAAAACTTTATATATTCAAAGAAAATTGTTGGTTTCTTTTACGGTGACTTCCGGATTTTCCAATCTAAATTTAGATATATTTTTAGCTGCACATACGTGGAATATTTGGGTCACATTTTTTGCGCTGTAGTGCAGTTCTCGCGCTTGAAATAGGCACCTAAGACTTATTTTTAAAACTATAATTATGCGTTGGAAAAATATTTCGACCCTGTGCATGTTTTCTTTTGAAGGCAATGAATTCTTTTGAGCGGTTCTATGAGATGTAATTAAGTCCGTGACCAAAAATTCTAAAGTCAGTTCTTCCATTACGATAGTCATCTTCGAACTTAACTTTTATTTATTACGTATTCCAAACGACAGCATCATGTGAGGATCCTGGATTGCTTGCATTTACATACCTGATGTATACATTTAGTGATCACAAACCTTTAAAAAAAGCAAATAACTATTGTCTGGTGCCCTGCAGAAAACTTTCTATTATAATACACATGCGGAAGGCCTTTATTTGCCCCAATTTTGTTCACGTTCGTTTCATCTTAAGCCTCAACTATATTATGAATTCTACTTTTTTCGAAAAAAGCATATTTTTTCCCGAAGTTCTTCTTCCTGAGTGTAGTTAAATTTAATCTATATTGGACAGTTCACTAAGAACGATTTACACTATTGGTTGTACCATGTCAGTCAATAATCAAAAGCATCAGAGCAGGAGTTGCCCAAGGATCGAAGCTGGGACCATATCTCTTCAAACCAACAATGCTATGAATTAGCTCTACGCTTATGATTCCCTTACATACGCCAAATCCATATTACCGATTATTGCAGCCCAGTAGAAGAACACGTGTGACGTGTGTGGGAATTCTACAAAAGATGGAGGATCAAAGTCAACTCAGCCAAATGCAAGTTTGCTTGCTTCAGCGAAACACACCATCAGCCACAAGCTGCCACAGTATCATCCTCAATGTGACAGATGGAGCAATTGACAACAAAAAATCGGTGAAATATATGGGTATCAATTTCGAGGAGCGATTACGTTTCAACCCACACGTCCTCAAAAAAGCGAATTACGCTTTTCATCTCATTCACCTGCTATTGGCGGAAAGAAATGGACTCAACCAGAAGACAAAGCTGCTTCTCTACACACAACTTCTCAGACCTATGATCACGTACTAATTTGCTGCCTGGTTTACTATATCCAAAACCAGCATGAAGAAGCTTGGAGTATTCGAGACAGAGAGTACTTCACTTTGACCGCCAACGACGGAAGCACGTCAGCAAGCATAGACTCTACGAAGCATCAGCAGTCATACCACTGGACAAATTTAAAGTCAATGCGGCAAACAAACTGACAAGCAACCTTATCAACCATCCGAACCCACTGGTGAGGAGTGAGAACTATCATCAGCGAATAGAGACATCTGGACCCAGGTTACCTAGGTGACGTAGTAAAATTGTAAAAGCAACTTTAAATCACATCTTTAATTTTTAGAATGGTTTTTGTGCGACGCAGCAGCTCCTGGTCCCATTATTCATACTAGAATATATGTCAGTCACAAAATTCAATTAAAACTTTACAGTTAGACTGAGTGTTGAAAAATCGACGACCTCGTACGGAATGTAAAGGCAGACCATATTATTCACTTTAGACTTTGGATTTGGTTATATGTATATTAAATCCAGATTAAATCCAATTCCATATTGTTCACTCGTTAAATCCACTCTTAAATACTATTTAGATAAATCCTATTAAATTGAAGCTGCTCTCAGGAAACCAGAGTTAGTACATATGCATATCCAGATTATTTTGTAAAAGGATAACATGGACAAACATTTAATAAATTCGGATTTAATAAATCCAAAGTGAAGAATGTTGCCATAAATCTATGTCCATTATTATCTTTGTACAAAATAATCTGGATATACATAACTAATTATTCTGGTTTCCTTAGAGCAGTTTAAATTCAATAGGATTTATCTACATTGGATTTAATTGTAGTTTAACGCGTTAATAATGTGGAATTGGATTTAATGTTTGGATCGATTTAAATTAATTTAAATCTTCATTAAAATTTTTAATTTGTTTTAAGCTGGTGAATATGGGCGTTATAGTTGACGTTTTCGAATTGTATCTTACTTATAAAAGGTGTTTTTTTAGAGGTATAGAACTTTTACATTGGAACAAAACAAAGATGATTTTTTTAAATTGACAAGAAATTTAATTTATTCGAAATATAATCTTCTGACATCATAATTTAAATATTATTTCTGGCATATGACCGCCACGGCTGGCTCGTACGTAGTCTAATCTGGAGGTCCAATTTTCACTGACTTTTTCCAATATTTGTGGCCGTTTATCGGTAGTAACGCGGCGAATGTTGTCCTCCAAGTAGTCAATCGTTTCGGGCTTATTGGCGTTGACTAGCGACTTCACATATCCCCACAGAAAATAGTCAAGCGGTGTCAAATCGCACGATCATAGAGGTCAACTCACAGGTCCAAAACGCGAAATTATGCGTTCACCAGACGCTTCCTTCAACAAATAAATTGTGGCACGCGCTGTGTGACATGTTGCACCGTTTTGTTAAAACAGCTCACCTACATCAAAGCCATTCAATTCAGGAACGAAAAATTCATTAATCATGGCTCTATAACGGTCTCCATTAAATGTAACCCTCTGGCCGGCATCGTTTTTAAAGTAGTACGGACCAATGATCCCACCAGCCCATAGAGCACACCAAACTGTCAGTTTTTCTGGATGTAACGGCGTCTCAACAATAGCTTGAGGATTATCTATACACCCTAAATGCGGTAGTTTTGCTCATTGACGTAGCCATTCAACCAAAAATGAGCTTCATCGCTGAAAAAAAAATTTTCTTGTGAAAATCGGGGTCGACAACGATCTCGTTTCGAGCTCATTTTGCACAATTTGCATGCGTTGTTCAGGCGTCAGTCTATTTATGTTAAAATGCCAAACCAAACTAAAAAAATATAAATCACTTGACAACTGACAAAATGGCCGCCAATTAAAATAGTGTTGCCAACTTAAAGTTGTATACCTCTAAAAAAACACCCGTTATTTTAGTTTTTCAACAAGGAATTAAATGTTAAATCTGAAATTATACTTACTATTGTTTTTCTGCAGGCTAATTACCAAGGATAGAAAATTCAACAAAATTCATCTCCATTAAAAAAAAAACTCATTTGAATGCAACTTAAGTAACTTTTAATAAAAAGATATTCATGGTTACATTATTCATTTTTTTTTTATTTACATTTACATATAATTTTATTCTCTTTCTTAAAGCTTTGAAAAATAACTTGTCCTCTATTCATTAATACACACAATGCCAATTCACAATTTTTGTCTGGTTATTCTTCATGTTTTTTTTTTTTTGTTTAAATTTTAAATTTTGCGAATAACGAATAGGTGAATATTTTTTTTTTTTTTTTTAATTTTTAGTTTTATGTTTAGATGCCTTGTTCAATGTTAAATGAATTGAATGATGATTGTATACATTTAAAGTGGTGTTGTGATGGAACTAAATCGCAAATCGAATTAAATATAATTAACTCGGAGGGTTTTCTGTGTCAACAGATATATTTTTCTTAAACTTAAAAGATAATTTTCAAAGAGGATAATGGCATTTAATTTTCTTATATTTAAACATAAATTTGCAATTAATTATTAATTTAATTTTAATAATTATAACGTACGCGCATCTCATGCAATAATTAAAATTTTTTGTCAATATTTTTAATTTGTTTGGCTTATGTACCTACATATTTGTTGTATATGTTTATGAAAAGTTTTGATTTTCTTAGTTTGTTGTTGTATTAGTTTTCGTTTTATTTTTTAAATAAATATAGAGTTTTGTTTGTGTGGATCAATTTGATAATATTTATGATTTGTTTTTTTTTTTTTTTGACTTAATAAGGTTGTAGTGAGTAGGTATTATAATAATATTTATGTTTTTATGTGTAAATTATAACAACAATACATTTACATTTCCTTCGTATTTAATTTTTGTTTCTTTTATTTAATTGTATTGTTAGGATTTGTTTTTGAGTTGTCAAACAAATAGTTTTTATTTATTTTTTAATTTTATTTGGTATTTTTAGTTTTTCATTAATTTTTCAAGGTAATTGTCCTTGTAACACAGTTAAATTACAACATTAATGATATGTATTGTGTATTGCTATGACACTTAAACACCGGATTCGATTTATTTTTGCACATGTATTACAATGAGTTTGTTTGTTTAATTATTATTTGTTTTTTTTTTTTTTTTTTTTGTAGATAGTAAGTTTTAGGTTGGTATTTTTATTTAATTTTTAAAATGCGCATAGAAGATTTTTTTTTATAATTTTAAAAAGCATTTGTATTTTTTTTAAAGGGATAAGAAAAAGTGTGTAAATAAAAATAAAATCAATATTTAAAAAAAATTATGTTTTTGTTGCTCCGTTGATTTGTGTAAAACTTCGTTTACATAAATTTGTTCTACTGAATTCAAATTGTGCGTGGGTCCAAGGGTTGGGGTGGTGGGTTGATATTTTGGTGAATGCAGTAAAATGCTGAATTTTTTTTTAGTCACGTTGGTTGATTTATTATAATGATTGATTACAGGTATTTCATTGGAATAGGTTTTTTTTGCCAATTCCCAGATAGCGCTTATGTGTATATGGGTAGGAATAAATAATATTTTTTTTTGAGATATGAAAACATGATGGCTGAGAGAAGTTTAATGGATTCTGGGCACAGAAGGAAATATTGAATTTACTTCAAAATACATGCATATGTATTATACATCTACATTAAATCAGATTGTCAAGAATAGGACTAATTGAATTCGTAAATTCAGATGGGTGTTAAAGAAACTATTATTTTGAAATAACTACGTACGTACCTATTTCCTGTGAACATTTTTTTGACTAATAATTTGGCAATAAAAATTAAAATTTGAACATTAAATTTTGTGTATTAAAATCAATGAGTTAGAAAAAAGATATAGTTACTTTTTATTTTACCAATTAAAAAAGAGACCTATTTGAAGTTTTTTTAAATGAAATTTTAAGCAAACAACCTAGACTAGAGAATGTCAAGATTTGTATAAGGGCTACAATCATTTCTAACATGTTGTGTAGGTTGTTACTCTAGGAGATAGACGAACTCCAAATTTGTGTTGTATGTTTAGAAAAAAAGAATTTATATTATTTTCTAAACTTAAAAGGTTTCTATGAAAAGAAGCTAATAAGGACATGCACCCAAAAAAACTTGTTGTAGAATCCGCAACCATGTCACTGTTTAATTAAAATGTGTCAATAGGTACTTCCGAGCTTTGACAGTTGATAGTGGCCATACTGTTGAAGCTACATCTGTCAAATTGGCTGTTATTTATTCAGTCTATTTTGCCAAATCACCATGGATGGATAAAGCGTTCAATAACACGTGCAAATGATAAATTGTTTTATCAAAATAGGTGTTTTGTTTGGCAACGTTCCGCACGCTTCGCCCATTTTACGGTCACCATTATTGTTCTGCCGAGGGACTATTCGCAGTGTGGTGGATAAAAAATTCAGTTCTCTTTTTCACGATCAACCGTGAGGGTTCACATTCACAGTTCACACCACATACTGCACCAGCGATTCGAGGACATGCTCATCTCAGTGGAGGTAATGTGAACTGGCAACTAGGATCGTGCGATATGACCCATTCAGACTTTTTCTTGTTGGGTTTTCTGAAGTCGAAGGTCAATGCGAATAGGAAAACCTCATTTTTCACAGTTGCACCTAGTGTCGTCTGGCCGTCATTTTATTTTAACGGTGATTTTGATTTTCGCAAGTAACTTGCGTATTTTTAATCCTAGAAAAATTTAATTTCCTATAAGATATGTTAAGTAACTTTTTTAAAAATTCACTCACCTTAAAAAGATATAGTGCATTTTGTTGAAAAAAGTAGTGGTGGATTTTATTATATCCGTCGTTAGTAGAAAACAAAAATTATCGTTATAAAAGTTGTATATCTTTCAATTATCTATATTTTTTGTCTTAATAGGTTTCTAATACAAACTACAGTTCTCGCTCGTGGTTTTTCAAATAAACTAATTTTTTTTCAAATCCCAAAATTATTTTCTTGGAAATTTTTGTATTTGAAATTATTTTAATTTGAAACGAATCCCTATGTAAATAATTTCATCGAAATCGGTTAAGCTGTTTACGAGAAAGTTGAAAATCAAAATCGCTGTTCTATGACAGGTGGTACCTACAGTTAATAACAATTTTTGGTAAAAATTTTGTCTACTTAAAATGCATACCAAATTTACAATAGTGCATACAAAAATTTTCATCAAAATCGGCGTTTTTGAGATAAATTCAAAAAAACCTTAAGTTCAAAATTTCAAGAAAATCGCTTCAGTCTTTAAGTGGTAGGTCGAGGTACAGGTAGATATACAGAACGGACCCACTTTTTCGTGTTCTCTATCATCGCAATGTCAGCTTTGATTAAAATACCGAGATTGTTTTTTTTTCCGAATCCTAAACATGCCCTATAGTACCTATCGCAAGTAAAAATAATTCACCGATTTGATTCATAACAGATCTTATGAAAAAACAAAGAGAAACAACAAACAAAAATTAAATATGACTTGTTTATTAAATGACAACTTCAATTTTGTTTGTTTTTTACAGTTAAAAAAAAAAAAAACTACCAATCTTACCTGTATTATGTTTGTTAATTCCTACAAATGCATTCCTCCGTTTTCGGGGAACCACTTGAATGAACCAAGGTGTATAAAATCTAAAACTTTAAAAAAACCTTTAAAACAAAATGACGGGTTTTAATTACATTGAAGAACTGTGTAAAATGAGTCCGTCAGCTCGTGTGGTGATACCATTTCGATATTTCGAGAAACGGAGGCCAAATTCGTCTTCGTGTAATTTGATTAGAATATGGATTTCTCCAACTTATATGCGCTGCAGAGCGAGAACCGTAGTTCGTATTAGAAAACTACTTAAACAAAAAATATAATATAATTTATAATTAGAGGATCTACAACTTTTATAACAATAATTTTTTTTTCCACTAACGACGGATATAATTAAATCCACCCCTACTTTTCAACAAAATACTCTGTAACTTTCTAGCGTAAGTGAATTTTGAAAAAAGATACTTAACATATTTCGTAGGAAATTAAATTAGCTACAAGTTTGTCGTGAAATTTTGTTTTCTAAGATCAAAAATACGAAATTTGCTTAAGAAAACCAAAATCGCCGTTAAAAACAAAATGGTGGCTAAATGACACTAGGTGCAATTGTGAAAAATGCGGTTTTTGGCTCGTATACTGATACCCTTTGAATATCGAAGTCAAAATGCGTCTCGGAATTATTTCTCAGCTGAATTAAAATGCCCCGTACGCTAGTACGGGCCCTCAAAGCCAACATAACCCATGCCATCGGTCAAATTCAGCCTGATTTATGCGCCAGAGGCTGTCGCTTGCCGTTCATCACTCGTCACTCACTGCTTAACCGAGCCCCTATTACAAAAATGTTTCAACTTTAGTTGTAGAATCCTTACCCGGAGGCCACACGAGCCAGTACTGGCAAGCAAGTTGCAATACATTCACATTTTTTCACTAACACATATAAACCCAAGCAACTTGCTCGTCAACTGGCTTGCCTTTTTCGAAGCCAGTTGAGCAGCCAGTAGAGAAGCAAGTAGGGCGTTCATTTTTTACACTATAGTCAACAATCATCGTTCCTTTTATTTAAATTTCTGAATTAATTAGATTTTGTGCAAAAAATAAGTTAAAATAAATTTAGTGTGGAATTTGATTGCATTTTAAAAATGTTAAAATTCACTTTCGTACGAAACTTGACATTGCTTGACAGAATATTTGACATTTGCGAATATTTCGTTACAAATTACCAAAAAGCTCTAAAATTGCCCTTTTCAAAAATAAAATTTCAAATTATTCGGATATTTAGAGGTTTTTTAATCCATTGACATCGTAGACATCCTTTAATGGAATTTGAAAGTTTATGGCTTGACAGATAGAGGACAAATTATATTTGATCCCATCGTGAATATTTCGTTCCAAATGTCAACCGATTGCGCTAAAAATGAATTTTTCCGGAGCAGAAATAAAATGGAAAAAATTTTGGATTTTCAGAGGTTTTTTAATCCATTGACATCGTAGACGGAATTTGAAAGTTTGTGGCTTGACAGATAGGGGAAAAATTATTTTTGATTCTATCGAGAATATTTCGTTCCAAATGTCAACCGATTGCCCTAAAAATCCATTTTTCCAGAGCGGAAAATAAAATGGAAAAAAATTCGGATTTTTAGAGGTTTTTTTATCCATTGACATCGTTTACAACCTTCAATGGAATTTGAAAGTTTTGTGCTTAACAGACAGATAGCTAACAAAATGTATTTTGACATCTGTAGTTTTTTTATTTGTTACATGAATTTTAGTTAAAGTATATGTTATTCCCTCTTATGTTTCGTTGTCCATAATTTCAATTATTAAAGTTTGTTAACCATTTTTGCATTTTTCTTTAATATTCTTTCCAAATGTATTTTGATTTTTTCAATCCATTTTGTTTGAAAGATCAACCAAAATTGTTTACTATAGTAGAGAAAAAGAACGACCTACTTGCAAGCAACTTGCTTGGCAAGTGGAGTGCCAATTCGTCACAGCCAGTACACAGATACGAATTTGGCAGGCAATGTATGAACCCAACTTGCTTGCCAGTACTTGCTCGTGTGGCCTCAGGGTTAAGTAGAGATTATTCAATAAACATATTATATAGAAGGTAACACTCGGGGAAAACTCCACCAAATCGGGCGGCTGCGCTGCGGTCGCCTAAAATATTATTATTGGGCGGTGTATTCAATTTTAAATATTTCCTTAATTCTTTATAGAGTCGTTTATTTAAAAAGGATTTTTTCAGTTTTGTTTTTGTAATTTCTATCAATTACTATGGAAGGTTGTTGTTTTTCTTTCGTATGATATTCAGAAAGTGTGTGTATTACTATGAAAACGAATGTAAAGGGTCCGCCATATAACTTCTTTTTTTTTTTTGAAAATGGCGCAAAACATCGAGTGTAGCTTCGGCTGTGTGGTACGTAGCGCCGTCCTATTGAAACCAAATGTTGCCAATATCCTCCTCTTCAATTTTTGTGAACAAAAATTCGTTCAACATGGCCCGATAACGATCGCCATTGACTCTAACGGCCACTCCTTGCTCATTTTCGAAAAATGGCCCAATTATGCCTCTGGACCGAAATCCGCACCAAACAGTGACTCGTTTTGGGTGTATCGGCTTTTCAATGTATGCGTGCGGGTTTGCTGTGCCCCAAATGCGACAATTTTGCTTGTTTACTACCCGCCAAGATCAAAATGAGCTTCATCTGAAAAGATGATTTTTTTTGGCAAAATCGGCATCTTCTCTAAGTCGATCGCAGGCGTACTTAGCGAAGCGTATACACAACCATATTCGTTCAGTGGAAGGATAAAACTATTTATCTGTCAAATCAGGCATGAGCTAAGTGTAACCATTCACGAAATAAGCACTAGTTGAAAAAAAAAGTTTTGTTTGAAACAAAGATTTTTTTTAATTAACTATATAAATATGTATGTACATATGTATGCATGTAGATGAAAAATATTTTCGTTACAATTTTAATTAATGTAAAAATTATTTAAATCAAAAAAGGGGTTATAGTTTTTCATGAGCTCCATTGCTCCATTGTCCATTGTTTAGATACAATATTATAATTTTAGGTCTACTGATCTGATTGTCAAGCTAAAGATCTTAAAATGCAGGAAATAAAAGAAGCTACATTCTAGGACCACTTTATTTAAGCTATGGAAAGGAGGGGTTTTATGGGATACACAGTATTTTCAAACTGTGGACTGCAAGAGAAATTAAAAAATGTTCAAGTTCATGTAAAATACTATACGGCCCCAAACAGAAAGCTAAAAAAAATAATACAATTACTGCCAGGTTTGCAATTACATATTTACATAGTATACCGTTAAATTAAGTAAAAATGGATTAGAATGAAATGTTTTAGTTCTTTAAATTATATTTAAGCGAATAATTCCGAACGACAACGAAACTCTTGTCTGTCTAAATTTATTAACATGGTGATTAATAAGAGTTTGGGAGAGCCTCAACGCTTATTTTGATGAGGTATAGATAAGTTTACAACCCAATGGGATAAAGTACCTACATTTTTGATTTTTGCTCATACATATTCTTAGCCAAATTTGAATGAAATAGATTCTTTTCAATTGTTAAAGATTTTTATTAAATCCTTTGCAAATAAAGAATTTATGAATATATTTTTGTTGACTTAATTGATTAATGAAACATTTTAAAAATCAAGGCAGTTACAAAAATGTGTATAAATGGTCAAGATTTGATTCTAGACCTTTTTTTTTTTGTGTTCTAACTTTGCGTTGAATTTACATTTCACTTAAGTTAAGTATGTTGATACAAACTTTGTTTGCATGTGTTCTTTTGATGTTCCAAATGGAAATCAAGTGCATATGAAAAACTGAAAATTTTTGGTTTGCTATTGTTTTTTTTAAGCAATAATTTTGTCAGAAATTTGAAAAGCTGAAAATTCGGCCTTTAAGTTCAATAGAATAGGGGTTTTTCAAATTTGTTGAGATAAGTAGTTTTTATCTAAGCTTAAAAACCGATTGGATTCTTAGATTTGTATTCAATTAATGTAATTTTGTCATTATGGTTAGTGGCTAAATATATCGTTGGCCGAGAATAATTAGGTAGTATGTCGAAAATGATGCGTAGTTTTCAATTAAGACATAGAGATATTCAAATAAGACATAGAGATATATGCAAGAGTAAAGCTGCTCATCTACTTTAATGTTCTGTTTTTCAAATCGTGTCGGCCCGAACGGCTTAAATTATCGGGTTAATTAAGCACAATAATAAATTAATAAGATAAGATGACAAAAAAATTAAATCGAAAAATGAAGATAAAGCTGCTTGTGTTAGAAGATAAAGGTACATAGTTTTCTTGAGTAAAAACATTAAGGAACAATAGAATGCACAAAGTTCAGCTTGTTAGAGTTACATAAAAATGTAAAAAAATTTAGATAAAGGCAAAAAATTGAATATAGCTATTTCAAGCTATTCCTTTATCTCCAATTTGCATATTTTTGTGTTATTCTAACAGGCTGAACTTTGGCATTTCATTGCTCCTTGAAATCTTTTCTCTATAGAGTATATGTACATCCCATTTTCACATTGTAAGTAAATTTCAAAACAAAACAAACTATTGAAGCATCGTCGTCATGGATACCAATATAAAAAAGGGAAAATTAAATTTATGAATATCCTTTTGAAAATGGGTTTGTGTACACAAAAAACCCCACATCAGCTATTTCGTTTCTCGTTTCCAGCACGGCCATGCGGCTGCGCTTTTAGTTGTGGAGTGTCACCTTCTATATATGTTTATTCAATGGTAGAGATTTAAATCTTATTTTCCGAATTTAAGTGCTCGGCTAAGCAGTGAACCACAAGCTACAGAGTGACAAAATCGAATTAAAACATATGAGATTGTTTTGTTGCGGCCACATAGTCATTAAGCGATCAATGACATTACTGAGCAACAGAGTGGCGTCGTCCAGTTTTCAAATCTGTTCTATTTTTTTATTGAATCCTAATCGACAAAAATCTATATCTCCGGAACGAAAACAATCAGCCTTATTGTGAGTTTCGCCCTAACGAAATTTTCTTTGCCTACAAAATAGAAGTGAAAATGACATTAAATTCCGCCCGAAATTAATGTTCACAATAAAGGGAATATTTCGACCATGAAATTTCGGGGAAAACTCACGATAGCCGAAAAGTGAAATGAAATTTTCCCTTTAGAATGTTTTTCGGGTGAAACTCACAATAAGACTGAAAGTTTGCATGCGTAAGCAACGGAATTTTATAAACTATAGCTGCTCAAGAGAATTTTCGCTCAATAATTTCGCTAGAAAAGACGCTCAGTCACACTGTTGTTCACTACACTATGTGGCCGAGCTCCAAGTCGAAAAATATCAGTCGTAGAGAAAAAACTATTATTTAGAGAATGAAATTGGAAACAACTTTTGATTAATGCATTTTTTTTACAAAATTGAAATGACCGAGTTATTAAACGAAAACCAACTTACCAAAACTTCTTCATGATGGTTCCTAATCCATAAGTGTTAGCCGATCGAAAAGTACAAAGTAGACTCCTTATGAACCCTTTCTGGGCTGTAATAAATATAATTAGACCTTTTTCAACGTTCGGGCACAGGTTTTGAACGATTTTCTAAAAATATCTCGTACAGGGAAAAAAATGGACATGACACGATACACATTAGAAATTTTGTTTTTGATTTTTTAAGTGAAAGGATGTATCTTCGATTTGCAAAAATATCAACTTTAAAACAAAATTTTACACCCGTGACCTTGGAGCGTCCTTGACTGCACTTCCAAAAAAGCTATCGTAATCAATCATTTGTAAGGCTTTACCTTTCAGATTGTCTAAAACGAAAACTTATATAATTTATATTTTCATCGCTATTAACTGGGCTATGTTAAGCTTCAAGGCATACTAACACTAAGTAAATTACAAAATCCTTACAGATTTTTTTACAAAGTAGTTATTTTCTTTTCAATTTTTTTCTGATCTAATTCAGACTAAACAAAACAACAGGTGTAAGACCTAGCAAAATATTGGCCAAATTTTTTTTAAATGACCCGATACTCAAAATTCTTTTTTCTAAGCATTTTTAAAAAACACAAAGCAGTCAAGGAGCCTTTACTAATTAAAGAGGATTACAATTTAAATACTTTGGCGCAAAATTTTAAACAGCTTCTAAACAATGAAACAGCTCACGCACAAAACGAATCAAATTAACCTTCTTTGATATTTGTTAATCTCGAAAAGATAAAAAAAATATTCGTTCGATGAATTTTATTTAATAAAATCCCAGAGATACATACAATCCATTAAAATCGCAAAATCATATTTTTAGGCTTGTACATTTCATGCTATAATTATAATTTTTATCTCGTACTGAATTGATTAAAATGTTGCGCCATTAATAACAATAATTTACATTTATTTACAATGTAATCAAAATTGTAAGATCTGTGTCTATGGGAATTTTAAATCGTTTTTTTTTTTAGAATAAAATAAAATAAAATTTTTGAAAATTCCCATCTTCGAGTTGCAACGAAATCATAAGTACGAAATATGAGTGTTAGTATTAAATAAATTGGGTTCTGTAGTTTAAGTCATTTACTACTACTTCTCAACATATTTTCATGTTTAAGGATATAATAAATTAAGGAAACATAGATATACATAAATATGTCGAAAAATGGTGTGTTTTCCAATGAAGGTATATGAATGGAATGGGTAAATGATTATCAGCAATCTGTTTGCATTTCTTATATCTCTCATTTCTCATACTGTTTTTTTTTTTTTATTCATCCATTGATTTCTTAATAATTTCTTATATTTAATATATAAACACATCTATGTGTATTAGGTAAATTTTCATTAATAATAATTTAATCTTGTATATAAGTTATGTTAGTTTTACATGTATAATGTATGTACTTCTGTCTTATTATGTAAATATATATATATATTTAGGTTACTTATTTGCATTATCTTATATTTTATGTATATATTTTTTTTTGTATTTTTCTTCTTTTTTTTATTTTTATATTTAGTTAATAATAGACAGCGTAGCATAGGAAGACGTCAATACCTGCATAAGACATTTTAGCCATATTTTTTTTCATTTTTTTTTCTTGTTTTAATATAATTTTTCAGTATCCATTTAAATATTTATTTAGAAAAAAAAAATGATTTTATAATTGATTCTTTTACTTATTTCATTTAACATTGTCTTGTTGATGTTGGTTTCATTTGTTCTTAATAATTTTATTACTAAGAAAAACCTTTTTTTTTTGTAATAAATTTTCTATTTTTTATAAAATGTTTGTAAAATAAAATGAAAGATTTAAATAATATAGTTTATTTTACGTACTAAATATAAAAATTATTTTTAAATTCTGCTAATTGTCTTATGATTCTTATTATGATCTTTTTATGATCTATTTAAAGTTGTTTTGTTTTATTGATTAAATTATTTATAAACTTATATTGGACTGCTTTGATTTTATATAAGAATAAGAATTATAATTGAAATATATTAGGCTACAGGTGGAAAGTTTAAATTAAAAAATTAATTCTATAAATAATAAAATCTTATAATGAACCTACTAATTTTTTTTATTGTGAATAATAATTTTAAAGCATTGATTTATATACATGGTAGGTTAAACAATTGAAGAAATAAAAGAATGCAGTATGTCTTAAGAATTTTAAAGAAAAATCATGACGCAGTTTTAAATAAAATCTTTAAGAATATATCAGAATTTAAGAAATAATAAGAAATATTAAGTTTATTCAAATGCAGCCGATGTGACAAAAAATAGCAAACGCAAATTTAAAGTGTAGTAATTTAAAACGTTCGTTTTTTTTTAAATATTTTTCAAGTTGACTATCCACGCAAGTGGAATACATCCATATAAATATTAATTGCTGTGTACCACAGCGTAATGAAAGGATTAAATGGTAGGTAGGAGGTATGATCAAAATAGTCCAACTCTAAGTTTTCTGCAAGGAGTTACCGCTGTATCTTGAATTGTATGAATTATAAAGGTAGGTCAAAGCATCTCAGTAAAAGAATAAATATTAGAATATTACGTGAAAATCTGTTATCACTAGAATCTGTCACGAAAATATAATATTTTAAGTTATAGGGCCCTATCGGCAATTTCGAATTCAATTTTCTTTTCCATATAACAGCCAAATTTATCTGAAAAATGTATTCCCGATACTTACCAATAATTTCCGAGGAGAACTTTCGAATATCTTCGTGTTCAGATTTTTAGAAGTAGGGAAATATTCTCAACGAAATTCTATTCGCGAAAACACCGATAAAGTAATAATAGGCGTGTTTTTTTTACAAGTCCATATGGATTTGTCGAAAAAAACAACATCGGGACTAATAGTTTTACACGTAAATGCAACAACAACTTAAATACATATGTACTTAGCTAAGTCCAGATAATTATCGGGACTTACGTACTGTAAGTAAGAAGTTCCTAAGTCCCGATGTCGTTTTTTTTCGACAAATCCATATCGACTTGCAAAAAAACACGCCTAATCTTTCAAAAATTTTAAATTAAGCGGGTGGAAAAAGTTTGTATCCAAGTGTGTGAATATAGCTCCTTCATTTTGAAGTTTCTCAATCAAAATGTTGTGCTCTAAAAAACTTGTGTTAAGCTTACGGTTTATGTTCCCTTTACTGCGGAAAAAGTAATAATTTTTAAATGTCAAAAAAAAGGGAAAAATAAATTTATTTGGCGCTGGTTTTGTCTGGAAAATGTATAATTAAAATTTCAATTATTTTTGAGGTCAAAAACAATAAGCAAGTGCCAGAGGCTTTCTTCAACACATTCATTCCAAAAATTGACAGATAGCTTGGATTAGTTGTTGAATCAGCTGTTTTTTTAACAAGCGATTACAACAACACAAATCTATCCGGATAGCTTTGGATAGTTACTCGAACGCAGCCAATATTTCTTTTTTAAATTTTAACAATTTATTTATTATTTCAAATTTCGAATTTTCAGAACTCTCATTCCTGCATTCGAAAGGAAAATTGTTCCCCGGCAATTCGAAATAAGATAATTCTACTTTCGGGAGAATCCATTTCCCATGGAGGTATTTTATAGTTGAATATTTAGATTTGGGCTGTATCTCTAAATTTTACTTGAGTGTACCTGCGTACAATTTACAAATTATGAAAATGAATGTTAGAGGTAGATCTAAATTTGTAGTAAATTCTGGTCAAGAAAAATCTTCCAGGAACCATAATTGCGTTAAATCAAAGTAATTAGATAAGGGTATCCATGGATTTTTCTCTTCAAAACTGGAATATTTTAAAACAGAAAACCAGTATTATAATACCCGCTATATGACAACAGAAAATTTTAGTAAGCCAAAGTAGAAAACAATAAAACATTAAGAAAATTAAATAATATGAAGCACAGGCCAAAATTGAATTGGCCCCTTGCGATTTGTGTGCGGGTTTTGTATGAAATTTCACGATTTTGTAAACCGTGACCTGAAGGCCAACATCCAGATAGAAAATACCCACAGCTATGCTCGTAAGGGAAATGAAAAGTGCTAGAAATCGGGTTACTCAGTGTATGGAAAACCAGGGGCGTCACCTACCTAATTTCACAACTGTGTAGTAGTAAATTTTAGATATACATATGTACGTTATACCTACATCTATATAAATAAAAATGTAAATGTTGGTTTGTTCCTTATCGCTAGTCTCTGAAATTTCTTAACCAATCGCTTTGAAATTTTGGCACACAATTGCATTTAAATATGCGCGTGTTTATGTATACTTTTTTTTGAAAAAAAAAAAACACGGGATAGGTTTGGCATAAAACAACACCCACTGTGCTGACGTATAAGCAATACAGGAACTTTATTTATCAAAAAAAATTTCTCAGTTTTATTGTCAAAAAATTGAGGAAATAAAATAATAATAAACAGCTGACAGCAAATTTTGGGTGAAAAATAAACGGTTCTTCAACAGGGACGCTACAAAAGTAGAGCAACAGGTGCAGCAAACGACGCCATATTTCTTGCCGCTATTTTGACATTTCTCTTCAGTAAGGTTTGCCATTTCATTATGGAAAGATATACGAGCCAACAACTAGTCGAAATTATAAAAATTTACTACGAAATTCGGAGTCAGTGGCCTCAACGTTAAGAGCGCTACGTCATCTTCAGCGATGAGGCTCATTTCTGGCTGAATGGCTTCGTCAATAAACAAAATATGCGGTATTGGTCAGGCAACAATCCACACGTACTCCATGAGTCAGCATTGCATCCCGAAAAAATTACGGTTTGGTGTGGTTTATGGGCCGGCGGCGTTATTCGGCCGTACTTCTTCCGTGATGAACAAGACCGGCACGTTACTGTGAATGGGGATTGCTACCGTTCAATGATAACCGAATATTTTTGGCCCCAATTGGATGATATGGACTTGGAGGACATGTGGTTCCAACAGGACCGCGCCACAAGCCACACAGCGAATGTCACAATTTATTGGAAACCAAGTTTGGAGAACGTGTTATCTCACGAAATGGTCCAATCGCTTGGCCGCCTCGGTCGTGTGATTTGACGCCGTTAGACTATTTCCTGTGAGGCTACTTCAAGTCTATGGTCTATGCCAACAAGCCAGCGACGATTGATGAACTTCGTACGAATATCGAACGTGAAATTGCAGCATTATCGGCCGATTTATGCTTGAAAACCGTCGGAAATTGGGTTCAGCGTCTGGACTTCTGCAAGCGTGCCCGTGGTGGCCATGCAAAAGAAATCGAGTTCCATACATAATGGCATCAAACGTACTTTCACAGAAATAAAGAATTTCATTGATATCCAAAACCGTTTTTTGTTTTACAGGGTGTTTTTCTTAGACGTGTGGTTTTCAATCTGGCAATACTTTTGTCTAAGTTGGTATTTTTGACAGCTGTCACTTGATTTATGCTCAGTTTGGTTTGCCATTTCAAGAATTGAAGCCGAACGACCATCAAACTCGTCGCACGTTCGGTGAATGGGCCCAAAACGAGATGGCCACCGATCCCGATTTTCACAAGAAAATTTTATTCAGCGATGAAGCTCATTATTGGTTGAATGGGTACGTTAATAAGAAAAATTGTAGTATTTCGAGTGATCATAATCCAGAAGCCATTGTGGAGACGCCGCGCCGCGCCGTTACATCCTCAAAAAGTCACTGTTTGGTGTGCTATATGGGCAGAGGGAATCATTGGGCCATATTTCTTCAAAAATGAAGCCGGCCATAATGTTACAGTCAATGGGGAACGCTTAAGAGCCATGATTAATGAATTGTTCGTACCTGAATTGGAGGATGTTGATGTGGACGATCTTTGGTTCCAACAAGACGGCGCTACATGCCAATACAGCCAACAAAACAATAAATTTATTGAAGGAAACTTTTGGTGAGTGCATTATCTCGTGCCGTGGGCCTGTGGCGTGGCCTCCAAGATCGTGCGATTTAACACCGCTGGACTATTTTTTGTTGGGTTATATGAAGTCGCTTGTCTACGCAAATAAGCCCGAGACGATTGACCCCTTGGAAGAGAATATTCAGTGCGTTATATTGCTGAAATACGGCCCCAATTGCTGCAAAAAGTGGTCGAAAATTGGACCCCTCGGCTGGAATTAATTCTCGAGCCAGCTGCGGCGGCCACTTGCCCGAAATCATTTTTAAAACATAAAGGCAAACCCTTTTCTTTATAATAAAGCTAAATTCTTGGCCATAACATTAAATCATATGCGTTGTATTTCTTCTTGAAAACCACACGTCTAAAAAAACCACCCTTTATTTAAAAAAAACTTTTGTAGCGCTCTTATTGAAAAACCCGATATAACCAAACATTGAGTACGGGAGGTTGTTGGTGTATACGTAGTGATATCAAAAACAAAAGTCTGGCAGGTGTTTTTGGCACCCGTCGTTGATGGGGATGGATTGTTGAAAATAGTAATTTTTACATTTTTTTTTTTCAGAAGCATTATGATTTAAATTCATTTTCATTTTTTTTAGATATGAAATGATGATCTGTCATTTTCCTAGACATTTATCTTGACGGTCCAAATAATAAAACTCAAGATATAAGCTTTTCAAGCGAAACTTATAGGATTTTTTGGGGACTTGTGTTGTTGATTTTTTGCCATGCATATAAGAGGACTTCGCTAATATGTGAACCTTTTGACATTGGATCTTGCATCGGACCGATTGTAAATTACCATCAAACAGAGGTATGAAGTGAGGTAGGTATAATTTCATACTTGCATTCAAAATATAAGATCTCCAAAACCTCTTCATCGATTGCTTTAGAAATTTGACTCAACGCAACGTTGCATTCGCATACGAGCGTGTTTTTCTAAACGTAACCATCTGTTGGACGTAAAAGCAAAAGCACGCTATACTGAGATCTCAGAAATTTCAACTGAAAGCGGATTAGGATTCCTCAATAAAATTTCTCAGTTTTGTTGTCAAAATGCTGAAGAAAAACAAATGTATTTACTTAATCTCTTTCTGACGGATCATAATATCTGAAATATCATTTTTGAATTTTGATTAAGTTATTTCGTAACATTCGTGAGCAAAAGCACTGCTCTGAAATTTAATGGACGCAAAAATGTATTTGTTATGCCACCGGAAAAATTAAACTGCCTCAACTTGGAGTTTGCAAAACGTCAATTATTTATTTGCCTGTCAGTTTATTATTTGAATTCTTTTATTTAGAAGCAAATTTAATTGAAAAATATAAATGATGGATTCTTATGGAGTTTTCCATTGGTAAAATAAATCAACTTATTTTGATTTGCATCTGTCAAAATGCCGATTTTGGCCATTTTTACCTTTCCATATAGGTGCTAACACCAACATATTTTACAGCAGTCAGTTTATAAAGCGTTTTTTGATTTGGTTTATCATAAATCGTTCATAATAAAGGGAAGCGGTATCGGTAACTTCATCAAGATCATTTTTCTCTTCTAAAATGCATCAAGGAAGATTTTTTGAAATACTGACAAAGAATCGTATTCCATTCGCTACCAAAAAAAAAAATTAATTTTTCAATTGAAATCTGAATTTACCGTGGCTTTTCTTCGAATTCTTACTTGAAATTTCAGCCTGTGAGTTGTGCATAGGACCGATCCTTTATCTTTTGCATTAAAACTTACAGACAGAAGAGCAACGATTAAATTTACAGTATTCCGTACTATCTAATCTGGGGGGTCATTCCGTAATTTTTACAACGATCGTCATCAATTTGATTCACGTAACACAATTACTATATCGTCTCGTCAGTCGTTTATTATAAATCACAGTTTGAGAAGGATTCATTGTAATAAATGACAAATCTGTAATTTATTTTTGTCAGTAGCGCCCGTAAAATATCAATTTTTATTTATAAGAAGTGAAGAAAATTGCTGGCAAAACGTGAAGTCACCTAAACAAATCGGTTCACCTATCCTTCTTTTAAATCTTTTGTTTATTATTTACTGATTCCAAATCACCATTGCAAGCTACACGAATGAACGACACGTCCAATTTAAAGAACTTTTATATAAAAATCTTTAAGGCAACGATAAGTGCGTTGCGCCCATTTTACGGTTTACATGGTTGTCCTTCCATGTCTATTATCCAAAGTTTGGTGCCCAAATTTGAGTCGACCATTTCAGGGGACAGTTAGCCAACGCCTTTGCATCAACGAAACCCAGGATCAACCGAAAACATCTACCCGCCCTTATTGAAAAAACAATACATATAATAAAATGCATAAATTGCTTATAACAACAAAAAAGACGACACAAGACGATAGCTTAATAGGTATCGTTCAAATACTAACGATTTAACAATCACGTTTTGACGATTTTTGAGTTACGGAGAGCAAATTTCGATCGTCAAGACGATATCTTTCTGTCGATAGTGATTATTGCTTTTACGTGATACAAAGCTGTCTTCAAAACGATATCGTGTGGCGATAATCGAATTTACATAATGACCCTCCTGAATGAGAAGCTGACATTTTGCTTAACTGTGAATTTCTGTCCTCAGAAATTGCTTGAACAGAAAATCACAGATAGGGGAAATTTTTTAGGTACGGCTAAACAAAATTGTATGTCAGGTATTCTTATATTTCCTCCTACAAAAAACATGTCCGATTAATGTATATATCTAGGAACCAACTAAAAAAAAACAACCCATGCGTTCAGGCTCAAATTAATTGGATGGAAATTAAATTATACGAAATCGATATTAAATTTATTGACTACAAAATTTTAAAACTAAATTTTTAAATCATACAAAACAAAGTATTGTTAAATTTAAATTTACTCCCAGAAAAGCGGGCGGGTAACAGCTAGTATATTATAAAAAAAAATAAATTAATACAAATAGCTTCGAAGAGTAGTTAGAAACACCGAGCAGCCACATTTTGCAATTCACTGGGGCGTATGCGTACTTTTTTTTTATTTTGTATAATTTTTAACCTTTTTTCTTCGAATTTTGTTTATGAAATGAAATATTATTGTTATGATTTCTTGATAGTGCGCTGGTGGAAACTTAGTTCTCATATACATATTTAATCTCTTCTGAATGTATGTATGTACATACAAATGTATACATCATGTATTTATGTATGTTCCATTGCCACATGAGAATGAGGGTGCATTGTGTTGGTGCTACTTTCTTGCATTGGAAGTGTTAGTGGAAAAAGCATATATTTCAGTGGTACATGCGAAAGCAAAAATCTCGAAACTGAAAAATCCTTAGGCATTACTAACCTCTCTTATTATCACATAAGTTTCATTAATAATAACATGTTTGCATGTGTTAGGGTATTATAGGCAAAGGAGTGTGTATAACTCTATGCACTAATGCGTTTATAAATAAGTACGCCTGATAATATTTCAGTTTTGTTTCAGAAAATGGAAAAGAACGAGTTCTACTCTTAATGAAATAAGTGTTGTTTAAGATGAAAAATACATTAAATTTCTTCAAAATAAGTAATTGAATGTACAGATACTGCAGAACATGTCAAAACTTATTAAATACATAATTGGCTCTGAAAGTAATAAATCTGCAATAAATCTAAACAAAGCCAGAATATTACCTCAAGTTCCATTTTACATTATGTATGAAAGTCCTCGTATTGTTTGCTTTTTTGTTCCTTAATAAAATTATGTGTCTTCACTTCAGAGTTCATCACTTCATCTCAACAATTTAGTAGTACCTACCTATGGAGTGTTGTACATATATGTGTAGATGTATGAGTTTGTTTGCTTTCGTAACGTACCAAAATTTACATGACTTATATACCTACAAAGGTATATCCGTATACATGGATTAAAATCCATGAACTATTCTTGATATTTTTCCGGCATAAGCACTTGAAGAAGGCATCGTAGTTGAAAACATTCCTCACTCACAGACACAAGCATACATGCAATTAGATATGCACTTAAATTTGTGTAGGTAGAGCTATACAGGTTATTATGTTGGTATACCGTTGAGTGTATAGTTGTGTATAAACATTACAGTATCGCATAAATAATGAACTCAAATGAAAATTACATGAGGAGGTTGTATCACTATGTCTTTTCATAGATGTCCACGTCCCGCGTCATCCCCTAGTCTTAAAACAGATGGAGACCAGAAAATAAATGTATTCACAGATTTTTTTTTTTTTTCAGGACAGTATTTACGTCACCGCCATTATGATTATGTCAAGAGCAGTAGAAGGATACTTCCCTTGATGTGAGATATATTTTTTTTACCATAAACCATAACAATGGTATAAGCTGTAGTTAATTAGTCTTAATAGTTGAACATGAATTCTGTTTTCGTGTAAAGTAGGTTGGAATTTTTGGATACTTACAATAGAAAAAGGTATAATATTCATACCCATTTCCTTGATAGGTAAATTTATGTATTAACATATGCATATCTACGGTTGTACACACCATTCGAATATGCAAGTTTTGTATTTGTGTAAACTACTTGTGGATTTTCGGGCTTGAAATGGAAAAATTGTTTTTTTTTTTTAGTTAGGCAGAGTTCAAATCGGAGAAGTTATAGTGAGTGAAGAGGTCAATTAGTACCTACCTATTCTTTACAAAAATTTGCATCAATTTCAGGAAATTGTCTGTAGATATATGTAGGTTAGTTGATAAGAGTGTTTATATTAAACTAACTGAACCTGCCCGCTTCGCTGCCCCTTCACCACCATGCACTATACAAATCTATCCAAAATCTTTGTTTACAAAATTGATTTATTTACATGCATTGGTGCCAAATTTTAAACATTTAGAACCGGCTCTAAATGACTTTTAAAACAGGAGTCAGCTTTAAAAAATATAGTTACATGAATTTTGTCTGAAGAGGAAGATATTTTTTGCAAAGATTATGAGATTTTTAGAAAGCCAATAGCAACATATCCGACGTAATATGATTGTCTAGGTGTTACAGTCAGTTATAAATTATAATGAACTTGGGTCATGATTCAATCAATATCAAAGAACTTCAGGTATACTAGGCAGAATCCATTTTGTCATCACCAAACTATCCGGAGTTCTGATCACAATGTCAACTTTGGAATAGAATTCAACAAGCTTTTGCTTCTCCAGAGGGAATGAAATGGTTTCGGCAAGAAGCATACATATAAATTTGTCTTCTCTGTCAGTTAACGGACACGGGTTTTCTTTTCTATCCGGTTTTCTAGCAACTGTACGATGGAAATAACGAAAGCAGCATTTGAAGCACATTGGCGATGCCACCAGATCCCGCACTTATGACAATAACAACCATCGTAGTTATTCGGAACACAAAATTTTCATAAATAGCTCCCAATTGTGTTGCGAATCGGAATAATTAAAATCAACATTTTCCCAAATGTTGAAACACTTATATACCGACCGATTCTTAATTGTCCACATTCTGCAGAGAATTTTTGCCAACCGGAGTAAACATAAACAATAAATTTAAGTCGATATATTTTGTGTGCTTTTATAGTTCTGTTTGCTTGATATATCTATCAAAAATTGAAGCGATTAATTGAAAAGCCTTCAATATTTAAAAGAGTTGTTTAAAGTATTTAAAATTAACGAAAAATTAGATATGGGCTCGCAACTAAACGACTACTTTAACTAGAGTCGACGCGATGTTTTTCCTAAGACGAGGATTGTTTAAAATTTTGTGCCACTATGCTTATATGTATACACAAAACCGAATGTGGAAAGTTGTTTGGATATATTTATTACGATCGACAGCGCTTTATGTAAAATATCTCATCAAAAATTCACACATCAAAATCTTTATATAATCTTGAATCTAAATAACATAAATTTAAATGCAAATGCGCATTCGGAGTTCCTCAAGATGCAGTTGTTGGTATACTTGTTTCAAGGCGCGTATCGTGCTTTGGAAGTAGAACGCTGACTCCAATTTGTCTTATTCGTGATTCAATTGAACCTGTACAAGTATTTTACGGCCAATTTCTTCACAGAGGCGTAACGCTAGTTCCAGTACCGGTCCTTAAATTATTTATCAAATTAGTATCAACTCATTTCTTCAAATAAGTACAATAACCTAGTTGTGTTAATTTTGTACTGACTAGCTCCTCAAAATCAGCTAGTACCTGGTTATCATACCAATTGCTATAGTACTCAAATCGGTACCAAATTATTTCTTCACATAAGTACTAAGCCCTAGTTCTTTCAAGTTGGTACCAAGTACTATTTAAGACTCAGTATTAGCTAGGACTTTGAAATCGGCAGTCTATAGTGGTCAATTTTAATATGAGTATGCAAAGTTGTAGGTTTCGATTATATCTACGGGTGCATAAGCTCATTAAAGATACAACACAATTTCAATTAAACGTCAAAAATGATTTCATTAAGTCCAAAAAGTTCTAATTTTATAGAGGGAAAAGTCATTAAGTTACTTAGTGAGTTTTCGCATTGAAAAAAAATTTAAAAGAAAGTGTCGAAATTCAGTTACTAAGGTACTTAGTGACTTTTTGCACTCGATTTATTGACCAAGTGGTAAGCACACCAAACTAAAATCTCGGTATTGGGCTGGTTACAGCGATCAGGAAAACTCACGAGGAAAACAATTTATTTTTGATAATTGAAATTGTTAACTTACAATTTGAAAAATGAAAATGATACGAATCTATGAAGAATCACTTGAAATAACTTTTTCGCAAAAAACCTTTGCTTTGAGTGAAATATGTTTTCTTATAAAGGCATTTATTAATTTTCTTGATGAAAATTCTGTACGGAAAACGATTCCTGATCGCTATAATAGGCCCCTAAGACTTATTTACTTTCGGCACATATTTTCGTAATGTTTTGCTGTCAAAAGAAAGAATTGGAAAAAACAAAATTGTTAAAACCGACAATCAACTTTTGCGTTCCTGAGTTGTCGAAAACCCGTAGCATAGAAGCAGAGAGAAACGCATTCATGAGAAAAAACAGTATTGGAAAATCCGATTATGAAAACCATCAATTCGACGGCTAAAGGGGAAGTTGCAAAATAAGGTCTGCCATAAAAATATTGGATTGATGAGTTACCTCAGACAGTGAATCATTTGTCATTTTTTTCTGACACCAGAAACCAGAACCTTGCAGCTCTGTTTCTTTGTTTTGTGCAAACCACAAATCTGGAAGTAATTGAACAAAAATACTTCGAATCTGGACATTCACAAATGGAGGTGCACACTGGACAGTATGCACTCGGCAATCGAAAACGAAAAAATGCAGGTTATGCTATACCGTTATGGGTAGGAAAAATATCATGAAATCTGCTAGAAGAACTGTCTTTAAATTAAAAACTCATAGAAAATTAATAAAAACAATCTTTTCTTTTTATTATGAAATAAAAAAAAATAAATATAATTCTATTGTATTAGGTAGAAAACACAGTAATAATCTCAAAAAAAAAAGGTTTTGAATTAAAAAACTCTAATTTAGTATTTTTAAGGTAGTTGGAAATTTAAAAATTGAATATCTCAAAATCAGTCAAATGTTACTTTAATAAATGTTCGCAATAACCCGACGATTTATACTTTTCACCGCATTACCTTTAAAAAATTATCTATCCCTAAAGCCATCTTCTAAGTACATAACTTTTCAAACAAAAAAAAAAAAGAAATTTAAAAACCAGGCCGTATTTTCTGAAATTAGTCCGAAAATGCATGCGCTGCTGCAATTTTGACAGGCTACTAAACTGACTTAAGCGAAACACCCACAGTAACACTCTCGGTCTTCTACCTAAGATTTCCTGAAGTTTTGAGCTCAATCGGTATGGGGGTTTCGGAGTCTAATGTAAGCATACAATCATGTATGTACAATGTAGTTTAGTTTAGTTAATTTTATTGACTTCAAACTTTATTTTCTATTCACAATTTCATTTGTAAGTTTATCTTAAGTTTTAAATTGGTTTGGCGCATGGCCGTCTACCAGACTGACATTTACATTTTAATTTTTATAGAAATATATTACTAAAGAAAAAACTAATATAATGCTTTCAAAAATATAATTTTACATTTTTGTATACAATTTTTTGTTTTATACGTTAAAAACTTTCATCGATTATACATGTTCTGTATCGCAAAGCACTCAGACAATATTGGTATAAAAGTTCCCAACCGCGTCCTCCATTTATCTGTTTTATGGTTTCTTCTAAACTGAGTATATCAACTCCAAAGTATCTCTTGCGGAATTCTTTAAGAATTGGACAAACTCCCAGAAAATGAAACACGTCTTCACGTTCTCTTCAATTGCACTATATAGGAAGATCTGGACGGTGAGGAATGAAATTTAAGTTGAGGAGTTCACCACTAACTTTAAGGATCATACTGATTTTGTTTATGGTGTTATCCGTCAAAAAGTAGATCTGTTGGTCTAAAAAGTGGTTAAGTTTACTGTAGTGAGCTCTATATAGTGATGATTTCACTTCCCCAATAAACTTGTCGTACATCCTGTTACCTAGTTTCATCAATAACTCATCAAATTTCGTTTTAACCGAATAAGGGTTATCTTCAGCTGATATTGAAAAGGTTATTGAGCAATCATTCGTTAGTTTATACCACTCACCTATACGCATGCTCCTCTAGAACTAATGATGTGACTTAGCACAAGCCTCGGGATCCTGTTTTCTCCCATCGCCATAACTCTTGTCACATAATTAAAGTGTAATTTGAGAGTATCCAAGAAAATGGGGCCTGTTCCTGTTTCTAGGTGCAGCATATAGTTGGGTGTCGTACTTGGCAGCCTAAAAGTGCTTTTGATGAAAAAACGGAGGAGCTTTTCTACTGCATCGAACGAAATGTATCCCCACACTTCCGCTCCGTAAAAAGGAATTGCAGTTGCGGTTGCTCGAAAAACTTTATATTTAGCAATATGAGAAACGTTATTCCTCAAATAGCAGCTTCTCCACACGGTTCACATTGGACGCTTAGCTTCCGCTACTTTTCCTCGGAGGTGTCTATCGAGATTCAGGTTCGAGGTAATCAAGACTCCCAGATACTTGTACTCCTTGACAATTTCGACAGCTTCCTCTTGAAATGTCCATTTTTAAATTCTAGAGTATCTCCCTCCACCGCTTCTAAATATCATTATTTTAGACTTTGAGAGGTTAACCGATAAGTTCCAGACTTTGCAATAGCGCTGCAGTCTATTCATCATCAGCTGCATTCCGTCTATAGATTCGGCCAGGAAGACTATATCGTCAGCATACATGAGGCCTGGAATGGATTTTCCATTAAGCTCTATACTACCTTTCACTGCGTTAGTAATGTCGTTTATGTAAAGACTAAAGAGTAGCGCACTTAAAACGCAACCTTACTTTACTCCAATTGATGTCTGAAACTCATCGGAAAGTTGTTTTCCATCCCACACTCGGGCCGCGTTTTGTTTATATTAACATTGCTCTAATGACTTCAATTATTTTTGTAAAGATTCCATAATTGTAGAGCTTATAGAAGAGAGCTTCCCGGGGAATGGAGTCAAAAGCTGCTCGAAAGTCGACGAAAAAAGCATACAGCTTTTTGCCATTATTCTTGTAGATTTCGGCTATATTTACTAAGGAAAATATTTGATCGACTGTTGAGTGATTTTTTCTGAACCCTATGTACAATGTACATCCTTCCAATTTTAAATGAATAAAAAATATATTGGACTTTTGAAATATTTTGTTTCAATATTTTGCAATTTTCAATCGATTATTGACAGCCGTAATATAGGGGGATTAAGGAAATGGCACACTATCAACTTTAAAAAAATGTCCTGGTCCTGTTACCCTCCCCTTTAAGAAAAGTGCACAATTTTGTTTGTAATTTTTTATCATAAAGAACGAATCTAAGCATTCATTCCATGAACCCCGATGGTATCTGCATTTTCGAATCAATATTTTGTCTTAAACATCTGCTGACTATGATGTTGGGCCAAATTTTTAAAATAATAAAATATATTTATAAGAGACGTTTAAAGCTTATTTTTTGTCACATTTTCTACACTTTTGTACAAAACCAAAATTTAAAAAAAAAATGTAAAAAAATTAGTGAAAATTAGCAATATTAAAATAGTTCTCATACACACTCATATGAATTGCATGGTTTTTATATACGATCACACTAAATCTAGCACACTTAAAGCACGATATATATATATATTTTTTGTTTTAACTCTTAGGGCAATAAGAGTATGGGCTATAATGTGAAGGGCTTCATTTATATCAATTTTACTAAATATACAAATATTTATAACTTTTAAAAAACTTATTTTTTGTTTTAATGATTTCTATTCATTTTTAAAGTATAATTCCCTAGCTACGATTTTATCTCAATAGTTTGATGCTTTTTACACACTTATTCCAACTATATAGCGCAGCTGTCAGTGGTCACTGCTATATATTAATAATTACTTTTTTGTTTAACACTTTGGTAGATTGAAAATGTTATAGTATACTTATTTTCAATACAGAGAAGAATCTGCTGAAAATGTAATTCATTTTTTTCTTTTTGTATGTACAATAGTTATAAACATTTATTAATTTTATCTAACAGTTATTTTTATATACAAGAGAAATACTTAACATTATTTATATAGTTTAATTTTTGTTTTATTTTATTTAATTTATTACAAATTTTAGCCAATTATGGAATATTCTAACGCTATTAGTACAAAAAATATGACTCGCTATAGGTGTCGGTTCGGTCGGAGTCTTATTGATGGTATATAATTTGCCAACCCCTTCTTTAATGGATTTTAATTATGTTCCAATTGACAAAGTCTTTTTGAACAATTATTTATTTTTAAATATAATTAACTACATATATAGTATAATATTTGATTTAATTTTTTTTTTCAAAAACTGATTGTTTTTTAAGCTTCATTGTTTTTTTTTTAATGGCTTTGCTTCCTCAACAAACTTTGGTTTTTTTTTTGTCAATAGAAAAGATTCGCAAAAATGGTAATGGATTCAGATTTTTAAGTTTAAACATTTTGCTAAAAAATAATTTGATTTTGTGTTCATTTGTTTTGTTTTTTTTTCAGGGTGGTTTCAATTACAATGTTTACTTTACTTGATTTTTTTTTTCAACAGCTAAAGTTTTATTTTTTTTTTCAAATAATTTTTATTTTTTGGTCTTTGATTAGGGATGGTTGAATCCATTCAAAATTGTTCTAATAATTTTTGTTAAAACTCTGTAAGGGCTTGCGAGTTATTTTTTATTCCAAAAAGATTAATATTTGCTTGACTTTTTTTTTCATACAATATTTTTAAACAAGATTGAAATCCTTTTAGTTTTCATTTGCTTATTGAATTTTTAACAGACAGGTACACTGAAAAGCTGCACCACTTTTCATTGAAATCTTTGTTTGGTTTAATTTAGAAATAGATTTAAAGGAAAATGTAGAAATAAAATAATGTAATTAATAACTATAAAAATCAAAATATTAACGGTTTATTACTTAATTAATAAAAATTTGCTTATGTTTAAATACAAATTTGGTAAGATAATAAACAAATTTAAATATCTAATGGTTTCATCTCATTATTTTACGATACAATGCTATTGATATCATTAATTCACCAAAATTTAATCATGATCTCCTAGTTTGGGTGATGTGAAATTTTAAGAAATCTTTTTTTTTTTCTACATTTGAATTGGTTTTATATATAAATTAAATTCAAAATTATTTAGCGGAATCTTGGAAGTTCAATTTGGAATTGAATAAAACTTTTTAACCTTTGAAAAAAATATGTACCTAATCATGCCGATAATGGAATGCGCAACGTTTTAATCCCAGATGGGAGTCCCTATCCGAGGAAACCCATCGCATGCGGATACTTGCTAGAAATACCAACAAAAAAAACTATATTGAAATCGTATTGGACAATCTCACATAAATTGCAATTACGAACGGATTCGGTGATACATACTATGCGATTCGTGAAAGGGCTGAATGTATTGTTTTTTATCCACAACACTTTTGGAATGGATTTGAAATGGAAATGATTATATGCAGTGCACATGATTAGTCAATACACAGATTCGCTATAATTGTAAATATGAAAAAAGTCATAGCCTGATGCCATCCGCCTGTTTCGGAAATAAAGAAGATCTGTGTTGAATATAAGTAAATGCTTTGATAAATTTTGTATCAATCTAAAAAAACCTTTTAACTAAATGAAAATTTAAACAACCGATTACCGTTAGTTTACGTATTTACATACAATATTTTTAGGAAACTGATGCAGTAAGGAGCTGGCTGAATAAAAATAGAGCTCGTGTCTTACAGGACAAACTATGCCAACTGCAGTCAGCGTTGCCGAAATTTTTTTTTTTTAAAGTGCCAACGCTGCCAACAAAGAGTGCCATCTTAGGCCACTGGGTGCCACGAACGGAAATAGTAAAAAAAAATTGATTTCATAATAATTTTTAATTTTATTTATTGCACCTCATATAAAACTTTAAGAATAACACGAATAAATGAACACAGAATTAATAAATCAAAGAAAAGAACTTCATTAAACGAAACATAACAAAAAATAAATGAAAGCAACGAGGAATTTGTCAATTAATATACCAATATAAGTCTTCAGGTGGTATGAAATGTTGGCAAGTTTCGGCCTTTCTTATGTCATTAAACCCCAAAAGTGATTTCATAACTTTACAAGAAAGTCGATTTTTACTATGGGCTTTAATATTATTTAAACGTGAAAAACCCTTTTAGCTGATTCACTGCCATGTCGTAAAACTTAAATTTTGACATATTTGGAGACGTTTGCTCGTCGAAAGAATTTATCATGTTTCCTAATTCTGACCATAACTTTGTTGAATCCTGAAAAATGCTGTATAAAAACATTCTAAGAATTTTTTTGTATTGCATTGTATTTTACTAGAGTGCCATTTGAAGTTTTTGAGTGCCACAGTCAGGAGCGAACCAACCATATGTGCAAGATGTGCAAATGCATAGGGCGCAAAATTCTGGGGGCGCATTACAAAGAGCAAGAAAATTTAATCTGATCTTGCGCACAAATTTCCTCCAAAGATACATTTTAGCGCGGATTCTTAGCCGAGCAGTACGCAGTTCACGAGCTAAATTCCAACTGTCATCTAGTACTTTATCAAAAAGTCTTCAATTAATTTAGCGCGCGAAATAATGCTGAACACATTCTTTCACAGATAATTTTTGACATTTGTGAATCAAGACCAAAGATTCTCAATATAGAGATGAGAATGTTTTAACATTTCACCCTGCAAAATCTACTGTTTTTTTAATTTCGTCTCATGTCGACAAATAGATGTGAATTGCAACAACAATTCAACCCTGCTGTAAATGTTTGAGGTTTTTATACATAAATTCCCATTTTGTATCTGCAAACTGACATTTCAAGTATGTAGGCCGAGTATTCTCGTCTTGATGTGTATAATCTCTGCTCACTTTATTTTTTATCGAAGCTTTTAGCAAACGTTAGTAGAGATAAAAATAGTATAGATAAAATTTAGTTTAGCGCGATCTGCGTACTAGGCTTTAACCACAAAACTTGTTCAAATAATCCCAAAATAACATCCATCACAACTGTGCTAAGTTATTTCTTGCACAGTAACTAACTTCACTTTTACTGTTGCATTTAAGGAAAATTTAACTCAAATATCGTAAAATTATAGATCCCACTAGATCTATGCATTGAAAGTCTACCTCCTGTGTAATGTGGAAAAGTCTTATGCATGTGGATGTTTGTATGTATGCAAATATAAAATAGGGCGCTTTCTACAAATCTTGCACAGGGCGCAAGTTTGGCTGGGCCCGGCCCTGGCCACAGTGCCATTTAAATTAAAAGGTGCCAAAAGTGCACGATAGTGCTACATCGGCAACGCTGACTGCAATGCACATTTATTAAAAGGGTCGAAAATTAGTTCAATTTCAGTTTAATTCTTGTACTTGTAAATGGGTAATACTTAAGGCACTTTCATCATTGGATGAAAAATACTTTTAAAATACCATTTTTTTTGTAGTTGAAAGCCCCTTCCTTTGAACGGGGATGTAAGAAGTTTTCCGCTATATTTGAGAACCATAAGTCTCACAAATGTCAGCACATTTTAGTAGAGAATTTAATTCTCTACAATTTTTATTAAAGTACTTTTTACCGTGAAATTAGATCTACAAAAATAGTAATTAAAAATAAACGAACATTTTCAAAAAAAATATCATTAAAGAGCAAACATTTGTATACATAAAACATTAAATTAAAATTATTAATGGAGTTTTAAGATACATATAATCTTCCAAGGCCCAACAATGCAAAAAAAAAAAAAAATAATACAAAAAGGGTGGACAAAGCCCCAAGCTGCAACAAATAAAAACATTTAGGGTGAACCGCCTATATCCGCCTGCTCCTCACTATGTTAACAATAAATTTACGCACATAAATGTATGTATACCTGCTGAAATCAGGGCTACCTTCGTGGCTCTAAAGAGCCATTTTGGCTCTTTTTTTCAGGTGTGGCTCTTTGACTCCACTTTTCTAAAATCATCCAAAATTGGCTCATTCTACTCTTTTTCAAAATAATATATCTACTTTTTCCTTTTTAATTTTTCAAAATTTTTCAGTTTTCCTCTAAGTAAAAAACGTCATTTTAACATTTAAAAGCCTGTTAAATAGTTAAAAGGGCTTTATGAAATCGGCAATTACCTTTAAGCTTTTCTTCTTAATATTTCCTGAACGTAGCAATGAGAAACAATAAGATGAATATAGTGTGCCATATTTCGGGTTTTATATTACAAATTTTTCAGCTGTTGTCTGTTGTGTATTTGATGAAATAAAATGGCGCAACATTTTAAATATTGCTCGTTGGGAGTTTAACTTTTAAATTATTGTTATCAAACTGTAAAAAAAAACCTTCAGGCATTTAAATGGCTCTAGTTTAGTTGTGAGCCTTTGTCTTACTACTTCAAAATTCTAAACACGTTAACCAACAACTCTTCTATAAATAATGCGGAACGAAAGTAAATTGAAGTTGAAAGAGCTTAAATCTGACAGATGAAAAGATAAAACACAGCTACATAATAAAAATAATCCAATTAAACACAAATCAATTGATTGTGATTCTTTCTTCCAAACATGTAGGTACAGGACACGGAGATGCGCTATCGTGTGACTTCTTTAATCTCATTTCTCGTTCTGGAGCAGATAGTGCGAAGAGCAGGTGTTTCCTGGAAGGAACTATTTTCAACAGATCTATCCAACTACATGGGTATGCGGACGATAAAGACATCATCGGCCGCTCCCAACGTGTTGGTCTTGAAGTAAATGAGGAAAAGACCAAGTTGTTATCAAAAAACAAATAAGCATCTGTCCACCGAGATTGAAAAAACGTAACTTTTGATAGCAGTAATTTCGTGGTAGTTAAGGAGTTCATCCCCCTTGGAGTAAACGTTAACTCCACAAATGACACCTTAGTGAAGATTCTACGACGAATTACCGCTGCTAATTCGGTTAAGCGAAACAAATGGATTCAAAACTCTTTACGCGTAATAAGAAGTACACGCTCTACAGAACCCTTATATAACCAGTCCCAGTCCTGCGCGTTAAGTAAGTAATCTACTAGATGGAAGAAATGTGTATATATCTGATTCTAAAACAAATCTAATAATTACTCACTTCTTTAAGTAGGTATACCTGAGGCGATGTAAAAAGATATATAATTGTACAGATTTGTCTGTACAACGCTATTGCAAAATTGAAGATACCAATAACAGATTGAGTCGCATTTTATATGTTGTTGACTTTTAACAAAATTACAGGAACATAATTTGAGGAATTTTTGCTTCTTTAATTAATTCATTAATTTTTTTATAAATTTAAATAAATATTTCCTGACACAACAACTTGACTGCATAAAATAATGAAATGTGTTAGCAGCTAATATCTACAAAAATTTACCAGTCAAGAGTGCTCTTTATCAGCTTTTTTAATTAATTGTAATATTTAAAAACTATTTTGTATTGGTTTTATATTGTTAATGGCACTTTTTAATTTTTACCATTAGTACAAGCAATAGGGAGTTAAAAAGGACCCCTCTGTACGTTTTTTGAAAGGATTTTTATAATTTATATGTAATGTGATGGGGGATATTGAGAAGAACTTAAATCTCAGTTTGCGGGACGGAAAGGGTTTATATTGTTTTCTCGACTCCTATTAATCCTTTAACGATTTTTTTTGTCAGTTTGTATGAAAAAATATTCATGAAAATTAAATGTTTATTTTTCAAAAATTTGTGAACCCTTCTGTTATACGACTTTTCGATTTATTCATTACTATAGGTATGATATTATTTAATTCAAGACACTTACCCACACAGCTCCAGAAAGAGTGAACTTTTATTAGTTTTTTTGGGAATATTTTGCTGTGATACCCAAATACCATTAATATTATAAAAAATATTTACTTAAGAGATCATTAAAGCGATAAAATTTTGCTTTGTACTCGATACAAATAGTTTCAACTAAGAAATTAATATAATTAAAATTGGATTGTCACCATTTTAGGTTTGTAAAAATTATAAACTTTAGGGCCTGTTTCACAATGTCTGAGTAAAGTTCTGATTAGTAACTCGACTCATAAATATAGTTAGGTACGGGTTATAAGTTCACAATTCAAAAAAAAAAAACTTGTATTACCCATTCAGGTAGGTCAAAGAAAACCGTGATTCTTTCTCTTGTGGACTTATGACCCAGTGTTAATATTTATGAGTCGAATAACTAATTAGAACTTTATTTAAACATCATGAAACAGACCCTAAATCTATTTTCAATATTCTAGTTAAAAATAAAATACACAAGCATTCTTGGAAAATAAAACTAGATTCAAGAGAACGAAATGAAAGAAAGTATAAAACAATAAAAATATAGTTAAAAAAGCCTTAGAAATCTATTTATGTCACTAAAACCAAGTCCCATTTCAAAACTCGTATGGACAATAAGCTAATTCTCAATTTTAAAACGAATCCTCTATCTAATGATTTTCTTACAACAACGTTTTCTTTTTAATTAGTATTTTTTCAATAGTTTTCTTTTTGTTCCTATATTATTAAAACTATTTTATTTTTTTTTAATTCATTTTTCTTTCTTACAAAAAATAGTTTACTTCGAAAATTCTTTCATATACAAGAGAATATACAATCAAATATTACAAAAAATCAATGTTCCCATTTCTCTAAAAAAAAAAAAAATACAATCTCCTAATCACTTTACTGAATGTGTGTCTTCTATTTTATGAGCTTTTGTAAATAGATTTCAGTTAATTTAATTTTCTTATTTTTCACATTAGTTTTTCTTTGGTTTTTTTTTCTCATTTTTTTTTATGAAATTCATTTTATACAAAAAAGTTTGTTCATTTTTAAAAAATTATTGTATTTTGTTCACTTTAACAAAAATATCTTAATATTTAATCATGAATTTATGTTGGTTGAAGAGCTTTTTCTTTTCCTTTTTACAACTTATATCTTCTCTTCACGTGTACAATAATTGTATATGACTTCCTTTTATTTTTCAATAATTTTACTTATACAAACTGTCCTTGTTTTTATACAAAAAAAATAAATATAAGAAATGTTTTAATCCTTTTGTTTTTAGTATTTTTGTATTTATTATAATTTAGTAGGTACGTTGTTTTATCGAATTAATATTTAAAAAAACATTATATAAATATGCTTAGAAATAATTAAAAAAAAAAGATGATTGAAAGTAATTTAAATTCTTAAAAAAAATAAACAAGATAAAAGTGTTGTCACTGGCCATGTGTGTATACTGGGGGCGAATGAACCATTCCCCAGTGCGGCCATTCCGATGCTGGGCGTTGTTGTTTCTGAAGCAGTCTCTGGTGGCCTTTCGACTTCCACTGAAAGAGAAGAAATAGAGATTTTTCGAGGAAATTAATTAATTTCTAGAATCCATTAAGCGAAAAAAGACAATAAAATCGAAGCCTACAGAAATAGATTACCTTCTTTCTAAGTAAATTTGGGATGATTTTATGGTTCGGAGAAGAAAACTGATACTGGTGCAGGTTTTGTCTTTGATAATGAAATATAATCATTTAATGAGCATAAATAAGGCGTACTTCTTACGATTAAATCGAAAAAAGTTGCTTATCGCCGAAACGAAGTTGATTTCGCAGACAAATATTTATTCGAGTTTTCCATATAACGATTTATCCAGCACTGGAGTATTCTAATACCTACAAGGTGAATCGAATAAGATACAGGAGAGAGCTATGGGGCGTGCAGATAAGTCCAAGACAAAAAAATATTACAGGATGGAGGGTATAATTCTGTTAAAGGAGTCTATTTGTTTAGCATGTAGGTTAGGTAGGTATATTTTACTCTCGTTAAAGTTCAGTCGTTTTTGAGAAGTGATGGCTTATAATATATTTTAGAAATTTCGTATTTTTACATGTAGTAACAGTTGACTGTCGATTAATCAGGATGCCCTGGACTAAGCTTGTGCTGGATTTGTTATCAATTCATACAAAAAATATTAACGGACCCTTTTGTCAACGATTTCTTGTAAATAACACTGGTCTGGTCAACACTAATCATGCCACACGAACTCTGACAGCGAATACTGTTTTCGCCACCTACCTATACCTAGTTAACTGCAGTAGTTTTGTTTCGGTTGGTCTAGTTTTCTTGTGACTGGTTGATTTGAAGAGAGGCCGCCGCCATATACCGTTTGCTGTACCAATGAATTGGACCAAACCAAGAGATGACGTTTTGGATTGCATTTTTTCTAACAGATGTTAAAGTTATTAATTTCAAGAAAAAACACACGGTTATAGTTACCCTTATTTACAGCCAGCTAAAAGACCAGCACTTCATAATGACAACAATTTGCCTATACTAGTAATATCTGGGTCAGTTGAGATTAAAGACTAACAGTCTTTCACTTCGTGTGGCCTTGATAACCTTGGAGAAATCTCAACCAAGCCATACTCTTACCTATATAGGATCTCAACTTAAAAAATGGAATTTGCATTACATGAGGTATATAAAATTCTTGGCAAACAGATTTTTTCCATTACTTATTTTTACTAACAGTCACTCATCATCGCTCGCTATGTTCAAGAGACATTTGTGAACATAGCGAGCGACACGTCACTCTGCTTTGAAATCTATTCTGGTTTTTAATGGAATACTGTTCCTGACTCCTGAGCGACAAAGAACTACATATGTCTCCGGAGCGATTGCAATGTTTGAGAATGTTACTTAGGCACGAAATTGTTACAACCAGCCGCTCAAGAGAATTGTTGCTCAAAAAATGGAAAGTTGTCGCTTCAAATTGTCGCTCAGTTGCTCTCAGTGACGAGCCTTAAGAGTAAAGTTTATAGATCAACTGCTTACAAACATTCCGCTTAGTGACTAGAGATCCAAAAAAAATTAAAAGCATACAGAAGAATTATTCTTAAATTAGCTTTCAAATCCTGTGACTTTGTAAGTTAAATAAAAGCTATTAGTGGCGAAAGAATGCTTTTTTTTCAATTCTATTAGGCGTTGTTAAAACTAGTGCACAACCTTTGAAACGCCTTATGCTGGACTTACACGACTGACAAATTGGCATTTTTCTTTCACTATACTGCCAAAAGAATGAATTTTTCCATTGTCCTGTCATTTTTTTGACAATTAAGTGCCAGAATACTGCCAATTTGTCAGTCTTGTAAATCCAGCATTAGGTTTCAATAAAAGGTATTAACTCATTTAGTTGTGAAATTTTGAATTCAGGACTTTTCTGTGTAAGTATTATAATACTGCCGATAAGACGATCATACATTGGAGCTAGCATTAAAAATACCGACGTGTGGCTTATCTACGTGCGAATGAAACGCATGAACTGAGTGCACATTACAATGAATAAAACTGTTTACGAATGGCTAACCTGCTATCCCGTCGTGTAAATGCGCGCAAACACGGGCGCCACCTTCATAAAGGGTCCGCCATCTAACTTTTTTTTTTCAACTAGTGCTTAGTTTGTGAATGGTAACACTTAGCTCATGTCTGATTTGACAGATAATTAGTTTTATCCTTCCGCTGAACGAATATGGTTGTGTATACGCTTCGCTAAGTGGGCCTGCGATCGACTTAGAGAAGATGCCGATTTTGCCAAAAAAATCATCTTTTCAGATGAAGCTCATTTTGATCTTGGCGGGTAGTAAACAAGCAAAATTGTCGCATTTGGAGCACAGAAAACCCGCACGCATACATTGAAAAGCCGATACACCCAAAACGAGTTACTGTTTGGTGCGGATTTTGGTCCAGAGGCATAATTGGGCCATTTTTCGAAAATGAGCAAGGAGTGGCCGTTACAGTCAATGGCGATCGTTATCGGGTCATGTTGAACGAATTTTTGTTAACAAAAATTGAAGAGGAGGATATTGGCAACATTTGGTTTCAACAGGACGGCGCTACATGCCACACAGCCGAAGCTACACTCGATGTTTTGCGCCATTTTCAAAAAAAAAAAAAAGTTATTTGGCGGACACTTTATTTAAAGCGAGCTGCATTTCGCTATGATTCCACACTTGCATAAAATAATCTTCCCTGCATTAATATTGTGCCATTGAATGTCGTCTGTCTGTTGAACGACTGGGTTGGGGTGGTTGGGGAGGAAAAGTGAAATCACCCGTTTAGGCAGCGCCACCATTGCGGTTCCTTCTGTACGAAGATTCACCTAAATCACGCAATTTTCCCACACTCATCTAATAATACAATGGCTGCTTCCAAATGACGTCAGTTGGAGCGAGTTGGTTGGTTAAATATAATTCATTGAATGGCTATGATTTTTAAAGATTATTTTATCTAAAATAAATGACGTCTTCAACTCATCAGTTTATTTTGTTGCAAATCATTTCCATATTGACATTTGTGTACTTCATCGGAACTCCTTTCAAATAGGTGCTTTTATAATTTAATATACCACCAAGAGGAATCATCCCGGTTGGGCCCATCAAAAATAAATTAAGCCAATAAAATCAGATGAATCAAGCCACATAAATGTACCTTTCAAGACGGCTCGGTGGCGTTCTATACTTTTATTACCAACATGTACATTGTACAATTTACTCCACTGTTTCTTAAAAGATCCACCTTCGTAATAAAAAACAAATAGGTTTCGTTTCAAATTTTACAGAAGAGTCCTACTTTTGAAGACATTTGTTCTTTTCCATTTAAACCTGTGTGATACCGCCCACTTTATTAGCTCAAAAAAAAGACTTTCAACATCTCCAATGATCAAACCAGCCAGCAACCAGGACAATAACTCAATGTTGTATAAGATTCTTTCGTTTTTTTTTTTTTTTTTTTTTTGATCCAGGAAAATGTTTTGTCCCCATGATGAAGATGATGTCGGGCACATAAATTATTCTTTTTGTTTCTGAAAATGAATTATCCTAAAATGTGTTTCATTGCCAACCATAAAAAAATGTGTATTTCGTGTATAGATGGATTGAATTGCTGGGATCTTAAAAAATGACGCACGAAAAATGGAACAGTAAAAAGTATTATTAACTGCCATAAAGAACCCTTATCCCCCTATATTACTCCCTTCCTTCATACATAATATACATTTATATGAATAAGGTTGGGTTTATGAATTTGATTCCATTATAAATAATTAATAATCTACTTTACTTATGAAGATTTGAAGTACATTTACGAGTACATACTTTGCTTATTATTAAAACAAGGGTTTGCTCTTATTTTCTAAGTTAAGTTCTTCAATTGTGCCTGGTTGGGTTGTGGAACCTTTTTATGGCTGCACCAAACACTTTGAATGTTTTCGACTGTCACAAGTCATGATGTCTGTGATTTACTTGATATACCTATACTTATGTATATGTATATTTTCAATGATAAAATACCGAATTTTTATCGCATTTTCGCATTACATTTTTGTTTGTGGCAGTTGCTAAGCCGGAAACGAGGCCAGACAAATAAGCTTTAGATTTCAGTTTTAGATTGATGTTTTTTTTTATAATTTTTTAACTTTTTTCGCTTGAAAATCAAGAATTTTTCTAACCATTTCCACTACACAAAAGCGTCGTCAAATAAAGTATTTAGTATTTTAGTATTTATTAACAATGTATGCTTACACATTAAAAATATTCTTTAGTTAGTGCAAAGTTTATAATTATAAATATGTAATTAAGAAAGCTACTTTTAACAAGGTTTTGGTACAAAAAAAACTAGTTCATGTTTGTCTTTTAAATTCCTTAAGTGAAAGTATAAAAAATTGACTACCTATGTACAGATTACACCTTAAGAAAACTAAAAATCATCAAAAAAGAATACAATATATCTCCACGTAGAGAAAACAATAAAAAAAAATAAATAGATATAAGTACAGTAAAAATCAATAATGTACAAAATTTTAAAGTAAAAAAAAAAATTATAAATGCAAAAATTAGGAATAATTTTAAAAATAAATTCGTAGCTCTCTACGAAACTGTGCTTTACCCTTCACTCTCCTTAAGTGTCTTGGTAGGGAGTTCCACAGTCGGATGGCATTGACAAAAAACTGTCTCTGAGAAGTCAGGCAGGAATATCGCGAATGAATTAAGTTTAAAGACCTGTTGGAGGAACCGAACTGTATCCTATTGAAAATACTACATGATTGCTTGGTCTGGATAATCTTGACATTGTTCATTGAGATAGAGGCAGTATTAAATTCACGTCCGATACATCCTTTATACGATGATCCAACAGATTATCAGGCCCTGACTCCAGGTCTTTTTTTAATAGGTGAGCCAATAGTATTGCCCCCACAAATTTTGATAGAAAATGATATAAGCAGAAAAGGGGTAAGATAATGGAGGGAAAGGCAGACAATGGTAGAGCATTTTTGGAAAAGGTGGCGTATAAAATATCTTGTAACATTACAAGAGAGGAAGAAGTGGAGGAGAGCAAAGGAGAGCAATAGAATAGGACAATTAGTGATTATAAAAAAAGAGAATCTTCCGCCAGGTCAATGGTCTATGGGAAGAATGAGTGATTTGATTCAAAGTAGAGATGGGATAGTGAGATCAGTGATGGTGCAAACAGAAACAGGACAGCTGATTACACCTGTACAGCATTGAGGTTGGACAGCTTTATATATAGGTTCCGATTAGTATAGAAGACTGGATCGGACAGCGCTGAACATTATAGCAGGACAGCATCAGAGAAAAACACCGAGTTGATTGGATAGTTGAAGGCCATGTTTATCGTTCAGGTAATAGTTGAAGAATGAGGATATAAGAATCTGTGACTCGAACATTCGGCTCGAAGGGCCAATGTTTCGGGGAAAATTAAAACCTTCCTTATATCAATGCGTATTGGTAAAATAAAAGATACTCAATTTAATTTGGATAACCTTTCGGTAAAAAAAACACAAACGTTAATTTTTGCTGTCGATCGCTATAAGACATGCTGGCAGGCTACCCGTGTGTTAGTTCCACTACTTATTGATAAATAACGAAATATACAGTACAAATATAGATAATTCTTGCTATCTCAGCTATTGCATTTGTATTTGCTGTTGCAGATAAATTTTAGGCTTATTGCTGATTGCATCACAGTGACAAAAAACTTCACATCCGTATATGAGTTGCGGGTATTACAATCCTTTTGGCTAACAGCAATCGAGTTTTTAGAGGAGTTTAATATTAAGAGGACCATATAGCAAGCGGAGCACACCGTGAACTTTCCCAACGTTGGCGATAATGTGGTTATTCCAAGTCAGTGTATTATTGAACACCGTAAGAAGGTTTTTCGCTGTTGAAACATAGTATATAGGCGAATTGTTCAAATATAAACAAGGTAAGTACTCAATGTTTAGAGCTTTCCTACTAATAACGAGACACTTTGATTTCAGAGGATTAATGAACAGACCATTACGTGCTGACCATCGCGAAATATCTTCAAGATCTTTGTTATTTGTGTATGCACAATCTTCAATGAGCCCAAAGGAACAGCTTTTGTATAGTTTCACATCATCTGCATAGATTTGGATTGAAGATATGTAAATAGTTTTTCCTATTTGTATCTTTCATTTGAAGCTCTTGAATGTTTCTGCCCTCTTAAGAACCTTTGTTATTCAATTTCGCTGCATGATGTTTTGGTAATTGGTCTTGTTCAATAGAATGTAAAGAACTATTCACCAAAATACCATCAATTTCAGTTCATTCAAAGTTTAAATTTAAAATTAAATTGCTGATGCTACTTTGTAGGCCCATTTGCAGAAATGAAACTTAAATAATTTAAGATCGACATAAGCGCTTACTTTCCAGTTTTTCCTCAGCGTAAGGTGTCATATACTTGTAAGCTCTTAGGTTGTAAAGGGTGGTCCAACCATAATGCATGATGTTAATTATGACGTCAAGTTTTTTGCCCAAATTAATTTGTCATTTCTTTGTTTCAGTGTTTGACAAATTCAACCATGGAGAGGTATACAATTGTGCAGCACAGTAAGATTGTTGAAGCCTTTTACAAAAATGTGCGTTCAAATCAAAATGGATTTCGTGCACTTCGGGATTTATTTGGTCAGCATAATCGACCAAATTTGTCCACAATCGGTACAATTTTGCAACGAATTGCCGCATTTGGCAAATGAGAATCCATGAGTAATTGTTGAAAAGCCGATGCATCCATAAAAAGTGGCTGTTTGGTGCGGTTTATGGGCTGGCGGCGTCATCGGTCCGTACTTCTTCGAAAAAGAGGTCGGCCAAGCAGTTACCGTAAATGGTGTTCGCTATCGCGAGATGATAATGGACTTCTTGTTGCCAGAAACTGAGCATATGAAACTAGACGATCCAACACCACTTGCCACACAGCCAACGAAACAATGGCTGTTTGGGCGAGAAATTCAGATGGTCCACAAACTGGCATTAATTCAAAAAACTAATTTGAGAATGTCTATAATTTTGTTTAATGTTTCGATCAAGTAATATCCACATTATTAAAAAATCTAAATGATTTCTTTTCAGACTTATATGATTCATCACAGCGCAGCTTAGTTGGAGCTTGATTGTTTTCCATTTGACTGAAAACTAAAATTGGTGTTTTTTCTTCTTTGTATAAAGGCCGAATTTTCGTTGATCTACAAATAATTTTAAAACCTTGGTATGGAGCCTTCAACTTCAGGTATGTCAAAACGTGTAAGGCATAAAAACAAAAAAACAAAAAAAAAATGTCTTAAATAGAGTTGATGTCCTGTGATCAGATTTTAAAAAGTGTGTTCATAAAGATTTCTTCAATCCCGTAGACTTGTAGTTGGGTTCCGGGTTCGTCCGAGTTTATATTTAATGTAGTTTGAATGAGTGTGATATGTATTTTGTATCTTCGTCAAAAATCCTGCTACATTTTTGCACTTTTCGTGATATTTGGATTTTTGTATAGTGCCTTCGGTTGATACATTTTTGTTCGTTGCTTTGGGATTTTCTTCAAATTCAATTTTTTTGGCAAGAAGTGAACTTAGTTGGTACTATGAGAAGCTGTGGGAGCATAATTATTGAAGAACAGTTCACTTTCTTAAAGAAGCACTTATTAAAATAACAAAAAGCACTGAAAAGGCACAAATAGAAGTTTTAAGCAAAACATTCAATTTTTTTTTAAGGCTAATGAAAAATGGGTAAACAGTTCTATTGGATTCTATAGAGCACCAGATTCAGCGAAAAAACGTGGTCGTCCGGAAGTGAGTTTTGAGACTTCTTCTGAACGAACAAAAAGGTTCAAAACGCAGGACTTGAGAGATTCGGTACCTTTTAATGACCTCAATAATTATGGTACTCAAATGAGTTTAAGATTTTCCGGACAGATTCAAGCCTCCAAACTCTTAAAATAAGAAAAATTTCCATCGTACAAAGAGTTGCAGAATGCAAAGAAAGATTGCTATCCCAACTAAGATCAAATCAAAATTACATCTACAAGTGCCGAAGTCAGTCTTCAAGCCTTGCTTGACATTGCACCAAAAAGATTACTTTTAATGTTCTTGAAAAAACGAATGAAGATGTGTTTAATTTTTGTTTGCTAAGCACGGACCCCACTCTAACATCCAAGCTAAAATTGCATACAAAAAATCCAGTCTTTTCCCAAAAACTTGCTGAAACCGCCATCATGATCATGATGATAATAATGATGGTGATGAAAATGATGATGATGATAGTGATGACTTCTAAGGATATAATAACAATTTTTGGTTTGATTTTGTAACAAATGGGAAAATTTAATAAATTTTGTTTAACTATACCTAAGTCTGAATTAAAAAATGAATAATTTAAGATTTATTTCATTAATTTATATTCCTTCACTATAAATGTTGGCGTTGAAGTGGGTGTGTGAGGTAAGTTTAGCGGACCAAAATTAGATCTTCAATAAATCTTCTTTAAGTTTTTAATATTGAAAAAGACACATTTCAGAAAGTGGGCTTTTTAGTGGGCGTGTCAGGTGGGCGGGTTTTAAAATATCTCGGGACTGGTTTCCGAAGCTATCGTGTAAAATTTCAGATTCTTAGCTGTAAAGGCTGATTTGATGCTACATTTTATGGCATTCTTCCCCACTGTGTGTCGCGGCGATGTTAATTCTTTGGGGATATTTAAAAGAAAAAGTGTACGTCAATAAGCCCAGAATAATTAAAGAGCTAAAGGATGAGATAATTCAGCACATTAACGACATTGAACCTCAATTATGTCTCAGAGTCATTACAAATATGGACCATCGGATAGAGGTATGCCACCGAAGACGTGGCGAGCATTTGACATAATTGTCATAGATCATAAAAATGTTAAGATAATTCTCTGAAAACTTTTTGTTTTATTTACAATTAACATTGTGCGTTTTCGTTGGACCACCCTTTACTTAAATTTTCAGCAAATGGGCCTTTCTAGTTTCCTAGTTCAGTTGTAGGTATATCTACATGCAATTGGGTGTTGTTCTCTCTCAATTATGTACAAAATTCAGACAAACTAGGAAGTGACATGCATTCATAAATGTCTATTGTTGGTTCTTTGGAAAATTAAATTATTTATATAAAAATAAAAAAAAAAAAAAAAAATACAAAATATTTTAAATCATGCGAAGTTATAGTTATTCTCTCACCTTTAACCGAATACGTTTTGTAGTCGGAGTATTGTTCGCCAAGGCCGACTTGTGCCGGTATTGTCGCCAGACACGTAATTTCCAAACGACCATTGCTCCCAATGTGTTCTTCGGTTAGTTCTATGTTTAACTGACTGATGGAAAACATACCCTGTGCTATTTGGTTGGGTGTGGCCGATGGTGGAATTGGCGTCGAACGTAATGGGAAGTCACCACTTCCAGCAAGCGCATTGTAAATACTCGCCATGGCACCAGAACTCGAACCAGCCAAGCCACTGTTGCTCCTTAAAGCCAGCAGGTTAGCCCCACTGCTTCTCCGATATTTACGATTTGATGAGTTTCTATGGAAAAAAAAAAAATAAACATGCCATAGGTCAAAAATATGTTTTAGTTCAGGCGGAGTTTTATGGTAAAACAATGATGCTACACGAAGACTATAGAGCGCCCACTGGCGACAGCCTCTATGTTGATTCTCACAATGAACTCTATGAAATACTGTGAGTCACTTTTTCACTGCGCAAACAAATTTACAACACAGAATTTATTTTTTGAAGAGAATTGTAAATTTTCAAATAACACTGTCCGAATATTTTTAGTTGGAAGAGAGGTTGATGAGTGATGTCGTAGTGTAGTGGGTGGTGACATATGATTTCTATGATGTGTCATAGAAAAATCTATAATACTTACATATAAATGGATAATAATAATTTTAAAGGAATGTATGTAAATAAGATTGAATGGAATATTTTGCACCCACAGATTGTTTCGCACCTTTAATAGGCATGTTTATGGTTTTGCATACCTACATAAAATTCAAAGTTTTAATATCGTTTTTAATGGTAAATCTTGAAAATGTTTGTTAGAATGGACATCTCTAAGTCTTTTTGGCATTCTCAAAACAAGGTTCTTAAGGTCTAAAATAACGGTTATAAGTCGTTGAATATATTTATTATTTTTCTTAAAAAACGGCTAAAACGATTTAATTAAAAAGATTAGTGTGGTATATGTAGGTTCTATTCTGTAAGTATGTGGTATTCCGTACACCCAAAATCAATTTTACCGAAAAACTATTATTAACGATCAAGTAATTTACGCATTTTCGAAATTTTGTGATATATTAAAAAGACGTGTAAAATATAAATATGTGTTTTTTTTTAGAGGTATAAAACTTTAAGTCGGCAATACTATTTTAACTGGCGCCCATTTTCTCAGCTGTCAAGTGATTTATTTTTAGTTTGGTTTGGCATTTCAACATGGTTAGACTGACGCCTGAATTACGCTTCCAAATTGTGCCGAAATGGACCTAAAACAATATTGCCGTTGATCTCAATTTTCATAAGCGAATTTTGTTTAGCGATGAAGCTCACTTTTGGTTTAATGGATAAGTCAATAAACAAAACTGCCATATTTGGAGTGATGATAATCCTCAAGTGTTTGTTGAGATACCGTTACATCCACAAAACTGACTGTTTGGTGTGCTTTATGGTTTGGTGGAATAATTGGTGCGTACTTCTTTAAGAACGTTGCTGGCCAGAACGTTACAGTCAATGGTGACCGCTATAGAGCCATGATTACTGACTTTTTCGGTCATCAATTGATGTGCAGGATCTGTGGTTTCAACAAGACGGTGCAACATGTCACACAGCTCGTGCCATAATTGATTTATTGAAGGAAACGTTTGATAACCGCATAGTGTCACGTTATGCTGACCCGTGATTTGGCCTCCAAGATCGTACGATTAAACGCCGCTCGACTATTTTCTGTGGGGATATGTGAAGTCGCTAGTCTACGCCGATAAGCCCGAAACGATTGACCACTTGGAGGACAACATTCGCTGCGGTATTGCCGATAAACGGCCACAAATGTTGGAAAAAGTCATCGAAAATTGAAGCTCTAGATTAGACTACGTCCGAGCCAGCCGTGGCGGTCATATGCCAGAAATCATATTTAAATTATAATGCCAGAAAATTATCTTTCGAAAAAAGTAAATTTCATGTCAATTTAAAAAAATCATCTTTGTTTTATTCCATTTCTTAAAAAAAAAAAAACTATTGAAAATAGGTATTTTTACAATTTTTTGTCAAATGCATAATCATTATCCTTTCTTTTTAAATGATGCTCTGTCATTTTCCCTAAGTTTAAGGACTTTTATCTCGACGATCCGATTAATAGAACTCAAGTTACAAGCTTTTTAAGCGAATCTTATCGGCATAGGAAAAAATCAACAACAAAATTCTCCAAAAAATTCTATAAGGTTCGCTTAAAAAACTTATATATTGAGTTTAATTTATCGGATCGTCAAGATAAAAGTCTTTAAACTTAGGGAAAATGACAAAGCATTTAAAAATCAATTTTAGTAATAGTGCTGCTGAAAAAAAAATTGTAAAAATCCCCATTTTCAACTCCCACCACCAGCACCAAAATAAAACCTGCCAGACTTTTATTTTCGATATCACGACGCATTCACCTACAAACGCTAGTACTGAATTTTTGATTATATTTCCACACCCAAAATTATGTGTCAGCTCTAAGTCTAATAGGTGCTTAGGTACTTAGTTTTTGTTTTTTTTTTGTATTCCTAGCACATTCCTGAGTCGGAAACGTGTATTTGAAAACACAACATAATCATTATTTTCTATTTTGAAAAATTATTTCTGCCTGTGAAGATTTCAAAAAGAATAATTTATTTCTACTTCAAATATTCAAATACGTTTAAAAAAACGTGTGTCTGATACTTTCATTGAAAAGAATTACATTACATAAATAGAAGCGTATAGATATATAAAACAAGTGGAACACCAGCACTTCCAACATCTTATTAATATTGTTTCAATAAGCATTTCCTCCGTCTGTCTCATGGGTAAAGTGTATAAATAAAACAAATCTTCAGATGAAAACAAGACTTTTCCCAGCATATTTTTACAGCATCCTGCCCTCTCGTAGCATCAACCCGTCAAGTAGTCCCGCACACTCTTAAAAATTATACGAACCTACAGTAGCTAGCTACCTATACTATATACAGTTATTGAGCTCACAAGGATACATTAAAAAGAAGTTAAAATCACTTCCTTTAACTTATTCTCTTTTCAGTGTAGAGGTGTTTTAATTATACAACCATAGCTACCGCCCACCAGCCATGAAAACTCAAGTTGAAATTTAACGACCCATGAACCGTAGTTTAGCAAAATTGTAAAAAGCAAATAACCATAAGGAATGTCTCAGCCGCACAGAGTAGTATTTATAGCTCTTTATCATAGCAAATCATATTTTTTTTATTACAATGCTATGCATCAAGGGTAAGGCAGTAGCATACTATAACTCATAGTCTGGGACAGTGAGTTTCAAATGATAAAATTACATGTTTGAATTGCAAATTTTGAGAATTATTTCAGGTCCCTTAAATTCTATGGCGCAAAATTATACTGACGTTAAATAAAGACTAAAACAATTTAAGTGTGTTGATAGGCAACATTTAGGTTTTTCAAATTATAGCTGATTGAAACCCAATTTATATTTAAACACTTGCATTAAAGAAAAGTTATGTTTTAGTGTCGCACTAGCGCCTATCTGCCATATCAGCACACGAACTGTCATTGGCCTAGGCATGTTAAACTTGAACTTGTTTATGAAATGGTGTTAGCGTGACACTAAGGCCCAGTGGTACAAAAGTGGTTTAAATATTGAGCCATGCCTCAGCAATTTTAACTCAACCGATTTCGGTGGATTAAATGAAGTTAAACGATGCTTCAAGCATGTGATTAGGTAATGTCACGTATACTTGAAACTTAAACCACCACCGTTGAACCTCAATTAATCCGCCGAGATCGGTGAGTTAAAATTTGCTGAACTACGGCTCAATACTTGAACCATTTTTGTACAACTGAATCAGGTCCCAAAATGCAACACTACATATCCATACTATAATGTTAGCACAGTTAAAGAATCTAGGATGAAGCAATCATTGGAATTACGACTGAATCGCATCATTATACCTTCAACATTCAGCGCTATATTTATAGCCGATAATAATAATAATTCAAGATCGTATAATAGCTTATTTTTCTTCTCATTTTCATTTTCTTTTACACAAAATCTAGCACCTTAACTGCATTTGCCGTTGTGTATTTCTTGTGTGCAGGCATCATCAGCACTGGAACAGGATATCCGAAAATCAATCACAACCACCAGAAGTGCAAATAGAAAGTGCGATATCGAAAAGAAAATATATTTCTACAGGAAAAAATATATCTGAGCTATGGATGTATATGTATGTAAATAGGTTTCCTTGTTTAAATACAAATAAAATATTATTTATCAATATCGAACCCCACGGAACATTTGCAGGAAAGGCGTTTTGCTATTGGTATAAGGGTCTCGTTTTGATTAACATCATTGTGTAGTACCTAGCACGGCTATCAGATACGCCTATTTGCAGAATGACAGCAGCTGTTGCAAATTCCAAACATATATATTTATAATAACAGAGGCAATAAGGCCGCCTATTACTTACTTTGAATACAATGCAGCCAACACCGACACCAATCAAGATTGTCACTATGATTTATTCACATTTAAATTCATATCAGTTCTTCTTAATCAAAATGACTCACAATTTTAAACAGCCTAATGCTAAAGTAAATATTAGCTTGATACTATTTACTAAACAAATTTAAAATTTATAACATTAAAGCAGTTTAATAACTTCTCTCCTAATTTTAAACACTTTTTTTTATTAGTATCGTTCCTTATCTATTTGTTTAATAATTTACAGCTGAACACCTCTTAAACAGTGATAGTTCGTGCAAAAGACTAAGGCCCAGTTTTACAGTACGAGATCATCCTAGATTCGGGGTCAAGCCCCGACTCAACTCCTGAATGATCATATAATTTGGTGAGTTAACTCTGAATAAACTATATCTGACAGATGCGTATCAAAAATCTATTGAAATCGAGATACGACACTATTGTTTTCATATGGATTCTCATAGTGGTGCCATCTAGATTTCGGTACCGAAATATTAGTTTCTATGTTGTCGCACTTTGATTTCGATAGATTTTTTGACAACTAAAAGTTTAAGTTATTACTCCTCTGAAAAACTACTTCAGAGTTTAATTAACTTACAGGATAAACTAACGCTGGTTTAACTCATAGTTAACTAGCAGCATTGAAAGACTGCGGCCCTAGAAAACAAGCCTTTTTGACATTTATTAATATCAAATCGTAATATGCAGTTATTAAGATACTAAAAAGGTAAAACAGCTACTTCAAAACTTAAGTTTTCGAAACTAGATGGAGCTAGACTTAAAAGACTTTTGGTGAACACAACCAAGAGTGAAAACAACCGGCAATCAGCTGTTCGAGATTGAGAGAAAATATTAGTTCCAGATTTGACGACACGAGCGTTCACGGCGACAAGAAGGCGATTTGATATTTAACGACAAAACACAAGAGTTCAAAATGAATCGATGTTCAGCGTCACGTCTAGACTAGATTCATTTTAGAGAAAAAAAGTAAATGTAATTTTGATTAATAATTTAGTATAATTTATCTTCTGGGTAAATAAAGTTTTGGTAAACTACGGTTTTGTACTGGTTTTTTTATTTAAAATAAAAAAGTGGTGGCTAAATTAGTTCCACTACAATTTGTTCACAATATGTAGATATAGTGATCTTCGATTGCAATAAGTTAAAACTTTTAACAGCTTGTTTCCACGACTGGGCCGAACATATTTGTTCTTATGAAATATCACACTGTGATTTTAAAGCCTATTTCATTCGTCTAATTAAAAAAAAAAAAAACGAACTATTTATGGCAGCCTTTTTTTTATGCCACCTATCACAAACTGTAACGAATCGTTCCAAGCTGCACTGCCTTTTTCTAACAACCATTATTATTCGAGAATAATCATTGCGTTTCTGCCTTTACCTTTATATAGGTATATATATATTTACGGTAAATACCGACCACAGCTATCACTCAGGAGGAGGAGGATTGTATTACAATACAATTCACATTCACCACAGTCACGTGACGTCAACCGAAATCTTATTATTATTTTCATTTATTATAATATAATTGACATTCACTCCTTGCGAAAATATCGACGAGAATCACCTCTCCAGTCATAATCAGAGGTCTTTAAAGGAATAGAATTCAGGCGAGTTTCGGTTTGGTCATTTAGATTTTTTTACTTTCTTGAAGCTTCCTCCGTCCATTGGTAAGGGGTTTCATGGAAAGCAAAAATAGGCGGGATGGTCCAAAACGACGAACATGCTCGGCGAACTTGTTCGTGTTCGCTATATTTTCGTCGTGTAGGGTAGGGGCTGGCTCGAGAACGGTTTGCTGTTAGCGAAAAATATTTCGATTTTGTCGTGTTCGTTGGCTTCGATGTTCGCCGTGTAGGTCATCATTTTTGCTATGAACGTCGTTGAGTGCATATCACGGATTAAACACAATGGCCACAGACCGCTCAGATCATAATGGACCAACAGACCCCCGTTAACGCAACAGTCTCCGGGCTCTGCCCCTCCTAACCTAACCCAACCTAATCTAACCAGCCGCGATGTTTATTCTTTGAAGAATCAGAACGAAATAAATGTTCGCCAAATGTGTTCGCCGTGTAGGGGATAACGCAAACGAACAAGTTTGGCGAGCATGTTCATCGTTTAGGGCTACATTGAGCAACCTTAGTTCGAAGCATAAGGTCCTTATTGCCACCAGGGGCTTTGGTTTCCGCTGCGAGCGCCACCAGGGGCATAGTACCTGCTGAATAGTGCCACCAGGGGCGTAATACCTGCTGATCTACCAGAGCAAAAGCCTGCTGTGTCGAGCCACTCCAGGAGCCTATTACCTGCTGAATAGTGCCTCCAGAGTAGTAGTACCTGCAGACTATTCTTTAGATTTCAAATAAGTGAAAGAATTTTTTGCAATTATTACATTTAAAATATATTAAGCAGTTATTTAGTAATTTAAATTCAAACAAATCGATAGAACATTGTTGCTGAACGCTAAGGCTTAGAAGGTCGTAGGTCAAGAAGATTTTAAATGCCTGATAGAACTTTATGTCAAATCACACTTGATTCTAACGATGGGATACCTTCGAGCAAGAAGGTTCTATCTAAAACTTAAAAAGGTTCTATCTACGGAATATTTTTGTTTTAATTGTGACGCAAGGTTCTATCTGGGTGGTTACAACTTTGTGATCTTCAGATTTTTTTTTTTCAAATCTATAACAATTTAACTGATACAAAATGTTGTGCTATTATGTATTATGTTTTGTCCTTAATAATTGAACAAAAACATGTCGAATGTACAAAAAAAAAAACGTTAGGTAGCAAGTTTAACGATATGCGTTAAAGCTGAAGCCAAACAGATAAATAAAGAGATACACGGACAAAAATTGCAAGTCCCACGATTTCGTCTTCCCTATATCATCATAATGTCAAGTTTGATCAAAATCTCAAACAAATTTATAACTTTTCATATATATGTACATAGTTCAAGTTATACCTACAACTATTTGTAAATGCGAAAAAGATCGTCGACCGACGATATACAAAAAAAAATATGCATGATTTGATCACACGAACTTTCTCTTGTAGTTTACAACTGTGTAGTGTAACACACTGAAGATGCATTTTAATGGTTAAACAATGTGATTGTGAAAATGTCGGAAATACTAAAGGCAGTATTACATTATTACATAAATATGGCAAGTTTGTCAAATAAATATGCCCCAAAAGTGTTATACAAGTGTGATACAAATTTATATGACAAAAAATTCATGGAGCCTTATAAAGGGTTTTCCAATAAGAGGTGTTATTTTGATATTCAAAGAAAAATGGCATTTTTTGAGATAAATGATCGGATGTTTATTTCATTATAAAGAGGAAGGTATGCAGTTAATAATGGAACACAACATCAGCCAAATGGCCGACACGACCACGCTTACAGGACCATATCCTTTTTATGAAATTTTCCATAACCAAATCGCAAAGTGGCTGCCCTATGTCCTCGATAGCCTCACGAATTCCATCTTTGAGGTCTTGAATCGACGCTGGACTGTTGGCGTAGACCTTATCTTTCACGTGGCCCCAAAGGAAGAAGTCGCAAGGTGTTAAATCACAAGTTCTCGGTGGCCAATTGTGATCACCTCTTCGAGAGATAACACGGTCCGGAAACTTTTCCCCTAAAAGATCGATGGTTTCATTGCTTATGTGGCACGTAGCGCCGTCTTGTTGAAAGTAAACGTTGTCCAGATCAATACCATCCAATTCCGGCCATAAAAAATCATTAATCATCTCTCGATAGCGTAATCCATTGACCGTAACTGTTGCTCCAGCCTCATTTTCGAAAAAGTAAGGTCCAATGACCCCGCCGGACCATAAACCGCACCAAACAGTCACGCGTTGAGGAGCGAGAGGCTTTTCAACAATAACTCTTGGGTTTTCCGAGCAACAGATGTGACAGTCTTGCTTGTTGACGTAGCCTCCGAGGTGGAAATGGGCCTCATCAGTCAAGATGATTTTTCGATGAAATTCCGGATCATTTTCATGCATTTCAAGGACCCAATCAGCAAAGACACGACGTTGTTGATGATCAGCCGGCTTGAGTTCTTGTGTTAACTGAACTTTATAAGCCTTAAGACCCAAGTCTTTATGCAAAATACGGTGTAATGACGTTTGTGGAATGCCTAATTCCAAAGAACGACGAGGAATGGACAAACCTGGGTTTTCTTCAACACTTTGGGCTACAACAGCAATATTCTCAGTTGTTCTTGAGCGACGTGCACGGGTTTTATTCTTCACATCACTAACTTGTCCCAACAGCTCGAATTTGTCCACCAATTTCTGTATTGCGGTCCGACAAGGTGCTTCACGACGACCCAAAAATGTTTTAGTTTTACGAACCGTCTCTGGCAATTTTTCACCATTTTTATAGTGAATTTTAATAATTTCAATGCGTTGTTGAAGCGTGTATCGTTCCATTTTTATTAATGGTATAGTTTTTACTTGTCAAATGTCAAAAAATTACAGCTTCAAAAGTGACAGCTACCGAAATAGCGGGCTATTCAAAATAACACCTCTTATTGGAAAACCCTATACTACTTTGTCATACAACATATTTTGGGTCATCTTTTATAACGCATAATAGGATATATATACATATATGGCCTTAAGAAATTGTTATTTGGATGCAATATGGTTTGAACTATAAACGAGCACCATATTGGAAAATTATAACAAAATCGATCCAACCATTTTGAGAAGACATACGCCAATTATAAGCCAAAAATATGAGCATATTCTTACAAAACGTGGAATATGAATTTATTGCCACAAACCTGAAACGCAGTTTTCTAACAAACACTTTGGTTATTTCGTGTACGAAAATTAATGAAAATCGTTAGACTAGTTTTCTGGAAAATTTAAAAAATTAACAAAATCATTGTGCGGCTAGACAAGCTAAACCAAGAATTCGAATTTCTTCCTTTGGGAATCACTTGAAAATGCTCTGTACCAAATTTGAAGCAAATCTGCCCACTCATTTAGACTCTAGCTCAAATTGCAGTGGACGCACGGACGCGTAGTCGTATAAACGCACAGACACACACACACACACACACACACAGACTCCCGAGCGCGCAAACCAACGAACGTTAAGACGAAATAACCTTAATTTTGATTATAATCTCGAAATTCTTTTTACACGAAACCAATACTGGCTGAGTCTACCAGAAATGCATTGTTTTTAGTAATCTTTCCGGACCCTGGAAGCCTTAAAATATATCATCCGGATAAAAATCGACCCAACCCCGGTTACAATGGTCGAAAGAGGGCTTCAGCAGTATATGGAGTCTTGAGGGCACCATTAAACCAACACCTTATTACTATGTAAACCGAAATACAGAATGTTTAACAATAGAAAAAATATAAAATAAATTGTCATCAGAACGATTTTAAGTTTTAGGGCTATTTTATTCACTAAAGCTCAACTTGCACAAAACATGATAGTTGGCTAACTCAAGATCTTAGGCCAACTCGATAGTTCATTCACTTCTTTATTCTTTAATTCTTCAGTTAGAAAAGTAAAGTTGACCAACTTGCATCGAGTTCGAAAATGAATATATACCTGTTTTTTTGGGTGAAATTCAGTGCGAATTCAGTGAAATTACTAAAACGCCCATTACTCGAAAAGTGGGCGTGGCACATTAGTACAAGCAATAGGGATTTAAAAAGGACCCATTATTTCATTCTTTGAAAGGACTTGTTATTCAAATTGAATGTGATGGGCGTATATCGAGACTAACCTAAATCTCAATTTGAGGGACTGAAATCCGTGTGGAAGGGGCCGCCATTTTGAAAAAGGCGTTTATATCATTTTTTCGGCTCCCATAAGCACTTTAACGGATTTTTTGTTATGAATTTGTAGGGAAAAATATTCTCTAAATCTTTTGTCTGTAAATATTTTTGACAACTCTTTGAATTAAAAAATGTATCCCTTTATCTCGTCTTTCGTTAATCTGACCGAAAAATGATGTTTGTAAATCTTAAAGACTACTAAATTTCCTACATTTTTGTTTATGTCAAGATATAATTTTCGTTCAATACAACTTAAGATATGAGCTTAAAGAGCAATACAATTATGATTATTATGTCGAAAAGAACGGTTAAACAACTGTTAAAATGCAAAGTTGAGCGAGTTGGAGTGAATGAAAACATTTTCTAAAGTCGACAAGAAAAATCCTCAAGTTGTGTTCAACTTCGAGTGAATAAAATAGCCCTTAATACATTTCAAAACTAAGGCGACAGCGCCACGCTCAACCCTGTATTTTGAAGCCCCTAACTGCCCTAATATTTCTTCTTTATCGAATCAAAAATCAACAGAAGAATTAAAGTAATTCGTTCATTCTATAATAGGAATTACAATGAAAAACAGTTTTCAACTCAATACTGAAAAATTTATAAACAGAAAATTGAATTTTGAATAGAACGTGAAAATTAACAAATCAAAAGTTGAGCTTGAACTCGAGAAGGCTAATTTAATAAAAAAAAAAAATTACTGTGAATCAGGATAGGCGATTATAAAGTTGAATACCAACAAAATTGTCACACTAGCTCTTGTCTTTTTTAGAAGTGATTTTAAGTCTGGATTGTTTTTCAATTACAACATAAAGTCTATGCCATTGACAATTTCAAGGATATCCACAAGGATAACAACAAAAATTTGCTAAAAGTTTAGGTATACGTATACGATTTTTTTTTCATTATTTGTCAAAGCGAAAACTTCAAGAATACCCCCATAGCCATACCCTATCCCTTATTGTTTTGATTTAAAAGTTTACTTCATTACAGAGAGAGAGCAGCAAATCGAGAAAAATCATCATTGTTTTGTCGTCCTTTCGAATTGAGAAGCTTCCCCCAACCAATATTCTTTTACATTTTCTCCATAAAACTTTTCTTCAAGGGTGAAAGAAAAAAATAAAATGCACGACTTGATTGTACGAACTTGCTCTTGTGTTTCAAGGATTTAACGTGGCTAAACATTGAAGATATCAGATATTAGTGTACTGGAAAGCAGTTTTATTGCAATCACGCGCGCGGCGGTAGGGTAAACTAAAAACATAGGCCTTCCTTACGTGTAATACATTTCGTGTAGCATGTTACGTGCAGCACGTTACGTGTAGTGTAATACAGTACGGTTGCATTATGAATATTGGGTACGTGCAGTTACCGCGTGGGTTCCGACACTCAGACATTTTTTTACATTAGGTACGTAATTAAGACAAAATCGTTTAAGCCGTTTTCAAGAAAATGTTGAAAAAAGTAAAATTGTTGTAGGTACGTAGCTACCCATTCTTGATGAGCTGAAACCAATTTTTCGACTTCTCAATCATCGTGATTTTAGATTAAATTGTAAATAAATTTTGTTCGCAAAACCAATACTTGTCCTGAAACCTGAACAGCATAAGTAAAAATGAAGCAAAAGATATCCTTACGAAGAAACTGAGAAATGGAATGATGCAGAAAACGAAAAATATTCTAACAACCTTCTTCTTTTTCAACGGAAGGATCCTTCGCCCTTGTTAATAGTTCTTCGCCACACTACCGCCCGCCGCCGCCACTGCCGCTGCCGCGCCACAGCAAACCTTCTTTCGTTTGAGCGAAGAAATCGATATGCTGGTTACTTCGGGTGGCGCTGCTCCCGCTCCCGCTCTCATAGTCCTGTATAAGCGTTTAAGTATTTAGAAAGGGAAAACTATATATATACGTAATTACTTCTATATACATACATATGTATATGTACTCAAGTTAATTAAAGTTTAAAGCCAGTTTTAATGGTTTTAACAAGGGATTACATTTCTTTCGAAGACGACCGACCGATGCGACGCGGGGTTGCGGGTGGTCCATCTGTGTGGAAATCTATATATATATAGGTATGTAAATATTCGTGAACATACGTTAATATGCTTTAGATTGCATGTAATGTGCTTTCTATTATCTAGCTGATTGTGTGCCCTCGCAGTGTGTGCGGAGGAAATTTCATAGCAATTATAAATACTTGAATTATTTAAGGGTTTTAAATGGAATCTCTCAAGGACTTTAAGAACCAATGTCAACGTATAGAGCTCGATGGTTCTTATTAGAAACTGAGAGTGAATATATGGGCTGCTTTAATGAGGGATTTTAAGGTTTATGTTCTTATGCATAGCTTTAAAATATAGGAGATCAAATTATTATGTGTTATGTTCTTATGTAGATAAGTTAACCCTATGCTTGATGTTTTTTTTTTTAATTTAAAATTTTGACGTCTTTAGTAAATAAACTCTAGATTCCTTTAAGTTGCGACAATTTAATATAAATTTAACAAGGAATTTATTGGGTTAGTGAGGACATGATCATGAGAAAAGAGGACTTAAAGTTAGTGTCGTACATACTGTTTTTAAATGGAACTTGCACTTACTATGAAGAAATTAATCTCATAATTGTTGAACTCATCTGAAAGACAAATACCCGATAGATAGAAACTCAGTATTGTTTGAATGATCCCTAAAAAAGTAGATCCTCTGAACACTGAACTGCACTGTCTTCTTTGAGCTAGATTATAAACGGGTGGTTCGATTTGCTTCAAATTTGGAACAGAGTAGGTATGTATTTAAATTTTTGTTTTAGCCCACCTAAAACGGGTATATCTGCCAGCTGCCATACAACAATTTTGTTTTTTTTTATTATCTCGAAAACAGCTCTAAAGATTTTGGTTGAACTTTATATACCTGTAATGACCAAAGTGATACGTAACGGAAGTAGGCATCCGAGGTAAAATTATTCCTCTCATAAGATGCTCCGAAAGCCTTACTAGACTTATTGAAGAGAGCTAAATGCACTCTTGAGTAGTTCTTCTAGATTCTTATAAGATTGTTAAAAGCCTTAAATGGCCTAGTTTTGGGAGCCTCTTGATCCTATAGCAAGAGTTTTATTCTTCTTATGCAAATATATAGACGCCGTTTTGTAAATCTAGTAAAGCTCTCTGAACTCTTCCTTTGAGAGTGCGCCTCGTTTGTAAAAAAAAGAACGAGTGTGTGTAAACTTAAAAAAAAAAACATATATCTTTCACATTTTGTATTTCTTTAAGAAGAAGGTAGGCGAATAGTTAGTTTGTGTGTTCATGATTCTTTCATGTAAAAAAATAATGTGTTTTTTGGTGCGAGTATTTATCTCACAAGTTAATTGACATATTATATTTGTGAAAATCATGGCATAATGTAGGCTAAATTCTTGTTGCAATTAAAATTGCATCTACTGATTTCCATATTTTGCTTTTGTTTTTATACAATTCACAAAATACGACCATTTATAACATATTTGTTTAAAATTATTGTCATTTTCGGATCTTAAGTGACGCGTTGTCAGTCGCTTTTTTATTATTAAGTTATTCTGAAATCTTCCAATATTTTTGTCATTAAAAACTGACAAAAACAACTGATTTTTAATGATGCCATTTTACTTGTGTCTCGTTACTATTCTGCTGCCACAATTTTTCAAATAATGACATAACACAAAAAAGAATGTAACCACTCATTCTTCTCTGGCATAGTAGCTGTATACTTACGAGTGTGTTATACAAATCCATTTTTTATATAACTAATGTCGACAACAAATAGAAGAAAACAAAATTAATATGACCTATACAAGTCTTTACAAGTTTTGGTCTGAATGGAAAACCAAATAAGATAATTTATTTAGAATATTATAATTTTTAGACTAAGGTAACCCTCAAAATATAATGAAAACATTTTGTTCATATTCCAACATGGCTGCTGTTGATTGATACTTTGACTCTTGTATTAACATCTCTATGAGATCTTTGGATGATGATGAAAAGGAAAGCAACACAGATAAATGTGTGTTCGTTTGAAAGTGAAACGTCAAATTGTTGACCCATAAGAACGTTTGAGCTCCCGTAAGAAGTGTCGCTCTCAGTAAATATAATTTTTCTCTGAGAGACAGTACTTCTTTTGGGAACTAAAATGCTCTTATGGGACTTCAAAAAGTAAACATAAATTTACTCAGAGAGACTCTTCTTATGGGAGCTCAAACGCTCCTATGCGACTTAAATTTGCCATTTAGCTTTCAAACGAAACGCATTTATCTGTGGGCGTTCCTTTTCATTGCAATTGCCAACTTTTATTGATGAATTACAAAAAAATTTAAATGTTAAATCAAAAAATTGGTAGTTGTGTTAGATTATTTATATTTTGAAACAATGGAACAACTTTATAATCTCATAATTTTTGGAATAAAGGCACAATCAAAGTCATTTGGATGTAGCTTGGTGTTATTTTAATCACTCCAAAAAATAATGACAGTAGAAGCAGCAACAATATAAGAAACCATAAACATTATGGAAAACTCATGCTGATTTCCATTAGTACAACGAATCAGGTTTTTTCGATCATATTTTGTCGAAATAACGATATTGAAATGATTAAAAAAAAAAAAAAACTATTTTACAGATATCGATTTTTCGGTACCGCCAGTTTCAGTTTTGTTTATTATATTTTGTTCTTGTAAATTGTTGTTATTATATTTTATATGTACCTATGATCAAATTCACTATTACTAGTTCCACAGTCTCGAAATCAGGTACATTGAAACAAAGAGAACAAAAATCGACCGACAAAATTAGCTCGACACGAAAACAATCAAACTTTTGATCGAAATCTAAAATTAACACGTCACCACCAATCAAATAGCTTATCCGATAGAAACATTTCACTGCACTGTTTAATTTAACTGGAACAGATGTTCGTTTGACATTTAATTCTGGCGTCGTAGCTCCTATTAGAATCTTTGAAAAAACTTATTTATGAACAGTATTATTGATGTGTTATTATGGGATTATAAAGACTAAAAATGACGTTTAGAGTTTTAATTTCATAACGAGATACTTTAAGACTTAAATAGATTCAGATATAGGATTTAAGTACTTTCAAATTTAAAAAATGCTTAGCTCTTACAATAAAGATGCTATGAGACGAATAAGAGAATAATCATTAAGTATACCAATAGGTTATAAAAGAGTCCTATGGGAGTTTTTTTTTAGATTTGAAGAGCTTAAATCCGGGAGTGGGTTAGTTGGGTTTCCACGTGTTAAGACGAAATTGTATTATTTTTGGATCATTTGCGTATATACTTTTAATGGTTAGGTTAATTTTTAAATAATTTTGTAGTCTGGACCTATGTTCTGTAACTCAGGCGATAACTTATCGCATCGTTAAAAAATGAAACGATTCATTCCACACTTATCGCCTCTAGAAAAATTGGGTTTCTGTATCTCGATGCGGTAAGTTGAATTTTCGATTTATTTTCATTGGAAAATCCATTGGAAGGCGATAAGTTTATTAAGGCTGTTTGACATTAAAAAAAAAAAACAAAAGTTAAAATTGAAATCGAATTTGACTTTGTTTTAATTTAGCTATGTATGTACATATGGATATTTTTTATTAAAAAAGTTTAGAGAGTGAAGTGCTCGATATTGTACATTTAACGCTGCTTTATTTCAGAAAGCTAACCAAGGCCGGAATATAATGCGTATATTGAACGCTGAGCGCGGCCAGCGCCGGCCGGCGGTAGGTTTCGAGATACAATGAATCTATTTGAAATGCCCGAGGAACGATTAAAGGAGGTATTCTCAGATTTTGGCACACTTGTGAATTCCTTGTTTCCGGACAAATATTTTACAAAGGAATATTTTGGGCTCTTGTTACTCTGAAAATTAAAATTGAGTAATAAAAATTAAAAAATATAAGTGAAAATTCAATTTTATTCACCTTCTTGTTCTTAGTCATTCATTATGAACATTATTTATTTTGTTTTCTTTTTTAAGTTTGTTTTTCGTTTGCAATAATTTAAATGTTTCATCTATTATCGCTTGCCTTTGGGTAGGTGATACATTTTGACGTTGAAAATGAAAAAATTAACGATTCTCAAAGATATAGAAACGCATTTTATCGCATTTTTCCAGGATTTCTATTCCGCATGTTCCGGTCGATAAAGTTATCGACTGTCAAAGTTATAAAGGGTCCGCCATCTAACGTTTTTTTTTTCAACTAGTGCTTATTTAGTGAATGGTAACACTTAGCTCATGTCTGATTTGACAGATAATTAGTTTTATTCTTCCACTGAACGAATATGGTTTGTATACGCTTCGCTTAGTGGGCCTGCGATCGACTTAGAGAAGATGCCGATTTTGCCAAAAAAAAATTTTTTTCAGGTGAAGCTCATTTTGATCTTGGCGGGTAGTAAACAAGCAAAATTGTCGCATTTGGGGCACAGAAAAACCGCGCGCATACATTAAAAAGCCGATACACCCAAAACGAGTCACTATTATTTGGTGCAGATTTTGGTCCAGAGGCATAATTGGGCAATTTTTCGAAAATGAGCAAGGAGTGGCCGTTACAGTCAATGGTGATCGTTATCGGGCCATGTTGAACTAATTTTTTTTCACAAAAATTGAAGAGGAGGATATTGGCAACATTTGGTTTCAACAGGACGGCGCTACGTGCCACACAGCCGAGGCTACACTCGATGTCTTGCGCCATTTTCAAAAAAAAAGAAGTTATTTGGCGGACCCTTTAGAAACCCGATAATGCGATAAAGTCAGTTTTGTTCCATTTTTCATCGTTTCTCGACTGATTTTATCGATGCGAAAGTTACAGAATATGGGTCCTGGTGTCTTTAAATAGCCAAAACAATATTCGATTTAAAAATGTTGAAAAACAAATAATGTAAACAAAATCAAGCAAAAAATAATTAGTAATTATGTACTTTTGACTTTTTCAACGTTATTTCGTTAAAAATGCGTCAGCCGCCACCCTATATTATTATTTAAATAAATAATTAGTGTGACAATGCCTCAACCTAAACAATCCGGCGAATGCTTTGACATGGACAGATAGATCGGATAAGGATGACCCAAATGAATACCTTTTAGTTGTATCGATTGGATTGCAATTATTTTCATTAATAAAAAAAACCTCAAACAAATGTTTTTTAATTTTTATTGTCACGAAAAACTATTTGCAAGCAGCGATACAAAACCTCAGTAAAAATAAATATAATAAATCCCAAAGCTGCAAAGTAATGATGATAAATTGATAACGTATCTGCCGGAGAGAAAAGTTAAAAGTTCAGCAAATTTCTACGTTGCTTCAGTTGCAGGCGTTTTCTATGAATCGCTTGTCTCAAGATCATGAGTATTTAATCAACTTGTGAGTTGAATACATCAACGCATTGCAGGCAACCGATGGGTCTATAGAAGGACAAATAGTATGTACCTACCTAACAATACTCTGTACCTAAACTTTATTTAAAATTCTACTACACTTTTTTTCTTAAAAATTATTATTATTCAACTGAAGCTCAAACGGAGAAGAAGTATTTGTTAGGAAATAAATAATTTAATTTATAAAGAATTGGTTTCCATATATAAATACAATTATTAAAATAAATATGACCCTGTATACGCCCGTTCTTTATGATTTTCTTTCATTAAAAGTTTTGGGGCAATGTATAAGGATATGTGTCATTTTTTCTAAGTAATCAAGCTTTTGACTAACGTGGGTCTTCAAGGAATTCATCGTCGCTGAGAGGAAAAATACCCCAAATTTTCGTTTCCTGTTACACAATTTTACATTCTGACTTTGTCAAAGATATTTTTATCGTTTGTACATTTTTTGAAAACCATGCTGGCAGCTGCCATATATTTATCTTGAGCATTCTTTATTCGGGCATTACATCCAAATTCTGAAACACAAAAGCACACGAGTCTATCAAATACTGACTTTTACTATTCTTTCAGACAAATTTTTAGACTTAGATCGAAAATAAAGTAGGCTAGGCAGTCATAAAAAACTACAAAATATTGAAAACAATGGACCTATGACGTTCATCCCCTGGAATCTTTATATCTTTTTTAACGGGTAAAACATTAAAAAGTTGCGCCTATAAATAAATTTATATTCTACAATCTACATACATATATTATTTATAATTTGATTTAATTCAAATTTCAAAACTACCTACACTTAGGTACCTTGCTACATCTTTTACAAATACATTATGTATTTTTTGGTAAAAAATTCAAAAATAATAACCACAAAAATCATTAAACACTGAATTGTTGCATAAATCTACTTGCGGGTACCACATTTCTCCAGAGTTCAATGGTCTTAGAGACGAAAAGCGTGTTATGATCTTCTTTAGTTTTATATTTATTAGATCAGAATAAATTATATATTTCCCCTTCACCTGTAGGTACAAACTATAAAAATTCACAGCTTCTCTGGAAATCTAAGTCAGTTGTCGCAAGTCAGTGAAGTGGACGTATCAACACGCAAACATGAGATCATTCGTTGTAAGTTAGAATAGGGCTTATTTTTGGTGGACCACAGCTTTTATTATTATAAAATTTAATTCTTCTTTTAGATTTTTGGATTCTTAGCTGCAACAGCTAGTGCTGGTCTTTTGCCTGGTTACAAATACGGCCCAGGAGTATCAGGTGTCCGTCAAGAAATTATAGTCGGAGGTAGTGCCTTTCCTGGACAGGAAATAATCTACAATAATGGAGCTGGCAGTAGTTACAGCATTGGTGGGCTTGCCAATAATTATGATAATGGATTAATCAGCTCATATGGAAGTGGTGTCATTACCAGCGGAAATTACAAACAAAGTGTTTCATCTGGCTCCCCACTAAACATTGGTATTGATGCTGTTGATTCTGTTCCTCCAGCCGTTCACTACAGCAAACAATTCTACCATTTCGATGCTCCCGAAGAAGCCCATTCAGATGGAATAATCACAAGGCAACTGAGCAATAGCTTAAAGAAGAACCTTCAAGTTGTCTTCATTAAAGCCCCAGAAAATACCGCTGCCACCAATGCCGCGCTTCAGTTGGCCAAACAAGCCATAGAACAAAAAACCGCTATCTATGTACTAACTAAGCAAAACGACGCTGCACAATTGGTTGGAAAACTTCAACAGATCCAAGAGAATGTACAAACCAAACCTGAGGTTCGATTTGTAAAATACAGGACTCCAGAGGATGTGCAACGCGCCAAGGCATCCATCCAATCTCAGTACGACAATTTTGGAGACTATTCAGAAACCTACAATGGCGGAGTTGCTCCAGTTTTGAACTACGCTAGCGCTGGAACCCCATCTCAAATTATATTCGGAGGATCAAGCAAAACACCATCAAGCATTTATGGATCTGGTTTCAAAAGTGGATCGACACAATTGTTTGGTTCTGGAAGCAATTTCAAATTTGGCTCAAACATCAGTTCAAACATAAAGTCAAACATAAGCTCAAGCACAATCGCACCTCAACCTATCGCATCGGCAAGCAGCAGTTCGGAATCTGGATCAACACAAGCAATTGAACTCGGCGGTCTTGATAGTTCTTCAGATGCAGGAACTAATAACTTGATCTCTAGCGTATCGTACTTGCCGCCAACTCCCTTCAAAAAATGAGTCTGATGTCTTATCCAACAGTATTTTTTTGAATTAATGAATAAATCAGCATACAGAAATGATACATAGTTTTATTTTATTTTATTTTGCATCTTTAGGTATGTTTACACCACTACTCTGGTTCCAGAGTTCAGTGAACTATGATTTTATGTTTCCAATTTGAATAAAAATTGGTATAAATTTACATACAAAACTCAGGCGTTTCAAAAACTTTAGGTGATTATGTTGGGCGATACCTACATATTTATAACGGTTGTAGGCTGGATTAACGCGACAGTTGAGCTCCCATCATTTGTTTAATTTTCGAATTATTATTTGATTATAATGGAAGAAAATAAGTCAGGCGAAGTCTCTAGGGATTATACAACTTTTAAATTAATTATTATATCTAACTTTATTTAAATATTCAGATATAGATTTGTAAAAAAACACACCTTCGACGCATCTTTTTTGCTAGCTGTATTTTAATTTATTATAATCATACCAAAAAAATGTATTTATTGCGCCTCACTGTGGTCCAAAATTACTTTTTTCGTTGCAAAAATCATATCTTTTGAACAAAGACAGATATCGCTACAATTATTTTTGCTTTGGTTCAAAATAAATCAATGATAAAAAATGATGAATTTCAACAAAATTGCTTCAGAATTAATGGCTATTATTTTTTCGGATATAAAGGGTGTATTTTTTAGACGTGTGGTTTTCAATCTGGCAACCTTTTTTGGAGTTAGTCTTTTTGACAGCTGTCACTTGATCTATGCTTCAAATTTACGCTTCCAAATTGTGCCAAAATCCAAATGGGACCAAAACAAGATTGCCGTTGATCCCAATTTGCATAAGCGAATTTCGTTTAGCGATGATGTTCAGTTTTGGTTGAATGGATACGTCAATAAACAAAACTGCCGTATTTGGAGTGATGATAATCTTCAAGTGTATGTTGAGACACCGTTACATCCTCAAAAATTCACTGTTTGGTGTGCTCTATGGGCAGAGGGAATTATTGGTCCATATTTCTTCAAAAATGAAGCCGGCCATAATGTTACAATCAATGGGGATCGCTATAGAGCAATGATTAATGACTTTTTCGTGCCTGAATTGGAGGATGTTGATGTGGACGACCTTTGGTTCCAACAAGACGACGCTACATGCCATACAGCCAACGAAACGATCAATTTATTGAACGACACTTTTAGTGAGATAATCACTTCGTGGGCCTGTGGCGCGGCGCACAGTGGTGCGAGAGCGGAAAAAAGTCTTTTGAAAAAGTCATGTCTATCGTTTTAAACTTTATGTTTAAGTACTCTTAGATAACCCGAGCGTATGATTTAAAAGTATTTTTTAACATATATATTGTATGTTCTGATTTACAAGCCCTCAAAGTTGAAAAATAATTTTACTCAAATCGCGAACTGTATTTTCAACAAATTTTGAGATGTTTTTTTCCGAAGTTCCTGTAGATAAATTCTCTAGCTTCTTAAATAATTTAATTGGTTTATTTTCAATTATCTAAAAATAAAAAAAAAATATTGATTATTTATAAAAGATACCTTCTATAAGTAGCCTGAAGCTTAAGTACTAAGAAAAAATGCTTTTTTTTTAAACTTTTTGATTTAAAAAAACAGCTCCAAAAGATACCAAGAAAGTAAGTATGCCACCATATGCTCCATACACTCATGTTAAAGCACAGAAAAAATCAGCTGCAGATACGTGCAGATGTGGAAGTTATGCTCAAAAATGTTTCACTAAATCGGATTTCAAAAAACTCCGTCTTGACGGTGGTGTTTACCAAAAAGTTTGATTTCTTCGGTATTAATTGTCAGAATGAACTGATTAAGCCCATTTTTTTAAGAAAAAATGTCAAACTTTATTTTAAAAATAAAACAAAATTAATACATTGACCCAGGTCTGAGAATTTCGATTTTTGCGAAACCATTTATTTCTGCCTGGAAAATTTTTCAACTTTCAACTCAATTATCATGAAAACAACACACGAAAAATAATATAGTTTTATGATATTTTGAATGATATGATAGAGCTTAATACAAAATAAAGAA